>JAVMKO010000002.1:40953364-41553364 GCA_032164245.1 Sternotherus odoratus
CTCCTCTCTGAACATTGAGTGGATGTTTTCAGAGAACTATCCACAATAACTCCAAGATCTCTTTCTTGAGAAGTAACAGCTAATTTTGATCCCATCATTTTATATGTATAGTTGGGGTTATGTTTTTCAATTTGCATTACTTTTCATTTGTTGAATATTATCATTCTTATAAAAGAAATCAAGTAAATTTAAATCTTCTTGTTCCATGGAGATTTGCTATTTTACCAAAAAAGTAATTCCTTGTTACTTACTAGCAGGGACAAAAATTATCACAATGGGCCCGATCCACAGTGAACTGCTGCCATTCTATATGCTTTGTATCAGGCTCTATAGTGCTAGGGAATGTTTGGAATCTGTACTTTTTTGAAAGGGAATTTGTGTTTGTAGATACTAATTTCTCAGAAAGTTGAAAGTCAGTGGTTGAAATATGGTCTTGTCTGTACAGTCCAAGGTATGTGGTATGTTCTAGTGTGCTGTGATGAAGGTATATTGATACTATCAAGTCACATGGCAGTGATTTAATTTTTGGATGATAAAACTGAATGCAGCAAGGAAACTAACCCTGAACTTTGTAAGTTTCAGTTATGGGTGTCCTTTATGTCTGACATATGATTCTCCATGTCAAGACAGGAAAAGCATGAAAAATGAAAAGAAAATAGAGTAGGCTGGATACATACTATACAGAGACAATGTAGAGAAATGAAATATCTCCGTGAGGCAAAAGTAACAGAAACATAGTTAATAGATAGGGAATAAATTCTGATCTCATCTGAACCAGTGTATATGGGGAATATCTGGACTGCATCTATGCCGGCGTCGGCAACCTTCAGTAGGTGGCCCATTAGGGTAATCTGATTGTGGGCTGCGAGGCATTTTGCTGAGGTTGATTATCCACAGGCACGGTCCCCTGTAGCTCCCAGTGGTTGCAGTTTGCTGTTCCTGGCCAATGTGAACTGTGTGAAGAGGCGCGGGCTGCAGGGACATGCTGGTCGCTGCTCCCTGCAGCTCCCAATTGCTGGGAATGGTGAGCCATGCTGGTGGACGGTCGACGTAAACAAAATGTCTTGCGGCCTGCCAGGGGATTACCTTGATGGGCCATGTGCCGATAGTGGACTACCCTTGATCTATGCAGTTACATAGTGTAAAATCAGTGAGTGATTAGAATCTGGCCCAAAACATTTTCTCTATTTCTTATCATCTGATAGTTCAATAAAAACACCTGTCAAAGACATCACACTAAAGGACTGACTCATAACTGCATTACTCACATCTTATGCCAGTATAATGCCATTTATATGTTCATGGAGTCATACTAGTATGAAGCAATGGTAAGACCATTCTGGAAATACTGAGGAGGTACTAGGCTAGATACTGATCTCAGTTATACTAGTGTAAATCCGTAGTAATGAAATCAGTGGAGTTATTGTAGATTTACACTAGTATAATTGAGATCATAATCTGGTCTAGTGACTGCATAACTACTGAACCATCATTGTACTATTAGCAACTATTGTTAGTTTGTTATGATTATTATGAATAGCATCCAACTTGAATTCAAATCTTCTTGATTGCTTGGAAGTCATAACATTAGCACTTCACCTTTACAAATGTTTTTGTATATGCTCTCAGTTATTCTGATACAGTATATGTATTGCAGTAGAAAAGACACTTTCTCCATCTTGATTCCAAATCCCTATTTTTAGGAGATTATAAATTTAGGAGATTATAAATTTTTAGGAGATTATAAATTTCACCCTATAGGGTGACATTTTTCATACTTTTTCCTAGCCCCAGGATAAATTTGTGTGTGTGGAAAGTTTGGGAAAATTGTGTTTGTGTGAAACTTCTTTTATTATATTAAAAACTGTCTAGATTTTTTTTTGCTGAACTATCTCACAAACAGCTTAATTTTAAAATTACAAATTTCCTGTGAACCTAATGTTCTTTGAGTTCTAGTGCCTTCAACAAGTTCTAAAGAACTTGGACAACAAATAATAACCATAAAAGTTTTCTTGTTTTGTAAGAAGCATACCTGTCTTGTTTTTACAAAGCAGAACTTGTGTGTCAAGAAGTTCTTCTACTTAATAAAAAAATAGTTTGTCTTGCAGAGGAATAGGATGAATCTTACTAAAAAGCAGTTTATTCAGTCACCCTGCTCTTAAGGGGAACAATCACGGACTTTCACTCGAGCAGCAGTGAATTGAAATATGAGTCAATTTGAGTCTGGAAGCTAGAAGATGAGTGTGCAAATGAACAAGAAGCAACTTGAATTAGCAAGCTCCACATAACTAAATGATACCAGGAAAAAACAATAAGGAACAAATATATACACAAACACACAAGATGCAAATTGCTTTTCAGTCACTGAAGTTTCATTGACTTAAGTGGGAGTTGAGAGGATGCTCAAGACTTCATAAGACTTGACTGTAATATTTATATATCTCATCTCCTATTAAATTTATGTCAATTTCTGAAGGCATCTTAACAAAATTAAATATATAATAGAATAGGTGAAATTTGCAACATACCGTACATAATGAACTGCCCATACCCTATCATAATAACGCTTGCCCAAGTAACTGAGTATCTGAATGAGAACCGCTGAAAAAGCTCAATTAAATCAAAACAACCACCCTAAGAGACCTACCCATTGCTTAGGTATACTCCCAAGCAATCTTTCATAATAAATCCTTCTCCCTCACTACTTTCAAATTGCGTGGCTCTTTCACTTCCACACAGAGCTAAAGTCAGTAATGCTTTAAGTTACCACAGGACAGGGAACTAATGAAGAAGAAAAACAACATGCTGCCAATAGGAAGGCAAAGAGCACCAAGAGAGGAATCTACTCTACTAATCACCTGAATCTTCAGTTCTAAGAGTGAATTTAAGGGCACTCATTTATCATTGGTGGAGAAGCAGTAAATAAAGAAAACTAATAGCTTTCATAACTTGAAGTTGAACAGTTCTTGCAAACCAAGAGTGGTCTCACTGACTGCAACACAGTCACTGGTTTTCCAGCATTCTCCCAGGAAGCTCTAAAAATACTTCTAAACACGCAAAATTAACACAGTTGTTCACTGTTTATGCAGTATGAATAGAAGATTAACTAAATCATGGAAGTAATGTCTCTAGTGGGCTTTTCATGGTCCCTCTGTCTCACAACCTAAATTACACTATACCAAGCAATCTGCTTGCCTTGTGGAGCTGGCTGAATTACTTAAATCTGTATATCACATATTGTAGAGGGGAAATAAGGAGAGAGGTAAAGTCACCAAATGCAAAGGTATCCATAGAGAATTACAGTGTATCCAGTGGGTAAAATATATACTACTACTACTTAGAACTTGTATTGCAGCTTTACATCCATTGATCTCACAACACTTTACAATAGAGAACAAGTATAATTATTCCCACATAACAGATGGGAAAACAGAGGCTCAGAGAGGGAAAGAGTCTTGCTCCAAATAATGATGTAATTAACAAGCAGGCATGAAAATACAAAGATTGGCTCTGGGTTCCAAAATGTACAACCCTCAGCCATTCAGGCCATGTCTATATTAGGGAATCTGAATCTGAAACCTGGTTTAATCAATAAAATGGTAACAACACCAGAAACCAACACTCTTGTCTACACAATGGCTCCCACTGGTATTAAAACCAATTCCCTTGAACAGGTATTAGCACTAGAACTGGTCAGCAATTTTCTAATGAAACAGGTTTTCATCAGAAAATTCAGTTCAGTCAAAACCAAAATGTTTTGCAGAAGTGTTTTGATTTTGAGGAACTTTCACTAAGCTTGCTTGGTGGGCTGCAGGGGTTTCCCAGGTCTGTAGCTCTGAGGAAGCCCTGCCATGAAGAGCTGGGAGCCTGGAGAGACATGGCTGCAAACAGGGCTCTCGGGGCTTCTAGATTCCTCAATCTGCAGTGAGAGTCTTCCCAGGCTCCCAAGGGACTATGGGGCAGCTTGGGGAGAGCCTCGGAGGTAGAGGCAGCATCAAAGTGTTGTTGTTAACATTTTTGTTAATCCTGATCCTAAAAAAATATTATTGGACTTCCATGGTTATTCATAATAACTGTATACACAGCCATGGCATGTTAATTTCTTACCAGCTCATTGCTGCAATCCTCATCAAAATCCTCCTCTATTCCATCAGTCATCTCTTCTCCATCCCCATCTGCATCTGGCCCTACTTCAATAGGCTCTTCTGTAGAGTTATCTGCATTCTCTGATATGCATTCCTCCTGGATCAACTCAGCATTATCTTCCATTTGCTTCTTTTGAGCTTCTGTAAGGAAAGCATACCCTGTAGAGATTCAGTAACCTTTTCTGTTGCTCGGAATGAGCATTGCGCTCAGGCAGACTTCATGCCTCCATTCTCCAGAGGGAGCTAGGTTCATGAAATCTGGTATGTTAATATCCACCAGGTAAATATTATCGAATTCCCTGACTCCTAAAATTACCGAGTAAATATTCTGAACACCGGTTCACTCAGCCAATCAAAATGAAGCTACTGAGTACAGTTACTGGTGCAAAAATACACAGTTTTGCCCTAGTCATGCAATTTTCTGGACTCTGCTATGTTGTGGGAACTCAGTTTGCATAATCATTCTGGAGTGATGTATCAATATAAATCCCTGCGCTCTCACTGGCTGACAGACGATTATAGCCAATAAGTGTGCAGGGATTTGCGTAATCATTGTGTGATTATTTCTCAATAAGTATACAGTTAATAAATCATACTAGTCAAACTGGTCTCATTACTAAAAGCCTGAGTAGCAATTGCAGCACTTCCCTATTCTCTCTGTTTGCACCGTGTGCTGGGACAACTGGATCCCTATACTTGGCTCAAACTCATTGCTGCTTTCCATTCCTGCCAAAGTGGGGTCAACCTAAAGACTGTTTTCAAGGCACTCAGAGCTCATTGAAGCTCCCCTGCCTGGTCCACCCTACTCAGCACCAATGTGGAACTTAAAGTGATGCAGGTGGCCTTGCATTTGTCCTCCATACCTTGAAGAATCTCACCCAGACAGCAGAAGTCCACAGCAGGGATGGGAGAGGACTGACAGATTGATTTATAGAGTAGTTGGAGGAGCAGCAGAGCAGGGGGCTTGAAGGGACCACAGACTCACTCCTATTCACTTTAGGAGCTCATGATAGAACTTTTATGCACCCAAAATGACAACAGGTTAGGGGACTATTTGCCTATAACTGGGATAGAAATGTCATTTCAGTCTGAAAGTGACAATACCTATCAGGAATGGAACTTACAAAACAAAAGAAACATTTCTTTCTTTTCTAAACTGACTGTTTATATTACCAGCAAGCTCATCTCATATCTTGTTACACAGTGAATGAATCTGAAATTGGCTGTGAAGTTATATATCTTTCAGCTTTATGAATACATTATGGTTTCTACTTTAAATTATTATATGCCATAGCTAGCACTCAAAACTCTTGACACTGTTATGTATCTCATAATGTTAAGCAAAGACAGCACTAGTTTCTCCCTGTGTATACACATTTGTCTTCATCTCTTTGGTCTTGTTAGCCTTTAACACACCCCTCCCCCCACTCAAATTGTGCTTGCTAAAGCTTCAGAATAAATAAGGCTTTGCTTCCTTAGACCTAACATCTTTACAGAAAGAATCTTGGACTCAAAAAATTAAGGACCATCGTAGGTATCCCTCTTTGGAATTAATGTGGTTGTGCAGATTGTTAGTGCAAAATTCAGCCCATGGAACCTTATAAAATATTTAAAGTTTATCAGTATTCAGCTTCAAAGTTATAACTAGTGATGTTAGCATAAGCATAACCCAATTTCTGCTATGGCATTTCTGCTATGGCATATGATCCAACCATCTTTTGATACAACACTTGTAGTGCTACCAACAAATAGTAACCACTTAAAACCTTTTTCATTTTCTGTGGAGGAGAATGTTTTGAAAGGTTGGAAATTTCAGAAGACAAACTTTTTGCATAAGATATTAAACAGCATGAACAGGCAACATGAGCTCTTGCTCAGAATGAACAATGGGAAGACATACAGCAGATAAGAAGCAGTGGAAATTTTAATCCTTTTTATATGCAGCACTGCATTTTGTCTCACTGTCTTTATGAAAGTCATATTTAACTTTTTCTCTGCTTACTTAATTTAGTGTCTTAAAATTATAAACAGCAAATATAAGGTGAGGAAAATATGATAAAAAGTGTATTCTTAAATCTAACATCCATTGGATATGTATGTAAAAGAAATACAGGAGATTATAAATTAAGGACTTGAGCTACAGTATATATGTAATAAAAGAGTCAAGAAAAACACACTTTGGTCAAGACTTTCAAAAATGGGTGCTAAAGTTATGGTCCTGATATATTTTGATGAGAGTTGTTGTGGGTTTAGCACGTTTGAAAATCAGGCCACTTAGGATAGGATTTTCAGAGATGCCTAAAGATTTAAGTGCCCGACTTCCATTATATTGGATATCTAAAACTTTTAGGATCCTTTGAAAATCCATATCTCAGAACCTGACTTTAGGCAATCACTCTTGAAAATCTTAGTCTTTGTATAAACAGAAAAAAAAATACTCTTCTGCTACCATCTTACTGAATCAGAGCAGCCAGCCACTGCTCTGTTGTGGCTTTCTGCTCCTAATTTCCACCAACAAATTAGACACACTAACCATCCTAAAAATCTGGTTTTCCTCTCTATAAACTCTGGCTATTGAGCTTGCAGAGTTCATTGCGCTACCAAATAGATCCAGCTTTATAAAAGCTTCCAACCAATTAGTATTAGTTATTAGGGACACAATTTGCAGACATCCACAGTATTAAAACACAACATTTATCACTTGTAGAGTTTGAGTTTCCAACCTGAGCCCATAGCTGCGATTGACAAGCATGACACTGATTCTTGGTTGAAAGACTAATGTAAAAACACCTCCTTCTCTCTTACACAATTTGCAAAGTGAATCTAAAGAACGTATGCAAAAGGGAATGTAAACTGTGCACAGCCATTAGGGGTATAAAACCACAAGGCAATCTTTTACCCTCAATTTCTCTTTTCTGTTTTCATGCTACTAAAAATTTCAGGGTATTGATAGCAATAAAGAAAAGAACAATTGCAAAATTTGCAATGTGAGTTTATCCCCTGAGCTTTTACTGGTTAGTCAGTAAATAAGTTCAGTAAAAACACTGAGTTCAGATTCTAACATGTCTCATTCCCCAAAAGGAATAACTCTGAGTCCTTAGAATATCCTTCTGAATGGCAATGTAAGTTCCATGAAAAAAAAATTAAAATTAAAAAATTGCACCCGAATGGACATGCGTGTTCTCTCTCGCTCTTCTTTTTTTTTTCTTGTTCTTTTTTAATAAGAAAGTTATGCCCCAATCCTCACCCAGCATGTAGCCAGGAGACACCATCTTTGTACTGGACAGTTCTGCAGGGGACAAGGACTTTTTGAAGTGCTTGGAGGAGAGGAAGGTGATCAGAAACAGTCAACATGGATTCACCAATGGCAAGTCATCCCTGACCAACCTGATTGCCTTCTATGATGAAATAACTGGCTCAGTGCATATGGGGAAAGCAGTGGACATGATATATTGGGATGTTAGCAATTATTTTGATATGGTTTCCCACAGTTTGCCAGCAAGTTAAAAAGTATGGATTGGATGAATGGACTATACGGTGGATAGAAAGCTGGCTAGATTGTTGGGCTCAACAGCTAGTGATCAACAGCTCGATGTCTAGTTGGCAGCCGGTATCAAACGGGAGTTCCAAAGAGGATGGAGCTCGGCTGCTCTCAGTGGTGGAAGATGACAGAACAAGGAGCAATGGCCTCAAGCTGCAGTGGGGGAGATCTAGGTTGGATTTTAGGAAACACTATTTCACTAGGAGGATGGTAAAGCACTGGGGTTTCCTAGGGAGGTGGTGGAATCTCCATCCCTCGAGGGTTTTAAGGCCCGGCTCAACATAGCCCTGGATGGGCTTTGAGCAGGGGGTTGGACTAGATGACCTCCTTAGGTCTCTTCCAACCCTAATCATCTATGATTTTATGATTCTACTAGTGTAAAAGTAAAAGTTGACACGGGCCAATGGAAACGGCTCGCGGCCCCCCCACTTGCTAAGCTCTCTCCCCCCTCCCCCCACTCCAACGCCCCCCCCGCTCGCCCAGTTCCCCCCCAACGCCTCCCCCTCGCACAGCTCCCCCCTCCCCAACGCACGCCCCCCCTCGCCCAGCTCCCCCCCAACCCACACCCAGCTCCCTCCCTCCCTCCCAACGCCCCCCTGCTCAGCTCCCTCCCTCCCCCCCAACACCCCCACCGCTCAGCTCCCTCCCTCCCCCTCCAACGACCCCCCCTCGCTCAGCTCCCTCCCCCCTCCAACGACCCCCCCTCGATCAGCTCCCTCCCCCCTCCAACAACCCCCACTCACTCAACTCTCTGCCCCCTCCCCCCTCCAATGGACCCCACACTAGCTCAGCTCTCTGCCCCCTCCCCACCTCTGATGGACCCAAGTTGGGTTTGGTCGGATGGTAAGTGAGGTAGGGGTGTCGGGTTTGGTCAGGGGGTGAGGTGGGGGTGTTGGGTTTGGTCGGGGGTAAGTGAGCCGAGGGTGTTGGGTTTGGTCTGGGGGGTGGGAAGGTGTCGGGGTGGATGAGGGGTGAGGTGTGGGTGTTGGGGTTGGTCAGGGGGTGTTGGGTTTGGTGGGGGGGGGTAAGGTGGGGGTGTTGGGTTTGGTTGGGGGGGTGAGGAGGGGGGTCAGGGTTGGTCGAGGGGTAAGTGAGGTGTGGGTGTCGGGTTTGTTTGTGGTAGTAGGTAGGGGTGTCGGGTTTGGTTGGGGGGGAAAGTGAGGTGGGTGTGTCAGGTTTGGTCTACGGGGGGTGAGGTGTGGGTGTTGGTCAGGGGGTGTAGGGGTTGGTAGGGGGGTGACATGGGGGTGTTGGGTTTGGGTGGAGTGGTGAAAATGTGAGTCGGGGTTGGTCGAGGGGTAAGTGAGGTGGGGGTGTCAGGTTTGGTTGGGGGGGTGAGGTGGGGGTGTCAGGTTTGCTCTCTGCCCCCTCCCCCCTCCAAGGACCCCCCCTCACTCAGCTCCCTCCCCCCTCCAAGGACCCCCCCCTCACTCAGCTCCCTGCCCCCCAACGACCCCCCCCTCGCTCAGCTCCCTGCCCCCCAACGACCCCCCCCTCGCTCAGCTCCCTGCCCCCCAACGACCCCCCCCTCGCTCAGCTCCCTGCCCCCCAACGACCCCCCCTCGCTCAGCTCCCTCCCCCCCAACGACCCCCCCTCGCTCAGCTCCCTCCCTCCCAACGACCCCCCTCGCTCAGCTCCCTCCCTCCCGACGACCCCCCTCGCTCAGCTCCCTCCCCCCCGATGACCCCCCTCGCTCAGCTCCCTCCCCCCCGATGACCCCCCCTCGCTCAGCTCCCTCCCCCCTCCAACGACCCCCTCCTCGCTTAGCTCCCTCCCCCGTCCAACACCCCCCCCCCACGCAGCTCCCTCCAACTATGTCTAACTCCTTGGTGCTCTAGCTCCGTGTGATTGAGTATCCCTCAGGCGGGCACGTGCGGCGGACATTTTGTGCTGCCGAACTACAACCCCCAGCATGCCATTCTTCCGGGCCGTCTCTACTGCGCATGACGGCTGCACACAAACTTCTCTAGCCGATTATTATATAGGATGAAGGGAAGAAATTTTCTCATCAGACCACAGAACAGCAATGGAGCCATTCTACAGATCCTTTGTGTAAGCTCCAATAATATTTCTGCCCTCCCACCTTCCTGATGGAAGGAATGGAGATCAAGGGGATAGGATCTGCACATCAGTGTTTTAAAACATACAAAAATTATTGGACCAGATTGTGATATTAGTTATATTCATGTAAATACAGAATAATTCTATTGAAATTAATGGAAAATCTGGACCACTGTATCTATTTCCTACTCTCTTATCAAGAGAACTCTGTGAAGGGTATTCATTGCAGTACTTTGGGAGATATAATAGTATGATTTAATATGAATCAACATTTTCTCTTTGAGCTAATTTGTATTTAAATGAGTACATTACAATCCTTTTAGTGAAAGTGCAAATTGGTTCTCAAAGTCCAATGACATGTGGCTTGTTTTACATAGTAATGGATTTTACATAAAGCTCTCTGAAGTGGGGATATGCCATCTCAGTTCATTTCTGTAGACGAGTGATTCATTTGGGTGCTGTACAACTACATAGTCTCTGAATATATCACCATCTTTTATACAATTGGCTTAAAATTTGAATGAGACAAAGTCGGTAAGTTAATATCTTTTATTGGATCAATTTCTGTTGTTGAGCGAGACAAACTTTTGAGCCTACACAGAGCTCTTTATCAGGTCTGGGAAATAAACTCAGAATGTCACAGGTAAAGTGGAACAGATTGTTGAGCATAAGTACTTAACACATAGTTTAAGGTACCATTCAAGGTGAAGTTGTATGTTAACACCTCCCCAGTCACGGAGTGTGGGATGGGGAATGTTCTAGAGAGAGTTTCATAGATGTGTGCTGGTTGTTGATTCCATGAATGGTATCATCCAACAATTACTATCCATACTAGATGGAGACAGCATCCTTAAAGAAATCTTTCCTGAACCCCTCTTCTGGCCTTTAAATAACCCCCCAACCTCTCCAAGCTCATCATCAGAAGCAAGCTTCCCCACAGAGCAGAACACATCAACTTAAAGTGGCACCAGACACTACCAGAAACATATCTCCACTGTTACAATGATCACCATCCCCACAACACACCTTTCAAGATCCATGAGTCCTACACATGTCTATCACAACATGTGAGGTACCTCATCCAGAGCATTAAATGTTCCAATAATAACTATGTAGGTGAAATGAGACAATCACTATGCTTTTGAATGAACTGATACAGAACAATGATAAAAGACAAAAACCATCTGACCTTTGGGTGAACAATTTTGACAAAATGACAACTCTATATCTGACCTCTCAGACCTCTTTCTCAAAGGAAATCTGTGCAACACCTTCAAAAGATGACTCTGGGGGCATACATTCATAACTTTGCTAGATACTAAAAATCATGGCTGAATATAGACACTGGATTTATGGCTTATTAAAACAATCTATAACTCACTTAATACCCGCCCCAAACTTCCTCCCCTCCCCTTATTCCTCTATGGGCTGGTCTTCACCACCCGCCGGATCGGCGGGTAGCGATTGATCTTTTGGAGATCGATTTCTCGCGTCTTGTGAAGATGCGAGAAATCGATCACCCACGGCTCCCCCGTCGACTCTGGAACTCCACCTTGCCGGGAGGCACAAGCTGGAGTCGACGGGGGAGCGCGCCGCCGACTGCCGCCACCGTCATGAGGACGGCAGGTAAGTTGGCTGCAGATGCGCAAACTTCAGCTACGTGATTCATGTAGCTGAAGTTGTGTATCTGCAGTCGATCCCCCCCTGTAGTGAAGACCAGCCCTATGACTGGAGAGGTGTTAACCAGCCATTTCATCTTGAATGTTTCCTGAAAATATGTGTTATTTACTTATGCTAACAATCTGTTCTACTTTGTATTTAACACCATGACACTCTGAGTACATTCCCAGACCTGAAGAAGAGTTTTGAACGCTTGTCTCTCTCACCCAAAGAAGTATGTCCAATAAAAGATATTATCTCACCCAGCGTGTCTCTCTATTATCCTGGGACCACCACTGCCTACTTTAAATTTTAATGTAAAACATAATGAATACATGTTGTGCACACTTCTCCTATAAGGATACATCAAGCTCTATATTTACTATCTGTCACAGATCTGAAAAAGAACCTTATTTTTATGGGCCAAATTATGGATCGACACCATCTAAGGAACTAATTCTATATGTATGGTTGTTTGTGATTGATTATAACTAGCTTCTAATTAACAAAGCCTGTGATGTACACACAATAAACAGCTGGTTGGTGTGATGTGTTAGGAATTAGATTAAAAAGTACTATTGGTGTTGATAGGAATTATGTGGCTAATTTTCAATGCAGGATCATGAAAATATGACTGACTAACTTTCTTATGACATTTCATTATTGCTCTAAAAGTGTAATACATAGATCACCTAACCCTAACCCTAATCTTGACCACTGAAATTATATGAATGAGGATTTTGGTTATATTTATAGTGGAACAGAATGAGCTTTTGTAAATCTAAAGGCTTGTCTCAAACTGGGGATAAGCTGATTCAGACCTAGAACATTCCCTGCTTTACACTGGTGCAGCAGGTCTATGTTGATGATTTGCATGGCATAACTACCTCAATGTAGCTATACTGAGGCAATATTTTCTAACATAGATAATAAGTAAATTACTTTTTCACGCTTGAGACTTTAAAAATTCTCTTCTATAATGCATCTTTGGTTCTTGAAGAGCTAGTCAGAAAATCTTTATTTTTCTCTACTATACTATAGACCTTGTATTCTTGAAATTATTTTGTTTTAACGACTGTGAAAGATAGTAAAATCTTATTTCATCAGTCCAAATTGTGGTTTAATTTTACTTCATTCTGACCCTACCTTATGTAGCAGAATGTGTGTAAAGCTTTTATTTTCTCTCGGTTTTGTCAGTTTGAGTGATCACTATGCCCTGGTTTAATTAATCTTGTAATGAGCTGTCAGTGGCTAAAAATCAGTTTCACCTACCTGCTTCAGCCTTCTGCTGTTTTTCAATCTTCTCCAGTCTCACTAGCAAGGAGTCAATTTTTGTTTTGATTTGAGTTAATTCCTTCTTGATTGTTTGCAGCTCATCTGATTTCACTGGGGAAATAGAACAAAAAAGGCAGAAAACATGAAAGAAACACAATTTCACTCCAAAGACACATCTGAATATATTCTGTCCCTGTCCCCCTGGTAAATGCAGCTCAAAATACACTTCCTAGTATCACTACACTCTGATTTCTTTCAGTTCTTTTGGTGAATGAGCATTTAAAACCAATTTTGTCGGTTACAAATGTGGAATCTCAGTAGACTGCATGGTATTAAATCTTGAGTGACAGCAGGTCATGAGGGGGGTGTATCTCAGTAATAAATGTTTGTGACAAAACAGTTAAGTCTGTATCAGATTCAATCTTGGCAAATGCAAGTAATGTTCAACGACAATAAACTATGATGTAATGTAGATTCAAATGCAGGGAATGATTCAAACAAGCCAGGCAATTTACAGTTTAGTAAATGTATTTTGCAATGTTATTTTCTAATAATAATCAATGAGTCCCTCCACCACAGTAGGTATTTTTCCACAAGACTAAATAATAACAAATGCTGGAGCAGCCATGAATATAATGTTTTGTTCCAGTCAACAACTGTATCACATAAGAAGGTGTTGAGTATTATTGCTGGTTAAAGCTTTCAATTCATAGTAACGTCTTGTACTTTTCCCAGGTGCAGATAAAACACAAAAATACTATTTTTGTGATCATGTCTAGGGACTGGCAAGCCAATTCCAATAAATTAAGATCTCAATGAAGTTCCAAAGTGTTTGCTATAATTTATTTTTCATTTATGTGCACCGTTAACCTCCCTGCTTCCAGTTGGGCTTGTAAGAAGAAGTACTGATCTAACAGGAAGGTCTGTTCATGGAGATATTCTGGATTCATCAGAAGCAGGAAGTACTGGAGACCTCATTAAACAAGTCTATTCCCATGGAATTTCCAGCCAAGTTTTGTAGACTGAGGAGAAGCTCCAAACTATGAGTTCAGTTGTCCCCCTCCTGTAGGAAGAAATTATATGGGATCTCTACAAAGGTCTCATTCTTCCATGCCAGTATTGGATCCATAGTGACCACATAGTTCCAAAGGACTCATATTGTTAAGGCTTCTGAAGGCAAAAGGGGGTCCTTACCCCAAAGAGTGAAGGGGTGGTAGTGCACAGCAGTTATAGTCATAATATCGTCATAATTGGGCTGTATTACCCTTCCACACTTAACTCTTTGGGACTGGAGGGAATATGATGTGTATCTGTCTGAGCTTGCCCCTTCTCCACACATAGATTCTGGACCACTGGAGAGCTTGTTGTGGGTCTGGGGAAGGGAGGAATACGGTCATGGAAGAGGAGCTCTCCCTTCTATGCAAACCCTAACCCCTTGGGAGAACAATCAAGCCATATCACTATTGGGTACTTATCTGATCTAAATCTCTGAGCCTTCTGAGCTTTGTTCATCAATTGATTAAATCCCGAAACAAGGATTATCCCGAATATAGGATATTACTATTGCAATAGAAGCTGCAGTAGCCTCTGTGACTTTGGTTTTAATCTAGGGGTTTTCAGGCCATTCTATTCAGCCAGCTGAAAATGAAGCAGTTACCCCAAGAGTGGTCCTTCCCATTACTCTGCAGCATTTTTCACGACTTGAAACATCCTTAAAGAAAAATGGTCTTGGGTTTGCCCAATGCCCAAATGTTGTAACAAAATGTTAAGGTTCTGATAACTTGTATAAGTAAATGCTATTGCTTCCTTTGAGGGAGAAGGGGCATGTTTCTATTAATAGTGGACTGAAGCAGCAGCATGTATTCCAAGGTGATATGGTGTGAATTTTCCCAACAGGGAATGCTGTGTGTCTGCTGCAGCCTTCTTAGAAGCCTGCTGGGGATGCACCTAACGTGGCCAATCAGCAGTTTTGAGGTGCTCCCGCATTGGGTAGTGGCAGGCTCGACAAACCTACAAAAGAAGAAGTCAGAATAGACTTCACAAGAAACCCATGATATTTAGTTCCAACCTAAAAGATGCACAGAATCCATCCCTATTGTGCAGGGGAGAGGCTGATGCAGGATGAAAGGACATGCACATGGACCACCGCTCAACCCAGGCCACAGAACTTAGCTCCACAGGGCTCCCTGTGTACTACCAGGTTGGGGAGGAAGAAGGCAGTGGAAGGTGGGCCCGGACACCTCTGTGAATCTAGCAGTAAAACTCTAAAGTTGCAATAGCAGCCTTGGGTGAAACCTACTGCTGCTTGTTGATTGCAGTGGGAGAACTCCTTCCCCTCAGCCTTACAGTACTCCCTGGTGCCAAACCCATTTTCTCAGACTTTGCCTGAGGCAACGGGGCTGAATCTAAATGTTCCATTACAACAGCACTCATTTCAGGTCAATATTTTTAAAAAAGGGCAAGATAATAGAAAGAGACAAAGGCCGCATTTATCAAATACACAACAAGAGCAACATTTGCCATGTAAATCTTACTCATGAGTGTGTGAGTAGGGGAAAAGGGAAACAGGTATTTGATTTGAATGGACTTCTGATTTGCAGGGATTTGTGCAGGCTTTTGATTGACTGACCCTCGTGATCAACTTCTGCTCTCAGCTACATTTCACTAGTGTCTAGGCGGACTAATTCCCTAGAAACTCATGGAATTACAGTGTTATAAAAACTGGTGTGAGAGAAGAACAGGCCAAGTGTTCATATATAGAAGAAAATGTAATGCATTAAAGCACTACAATTAAGATTTGTGGGTTACGGCTGTCATAGATGGCTAGCCCCTACTTTTTTAAAATTCTCCAATAAAATGTCCCATCTTTCTGATTTTTCCAAGTTAGCAAAAAACATTCTATCTTGTTACAGTACTTTAGACTTCAAGCAAAAATGGGTTAGCTGATGAAGCCAAACATAAACTATATAGTCCAAATGAATTCATCCATTTAAAGGTATAGCTTGATATATGAGGTCTCTTCTTAAATACCTACTATCCATTCAAAAACACAGTAGAGATAAATCTATTTAGTATTTTATTCCTGTTGGGAATTTTAGAGAAAAGAAATACCATACTTGAAAAGTTTCTGCATCTATTTTTCCATCAGAAAAAAACGTTTGCCATTAGCATCAACAGAACAATTTCCATCTGCTGCTTCATACTGTTAACATACATGCAACACTACCAGTTATATAGTCTATTTTATAGCCACCTTCTTGCTAACACGGAAGAATTTTAAATCAAAAGGCTAGAAAAATAAAAGAGAAAAATATGGTCAACTAAATTTAGGTAAAATATATTCAGAAAAGGATGCAAATTCACCAAACTTACTTTGTGTTAGAAGAGCAATCTGGGAGCTCAGACTTCTAATACTTGCTAGAGAAGAATTCACTGCCATTATAATGGCTGCTTCCATTATTTTTGCAGATACAGTGACTAATGGGCAAAGCAGCCCCTTGTGGGGAGTATAAGAATTTGTGTTTGTAACTATTACATCATTTATTTATAATGTTATGACTGCATTCCATGAGTCCATAATATGTTTCTCCATAGAGTTCACTGTATTCAGAAACCACCCCAGGCCAGACCTAATCCAAACCTCTCTAAATTCCAGATAGGGGTCTTTTGAAGCCTTGATATAAACCCACCTCTACTGTTATTGGTATGGACCTGTGTGATGCGTCGTATAAACCACACATTGGAAGTGAAAGAGTTAAGGAGCAGTTCTGGGTGCAGGTGACTCCGCACCCCGATACCTGAAGTGCCTGATCTAGCTGGAGGAGGAGCTTTAAAGGAGCCAGACAGCTCAGAAGGGGACAGGCAGGGAAAGAGGACAGACCTGTCCTGACAGCACTTGAACACGAGTACTGCAGTAGCCTCTGCTGTCAGGAAGAGGGTACCAGCTGAAGGCTCAGTCATTTTCTTTTGCTTTCTTATGTTGGCCTTTGAGACTTTGTTGGGAGGGAAACAATAGGAAGCATCCCAGGGAAACAACCTTGAGACACTCCAGAGTGCTTGATACTGTTACCTCTCACAGGGCCTTGATTGGGAGCCTGGTGGAGTGGGAGTGCCTAGGTTCCCCTACCAACTACTGAGGGTACATAAACCACCCTTCCACAATCCCCACCTCAGGAGTAAGGAGACCTCTGAGGCAAAGACAAGCTATCTACAGAGATCAGGAGATGAACTTAAGACTCTCCTTGTTGGGAGGATGTGGGACTCTATATGTTTTTTTTTTTAACTCTGTCACCCCGGAGAGGGCATTCTGAATCGGTGACCTGGATGGACGGCTCAGTCACAGCCTATCAAGATGCAGGCCATCACAGTCTTGGAGTGGTTGCTGGCAAGAGGCACTGGAGTCAGGGGAAAGTAGAAGTCCAGTGGCATAACCTCTAGATGATACTACCAGTAAGTCCACCCCTGAAAGAGTCTATTTTTTAGTTCCAGTTCTACTATGGATGAAATCTTGCAGGATCTGTTTTTCCTGTGTGAGATTTCTGCCCAAGATGGTAAAAATCTTTTAGAGCAGTTAATTTCATGAGATTTCTGCCATTATGTGATGAACCCAACATGACTTTGACATAATTGATTCCGCACCTTAGCCCTGACTTGATTTTGAATTTTAAAAAAATCAAGCCAAAAAATGATGTTGTTCCCCAGTAGAGAGACTGACCATTTAAATAATAATAATATATATATATTACAATTAGAAATAATACATAATTAATTCAAGAAGTGTGGATCAAATACAAGAATTAGTGGCAATAAAGGAATGAATTGCTTTATCCTATATGTCAATCTAACAAAAATTTTATATACAATGGAAAAGAAGCAACAGAACAAACATTCTCTGCTTTCAAACTTGCAGGCCCTGAGGGAACTGCCTGAATATTTTCCTGATAAACACCTTACAATAAGCTGATTACATTCCTGTTCAAGTCCACAAAATCATGTCTCCACCTTTATGATGTGCTGGTTGGACCTGAAAAAAAAGGGAAGTAATTCTAAGGGGAAATCAAGTGTGAAAGTCTATATACTGCATACCTGTCTCCTTTTTAAAAAATTTTGATTTCCCCTGTTTATTTTCATGTGCTGCACACAAAAAGAATATTTTCTGTAATTTATTCAAGCACGTGAAAGGGATTTTACAACTTAAATTCATATGCAATTGTGAAAGAGTTTGAAAATCTAATGCAGGGGTTGCAAAAAGTGGCCTTAGTACTTTTAATAAGGCAGTCCACTGGTCTCTTCAATTTTAAGGGCCCAATCCAAAGCTTATTAAAATCACCAGGAGCCTTTTCACAGACTTTTGTGGGATTTGGATCATGCTCTAATACAGTGTAGGCCTCTGAAGGCCACTCAAATCCAGATGGAGCACTGCATGTTAGGATCTAGAGTCCTTGAGTTGCTCTTCTGTATTAAAAATATAGGGGTGCTGCAGTTTGCTCCACTTTATACACATGGGGCATAGCCCTGGGGCTCACAGCAAGTTGCCAATGTGGCCCATAATTGGACAAAGTTTAGATACCCTGATCTATATTGGGAGCTACTAACATCTTGATTTTTGCCACAATACACTATGTCCTGGAATGGAATTTCTTGGAACAGACAATCCAGCAATGCTGTGGTATAGAAAACAAAACTCAGCTAAAATAATTTATCCTCCTGAGGCAAAGCAAACCCAAGAAGCCAATTCATATTAGACGATGAGTGCAGACAAGTAAAGAATTGCATGCTCCTATACTAACTTCTCATAATGTACACTACAGTAATGAAAAATGAAGGCAACACTTGAGAAGACCTACTCTATCTGCTCTTTGATTCCTTACAGAATATTCTTATAGATTCAATGTCTGGAAAAGAGACTACAAAACAAACAAGCAAAACCCAATCACGCTTAATTGGGAGTTTCCCTCTTCTGCTCAATCTTAATAAATACATAGATTCTAAACAATGACAAAGTGAAAAAGGAAAATTGTCAGGCCTGTGCTGTTTTTCAAAAATGATAGGAGGAGTCTTGGCATATTATTGGGAGGACTGAACAAATAAAAATAGAATGGTCAGGGAGAGGGGGAATATTTAAAGGAGGATACCAGAACAAGAAGTGCAGCCCTGTTTGTGTCCATCTTCATTGGAACACAGAGATACTCTTAGAAAATACTTCATGCCTGTGATGGAATCCTTAAATCATAGAAATATAGGGACGGAAGGGACCTCAAGAAGTCATCAAGTCCACCTCTCTGTGCAGAGACAGGACCAAGTAAATCTAGACTACCTCGACATGTTTTTCTCCAACCTGTTTTTAAAAACTTCCAGTGATGGGGACTTAAAAAGTTTCTCCTACTATCTAAACTAAGTCTCCCTTGCTGAACTTTAAGTTAATTAATTATTGTCCTACCTTCTGTTGACATAGAGAAAAATTGATCACCCTCCTCTTTATAATAGTCCTTAACATCTTTGAAGACTAATAAGATCCCCCCTCAGTCTTCTTTTCTCAAGATCAAACATTCACAGTTTTTTTTACTTTCCTTATAGATCAGGTTTTCTAATCCTTTTTTCATTTTTGTTGTCCACATCTTTTTCTCCAGTTTTCACTCAGAACTAAACACAGTACACCAGCAGAGGCATCACTAGTGCCAAGTAGAGCGGAACAATTTCCTCCCATGTCTTACATACAGCACTCCTGTTAGTATACCCCAGAATGATATTCACCTTTTTTGCAGATGCATCACTTGTTGACTCAAATTCGATTTGTGATCCATGATACCCTTTTGAGCAGTACCATCACCTAGCCATTTATTCAGTATTTTGTAGTTGTGCATGTGATATTTTCCTTCCTAAGTGAAATACTTTTCATTTGTCGTTATTGAATTTCATTTTGTTGAAGCCAGACCAATTCTCCAATTTGTCAAGATTTTTTTGAATACTGTTTTCTAAAGTGCTTGCAACGCCTCCCAGATTTGTGTCATCTGGAAATTTTATAAGCACTCTCTCCACTCTATTATCCAAGTCACTAATGAAATATTGAAATGTCTTCTGTGGAATCCCACTAGTTATACTGTCCCAGTTTGACAGCAAACCATTGATAACTTTTTAAGTATGGTCTTTCAACCAGCTGAGCACCCACCTTATAGTAATTTCATAACAGATGAGTTTGCTTATGAGTGTGTCATGTGGGACTGTGTCAAAAGCCTTATAAAAATCAAGATATACCACATCCACTGCTTCCCCCTGTCCAGTAGGCCAGTAACCCTGTCAAAGAAGGAAATTAGTTTGGTTTGGCATGATTTGTTCTTCACAAATCCATGTTGGCTGTTCCTTATAACCCTATTATTGTTTAATAATTTGTTCCAGTATCTTTCCAGGTATTGAAGATAGGCTGACTGGTCTATAATTCCCCTTGCCCTCTATGTTCCCCCTTTTAAAATATTGGTACTATTTTTGTCCTTCTCCAGGCTTCTGGGAACTCACCTGACCTCCATGAGTTTTTAAAAATAATTGTTAATGGTTCCAAAATTGCTTCAGTTTCTTCCTTAAGTACCCTAGCATGAATTTCATGAAGACTTGTCAACTTGAATACATCTAAGATATCTAAATGTTCTTTAGCCAGTTCTTTCCCTACGTTGTCTTGCATTCCCCTTTCCCCTGGTTGTTAATATTAAGTAACAGGCTGAGTATCTCGTCACCATTAAATTTTTAAGTGACAACTGAAACAAAGTGGTCATCAAACATTTCAGCTTTCTTGGCGTCGTTAGTTATTAGCTCTCCTTCCCCACTAAGTGGAGGACCTACACATTCCTTCATCTTTCTCTTGCTTTTGATGTATTTAAAGAATCTCTTCTTATTGCCTTATGTCCCTTGCTAGGTGTACCTCATTTTGTGCCTTAGGTACCTACATGAGGTGATGATGATGAAGGAAGAGGGTCAAGTCTATTTTTTTTAGTTAAGTCCCTGATCTGAGTGCAACTAACAGACTACTTTGAATAGTCTCTGAATGCCCAGAGCTGCTTTGTGCCCCCTCTTGAACACTAACAAGATACTTTTGCCTGCACTGCTCCTTCTTCTGCACTCTCCTGAAGTCAACGGCAAACAAAATCCTAATGACATCAATGAGAACAGGACTGGGCCCGTAATTCCCATTGAAATCCATGGGAGAAGGATTGGGCCTCAAACTGTCTACAACAAAATACTTCATAATGCTGTTTAATTGCAGCCTATATCCTTCATGGATAGCAGGTGCATGAACTTCCCTTCAATGGAGGTTTCTAAGAACAGGCTACATAAACATGTCAGGGATGGTCTAGGCATACTTAATCCTGATACAGTGTGGGGTGACCTGTTGAGGTACTTTCCAACCCCTACATTTCTATGATTCTCTGAGATGCCACAGAGATCACATGGCATTGAAAGTTCGAACAAGCCACTTTTGAGATAGAGAAAGATGAACATTAGACAAGAATCAACATTACAAATCAGGGTATGATCTGTAACTGAAATGCCATTGAATAGATTTCCTCAAAACTTTGCAGAAATGTTTTTCTTGGCTTTCAGAGTAAGTCTGACAATTTTCAAAGCCAAACCAATTTTCCAAGCTGAAGTAATAAAGGGACTAAAACAAGGAATTTTAATGGAAGATGGTAACAACTTAAACCAGAGTAACCATCATGATAACAGTTACAAAGAGTTTCCCCTTATTAAAGATAGTTCCAAGATAAGTTAACTGATATAAGCAACTTACATTTCGATCCTGAAGAAGACGCCCCACTAGATGTTGATCGCGATCCCTCTTTCATGGAAAAAACCCCTTTTCCTCTACGAGTTGCTGTCATGGCCACACGAGGGCGCTTCAGTGGTATCACTGCACGAGGTGGTGGTGGGACACGACCATGGTAATCAAACAATCTGAGAAAAAAATGAGAACAGTTTACAAGATGTGGTCTTATGTCCTGGTGATCCTGTCAAATGAATTTTCATGTTATTTTAGAGGAAATTTCTCTTTGAAATCAATCACTTTATATCACAGTCAAATTAGATTTCAAGGACCTCTGCAGACTGCACATTAAGTGCCGTATTTGGATTTCAGTCACAGCCCAGTGTACATAGCTCTCAGATTTGTGCAATTTAAATTAAGGCTGCTTTATGGAGCTCTGTTATTTGCTGCATGAAAAATCCATCTCCTGCTGTCTGCAGATCCACTGCATTTCACGGAGTACAAATAACTGCTGCACATTTTGTCGTGATGACATTTTGTCTCCTTTATTACATGCATGGTTTGGATTCCACCACCAGTGAATTGTAAGGGACAATTCACTGAGAGAGGTGTGCATCCTTCAGAGGAAGACATTAAAAGAGTGGAACCTGTGCAAGACAGAGTGACGTATTATTTTTAATAAAAGATGGAGCACTTTGGACCACCAAAACTCCTGGGACTACTTTAATGGATGCCCCTACCATGGGCCCTCTGCATTATGGCAACTATGAATTAAAAGAACTCCCAGTCAAGTAAATGAAAATACTCCCTAAGTCCCCACAATGGAGTGTCCCCCAACTAAATTCCTTGACTCCTAAACACAGTGGATCAATAATCTGTGTACAAGTCAGGGGTTTGGGGGTTAGCTGCTGCTGCTAGGGGAGCCAGGCTGCCAAGGGCTCAGAGGGAGATAAAGGGAGTGGTCAGGAGGTGGAGCGGAGGGATAATTTACAAATAGTCCTGGTCTCTTGTTGATCTCAACTTATATATAAGTTCTTTGTGCTGAACATCCTTCCTGTTCCTCCAGGAGGTGAACACCAAATGCGGTGGAACACTGAGGGGGAAAACCTCCTTTGAAAACTCAGTTTCGAGCCCTCTGTGCAGAAATATCAGGGAAAGACATTTGCTCTCTGTGTTCAGTGCTTATGGATAGTCCCTTAAAACTTTAGTGATATCTAATAATAATATGGATATAATGCTTCATTTTCAGAGCAACCCTGACACATGTCCTGTGACTGAGTTAGGTAAATATGTGGAAAGAGAGGCACCGAAGGAGCAAGGATTCACTCAGGGTCAAATATTAATCAGAACCAGAATTAGAACTCAGGTCTCCTAATGTAGGTTCTGCCTGATACATGCCTAATCCCCTAGACCAGAGTGCCTTTTCTTGTCTATGCCTTAATTCCACAGTCACTGAATCCTGCTGTGTCATACTCTCTTATTACAACCCTCTGCCACATGCATTACAAAGTCCTTCAATTTAAGGTGAATATTCAATTCTCAACACAGTTAACTAACTGTGTATTCAGTTCATCACTGAAAAGTTAACACTATTTTCTACTGTACATACAGTATGCTTTATTATCAATAGGGCCCTACAAAATTCACAGTCCATTTTGATCAGTTTCATGGCCAGAGGGTTTTAAGACTGGTCAATTTCATGTTTGCAGCTGTTTACATCTGAAATTTCATGGTGTTCTAACTGTGGCGGGGTGCTCCCAGCAGCAGGGGGATATGGGACCCACCTCCACAAACCTCCTCCAGCTGCAGGAACCTCCAGGGCTGGAGGTTTGTGCAGCAGGGGGAGGCACTCCGATGTGGGTCTAATCTCCCCCTGAAAGTGAGAGCAGCTGTTCAGGGGGAGGATAAATCCTCTCTCTCCCCTGCCCAGCCAGGACTTGCAGCTAGAGTCCCCAGGCTCAGGCACTCCCAGCAGCAAGGGAGAGATCAGATTTCACAGGGAAGGGCTTATTTCATGGTCTGTGACATGTTTTTCACCGCCGTGAGATTGGTAGGGCCCTAATTATAAATCATATGATTTGCCATATGGGATCCAACCAGTGTGCCAGTATCCTGACAGATGGTGACCAGTACACAGTTTCAGCAGAGATGTAAGATATCCTGTAGTGAACCATTCTAGAATTACCTGTCCACATAGGAATTTTCTACCTAACCTCCCACAGTTAGTATTTGGGTGTGTCACAGAAGCTTTTTGGTGAAGGATCCACCCGTTCTTTGCAAACAACTCTCACCTCAGACCGGACAAACTCAAACATATCTTGCAGGACATTTATCCATAAAGAATAAGATGTACAGAAAGCTAACTTGTCAAGATTCATAATCATCTTGAGATGTATGTATGGGTAATATTTAAGGAAGAATGTAATTATACTGAAAACATGCTTTATAGACTTGGAGTAAAAGTTAGTCTTAGTCACCAGTCTAGGTGATGGCCCATTCTAGCATAAGGGAGTTGTCGTCTTGCCCTTGTCAGTGATGTAATGCGAGGATCAGTTGTCTAACCTTGCTTCATCCCAAGACTATGAATGGAAAACCATCAGAAACAACCACAAACAACTGAACCCCCCTTGAAGGTAAAAAAGGAACATTACAACAGGCAATCACCCTCTCAATGAATAAATATAAAAGACTCTTTTGGTATCACATAGGGTGGGGAAAGGCACCCTGTATCCTTTCACTGAGGATACATCTTGGGGAGCAGAGATGTTCTCATGAAAAAAATGGATCCGAGCTCCTGTGAAACTGGCCAGCTCTGTAACAAACTGATCTTTGGAGTGGAAAACCTATTATTAGATAAGAAAAGTAACTGTTAATAAGACTAGATCCAGCTTTGCTTTTTATGATTTTGTTTTGTACCATAACCATTTGTTTCCACCACTCTCTCTTGTTTCTAGTTAACTCTCCATTCTTTCTTAAATAAGCCTTGTATTAAAAGTGGTGATTGTTATACAGGAGTGGGATTTAAGTTTAAATGGGAGTACACTGCTTCTCTCGGGGCAAAGGACCTGAGATTTCTGTGGGTAACCAGTGTCAGGGACTGGATACCAAAGGGGGATGAATCAAAGAGACTTGGGTATACCTGTTGTTAACCTGCAAGGCAAAGACAGGGTTGGAATAGCCCAGAGGAGAGCAGTTTAGTGGCTAATAGCCTGGCTGTGTTAGGAAGCTAACTCCAGGCAAGACCATAGACTGTCTTCTTGCTCTTGTATTAAGAGAAATAGTAAATAGCAGTGCCCAATTTTACACCATGTTTTCCTCTCTCTACTAGTCACTATCTTGTATACCTCTTTCACCCCCTCTCGTTCATCTTTTCTGTAAATTACACACTTCCAATCTTTTCAATCTGTCTTCACATGTAATTTATTTTTAACCTCTAATCATTCTTGTTGCCTTTGTATTATGCCTATATTACTGAATCCTAAGGTAGGCTGTAGGGTTGCGGAACTGACATGGCTTTTATGGTTGGGGAGAATCAGTCGCAAAAAATGCTCCGACCATCATAGTAACTCCGATGACGAAGTTCAGAGCAAGAAACCAGGGAAGGTGAAAACACCACAGATGAAACTCTCTAAGGACAAGGTCACTGTACTAGTACCAGGATCTGATAAAGTGGAAGTATGATGAGGTGCTGGCTCGTAGTTCCAGGTATCCACCTTCTTCAGAGCTGCCTGAGGTGTTAGGGTCATTGAGTAAGATATGCAAAACAAATGGCCACAAAGGAACCAGCAATAGGTGGCCTATTGGATGAACATTTCTTTGTTTCTAAAATGCTTCCAAATATAGATTTACAGGACGCATTATCACTTCATTTGTTTTCTCCCTAAAATTTCAGGGCCCGGTTTTATCCCTACTATGGTCCCTTTGCCTGAATAAAGAGCAGCCCCACGCTACCCTCCTCTGCAGCCCCAGTGTACGTCTGTGCTGGAGGCAGGCTTATAAATAGGAGAGAAGAGGTGTGGTGAAAGAGCACTGTGCTCTGGCTATTGTGGGCCGCAGTGTGTCCAACAGGCAGCTATGCTAGGTAGCACTTGGAGTAACACTGGGTGCTGCTCTGACTCATACCAAAGGATGGGAAGACCTTGATCAAGAAAGAATTTGGAGAGCACAAAGGTGGCATTAAACCCTCCCCACTTACTGTTGGTCTGTTCTTCCTGCAAGGTGCTATAAAACAATGGCCCTCCTGTGTTCTGCATACCCTATCTGAATCTATACCTCTGCAGTCGCTGCAAAATAATGTATGCAGCGGTGTGCACACAGGGTGTGACGGATGTGCCCAGGAATGCCCTAATGTCAACAACAAAAAAAGTGGCTTTCAATGCAGAGTGCGATGCCTTTTAAAAAAAAATTCCCTGGGTGCACACCCTAATGAAATGTGCTGCGCACGCCTATGACTGTATGCAAATGATTACATGATGGCAGATCTCTTCAGCTTTCTAGAGAGAGGCCTGAAAGAACACATTTCTCAGGAGACATTTCACAGATATAAACATCAAGATAAACACTTTCTCAAACCCTCATACTTAAAGAATTTCCACATCTGCAGTGTATCCCAGTGAAATCATACTGCGGAAGAACTCTGCAGGGATAAAAAACCATAGACTTTTCTATTTGTATCCTTTAATTTTTCAGTAAAGGAAAAACTCAAAAAAGAGCTTTCAGAGAGTGAAGACACCAACAAAACTGCTTAACATGAAGAAATGGGAGGACCTCAGGAGTGGGGGGATGAATCTTCAAGGTTTTCTGTAAAACTCATCCTATGTTGCGTCTAGTCCTAGAGAGTTTTTCCCCAATATGCAATAAAGATAATTCAATATGAATACTGTGTAAAATTTAAACCAAAACTTCTCTAAGTAAATTATGTGCAGGCATTATAAATAAATAGCAAAAACTGTGTAGGATCTGTAGAAATAAAACCAAACATACCGATTGTAGAAATCATCTCTGTAGTAATCATAATCAAAGACATAACCTCTGTGGAAAGAACACAAAAAAGCAATAATGAACTGGCATATAGAAAAATTAGTTTCATTAAAATATTTGTGATATTATTGTAATACTAATTTATTTTCACAGTCAAAAACATCTGAAGACTGTTTCCAGCCCTTCAAATTTATATAATTGTTAATGCATGAAAAGGATTTAGAAGGTTATTTCTAAATGTGATATGATGCCATTTTGCATATTACCATTCTATGGTACATTTGGGAATATGAATTATTATTAACAGCCCTATACATAGCAATGAAAGAAGCTAGCAGCACACACAGAAAGAAATTCATACAGCATAACAGTTCTGTGATTAGATGACTATTAGTATAATTCTTAGCGATCAAATGAGGCAAGGACTCCAAATCTGTGGCTGTCCTCTTCCCTCTTTCTGTGTTCATCTAGGTTATCCAGCATCCCGGGAAGGTCAGAAAACAAGAACAACAAGCAGGGGATGAAAAAATTTCACCCATGAGAACATGAGGTGGTGGGACTGCTGGGCCTGGGCCTTCAACTGAAAAAACCCTAAACATATACAAGGAGAAAGAGAAGCAATTCTAGGAAAACACATGATATATCTTACAAACACTAACTTCTCCCTGAGGTTTGTTTCCATGCCCTTCCTGTTGGTTTTGAAAGGGAAATGCATGCCACTTTGAGAGAGATGGGAAGGAAGTGTCTGGAGGCATACTGAGTAAGGAGACATCAGGGGCAATAAATGCAGGGGAGAACTGGAAAGACCTAGAGAACAACCATGTTTGCTATGGGATGGCCAACGTCAATTTAGCATGGTCATTCCTGAGTATCCCAGTCACAATAATCATCTCTTGCCGCTGTAGTGAGTGTCAGTAACTAAGTCTATGATGGTGGCCAGAAAAAAGATGACTAAGGAGCTGGCAAAAGGTCTGCACACAACAAATGAACTGCAGAGGATTGTTTTACTCTCCCAGCTACTGCAGGTAGTCGATTAAGGTCAGGGAAGGTAAAAGATACATTGCTTCAGCTGTCTGAGAGGATGAACTATTGCAAATAAGTGGGGGTGAAACTCGTTATGAAATGAGCCAGGAGAGCAGGAATAAAAGGGAAGAAGATACAGAAATTATCAAAGGAAAAATTAGAAGATTTAGACAAGAAACTAGAAAATAAAAAGGGGAGAGGGAGGGATTTAGAAAGGATGAAGAAATAGAAGAAAATGTGTGCAGAAAAAAACAACAATGGAAACACACAACAATAGGTGTCTTATCAGGAATGACTCTTCCCCATGGCAGGATATGTGTTTTAGACAATCCTTGTTTGCAGATAAAACCAAACCACATTTTTTTCGTCAACATTTTGAGGTTTTTGCCAATAACCTGTTGTTGTTTTTTTTTAAAAAAATCTCTAATGTGTGTGCAATTTAACTGAAAATGTTTGGTTTTTCCTTCCTATGCCCTGTCTCTTTCTTTCCTTTTTTCCTTTTGTAAGGCCCAGAGCTAGGAAGATGAAAGGGAAAAGAAACTGTCTTGCAGGAGAAAGGGGGAAAAGCTATCTCTGACAGGTGTCATTTAGATAGATTATAATGTCATCCCAATGCAGTTCAGTACCAACGTTTTGTTTTATTGTTTGGGGGACTGTTTGTGTCCTGGTTTGGGGAAATATATTAAATGATGAATGCAACTGTATTTAGGAAAGGGGGCATAACTCACGCTGGAGAAGGTGTGTCACCCTGAGCTAAGAGGCTGTGAACTTAGGTTGGGTTGGAGATAACAAGCTGGTTCAGCCTAATTGGACTAACCTTGTTACCTCCCACCTGGTTCTTGCCTACTTTTCTATACCTGCCTCTGGACACTTCCACTGCTTGCATCCGACGAAGTGGGTATTAGCCCACAAAAGCTTATGCTTCAAAACTTTATAGTTAGTCTTTAAGGTGCCACAGGACTTTGTTACCTCTGCTATTCCAGACTAACACGGGTACCTCTCTGATTCTTAGGTTGGGTAGTGAGCCCCAAACAGCTCAAAAGGAATAGGTGTTCTGTTTTAGTAAGGGTTTTGTCTGCTTAGAAGTCTTGTTTTGCTCTTGCTTTCCCACCCAGGGACTCTGGCCCCTGTGTGAAACTGACTTTGTGCTAGCAGCACTGCAGATGTTGCAGATGTCACTCCAGACCTGGCATGCACTGATTGGAGTGGGACCAAATGTCATGGGACTGAAGCAGAAAGGCCGAACAGAACTACCACCTGGCATCCATTTGACAACTCCTGGAATAGGTGTTCTGTTTTAGAAAGGGTTTTGTCTGCTTAGAAGTCTTGTTTTGCTCTTGCTTTCCCACCCAGGGATTCTGGCCCCTGCATGAAACTGACTTTGTGCTAGCAGCACTGCAGATGTTGCAGATTTCACTCCAGACCTGGCATGCACTGATTGGAGTGGGACCAAATGTCATGGGACTGAAGCAGAAAGGCCGAACAGAACTACCACCTGGCATCCATTTGACAACTCCTGAGTCTAATCACGAGTGATCTTAGGTAGGTGAGGGTTGTGTTGTGAATAAAGAATTCTGGTTAATTGGTTATTTAATTGGTTAATTAATTAATAAGGGAGACTTGGGGGTTGTCAATGCTCCTCAGACATTTGCCCCTGAAAAGGGGGAAAATGGGAGGAGAAGGAATAAAAAAAAGAGGGGAAATAAAATGAAAGCCTGAAACAATGAAAACCCAAACCCAAACCATGCCAGAAATTATTCACTCAGCCCTAAGGAAAGACCATACACAAGGACTCCACAGTTCCTTTATGCAACACTGGGCCAAGCTCCAAGGAGTCTCTCTCTGTGAAGCAGCTACAGGCTGGGAGAGAGAGAGGGTGTGTGGTGAAGACAGAGGCTCTATGAGCAGAACTTGTGCTCTTGCCAAAAGCCCTATAAAAGTAGAGCTCAGCAAACTGTGGCAAGGTGCCCCCCCGGGCACCCCAGATTCAGGTTCTCGAGCAGCTCTCTCTGGCTAAGTTTGGCTCCTCGCCTGGCTAGGGAGGGAGAACTCCCTCCTGGGAAGGGGCTCCTTCCGGCTGCTCTGCCTGCTGGCAGCCTTTCTAGGTTTGACCCTCACTCTCCCTCACTTTCTTCTGCTTCCACAAAAACTCACTCTTCTAACTCCTCCTGCCTCCAACCGCACTCCTCAACTCCCACACCCTTCTCTGGGGAGGATTCTCTTTAAAGGGCTCTGGCAGCCTCCTTAACCGGTCTCAGCTGGCCCTGCTTCTGACTGTGGCAGCTTGCTCAGCTGGACCTAATTTAGCCTGCAGTTCCCCTCTCTCCACAACCTTCTTTGGAAGTCTCTAGCCCTGGGTTTACCACAAAACCATAATCTAACTGTAAAAGCACCCCACAAACCTGAGTATGAGTTGAGGGGAGATTTCCTTCTCCCCAGCCCTTGTGATGACCTTCTGTGCAAATGTATTCAGGTTTTGTACAGAGAAGCAGGAAGCAGCACAGGCCAAGGGATATGCTGGCCGCTGTTTCCCACAGCCCCCATTGGCCTGGAACGGTGAACACATGGCCAGTGGGACCTGTGATTGGCCGAACTTGAGGACGGTGCAGGTAAACAAACTGTCCCAGCCCGTCAGCAGATTTCCCTGACAGACCATGTGCCAAAGGTTCCCGATCTCTGCTGTAAGGCCTTGGACTAGCTTTTCTAAATGTAAGCACCATCTTTTATTTTGTCTTTTAGTCTCTAGTCACTCTACAAGATTAAGGGCACATGGAAATCAGAGGTAGCAAAGCTATTGTTTTATTTACACACATTCTCTAGCATAACAGTTTTAATTGACTATATGATTAACAGCTAAAATAAGTCTGAAATTAATATTTAATTGCATTGTGGTTTTACATGGAGGACAGAAGATAATTTAATATGAGAGAGAGAGAGAGAGAGAGAGAGAGAGAGATTTAATTTAAAAGGCCTGTCAAAACATCATGAAAACCTGTCACTTGGGGTGAAATTTACTTTACCTGCCTAAAGACCAGATAATTGGGTTTTACATGGATGAAGTGCAGTGGAGCTGATGTGTTAAAATCCACTCCCACAAACCAAGGCTAAGGCAAAGATTAGCAGTTCTGCTCCCCTGAGGCAGTTGCTGCTCTAGGCTAGGGGGATGGACTAGTGGCTGCAGTCCCCACGTACTACTTGAGTGGGTTCAGACTTCTCAGAAATATAGGCAGTTTTTGGAGTTGGTCAGAAAATTTCCAGTGGTACATCTTGTCTATTGGAAAATATCAATTTGTCAAAATCAAAACATTTTGCGGGAACATGTTGATTTTATTGAATCTTCTGCTGGAAACCAGGCAAAGGGACGTACCTGTTTTCTTTTACCAACTTCCTCACCTCATGGGCTGCTGCAGAACCAGGTCCCTGAAAGCCATGGGTTCAAGCCAAGACTGTCAGGGCTTCTGGTTTCTTTGAAACTTGCCAGGCAGGCAGGCAGAGGACTGGGAGCCTCACCAATATCATTTGGAAGATGCCAAAAGGGGAATATTCTCTTTTTAAAAAAATGAAATCTAAATCCCCATGTCTCTGGGTTTGTAAACAAAGAGCTCAATATTTCATTCTTTACACAGTGCCCCAAATCTGTAGAAATATAGAGCAACTATTTTGGAATTTCAAAATTATATTAAAATAGTTAAATTGACAATTTTTGTGGGTGATTGCCTGAGCTCTTAGTTTTGCTGTTTAAAAAAAATCTGTTTAATAATATTGAAAGATTTTTATACTGTCACACACTGGTCTTACTGCCCAAAATACCATGTTGGTTGTAATAATCTTTTATTGGATCCAAAATGTCAACAACTGCAGTAAAATCAGACAGAAAGAGGGAGTAAAACATTTTCTCTAGTTTTGATCTTCATCCTGAGAAACACCAGCAGCTGACTTAAAAAGTAGAAGCATTCTCCAAAATATCTCTAAAATCAGGGTATATAAATGCATTTGGAAAGATATCAGTTACTGACAACAGTTTCTTTAAGGCTCAGTCCTACTGAGGTGCCGGTCCTGCATTCTTACAAGTTACCAAGTGTCCCCAATTCCCTCTGAAGTAAGAATGAGGTGAGAAGGAAGTGCAGCCTCTTGTAGGATCGATCCCCTGTGCATTGCATTTGATAGGCTACCCCGGGTTACCTATTTCCATGTCAAGACTGTTTTGTGTAATGTGAGTGAAATTCACCAGAAACAGAAGGCTCATTCAAGGCACTTCATGCTAATTAAATCCTGTGCACTGGTGTGTGGAGAAGGGCACAAGGGCAGCATCTGTACAGGTCTCTGCACACCCTGTATGTTGCTGAAGGAGTCTCTACACTGGTAGGAGACAGATAAGCAGAGAAGGGCCGTTGGGATGGAGCAAAGGAGGCCATTTGATCCACACATCCGGCAACTGAGTAGCCGCAATCACCGGCATACCAGGCAACTGCAGCTGCTACTTCAGTCTAAGGCTGGAACAGTGGAGACGGAGAGGCTACAATGCGGCTCTTTGGAGAACCACCAGAAGGAAGGAATGAACTGTGTTTTCCACTTCACTCCCACCCCACAACCTGTGATTAGTTTCCTGGAGAAAGCTTGTTTAATTGAGACTTTGTACAGGGAGCTATGAATGCTATATTATTAAATCCTATATATTAAATATGTATAGCAGCAATACAGTTACCCAAAATGTCTATGGCATTTTAGGAGTGAAATCTGTGTGCTATCGTCCTCTGTTCTTTGTGGTGCATTTCTGGGCACAGACTTAGTCTGCTATCCCACCTCAGAAATGGGGCTCCTCAGCCCACCCGCCCTTACCCCAAGGACTAGTGCTGACCCTCAAGATATTCAGTTATTTAAACACACCCCTGACACAGAACTCTGCCCCAAAGATGTGAAGCTTCAGGTATACAGTGTAAAGCTACTCTCAAGGGCACACAGAAACTGTGAAGCATAAAACACACACTTTGTCCAGAGTCTAACACATTAATGCTCTTTTCCTTAATCACATAGAGCTCAGGAGAGTATGGATTAGACAAAACAATAAATGTCTTAAACTGCTATGTGCTCACTAGCTTGCCCTTCCTTTGTGAGTCCTTGGGGACCACCTGGGTGCAAAGAAGGCAGGCAGGCAGGCCAGGTGTCCTCACCTCATGCAGAGTGTTACATGTGGGGTGACCTCTCTCCCTCATGAAGTCCCTTCCCCAGTTTGTGAGACCTTGCTCTCTCCTGCCCCATGCTCGCTCTTTCTGTCTGGCTTCCTCAATTCCTGTGTAGCTTGCTATATAAACTCCTCCTGGCCACTTTTGTTCTGTTTTTTGGATACCTTCCCATAGCTGCTTCCTTCCTCCATCACTTCAGAGGAGTCAGCTACACTGGTTTTCGAAGGATGCTGCTCACCATCCTTTAGGTGTTTGCACCTGAATAGGGTCCTTGAGACCGAAGCACCACCCCATTGTATCTCTGCCTGGAGCGCTCCTGCTACTGCATCTGTCGGTGATGGTGGAGCCACATACATATAGGCACTCATTATACAGAAGTTTTTCATAATACCACTTCACACTATCAATCAGAATTCATAAGTTACACTGACATAGCCCCAGCTCATCACAGTAAGTTTCTCACGGTGATCGATAAGAAACTGAAAATATAAACCATGTGTACCTGAAAAGGCTCAAAAATAAATAGTCCAAAATGCGTTATTTCAATACCCTCATGATTTTCAAGTCAATTTCATGATTTTGGGGTGAGCTGATTCATGATTTTTCAATGCTTGGTAATACTGTAATAATGAGATGACACTGTAAGAGACCAATATATTCTCCCCAGCTACAGCCTTAATTGCTCACACTTTTCCATGCCAACAGTCAGTCACAATGATTTAGTCAGTGCTACACTACAGAACATGAAGCTGCAAATTAGCAAATGATGATTGGCCCAAAGATCAAGGTGACTGCAGGGCTCTTAACCTTGATCTTCACTCTTGAGAGTTATTCCTTAGCAACCAACCAAGCTGTGTTACAGATGCTGCCGGCATCCACTTGTACTGTCTAGCTTACCAAATATATAGAAAGCTGGAAGCAGAAAGAGGCTTAAACAACTCCGTGGACTGGTGGAATCAGCAGTTTCACACTGGCATTGAAAACTGGCGGATAACCTATCCACAAACATATGCAGCATTAACAACAGCACTGTGTACATGATGCTACTAACAAAATGAAAGACAGTAAAACACACTGTAACGCTCACTCTGAGCCCAAAGAAAACTCATCAATGAAAAAGTAAGATGAATTCCTGTTAAACACATCACTAAAAAAATAATCCTGTTGGAATCGATTGACTGCAGCTGGAGATACTCTGTTTTTAAAGAATCAGAGAGGTAGCCGTGTTAGTCTGGAATTGCAGAAGTGACAAAGAGTCCTGTGGCACCTTAAAGACTAACTAAAGTATTGAAGCATAAGCTTTCTTGGGCTAATACCCACTTCGTCGGATGCATGCAGTGGAAGTATCCACGGGCAGGTATAAATAAGTAGGCAAGAACCAGGTTGGAGATTATAAGGTTAGTCCAATCAGGCTGAACCAGTTTATTATCTCTAATCAGGGAGGATGAGGTATTCCTCTAGCAGCTGAATTGGAGGTGTGAACACTGAGGGAGGAGAAGCTGCTTTTGTAATTAGCAAGCCATTCAAAATCTTTGTTCAATCCCAAATTGACACTATCAAATTTTCAAATTAATTGCAGCTCTGGAGTTTCTCTTTGCAGACTGGTCTTGAAGTTTTTTTGCTGCAAGATAGTGACCTTTAAATCTTTAATTGTGCGTGCAGGGAGATTGAAGTGTTCTCCTACAGGTTTTTGTATATTGCCATTCCTGATATCTGATTTATGTCCATTTATCCTTTTTCATAGGGAATGTCCAGTTTGGCCGATGTACATAGCAGAGGGACATTGCTGGCATATAAATTCTGTAGTCTTCAAGAACATAGGATTCCCTTAGGGCTGGATTTTCATAGGTATAATTTTGAACACAGGCACATGAAAGTTGTGTATCAGGAGTTCTATGTGTTTCAGTCAAGAAAATGCAAAATTTATGCCTTTCTATGTACCTTTGGAATAAGAATAGATGTATTAATTATTAAGATCTTATTTATGTTAGGACATTGTTCTTTTTGTGATCAACATTCTGTGGCAGCAAAACATTTTATAAACTTTTATAAATCAAGGATCAAATTCTGCTCTCATTTACTTTACAACCGAGGCAACTCAATTGACTTCAGTGGAGTAATGGAGAGCAGAATTTGTTTTCAGTATTTTCATTGCAATAAGAGACTGAATCTTGCATGTGATTCACTCTGTAGCCAATATCTCTTTTGCTTTCTTCAGTACTGAGATTTACTTGTAACTTGAGTAAATGTTTTATAACTGGGCACAATGCATCTTAATACAACTGACAGCACTATCACCACCAATTGCTCCTTTGTTATCAACGCTTGATAAAAATATTCAATACTAAAGCAATATTCTTTCAGTCCAACTCTCTTTAGGAGGTACTTGTCAACACAATGATTTAAACTAGTAATCCAGTCACTTGTAAAATCATTTCTCCTCTCACAAAGAAGGATTACAAAAAATGTACCCTTTTCAATACAAAAGGGATCGAGTCTAAGTTAAACTGACATTGAAATATTAAAAATTGCAGTCACAAATTTAAAGTTGGGGAACTGTTTGACCTATGTAGGGAATTAACAATGAAATATGCAGCCTTTCGCCTCTAAACTGTCAAGCTGAATCCATTTTAGACTGGTAGTTACTAAAAGTCAGTGTCACCTGATTGATTTTCTGTGGTCTACTTGAAATAAATTGGAGATCTTAGTTCAGTTCTTAGTGGACAGTAATCCACATCCCACAAAAACCACAATTGGCACTAATTAGGATATCAATTGACAAGGTCACCACAGGTCAAAGACTGAAGGAGCAGGGTGACTCAACTATTATCTCTACAATAGAGATGCTCCCATTTAGGTCAGGGTTGAGACACATTGGGAGAAACTCATTTTGTAGCCCATGCTACATCTGTTCTGGGAATAAACAGAAAACAATCTTTAGAGTCTGCTTTTTGTTGACATACTTACTGTCAAGGGACAAATGTCACTAGTGATTTCTCAGACTAACACATTCTGGAAAGTTTCTAGGAAGCCAGAAAGTGCCGGAGGACAAAAAGGGAATTATAGAAAATGTAAGATTTAACCTATATCTGTGGTGCAGTTCACCTTTTCAAGTAGGCAAGGTCCTCCACACCTTTCCCCACCCCAGTCAAAATGCTTGGAGATGGTAAAGTTTCAAATTAGCTGATTGTCTGAAAATTTCAATTATTGGTCCATTTTAATTGTGTTTGTGCACATTTAGACAAATCAAAGCGTCCAACCTGTAAACACTGATCTATGTGTATAAGATTAAGGATGGAAAGACCCATGTCGTCATTTCAAAGGTTCTAAGATTTCTCTGTAGATCTGGATTAGGAAAAGAAGGAAGGGAATAATTAGAAGGACTGGAAGGCAAATTCCTACAAAGGAAATTGACACAAAGGAAATTGACAAGATCAGCATGGTTTGTTTGGAGCTCACAAAGGAACACACTTTCTTGAGATACAGGAATTTACATAGACTACTTCTTATTTCTGTGGGAAAATCAAAATAATTTCTTGAAAGTCCAACACACAGGAACTGCACCCCAGCTGTAATAATAAAGCTAGTTTCTCTCTTGCCTTCATATTTATAGGCACAATTCAGTCAATTCTACCTTTTAAATAAACAGCTGCTATAACAAGCCATGTATATATTTAATAAGGGCCCTATTCCGGCACTCAGAAAAGTGAAAGAGTTTCCCCATTAAATTTGTGGGAGCTGATTTAGATTCATAGATTGTATGGATCGTTAGGAAATATTTGTACTCCATATTCAAAAACACATTCACAAGATGAAAGTATTTGCCATTAAAATGTGATTGGGGGAAATCATGAGCCTGGTCACCAGCATGAATACTGAAGAAGCCACGTAGGCCCCATTTTTCAAAGTGGAGTATGCAACGTTAGGCCCTTCCTTGGGATCTGTGAGCATTAGTCTAAGCTTGTAAAGCACAATGAGGGATAGATTCTCCCCAGCAGAGAAACTCCTCTCAGGGCAACAGGGGATATTAAGGACATCAGGAATAAGGCTCTCTGATTCTAAGAAACAACTGGCCCCGTTGTCAGAGCAGCATAGGGTGCAAGAGAGGTGCAAAAGGGCTGGATCTGTAATGGAAATGTCACATGCTGTATAAGTGCTAAGGATTATTATTGTTCCTGCTCAAAAATCCCTGTTGTGTGTGTGTGCACAATGCATGCGACTGTGGCTGGTTCAATGCTTTTAGAAAACAAATGCTGCATCATTACTTTTCTAGTTCAAGAATCCTAAATAAATCTACTTACTGTTTCCATGTCTTTCTTTCCCACCTCCCCCGGGGAAACTATTTTTTCGGTCATCTGAAGTAATCTCCAATTTTTTACATTTTCCCCAGGAGAACATTCGACCAGAGAAATGATTTTTTTTTCTACCTTACCATTTCCCAAGTTGTCCTTTCATTGTACAGCGCAAGTGAGGCCAGCCTAGATGCCACTACAGTGTTTTTTTTAGCTCAAGAGTAATGAGCTTCTGCCCCTTAAAAATCTGTTCTGAATTCAAGATACTCCTGTCAAACTGTACACATACATGATTGATTATCCAATTTACTGGTAATATTATACATGTCACAGGAGTGCCATTTAACTCGGTTTGACAAGTGCAGAAGAGTGTCATTGACAAGTATAGGGATAAATGACGGGTTTAAGCTTTTCAAATGTTGCTACAGCATTTCACTGAATGGCAGATTGATAAATTAAAATTACAGTTGCAGCATCAGACCTGAAAGAATGACCACTTTAGATTGCAAAAATAGAGCTCTGGAAACTTTATATACTCTCAAGAGAAGTAGCCCAAGGAGCAACGAATGCAACAACAACAACAAAAGCAAAGCATATAATGGATTCATTAATTACAAGGTGACAATTTCAGAGTTTATAAAAACAAAACAACAACAAATTAAAGGGCTGGCTCTTTCTCCCTTTACACAGAATCATAAAATGCTGACGCTAAACCACTGAAATTAAGTGGGCTTTATTTTGATTTGTTGCACGGTACTTACTTCTGATTTAAACCAGCATTATAGAGAGTGGATATATGCCTATTATTGCTGGACAATCAAAAGGCAATATTTGTTTGCCCAATATTTTATCCTATTCTACAGCACTTGTTTTTTCAAAATATCAATATTTATCAACAGATAACTCTGGGCAATAATTGAACTGCTATATCTATGTCCTAGTTTAAATATTAGGAAACACTATTTTATCTCTGACCCATTGTATAGTAACTTGAAAAATGCTGGGACCAACATGGCTACATCACCATTGCATATGATATCTTCCTTGTCCATCAGTGTTACAATGTCATCCCTCCCTCTGAAAGCTTCCACTGGCTCCCCCTCTTCCATCCCATCAAACCTTGTCACTGCATTCAAATCTCCTCATTAAGATCACCTTATATATTTATCCGCCCTTATTTTTTTCATATGAATAATCTGCGTTGTTCTCCAATATATTGTAAATCTATATTGTTTAATTCCCATGTAAACTGCTTGTGGTAGGGACTAAACATATATATATATATGATTTTTACAACAATGAAGTAATTATTCTGTGTAGGGAGGCACTGTGGCCACCCTCCGAGCCGGAGGGTAAAGAAACACTCTCTCAGCCAGAGTGGGCGGGCCCAGACCAAGCTGGCCCCACCCCCAGGAAGTGGAGGGGCGGAACAGGAAGTATAAAGGGCGGGGCCCCTAGCTCAGTCAGGCCAGTGCGAGGGAGGGAGACAGCCGCAGGCTGCTCCCTCCACACCTTGCAGCCGAGCCAGGGGAGGTCCTGGACCAAGGGAACCCTCCTCCGCAGGAAGGACTGGGGTTTCCCGAACTGCCGGCTGCAGAGTACCCCGAGGGACTGCCAGAGTTCAGCGGGGACCCACGCCTGCCAGAAGCAACCCCGGAGGGAGAACCGGAGCTGCCGGGAGCACAGTACCCTGGAGAACTGACAAGAGCCCAGCAGCACCCTGTGGCCGACGGAGACAGACACCGAAGGAGATCTGGAGCTCCCTGCGGCAGACAACCCGGAGTCCTGATGGTGCCCCCTTGCCTGTGAGGTACGCCCCCAGACTTCTGCTGGTGCTCCCCCTGCCTGAGGGGCGCGTCACTGACTCTTTGCCGGCGCTCCCCTGCCTGAGGGGCGCGCCGCGGACTCTTGGCCGGCACTCCCCTGCCTGAGGGGCACGCCGCGGACTCTTGGCCGGCACTCCCCTGCCTGAAGGGCGTGCCGCTGACTAGGGACGACACACCTCCTGACCCTAATTCCCCAGTAATGAGGGGGTGTGACCAAGGCTGTCCCAAAGGGGTAGTAGCTCCCCACCGCCCCGGCGGCTCGGTGGGCATACCGACCCACATTACATGCTGCTTAATAAGTAATGAATAATAAATAATAGTAGCCACATTCCATTTCCAGCTATCTCTGTTTAAATCCCAAATAACTAATTGAAGTCAATGGTGCAGATCCTGTTAATTACCCAAGTGTAAATTGGGATTATCTCCAATTCCTTCAATGGATTTACTCCAATTGTACATTGGTATAAGTAAAAGCAGAATTTGGCCCAATTATTCTCAGGTGAAGGTGACATGTGGCAGTAGAATGCAGCAACATTCTGTGAAATGAAACATTCCATGGGGATCCTGGCCTTTTAGCCAGTCTGTACTTGCACTAGCAGATAAATGTAGCAGCACTGCTAAGCAACATACCCAGTACATTAAGCTTCAATGAAGCAGTAAAACAGACACACCTACTGTTTTAGCAAAATACTCCTGGGGAAAAATATTTCGTTATATTTTCTTATAGTTCTTATCCCTGAAGAACATAGTACGAATCCACTTTTATAATGTACTAGCGAAAATACCCGGCGTTGCTTGGGTCAGTCGGAGGTGGGGAGGGGGCACAGAGCTGAGCGAGTGCGGGGTCCGTTGGACAGGGCAGAGAGCAAACCTGACACCCCCACCTCACCCCCCGACCAAACCCAACACCCCCACTGCACTTACCCCTTGACCAACCCCGACTCACATTTTCACACCCCCACCCAAACCCAATGCCCCCACGTCTCCCCCTACCAACCCCAACACCCCCTGACCAACACCCACACCTCACCCCCCGTAGACCAAACCTGACACACCCACCTCACTTTCCCCCCCAACCAAACCCGACACCCCTACCTACCACCACAAACAAACCTGACACCCACACCTCACTTACCCCTCGACCAACCCCAACCCCCCTCCTCAACCCCCAACCAAACCCAACACCCCCACCTTACCCCCCCCACCAAACCCAACACCCCCTGACCAACCCCAACCCCCACATCTCACCCCTCACCCACCCAGACACCTTCCCACCCCCCCAGACCAAACCCAACACCCCCGGCTCACTTACCCCCCCGACCAAACCCGACACCCCCACCTCACCCCCCGACCAAACCCGACACCCCTACCTCACTTACCCTCCGACCAAACCCAACTCGGGTCCGTTGGAGGCGGGAGGGGGCAGAGAGCTGAGCGAGTGCAGTGTCTGTTGGAGGGGGTATTATGACATGATAACTATGTCACAGAGAACAGCAGCTGCCCAGCTGATGTGATTGGCCTTTAAATAATTTCACCCCTGGGGGGTGTCAGAGGTGAGATTGGAAAAATTTTCGACTCTTACCCTGATTAGGACCCCAAGACCTCTAACTGTACCAAATTTCAAGTCTCTAGCTCAAACGGTATGGAAGGAGTAAGCATACATACATACATGCATACATACACGCATACACCATTTGACTTTTATATATATAGATTATGCAACAGCTGTTATTTTTAGTAATATTTTAATGAATATTTTCTTCTGTTTTAATATACTATTCATAAATGATGTTCTGCGTTACCTACTCCAGAAAAAGTGAAGATATGTCCATGATCGTTAAATGCTAAAAATTCAATCCCACAATTGGAAAGACACATTTGTCACTGTTGTTAGCGGAGATATATTAGTCATCAAGTTTCTAAGACAATCAGTCCTTCCTTGCCTGAGAAACATAAAATTACATTACATTTATAATACTGCAAACTATTGCTTGAGAAAATTAATGTGCTAATGTGCATACGACACCATAAGTAAATAGTTAGCTTTTATACAAAAGTCTATTGAATTCAATAGTCTATTGAATTAAACTATTATAATAATTTATTTCTCAGTTTTGCCTACAGACTCTGTGAAGGAATTGAAACTGTTAAAGTCTCTCTCTCTCTCTCTCTCTCTCTCTCTTTATATATGCTTGCTGATCTTACCTCTAGTATTTTCTGTTTTCTCCCCACAAAAACACATTACCATTACTCATCAATATTGGATTTACATGGTTGTGAAGTTATTTTTCTATGAATGCTTTACAGAGCAGGACAGTTTTATAGCCTATAAAGTATCAGCCAGAACATGAAATGTGTCTACCTATTGATGCCTAGATAAGGTCTGGTTGAAACCAAATGGCATTTGAGCACAGATATAAAGTATGATTATGCTAAATATTTTCTATGGACTATAAAGGAGAGCTTCATTTTGCAAGGAAACAAAGCTTTGCACAATACCCAGCAACTACTTCTAGCAGTACAGAAGAGATGGGAACAGTTTCACTTAGTATGATGCAAAGGATCTGTGTTAATGAAGTATGATTCTTTCTGCTGCATTGACTTCAGCATCCCAAAAGCTGAATCCCCATTCCACCACTGGCACTCCTCTTATGGTATATGTTCAGGAATTAGTAGCAGACACTCTCAAGAACAGGTCCCTGTATACTGTGCAACTGTGTTTCCTCAGCTACTGCATTTATGATATCTGTCTACATGTACATCTGGTGAACTCTGTGTAAGGGAGTGTTTTCCAATTCAGTATCATGTATGTTGAAAAGAAACGGCTTCTAAAACAGCAGAGAACCTTGAACAAAACAGTGTCTTCATCACCACACTCTAGGTCTCAAGCTACAACCCGTTTTTGTTTTGAATTGAGTAAGCCCTCTTTTTGCAAGGTACTTGCTCTGCTTTGCCATTTAGTTGCTGCTAGCAGTGGTTCTCAAACTTTTTGTATTGGTGACCCCTTTTGGACACCAGGTCTCTAAGTGCGACCCCCCCTTAGGGTTCAGGCTGGGGGGTGGGCTGATGGCAGGGGCAGGGGCCGGGGGGGGGGGTATGCCTGCAGCCTGCCATGGCAGGGGCCAGATTGGGGGTAGGGGCTTCCAGCAGCCCCCCAGGACAGGGGCCACCTGGAGGGGCCGGGGCTGGGGGGTGGGGGGCGCCGGGAGCTCGCTGCAACTGGCTAGGCTCGCAGGGGTGCCTGGAGCCAGCCAGGGGAGGGGAGGGGGGCGCAGGGAGTCTGCCACAACCGGGACTGAGCTTGCAGGGGCGCTGGATGCCAGTAGCCTGTGGCAGCGGTTGGGGCCGGCTGCAGGCAGCAGGGCCTCGCGATCCCCGCAAAACCGGGTCCCGACCCCCAGAGGGGTCCCGACCCCCACTTTGAGAACCAATGTGCTAGAGGAAGGAATTCTCCTCTCTAGCACTGCCTGTTACTGTACTCAGGAGAGGCTCTGGATGGGGAGGCCTAAAAGGTGACAGAGACCTGAAGACACTTTACTTCTTATAAAGCCGAAGAAAGAAGCTTGATAGGCAGCAGGAGAAATTCAAGATGTTTGCCAATGACTGCAACATAATAGGCTTTTTATCAAAGCCAGTGAGCAGCAAAGCTGGAGAAAGAGGCCCTTTTGTATAGATGAGACCAGGATACTTATGTGCAGAGGGTTACAATACTACTGATTTGATATTAACCCAGAGCATAAAAATACTACTTACATACTGCTTCCAGAGAAACAGTAATGGAAAGGTAGTCTTGGGTAACCGAAGTGAAGGAGATAGAAAAAGAGAAGGGCAAATGGTAGAGGGAAAAGTTATCTCATGCTCTATTGCCTCTCTCGATTATGAAATGCAACATAACTAATGATTTTAAGGTCAGAGAGCTGGAGAGTGATTTCTTTGGGTGTTCATTCGGTGAGTTTGTCACTAATAGAAGTTAATGGAATTAGAAAAAGCTTTCCTTGCCCAAAGTATTAGTCATAGATAGACAGACAGACAGATAGATAGATAGATGATATACGTGTGTGCGTGTGTGTGTAATGGAAATAATCAGGGAAACATTGGGGGCAATACTAGTTATTTAGATTGCAGCTGAATGTAACAACAAATAAGCTGGAGTCCCTATGCAGACAGAGATAGGATGACGATACCAGCAGACTGAGAGAGGCAGTAATTGGAAATGAAGCTGCAGCCTTTCTATCCAACTCTTCAGGAAGATCCTCAAGCAAAGAGCTCTGTATGAACCAGTATGACAGCCAGTGCTGTGGGTGGATGAGGTTATTATTTAAGAATCTTAATTAGCCTGATAGGAAACAGAATATTAACTCTTAAATCTTGTGGAAAGCTACTGGGAAAATTGTGTATCCAGTAAAGCTTTTTTAAAGTATAGCACAGTGGCTTGCAAATTTTTCAATACGAGGACCCTCATTCTGCATTAGCCTCCAGCCCAGTTATCTGGGATCAAGCTACACCTCCTTCCCATTTAGCAATAAGTGAAACGCAGGGTCATTGTGAACCCCCTGACATCTGAAAGTGACCCTCCCTACATGTTGCTGCTATACAAAATGCAAAACTCAATCTCTTCCACTTTTTTTAGGCTGTACCCTGTATTTAAGGTAACTGTTGTCTCCTGGGCAGAATAAGTTCCAAGCAGAGCCTGAAGTGATTTTCAGCCAAAGATACGGTTGCTACCTTGCAAACAGGGAGCTCTATGTAAGTTAGAATTAATATATTCAAGTATGTGCTTCCTCCTCTCACCACCCACATGGTCCTGAGATCATTACTCATGCCAAGCAGCTGGTCCACATGGAAGAATGTGAAAAAGGGCTGCAGAATTTGCTAAATTTTTAATTATAAAGTTTAAAAGCTGCCCTCTCCCTCCCTCTGGTTATCCTTCATTTTTCTCTTTTCACGGAAATTATTTTCCCCATTGATAGTTAAAAGCTGAAGTCGAGCATCAAGGATAGTGGACTCCCCCTTCCCATCAGCCAGTCAGGGGTTAAGGTCTTGTGACATTGTTATTGAAATAATCTTGCTGTGCTGCCATGGCATTCTTATTCTGCTTCATGCTTTCATGTATTAAAGCTTGTTCAAAAAATTAATGAACTTGAACAAAAGAACCTCTACTGAGCACCTTAGAAAATAGAAAGATCTGGTTGGAATATTAATCAAATACAATATCTAACGTATATAGGGCCTCATTGCTCCTTCTGATGGGAATTAAAAATGTGCAAAACTTCCTCTGGAAGAGTTTTCTCCAAATAGTTCTGAGAGGTGAGATTTGCACTGCTCTCCAACCTTGAAATCAGCAGGAGGCTTTTCCCCCAGAAGTCGAAAATCCATGGGGTACCAAGATGATCTACAGGAGACCGTGTACCTCAGAACTGTCTTTGGGACCCTCCCTTTTTACCTCCAAGGTAAAATGTCTCCATTTGGCCTGCAATGCAACCAAGGCTTCCTCATATGGTGGTCCATAACATAGAGGCAATCAGCAGAAAGTTAATAGACTCAGAATGCATTAATTCTTATCTGAATTCCCAGTAGGACCTCAAATGGAGTGCGGATCTGAGAAGGTGAGGATAATTCACATATTCCCTTCCCTTCTCCTGTTCCCTACCCAAGTGTAGCTTCCAGAGCTTCCTCTGTGGGCTCTTGGACAGGAAGGAATGGTGCAGAAGTGAAAACTAAATACCTGTACCATGACGCCAGACCAAATCTGCAAAATACTAGAGTTATTCCCTACTAGGTTTTTTTATTAGCAGTCCTGAGGGATATTCGCAAAAGTCACTAGAGAAGGGAATGCAAAATTAACATAAAGATTATTTAGGAGGACTGGCTGGTGATACAGTAAATGAATAAACAGATTACATTTAGACAACACTACACATGCTACTTAAATTTCAGTACAGATTATTATATATCCCTCTAGGCAAATGAGCTGGAACTATAATTCCATTTCTGAGCTGTGTCCTATACCTAAATTACAGACCGGGGATGAAATACCTATGTCTTAGAAATGTGCAAAAATTGCAAAGATGTGGTTTCAAATTATTCTATGTATGAAAAATTTGTTGTATGTTTATTTAATCCAGAAGTTTGTATTATAAATATTGTTGAAAGATTTTATATTAAGCAAACATCAAGTAAAATTTATAAGTTTTATAAGAATTTATAAGAATAAGTTTTTCTGTTTTAAAATTGTCACCTTCAAGTCTGTTATTGAGTGACATGGCTGCTACTCTGAAACTTGTCATTATTTATTTAAGATAGCCCAAACTGCTTTCTGTTTAAACCAGAGTTATAGGCTCTGCATGAAATTGCAATAGCCCTTTATTTCCACTATTTTGTAAGTATGGGTATAACCATTTGAGTCAAGGCATTCTCCACAGAATAGGCTGTGATTTATTTCTTCATTGGTAACTGTCACCAGAACTAAAAATGGATTTATGAACATTTTCTATTGTTCCCTCATCAGATTAGCCCTGTCATTGTGCATGACTCCAAGGAAGGACAAAGAGAGTACAGTAAATAGATCCAGAGTAGATAATGACTTCTCAAATGTCAGATGTTAGAATATCTTCAGGATCACTTTACGCTCTTGGGGTAAAGGAATGGAGATACACTATGAAGTATGCAAGGCTTCTGACATTTCATTGAAATGCACAGAGGATGTCTGAGAAAATAACTGTTTAGGATAAAACTATATATGGATATTACAATGTGTCAATTTGTACAAATTTTGTTTGTGATTTTTCATAAGAGGACAATTGTTCACTATGTATTTAAATTCTCGTCTGCACATGGAGTTGTTCAAGAATAACTTTCAAAGGAGATTGAAAGCAGAACAAGACCCACTTTTTCTGAAATACGAGTCTCCACACATGGAGTTATTCAGGAATAACACTGTGCGTTAAACTCGGACACATATCTTAATCCAAATTAACTTTCATGTGTACACAACCCCTAATAAACTCTGACCACCAACTCATTTCACATCCCACTCCATCCCACCCCTAGCCCATTTTCCCCATCCCCAGGTCATCCCTCTTCCAAATGTGTAATGTTTATCACAAATGACTAAGCTTAAAAGAAGATCTGAAAAATTAGCAGTTTGGATTTAATTTTTTTAAACATCTACACAAAAGGAGGAGAAATAGCCTGACTCTCAGCTGACAAGATGTTGAAAATGAATGGATTTTTAAAGCCAATCACTGTGAAGAGCTACTGCCTGCTTAATCTGTGCAGCTGGCAGGGGCTGAAAGCCATACAAAAATCAGCTGTATTTCTTTCTCTTCCTTTCATGCCCTTTCTGAATGGAACCCAAATGTGACATTAAATGGCAGCAAATAAGACACACATTTTTAGCAGTGAGGGTAATTAATCATTGTAAAAATTTACCAAGGGTTGTGCTGCAATTTTTTAAATCAAGACTGGATATTTTTCTAAAAAAATATATGCTCTAGTTCAAGCAGAAATTAATTCTGTGATGTTTTATGACTTATGTAATAAAGGAGGTCAGGCTAGATGATCACAGTGGTCCCTTCTGGCTGGGTATAATCACATCATCTTTGTTCAGGATATATAGGGACTATGACCACATTTACTCAGGTGTACAAATAGCCCCAGGAGGGCGGTGAGGGGAAAAGAGGAAATTAGCTTCATTCTCCTCGACCTTTGCCTATGGAAATGGCCATCCTTGGAAAGGAGAATAAACTTCACACCATTCATTTTCAAAGTGGATTAAGGTAAAGAGAACAAAGGGTTTGTCTACATAGTGTGGTAATGTGCACTACAGGTATATGATTTCTAAAGCACACTAATGTTTTGTGTGCTAATTGGTCCATGTGGATCCTGCTGGCACACGCTAAAAGTTCTCTAGTGCTTGAAACACTAGTGTGAAAGTCCAGCAGTGAACTTTTAGTGTACGCCAGTAAGGTCTACACAGACCAATTAGTGCACAACACATTAGCATGTTTTAGAAGTCACATCCCGTAGTGCACATTGCTGCACATGTGTAACAAGTCCTATGACTACTGTTATTCTTAATAAGGCCTGGTCTACACTAGGAAACTAGATCGGAATAACTACTTCACTCAGGGCTGTGAACAATCTACACCCCTTAATGACACAGGTAAACCAACCTAACCTCTGGTATAGACAGTGCTAGGTTGATGGGAGAATTCCACCATTGACATAGCTACCACCTCTCCGGGAGGTGGATTACCTATGCCATCAGGAGAAGCCCACCTGTCAGTGTAGGACGTGTCTTCACTGAAACACTAAAACGGCACGGCTGCAGCATTTTAACTGTAGACAAGACCTAAGAGTCCTCATGGGGGATTAAGGTGGTTTAACTACACCTCTTTAAATTCACACCTTTAGTTAATTCAGATTAGTTTTCTGAGTGTCCCTGTGCAGACAATCTCTGAGTGTCTGCCTATGGTCATCATAGCTCCCACTGGGGAAGTACAGCTCCTCATGACTTCTAAACATGTCTAATTAGCCTTTGGCATTTAGGCTGCTCCATTTAATATTGCTTTGCACTAGCACGCACACATACAAACACACAAAAGCAATCATGAAGATCCCTACTGGTCATTAGCCTAGACACAGCAATAATAATAATAAAAAAGCATAATTATAATTTGCTAGCAGTAAAATGAGAAGGTGCAAGCAAGTCTCCACTGCACAGTGGAGCTAAATGAAAAGCTCACCTGCAGAATCAAATCATTTGTAGACAACCATCATTAATTTAGAGAAGCTGCTTTGGCCTACTCTAAATGTAAGGGACATTACAGGGTACACACGTGTTATTCTAATTAAGGTGAAGTCAGCAGCTCTGTTAAAAGTTTCTGGGGTTCACGGCTTCAACTGCCAGTCTGGGCTGAAACTTGCAATCCAACATCTCAGCATGGGAGCAAAGTCTCTGAACAAGTTAAACAAAATCAGTTTGCAATTTTGGGTATGTCTTCACTACAGCAGTAGGTCGATTTCCCTTAAGTCGATTTTCTAAAGCAGACTGCATAAAGTCGACTTAGTGCGTCCCCACAAAGCACAGCAGATCGACAGTGTCTGTCCTTACAACTTTTGCAAGGGTTGACATAGCGAGCATTGCACTGTGGGTAGATATCCCACCGTGCCGGGAGTCCCCAGCAGGCACCACCTTTCAGGGCAGCTGGGCACGCTCCCCAGGGGACCAGCAACCAGTCCGAGCAGCTCCATGGCCCCCCGTGCCCACCCGAGCAGCCCCGCGCCGGCTCCCCCGTGCCCGCCCGAGCAGCTCCGCGGACCCCCCGTGCCCGCCCGAGCAGCTCTGCGGACCTCCCGTGCCCGCCCGAGCAGCTCCGTGCCGGCTCCCCCATCCACCGCCCGCCCGAGCAGAGCTGCGGACCCCTGCTCGGGCGGGCGGGGGGGAGCTGGCGCGGAGCTGCTCCGGCGGGCACGGGGGTCCGCGGAGCTGCTCCAGCGGGCACGGGGGCCCGCGGAGCTGCTCGGGCGGGCACGGGGGTCCGTGGACCTGCTCGTGTGGGGGGGAGGAGGGGAGCCAGAGCGGAGCTAGCTGCTCGGGCGGTCATGGAGGGGGGGCGGGGCTGCTCTGGCGGGCACGGGGGGGGGGGGCACGGAGCTGCTCGGACTGGTGGCTGGTCCCCTGGGGAGCAAATGAGCATTGTGGAAGGTCGGAGGCTTAATGTCACATGCATCCTCACTAATTGACAATCGACCTAGAGAGGTCGATTTCAGCGCTACTTCTAGGGAGGAGTACAGAAGTCGATTTTGAGGTCCCTTTAAATCGGCATGTGAGGACGGGTACATGTATATATCGACTTAACGTCGCTAAAGTTGACGTTAAGCCCTAGTGGGGACCAGCCCTAAGTGGAGTAAATCCCTGACTCAGCACTAAGAAGGAGACCTGTTTGCTCAGGCCTGTGACTCAGGAAGTCTGCTTCTTCTTCCTGGCTACCTAGGATGGAAAAAGGCCCATATATAGACAAGGAAGTTACAGATGAGGGAAGGTTTTGCATTTTGACATATGATAATCACAACTGAGAAAAACAATGCCTTATAAAAGGATGTGCCCCAGCTAAACCTCTGCACACTTCTACACAGAACCTGGGTTTCATTATTCAGATTATCCCTCGTGGGAAGCAGCTAGTTTGAGCAGCAAAATCACAGAGTTACTAGGTTGTGCTGTGGGTAAACTGACTGTACAGAGTGGTCCTAAAAACAAATGCAGTATTGTCAATTCCAAACATTCAAAAAACATGAGATAGTCCCCACAAAATCACGTGATTATAACTTATTAATTATGTAGGCTGACCATATTTCCTTTAGACAAAAACGGGACATTGGGAGGGCAAAAATGGGACAGGGTGTGGGGGGGGGCATGGCCCTACCTGGGCCCCCCAGCACCGGGCGGGGGGGAGGCAGAGGGGGGTCGGGGGGGGATGGATGGAGGAATAAGCAGAACAGGGATGGGGGATGAAGAGGATGGAGGGAGAGAGGGAGAAAGGGGGATGAGGGATGAAGATGATGGAGGGGACGGAGGGAGAGAAGGCACGAAGGTGAGAAAGGGAGAGGATGGATGGATGAGAGAAGAGATGGGGGTAGGGAGCAGGGGGATGGAGGAGGCAAGGGACAGTGAGAAGGAGGGATGGAGAGAAGGGAGATGGAAGAGGAGGCAGTGGATGGAGGGAGAGAGAGAAGGGAGGAAGGAGGGATGGAGAAGGGGGATAGAGAGAAGGGAGGAAGGAAGGGATGGAGGGATGGAGAAGGGGATAGAGAGAAGGGATGGAGTGAGTGAGAGGAGGCAGTGGACGGAGGGAGACAGCAGGGAGGAAGGGAGGGATGGAGAAGGGGGATGGAGAGAAGGGAGGGAAGGAGGAATAGAGAGGAGGAGGTGGCAGCGGGCGGCGGGCTGGAGGAGGCGGCAGATCGGAGCTGTCAGGAGCCGCAGCCGGGGGCCGAGCGCGCCGGCGGCGGCGGCGGGGGGATGGGGGGGACATTTTATGACTCCATGTTTTATGAGTCCACGTTTTATGAGTCCTGCCCCAAAAACGGGACAAAATTGATATTTTGGACAAAAAGACGGGACGGTTAAAAAACATTAAAAAAACGGGACTGTCCCGTTCAAAACGGGACGTATGGTCAGCCTATAATTATGAGGTGTTTTTCTTTATCTGCCATTTGGTTTTAGAGCCTCTATGGTACACTGTGCCAAGTTTTGATTTTTTTCTACAACTGCAAGAGATATAAACTTTTTTTTTAAAATGAAAACAGAGATTTTCTTCTAATCACCTGACTTCAGAAGCTGGGGCTTTGAGAAAAACACCTAATATCATGGTAATTGATAAACTGTGAGAATTAGCAACACAAATTGGTGAAACAATTCATTTGATCATTTCATATTATGCCAGTGCAAAAGCAAGAACAAAGTTTAAAAAGCACTTTTTTCACTTTACACATTTCTGAGCGCCGAAGGAAAAAAAACAAATAAAATTATACATCAAAAGTAAAAAAAGAAAAAAAGTATTCAATTAATTCAAGATATGACTAAACAAATCTTAGATACTTTATACGGCAGAAACGAAGACAGATTAGATATAATCTGGCGTACATTGATGTGTGTAATTTTATTCATGCACCAGTCCCATTTTCATCATTGAGACAACTCATATGAGTTCAGTTATTTGTGGTCAGAAATGTTTGCAGAATCTGGTCCCTATTTTCACTACATTTTTGACTCCATAACTAACATGATTCTCTTGTTTGCTTTTATTTTATAGATACAGATTATGGAGCATTTCTTGAGTCCTTGGCTTTATACTATGGTTTGGAAGTTACCAATTATTTAAGTGCTCAGATTAGGTCTTACCTGACTATTTTGCATCAGGACCCTTTGCCTGCTGTATATATTCTTAGTGTATACAGTACTACAGTTTTGAGGACTGAGAAACAAGGAGAAAGCATGAGGGAATGAGAAGAGACCAAGAAGACAGAATTGGATAGAAAAAAACAAGGAGAGTGAATGGAAAGAAGAAAGAGAGAAAACAGCACGTTAGAGTAGACTTAGAGAAAAGTGATACTGATACAGAGAAGACAGAGTAAAAAGAGTGCAGCTGTGACTCAAAAAATGCAATACTAATAGTTACCTTTATGATATACAAATGTAGGTGCATTTACCAAGTGAGTACTGTTTTTCAGAATACAACATATTTCAAAATAATGTTTTAAACAGATGAATTAATTGCTTAAATTAACAAAGTATGAAAATTGGTGACAGTGGATGTGAGGTTACAAGTTTTATAACTGTTTTTAGTACACATACCAATATACACATGGTTCATAAGCTCGAAAAGATCTGATTTTATGTTTCACAAATTTGAATGAAAAACAGCAATATTTACAAACAGTTTTATCGACTTAATTTTTGCACTAGCAGTGACATTTTAAAAACAGCATGTTAATTGTATTAAAAACTGTCAAAATTCATACTCAATTAATAAATTTGATAACATGAAATTCATATTAACTGACAGAACATCAAGACAACTAATACAACAGTTGTCTACAAGAGCATCATCTAACATATGTGTAAAAAAAATTCTGTTCATTTCAGCTAATCAGAAAAGACAAAACATTTTTTGTCATGTTTGAGTGGAAGGAGAAATCAATTATTGCTGACATTTACTGACTAAAATCTATGCTTTCCAAGCTTAGGTATAGTAATGAATGACTGTTTACATGAGAGAACTTAACATTTCAACATTTTATATTTTATTGGGTCTAATGGGGTCAACAATACTGTATAATGGTTAAAAAATATATATACATATGTAAACATACTCACCCAACAGACAGGAAAGGTTCCTTTGAATCAAGTCTGTTAAGCAAACAACAGATATTAATATATATATATATATATATATATATATACACATATTATATTTTATAACATTTAAATTATGGACTTAAAAAGGCTCTAATGCATCTATTGCACTTTATATGGTGATAATGCACAATTTGGCAGCAATAGCAGAGCATCGAGAGTCTGGTCCAACTCCCACTGAAATCAGTTACAAGACTACCAATCACTTCAATTGGCAGAATGTCTACAAAGCAGCAAACCTCAAGCCGGGTCCAAACTAAACTCACTTCACTTCAGGGTGCATTTCATAGGAAGGCCACTTGACTTGATAAGCTGCGTAACAGGATCATTTTCTTCCTTTTCATATATTCCCCCTACATGCTGCCTCTTCCATGTGAAGTCAAATTCTTTTTCTCCTATGCTTCAGTTCAGGAAGATACTTTACTACTAAAGTATGTTCTGAATTTTAAGCTTAAAATTAAGCATATGTTTCAATATCTTCCTGAATCGAGGCATTGCATGCTATCTCCCTTGCCTTCCTGTTATGCCATGTATCATCCATTTTATAGAATGTCATCACTCCTTTAGCTCAGGCAATTCTTGACTAGATATGTCATGATAGTTTTGGTGTCCATAACATTAAACGGGTGTGAGGACCATTAGAACATTAGTGAAGGGCCCTGTGTAGAGAGGTTAAAAGAAAAACTCTACAGACCTATTTTGATAACTTAAGTGAAATTTAAGTGGAACATAGAATACATGTAGGCCCTCTGTACATAGGTGAATTTCACTTGTAAGAGAGTACTACAATCAATAAAAGATAAACAAAACAAACTCTGCTAAAACATTTGTCAATGTCTTTTTAATAACCATGTTAGCCAAAGAGAAACATCTCTGGAATTGAACAGCATAACTACTACAAAATCCCATAAAAATCCAACCACAGTAAACAAAAATACTACAAAATAACCTAGTTCTCAAAATCTACCCTCTTCCCATCCCACAATTTTCTTATAAAGATAACATAAAAATTTAGTCAAAACAAAATTAGGTTTAGTACAAACATTTATAATAATCTAGTCAGAAGCTTGTTTTCAAAGATGTATTTGTCATAGCACATTCTAATGACAGTCAACTTCGTGAAGTATTAGATTTACTTTTAATAATGTTCATCAACTTTTGCAAAGCATTTAATTCCAAGGAAGAGGTTTCTAAGATTACTGGTGGGAATGCTTAAGTGCCTATCTTGCTCTTGACTGTTGGATGCAATATATTTGAGATATAGTTTCCTGGGACTGAAACCTGAGATTTTAATGCAATTTTTTACCCATTTCCTTTAAGTAATGATTGAGCAAATGCCAGAAACCCACCACGATATATTTTCTGTGCACATTTCCTCCTCCTCTCTAGCACTTAAGAATAGAGTCATCTGTCTCCATGGCAGCGTCTGCTCTTTTCAAGTCCATTGAAGAGGGAGGACTGGGTGGTCCTGTGTTGATGTGACTGTGAGTGGATATATATCATACCCCAGGAAAGATACTACAGCCTAAGCCTGCATTACCTTTACTGCAGGCATTACCTTTACTGGATCAGGGCTGGCTCCAGGCACCAGAAGAGCAAGCTCATCCTTGGGGCAGCAGATTCTAAGGGGCAGCATTCCGTCCAATCCTAGGGCAGCACAGCCACCCTATTATTATTTTTTTTGGTTCGCTGCTTCAGCAGCTCTGTGCCCTGTTTTTTAATTTTATTTTATTTTGCCGCAAGCCTGGCAGTCCGCGTCCTTCCCTCCCCACTGACCAATGACTTTCAGTGCACCATTGTAGGGGGCGGTGACACAGAGGAGGGGAGCGCCCTGCTGGGAGCGGGTTTTTTGCTTCACTGCTCTGGCCGCCTCCCCCCCCCCCTTTTTTTTTTTGCTCTTGGGGCGGCAAAAAAGCCAGAGCCGGCCCTGCCCTGGACAGTCACCAGTGCCTATCAAGTTCCAATCCAAGGTGACAGGAAGCAGGATGGTCACTGAGGGGCCTCCATATAGAGGGCTGTGGGCGCCATTAGGTGCAAGCCCTGTTCCCATTATGAATAAAACAGGAAGAAACTCTCTGATGATCCTTACAGAGTTTCCTTTTCCCTTATCATCCCTCCAGTGGGTTTTACTACATAAGGGGGTGATCCAGCCCTCATAAGAATCTCATAAGATTTGGCCTCTGATATTTTCTTCAGAACAGTAAAGATGAAAGAGAACTGAATCTGTGTTTTTGTGCAGTCTTACAGCAACAATTTGGTCATGAGGAGAGCTCTGGGACCCCAGCATTCTGATGAAGGATATAATCCGGTGGGCATAATACCCAAAGGAAATGTTTGAGGTAACACTCTCTGGATAAAATACTGCAATTAAAAATCTATTTGAAATTCATTCTCAAGATGGAATTCAATTTGCTTTAGCTGTGCTGGCCTAAGTTTGACCCCTTCTATATATTTGACTAAATGGTTTTAGATAATATGCAGCATTATTTTAAATTAGTTTGAGTGTTCCAGGTAATAAGAGAATACAATCATCCATTGGCCTTTTATTTTAACTGGTAATTCATTGCATACAAAATTAATATAAGGGATCTAAAACTGCAACTCCATGTAAAAGAATATCCTTTAGTGGCAGTATTTATCTATCCATGTTATTAATTATTACTTCCTTCCCAGTGACTCAGTACCCAAAATTCCTCAGAGTTTTAAAACATTCGTATATAGCTAAGAGTGACACATCCTAAAAGATAATCCTGGGTGGCCAAAAAAGAAGCTGGGATATTTCTTCAGCAGACAAACTATTAGAAGAGGAATGTTTGCAGGAATACTAGATCTGAAATAAAGAAATAAATAAATACAATACTATTTTAAAAATAATGGAGTAATAGTAATGACAAAATGAAATGATATATTTTATAACCTATGACATGTTGCTATGTCTAAAATCTGGGTGCTAGAACCTTTCTGATTTGCAATGTTTTTATTGCCCATAACCTGTAGTGCTCATGGGGGAAAACGTCTAATGAAAGGGAATCTCAACAGCACATATACACTTTTTTAACACATTGCATGATTTTTGGCCTATTTTCAGTTGGCCTAGTGGCTCAGCTAACTTGATCCCATGTGTGTCCAATGATATCTTTGTCATGCAGTAAATGTACTACTTTCCCAAAGTTTCTAAAAAAATCATACACATTATACTATAAAAACTAGAATAGTGCAATATATGTCAACAGTCTCTATAACAACTATTTCTACAATGTGTCAACAAATCATATATAGGGGACTTGAAAAGCCTGAGGTATACGCTAAACCTTTAACATTAGCACAATTGTTCTAGTTAAGATTACAGGCAAGATGCCTTTTTATATGTGGGACACAACCCAACATACATAAATCAATTTCATTTCAGGCTAAACCATTTTCTCTCTCCTTCCTAAAATGTATTTACAGGAAATTGTATTTACATCATTAACAAATAGAATTCAGCAAAGTGGTCCTCTAAGATAGTTCGTTTAGAATCAATATATGCTTAGTGATGATGATTCAACATTCATAGCTAATGAGTGGACAAAAAAAACTCATCTTATTTCTGTTTGCTACCTTATTCTGCTACCTCAATTGTGATAAAATAATCTACTTTGGACCAAACAAAGCAAAGTTCAGAAACTAAGATCAAGATTTCCGAAAATGACTCCTGATTTTGTATGTCAATCTTGAAAACAAATTTCAGAGGGTGGATAACTCAGCACTTTCTGAAATACACCTTTGAGGTGTACTGTCTAGGGAAATGGAGTTTGACTCTATTTTTGATGTCAGCTTGTCTGGATTTACAGCCTGAAAATATTGATTCCATTATACCTATCTCCAGCAGCTACTTTGCAGCTGACATGCGTAGCTGCAAAGTAGCTGTTATGTCCTTGAGGTGGCCAAAAGACTTTTCATGCTACTTCTATAGAGCATTTAACAATACAGGAAGTAGTATAGCACCAAAGAGAACATAAAACTATAAAAGAGTTTCTTCCAAAACCATGGAGGATACTCTAAAATACATCATTTAGTGGAGCATACTTACACTTACATCACGTTCTGAGACCCTGACTTTGCAAATAATGATATGCAAATTGGCCAAGGGAAAGCTAAAAATGTATGTCACTTGCTGATATAGGGTGGCTGTTGAGGTGCAAAACTGGGCAAGTGGGTCTTAGTTCTGTGATATGCAATATAGAGTTTGAACTTAGTTCTTAGTTCTTCCTCCTCTTCCTTTTGGGCAACTGAAACAGTACTGCGATCTGGAGGATCTGAACAGTTAATTCCTCTGATAGGAATCTAAAAGTTCAACTTTATTGATGTTGTAATGTAAGAAAGTTTTGCTAGTTGAAAAGCATTTTGAAGTTCAGTCACTTCATGGATTGGCTGTGTAGTTTTACGGTATATTTCTTATGATTGATTTTGTTGACTTATTTACATGTCAAACATATCTGTCCTTGTGCACCCTGTCTGTTTTAGAAGCAGAGATCTAATAAAAATAGATGTTAAATCACAGAAAATTTCGCTTTGGAACTTGTTGTTTGCTCATCAATGACCCTTTAAGTTGATGACTAATGGTCAAGGACAAGTTACCACAAGTACAGGCTGGAAATTTTTCATTTAAACTTTTTTTTAATGCAATTTTTGTTCAAATTAACAAATTTAGAAAAACATGTTGACATTGGTCAAAATTTCCAAGCCAAAAGATTTTCTGAAGCAAAAATATTTTTGATTTGAAAAATTTTCATAGGAACATCAGAATGGTCATGCTTGGTCAGACCAAAGGTCCAGCTAGCCCAGTATCCTGTCATCCAACAGTGACCAATGCCAGGTCCTCCAGAGGGAATGAACAGAATAGGTAATCATTTCGATTTGAATTTTATTTTATTTGGGGAAATTACCATTTTTAGACTATTTTTCTTTTACATTATTTCATGTGGATATTGCACTACCAGTAGTGACATGCCATGATGTAAAATAATATAAAAATATTTTAAAAAACAGAATTAAATTTCAAACTGAAAAACTAAAAGTCTAAACTGAAATTCTGAAATTATCCAAAATTTTGAAATGGATTTTTTTCCAGAAATTCTGTTTCATAGTACATTTTGAAAACTGTTGTTTTTTCTTTCTCCTTATTTCTATTTGGAACAAAAACAAATTTCAAAAAGTCAATATTTCCTGCAAAATAGAAATTCCAATTTTCAACCAGCTCTAGTTACTACTCAAATATCCATTTAGAATATACTTTGAATTATTCATGGTTACTGGATCCTGGACCTGAGAAATCTTCACAATGAAAGTTTTGTGAAATTTGATACTTTACTTCAAAATGTTTTATTTTTGACAAATCAACATTTCCTGATAAAAAATCTTAATTGAAAAATTCCTGACCATCCCTATTCTGGAAGGTTTTGCATTCTCCCTTGGTTCCCATAAACAGAATGATAATGTTGGCAATTTGTACTATAGAGCATTTTCATATTCCTTGAAGCATTAAGTATTGGTCTGTACCATAAGCAGAATACTGGATAAGCTACAATCAAGGTCTGATATAGTATGGCTATTTAAGTTTACAGGATGAAGATGAAAGGGGTACTTGGAATGTTTGGCAGTCACAACATTTTTTTACCGACATGTTAAATAATTTAAAAATATTTCCCTTAGTACTATGGATAGAACTCTTGAAGCATTAAATAAGTGGGGCATTTCACCTTTGTTCATTTTTCTCTGTGCTTTGTGCCATTAGGGTGACACCATTTAAGGTGGTGACAACTGTTTTAAAACAACAAAGAAATGAAGCACAATATTCTTGTCCCCATTAGCATAATAGAATAAATATTTTATTTGAATGTACACAAACCAAACATAAAAAGTCACCATTCCAGGGATCTCAGCATCTTTGCAAATGCTAATGCAAACTAAAGTAAGCCAAACAGCTTCCCTAAAATATGAAGGAAAACAGAAACCAAAGCACTCCAGCTCCCAAATACCATCCCTCAATGCAGTTCCTCCTTCTTCAAATGAAAAGTGCTTTGCAATAGATTAAACAGCGCCTGAGTGATTTAGGAGCCTAATTCCATTTTCAAAAGTGACATAGGCACTTAGAAGTCAAAGTCCCATTGAAAGTGGTTGCTACATCTCTTAGGTGCTTTTCAGAAGTTTACCCTGGGGATCTTTCAGAGCAAAGATCCTATCTAATAATATAACTCTGGATGCTCTCATTGCCCATATTAATGTCTTTTCTTCTATTGAAGCCTGTTAAGGCTTTTGGACTAAATTGTAACTTGTGGTTTGAGTTCCACAAGTTAAGTACGGGTGTTGTAAATTATTAAAAGCAAGATAGGAGCAATGAGTCCATCAGAGGCCAGAAGTAGTTTTACATCTACTATAGTTTAAAATGAAGGGGCACATATTGGGACCAATATATTTAGGCTTGGCAGAATTCTAATTTCATTTTTTACAATTTTGACACGTAGCAGCTCCAAGGCAGCAGGCAGGAGCAGCACATGGCAGTGGTGGGAGGGACAGCTGAATTTCCGGTAGCTGATAACCTGCTGGGAAGCTGCTGCACAGGGAATTTAGGGGAGTGGGGAGCTGATGGGGAGCTGCCGGTCCACCCTGGTTCCAAGCCCCTACCAGCTAGCTGCAACGGGCTGCTCTTCCTGCAAGCAGTGGACAAAGTAGGCGGCTGCCAAATGACTTTATGAGCACTGCACAACTTTAAATGAGCATTGATCAGCAACTTAACATTGAAACAATGTTAACTGGGGCAACTTTAAGTGAGGAGTTCTTGTAGATGTTTACTAACATTTAGTGATTAAAACCTTAATCCTTCCAAGCTTTAAAGGAAGAGGTTGTCCTTCTAATGGCCAGTGCCACTGCGACCTTACATTTGGCAGTACAACCAGGGGTTAAAGTGCACATTTTTAACAGTGAGAGTAATGTACCACAAGGTTCAATGTAGGCCCATCCCACTTCAGTTTTGAAGATAAAAGGCAGAGAGATAGATGAATACATAACATTCTTCAAACAATCCATTACAAAAAGCACAGGACATTCTCTGAAAATGACTGCACCACAACTAAAGACATGAGAGAATTTGTCTGGGCTTATCCAAAGAAAGGCAGCTCTGCTTTTTGGTTGTGGGGTGGTGGTGGTGGAAGAAAGGTCAGAAACTGCTGCAAAAGGTGCTTTGCAGCAATGACTCGCCCTCCCTCCCCACCCCAGGAATCTGAATAAAGGTATGAAACCTGGCTGGGGGCAAGTCTCTATATCCAAGCAGTGAGGAAGCTCAGAACATGCTGGACAGAACAGGTATAGGCTGAGGCTCTAAGGCTTGATGCAGGGCCACGTGGAAGCAGCATGGCCCCAGGAAAGCAGCAAAAAGCATTGGAAACACCATAGTTCCAGGGGCATGCAGAAGGGTAAGTTCAGGAAAGCAGGGGGGCTATTACCCTCCTCCTACCAGCCCTGGAGAGAGGGAAGGGCAGGCACAGACAAATTACACAGAAAGGGGATAGTGGAAAAAAAGGGGAACTAGCATCCTCTGCTCCAGTACTTTCAGTCCCATGCAGGCTGGAAGCTGCAACCAGGGAGGGTGAATTTGCAAGTGAGGTGAAGCAATCAGTCAATGTGCATGATGATGGGGAGGAGGGATACAGCAAGGCAAGGCTAGGGTGGGTGGGCACCTGTCATAAGTATGGAGGGTGCCTTGCCTGGGTTGGGCTATGTTATCTAATACAGTGTGCCTTCCCTGGGTGGGGGCTATGTTGTCTGAGACAAAGGACCTGGGAGTTTCTCTGCCATGAGGGAGGGGGGAGCCTCCAGCCCAGGAAGAAGGGAGGAGCAAAACGGTCAGATCCATCTTGGCTGGCTTCCAGGGAGGAGGCAAAAGCCAGGGAGTTCCATCTTGGCTGGTCTCCAGGGAGGAGGCCAGGGCCAGGAGAGTTCCATCTTGGCTGCACATGAGGCAGGAGGCTTGCCAAGGTAGCTGGCAAGGGTTCTAGACCATCTTTGGCTATAAAGATGGCTCTACCTTTTTCTGATACTTCTACTTAGCTGATGTAAGTGATTTTGATTCTTCTATTAAGCCGTGCCTTTTGGGGTGTTCTTTCCTTTTCAGAAGAAAGTGGGAAACCCCAAATGTAAAGTGTCTATATCTCTGCTTTAACCTTTTTCTTTATTAAATCTTCTAGTTAAAACTGTCTGGTTTATTTTCCTTAAGGTTTTTCTCTCTTCATAGGGAAGAGAGGAGGTAGGGGGAAGTGCATTGCCCCCAGGTATCTGACTTGGCTTCCAGGGAGGAAGACAGAGTCAGGGTTAAGGGAAGTCTGCCTTCAGCCGGGGAGGGTGAAGGGAAGCAGTTTCCAGGTGTCTGTCTCTTAGGTAGAGAGAGACAGGGGTGGGGAAAGTCTGCATTCAGCCGGGGAGGGTGAAGGGCAGCAGTTTCCAAGTGTCTGGCTCTCCGGTACAGAGAGACAGAGAGTGAAGGAAAGCAGCCTTCAGGTATCTGACTTTGAAACCCAGGGAGGGGGACAAAGTTGGGGTGGTGAAGATCGGGAGCCCCTCCAAGGTTTTGGAAGTATACTCGATTGGTGGCAGCGATTGGTAACCCCAAAAACCCCAACTGGCAAAGTGGGGTGTGTGGGGGGGAAAAGGACTTGTTGGTCTGGCATAGAAGGAGCATAGAGGCTGGAGGTAACCCCTCTTACAGCACCCAATATGTTTGGGGGCATGTCATAAGCAGTTTCCATTAAGGGCAGCAACACAAACTGGAATAAGGCGGCATCACACATTGTGGTTCAAGGGCATAACACCAAGGATGCAAGGGGTTTGTTCATACCACAACAAGCTTAAAAGGCAGGCATGTAATAGTATTTGCTGGGCATTTAATAATTATGTTTGTTTCTGAAACCCCTGTAAATACAGGCATGTTTGCAAGATGGCTGCCACCGGCAATTTTAATTTGACAAGGCTATGCCCATGGGCTGTTCAGTATTCTGTACAGCTTTTAAGAAATTCAGTACAATGCTGCAGTGGGCAGTGGTGCAGTCAGTGGGACTAAACCAAATAGTGTATTATTTGCATAATTTTGCTTGCAGGGTGAGCTGGGTCAAATGAGTGTTTTCACCTGCTGGGCACATTTCAGGCCCTGGCTAAATAGTTGGGTGAACCCCTACCAAAAACCCCCAAAGCCCCTCCCACTTCATTAACCTACCTGGGCTTGGAGTTTAGCTTTGCTTGCAGGAGTTTTGTGCCTGACTGGCAGCGGCAATGGCTGGCATAGCCAGACCACACAATTACATACAAGTCACTATACAGATGTAGTAAGACTTGTGGGTGTGGAAAAGTTTGCTAACTCAATTTAATGGGGTATCATTGTGAAGGTACAAATGCTTATTAATTTGGGGCTAACATAAGAGTGCACCTCTGGTGCGACAACATGGCAGTGGTATAGGTTATCAATCGCCAAATCAATCGCCAAACTTCCAGATCGCATAGTATTGGGAAGTGCATTTGTTCTCCAATGCTTAACCTTCAACATCTGTTTTTTTCTTTCAAGCACGTGCCAGGCATGGATAATGGCACAGCAGATGCCTTGTCTCATTTTCAGTTTGCTAATTATGTAAGCTGCGGGCTCTCTGGAACCTTGGAATGTCATATGGTTGGTGGAATGCACGTTATTGGCTCCAGCTTACAAGTTGTTTGGGTATTAGCCCACGAAAGCTTATGCTTCAATACTTTAGTTAGTCTTTAAGGTGCCACAGGACTCTTTGTCACTTCTGCTATTCCAGACTAACATGGCTACCTCTCTGATTCATGTAATATGTAATACATCTCATTAAATCCTTGTTTGACACACTCACTTTAAAGGCCAATGAATAGTAATGTGTATACAGCAAGGAATCGCAACAAGCAACTTGCAGAATAAAAAAATAACACCACTAGAAAACCTGGCCTTATTTGGTCTTAAAAAAAACAACTACATAAAATGTCCACAGCTGGTGGGAACTTTTGTTCTTAGATTCACTGCCTAGTTTTCCAGGAAATTGGAAAGAACAGTGCATACTATTAAAACTTTTCTTTATAATCAACAGAAAACAAAATGCAACCCCATCAAAATTCTTTGAGATTGATTCTACTTTCTTATGCCAGGGCATGTTGCTGATAACCAAGCAATTCACAAATGCATTTTCATATGCTTCTGAGCAGTTGATTTAATGAGATACAAATTGAAATACTAGTAGACTAAAAATACAGCATGTGGCTATTTTGCCAACCCAGTGCTCCCAAAAGCAGCATTTGTGTAGTCATGTCAGCACTTCTATTCTGTACCTAGTAGTTCAACGATCTGCAAGTTAGTCATTAAAATTATGATTTGCTTCAGGCTGGAGCCAGGTAAAAAGCTATTTAAAATAGATTTGTCTAATTTTGTTTTCTGCAGATGTACTGCACTGCACTAAAATATGGAAGTTTACACCAATTTTGGACATTCTGGGATTTATGTTTCTCCCTATCACTGAACACCTATGCTATTGGCTCCAGTAGTTACACTAGGCATAAAACTCGAATCACCAAGATACTTAAGCACATGCTTAGTTTTAAGCAATAGCGCTTCTAGTATATGGGACTACTTAATGTTTTTAATTAGGCATGTGTTTAATATCTTCCTGAATCAAGGTCTTAAGCCCTCTGTTGCTGTCACATTGGTTTTAGACCCAAGCAACACAAGGAAGTTCTTTCAACGGGGAGTTCCATGCTTGCAGGGCTGTGATCAGCATTTCATTTGGAATAAGATATTAGGAAAGTGATTAATCACTAATGCAGAATTTGGGACCTTTAAGAGTTAAATGTCTTTGTTTTTCACACCTTGTAACAAAGTATTTAGTTGGCCAGTAACCAAATGCATTTTCATATCAATGTTTTCCACTCGTCTTCTACAATTCAGAACCTGACCCTGGGCCATGTTGAGCACACTAAACCCTACTCTTATCAACGGACATGGAGAATGCTCAGCACTTCATGGCATTGGACTCTAAACTAGGGACAGAATTAATCACAGCCCATACTAAGGTAAGGTGCATACCTACCCCACCTAGGAGGAACCTGTGTGGGATGTTGTTTCCTCAAGATAGTAGAATGCCTCCTGGAGCTAAGGCAGCCACTCCTAGGTAAGGTGAAATTTCCCCATGCACAACTGGAGTGTGTATCTGGAGAAAAGTCATAACCTCACCTCCCTCACTGCCCTCTTTAGAATGCTGTGTACCCCATGGAAAAGGGATGAAGCAAAGAGGCTACAGTTCTGCCTGGTTTTTATATGAACTGTAAAAAGCAGTGTGGGAAGACTCCCTCCTCTCACTCAGTGTGCATCAGCAGGCAGGCAGGATCTGGCCCTTAGAAATTAAGGGCTAATTTCTGCTCCCGTTACAGTACATATCAAAACTCCCATTAACTCCATTGGCTGCAGGACCAGGTCCAATATAGTGTGGGAAGTTGAGATTTATTAGAGTCTATTTATTTGTGTGTGTTCTACAGTGAACGGCAGCATACAGTATTTATCGTCTCTGTCCTTTAGATATACTGTGAATTCATAAATTGTAACTGGTATTATGAGCCACAGTGCAGAATTAAAGGAAACAGCAGCAGAGAGAATACATAACTCACTGTGAAAGTGCTCTTCATAAAAGCCATAGGACGTGCTCTGTCTGTTATTTGCATTCATCATTTGCCCTTCACCAAGCCGACGTGTGAGCTTTTAATTGTCAGCATATTTTGACTAGACACATTTGAAGCAAGCAGCATAGAGCCTATATAACTCAGATGTCTAGTTCCAGAGTTCAAAGCTGACTGAGTAAAGGCCTTTCTAGGTGAGCAGTCTCTCTGTCCCTTGCAACTTACTCAGCACAAATGGAAACAGCACTTCTCAAAATACGAACAAGAGCTGCTGCATACATATGTAGAGGGGTGTCATAAAATGGAAACTTTTGATAAGTTATTACACATTGCGGGTAAAGAGGATTGAGAAAGAAAAAGAGGTGGTAAAAAGTAAATAAGGTACTAGAGCAGCAGAAGCAGAGAAGAGAGAAATAGGGAATGAGCTAGCGGTTCAATAATGCTAAACAGTATCCTGAGCTGGCAGTAGTTAGAATCATTGGAGAGATTGCATCTCAGCTCTTAGAAGAAGGCATGTTACTTAAAAATATTTGCTGGCTGACCAGAGCTCAGTTATTGCTGGTTATGAAGATGGATGAACAGTTAAGCACCTTATTCCAATCAGCCATCCTGAAAGGAAGCATGCTTACAGAGAAGGAAAATAAAGTATTCTTGAAGAGAGAGGATGGAATTCTGGCCCCACTGAAGTCAGTGGCAAAACTCTTATTGTCTTCAGTGGAGCTAGGATTTCACCCAGGGCCTCTAAACTTTGACCTCCCCAAACAATAGTTCCAGATGTTTTTTTCAAACTGCACACAAATACTTCTTGAGTGGAAAAAAATAAAGCCAATGAGATACCATTGTCCATATACACAATATATCATCATACTAGTTTGATAAAATGATGACAAATGTTTCATAATGCATTCAAAATACTGCTTGTCCTGTCAGTGAAAAGTTCACTAACTTTTTAAACACAACAGACACAAAATCTAAAGTAAAGGTCTTAGCCTTCAAAATAAAATGTTAGAAGCCAGAATGCCTTGTTGCATTTAGATACCCAGGTTCTTCAGGTTAGCCTCTTTTTGAAACAGTAACACGGAGATATAACAATTCCATGGTTACACAGGACTATACCCTCAAACCATAGTTTCCTAACTCAGTTGTCAGTAGTGATTAAAAACTCAGGACCTTCTGATTTAAACATAGAATCTTCCACCACTTGATCTAAATGAGAATTTATAATGCTTAGCACTTACACTGGGTGATACTTTTTATGTTCTCAAGGCCCTAATATTAGTAGTCACAATAATTCAGAGTATATTTGTACAATGGAGTATAAAGATTTGAAATAAAAGCAGCAGCCAAACTTTTAAAAATAACTACTGACTTTGGTTGCCTCAGTTGCAGGGTGTCCAACTTGAAACACATTAAAGCAGCCTGGTTTTGGAGGCAAGTGCTCTGCATTTTCTGAAAGTCAGACCTCTTCAAGGTGCCTTCAAATTGAGCATTCCAAAACGGACGCATCCAAAATCAAGAGACTATTTTGAACATGTTGGCCAGCATGTTAATTAAACTATCAATGTATAATTTTATCTTTCACACACATGCATACACACACAATTTTGTTAATGTGTTTCAAAATATGTTTAAAATGATTTTCTGTCAAGCACCACCATTTCCGTTACTGCTAGCACTACGCAAAAATACCCCCACCAAACCAAATACCCCCACCCACTCAAAATAAAACACCTTTTAACCAAATAAATCAAATTTAAGGATCTGGTTTAAATGTATTAAAAGTAAAGCAATCTAGAGGGAAAGGTCAAATTCCAGACTGAGGATCTGAATCTTACATCACTTACACTGGAATACACTAAGTACACGTGCATACAGCATACAGGAGTGTGCTTCCCAGCTTGGGTAGACAGACACATGCTAGCTCTGCTCCACCTTGTATGTTAAAAATAGCACTGTAGCTGGTGGTACCATGACTGGTGGCTCAAGCTGGCCACTCAAGTACATACCAGGGGGTCAGGGCAGGTTTGACACTGACAAATGACTTATTAAACAGCTTCTTCATATTTTAATGCTGTCTAGGCATGTAATGCACTGATACTCATTTGAAGATAATTTTATTTTCTCTGCAGATGTTTTTCCTGTTCTATTTGACATACAAAGGATATGGGCTGTGAGTTTTAGAAGAGGCAATGGATGACGTCCTAGCCCCAGTGACGGAAATGATCCTTTTTCCATTGACATCAGTGGGGCCAGGATTTCATCCAAAATGCTGATTTTTAGTTTTTTATTTCTTTTCTGTATCTGTGCACAATCATCACTGATGATCTGAAAAGGCATTTGAACACCTCCTAGGATTATTTATTAGAAAAACCATTTGGTCTTTGTTGTCCTATCAAATCCAGGCTCTTATTTGTACTTTTTTTGCCAGTTTATGTAAGGCCAGAATTTTGCTTTTTCCACCTTCTTCTTGTGTTGTGTCAATTAAATGCTCAATAAAGACACTAAATAGGCAGCTTTAGCCTATGGAGTCAAAGGTAATTGTTCTGGAGTGACCCTCTTAACAAGTATAAATCTAACAGCACAGTTTTCACCCTTTTCTCATGTTCTAAAACTTTTGGTTCCCACAAGACTTTACATTTCTTCAACTCAACATCCCCTTAATGTAATGTAGCACCAAGCACTCTAGTTACATAGCGAAAAATACCGACTTCATTTAAATCATATGGGCTATATCTTGCTATCTCGTTGGAAATATTCTTAAAATAGGAATGAGGCCTTCAAACTGGTTTAATTTTCCCAATAAAAATGCAACTGGTTCCCAGCTATTGTAATAAACAACCTACCTGTAAAGGGCTGAAAGTGGCCGCTTGTTTCCAGGTTTTGGTCTGTATGGTTTTGGCTCACCTGCCATGTTGATATCTGAAAGCAAACATTTGGTACATGTAAGACAAAGCTTAGCAGCTAAGAGTGAGTGTGCTGTGAAAATAAATACTAAAAAATAGAACAGAAAAGTATATCCAACATTCTGATCAAGTTTTAACTACTTTTAAGCTGATGCTATAAAATGGTTCTTTTAAAAAAAAGATCTTGCTACCTTGCATATGGGTTTCAGCAACACACCAGTCAAGGATAATACATAAAATTCACATTTTTTTTGATAATTTAATGGTCTGGTTTATGGAGATATTGTTACATTGGGGCTAATAATGTATCTCTGTCTAGAAATGATCTGAATAGAGATTAGACAAAGAGATAGGTCTTGCTTTTAAGTCACTTCACCATTGTTCAGAAAAGTAGCTGTGACATGCTGTGGTGACTCAGCCAGAATTTCTCCTTGAGATCAAACCAATGTTTGAAGGAGTGCAGCATCAGCAGCTCCCACTATATACCAGCCACCAGCATTTAAATATGGTAATAACCAGACAGATAAGGGGTCCATGTCCCCCACTTCCTGGTGTCCCTTTTAGAGTTAACAAATACATTCGTGGTGCTACCTTGAATTGGATCTTATACTCAGGGAGCACAAGTCCCTATGCCACCACAATCTGGTCCATAGATTGTCATCATCTCTGCCTTCCTCAAAAAATAAATTGAGCTACAATATAAAATTACTTTCCCCAAACAGAACATTTTAGAGGAAGTAGAGAAAATTGAGGGGAAGTTACCTTCATAAAATGTACTTTGTTGTTTTAAACATCTGTAATTGACAAAGTTGAAAATACATTGTAATTTCCATATATAATTTTATCCTAAACAGTTATTTTCTCAGACATCCTATGTGCATTTCAGTGAAATGCCAGAAGCCTTGTATACTTCATAGTGTATCTCCATTCCTTTACCCCAAGAGCGTATAGTGATCCTGAAAATATTCTAACATCTGACGTTTGAGAAGTCATTACCTACCTTCGATCTATTTACTGTACTCTCTTTGTCCTTCCCTGGAGTCATGCACAACAACAGGGCTAATCCGATGAGGGCACAATAGAAAATGTTCATAAATCCATTTTTAGTTCTAGTGACTGTTACCAATGAAGAAAAAAATCACAGCTTATTCTGTGGGGAATGTCTTGACTAAAATTGTTATACCCATACTTACAAAATAGTGGAAATAAAGGGCTATTGCAACTTCATGCACAGAGCCTATACCTCTGATTTAAACAGAAAGCAATTTGGGCTATCTTACATAAATAATTACAAGTTTCAGAGTAGCAGCCATGTCACTCAATAACAGACCCGAAGGTGACAATTTTAAAACAGAAAAACTTCAGAAACAGACTCCAACAAGAAGCTGCTGAACTGGAATTAATTTCCAAATTGGATACCATCAACTTTGGGTTAAACAGAGACTGGCAATGACTGGGTCATTACACAAATTGACTCTATTTCCCCATGTTAAGTATCCTCATACCTTCCTGTCAACTGTCTGATATAAACCTTCTTGATTATCACTACAAAAGGTTTTTTTTCTCCTGCTGATAATAGCTCATCTAAATTAAATAGCCTCTTAGAATTGGTATGGCAGCTTCCACCTTTCATGTTTTCTGTGTGTATATATACATCTTCCTTCTGTGTGTTCCATTCTATGCATCCCGTGAAGTGGGCTATAGCCTACGAAAGCTTATGCTGAAATAAATTTGTTAGTCTCTAAGAGGCCACAAGTACTCCTGTTCTTTTTACATAAATAAGGTGGTTTTTTCAGGAAATTGGACATTATAGTGCCTATACAGTGGAAGTCATGTAGAGAAGTAACCCTTTCACCTTAGCAAAAACATTTTGTGACACCTTTATAGACACTAGAACTAATTTGCCTGGTATTTATGCCAATATAAATCAGGAATAATGCCAAGAAAGGCAGAGGAGTTACGGCAGTTTTACACTGAAGTGACAAAGCTTTCAAGGACTCACATTATCCTGGAAAGGACTTTGCTTCAGATTAGAGGACATCAGAGTAGAAAGCAGTAGTATGGGAAGACCACCTGTAGGGTGAGCAAATGTGGTCTCTGGCACATAGCCCAGAAAGTGTTCGGCATCAAACTTTCCTTGGTAATTCAAAAGTTAAAATAAAACTCTTTATATCTTTGACTACTTTCCACACAGAATTTGTTTAGTTTCAGAGTAAGCTGCCCAGAAAACTGATTTTTTCCCCCAAGAGAAATTGTGAATTAAAAATCTTTATTTGAAATTTTTTAGTTGAAAAATATTGGATTTGCCACTGGATGTTTCATACCATTTCATCCATTTCTTATGAATATTTTAAATTAATTTTCACTTTAAATACCGTTTCATTTTAAAATATTGATTTAAAATGAAAAATTTCATTTCAAAATCTGCAATAGAAAAACTGACAACTTTTTTGATCTGCAACTAACAGTTTCCCAGAAAGGAGAAAAAATCATTTTAGTTGGAAAAAAAATTTCAACCTGAACTAGTTGTGAGGAGGGATAGCTCAGTGATTTGATCATTAAACTGCTAAAATTTCTTATTGTGTTTGGTGCTGTACAAACACAGAACCAAACAATGCTCTCTTCCCCCACAGAGTTGACAATCTAAACAAATAATATATATACATTGTTAAAGAAAGTTAGCTCGTGTGACTCCATTTTGAGGTTCCTGTTGGCCCTTATCTAAAAGGCCAGCACAGCGCATAACAAAGGCAGGGGAAGTCTTAACACTGTTTGAACCCAGATGAGCTCATAACACTGGCATTAACACATGAGCATGAGCATAATACTCACAAGGGATAGGCTAGAGATAAAAAAGATGCCCCTCCACAGGCTGTAAGTCCCGATACACGCGGTGTGCATGCACTGCTAAGAAGTATATAATCCATGCTTTGTTTGTATTCAGGGTCCTTCCTGGCCACAGGAAGCACCACACAGCTGTGTAATAAACTGGGTTTTTCTTTTTCTGCGTTTTATTGGAATAATTCCCGTGCCTCAGCCTAGACTCGAACTCTGCGTGACTAGGGGGTGTAATTCGTAACAGTTTTCGAGCTGCATGGCCTATAGGCATAATTCGCAGCAGTTTTCGAGCTGTAGATGACCCAAAGGTGTAATTCATAGCGGTTCTCTTAAACCGTGTGTGTGACCTGTAGGTGTAATTCGTAACAGCCCTCGGGCTGTGCGTGACTTGTGAGTGTAATTCGCAACAACATACACATGTGCACATCTATATTTGTATTCTCAGCTACTGTCCATTTAAAAAAAAACATTGTTATTGAAAATTGTAAAGGCAGGCCACATACCAGGGACAGTAAAATCTATGAAACCTCTTGAATTCAATGAAATACAAATATGTTTGTCTGACTGGTGTCTACAAGACCGAAACTGAAAAAACTGCTGACCCGACACGATGTCTAGGAAGTGTGCTGTCTATCTGAAGCCTGCAGCTGAGACTTACAGAAAGGCTGCTGAGAAGCATCCATCCCTTTGACCACTACGCCATGCTTCACATCCGTGTGGGCACTAATGATACCACGGTATGACTCTCAGCAGATCAACAGTGACTACAGAGCTCTGGAAGAAGGAGTAAGGGGCACAGGTTGTCCGTCCTCCTGGTTGAGGATGATAGCCCAGGCAGGGTGACATGCATCTTGGAGATGAATGCGTGGCTGCACCGATAGCATCAATGGGAGGGGTTTGGCTTCCTCAACTATGAAATGCTTTTCTGGGAACAGAGTCTGCTGGGAAGAGGTGGGGGCCACCTGACCAAAAAGGGGAAGAGCATCTTCGAGCACTGACTCACCAACCTAATGAGGAGAGATTTAAAGAAGGAGCAAAGAGGACAGGTGACAGGGAATGGATCACTTAACGATTACCTGTTCTGTTCATTCCCCCTGAAGCACCTGGCATTGGACACTGTTGGAAGACAGGAAACTGGGCTAGATGGACCTTTGGTCTGACCCAGTATAGCCATTCTTATGTGACAAAACCCCACAGATAAGGCTAAAAAAGGTGACTTTAACAAAGGGCTAGACATTAGCGGTGAAGTGGGGGAATGGGGGATGATAACCACAAAATTACAGTAGGATCATAGGATTAACAAGAGGGAAATCAGTGGTGGGAAACTACTCAACATCTTAGATATCTATACACAAAGTCAAGGAGCCCGGGGAATAAACAGGAAAAAGTGGAAGTATTAGTACATAAATTAAATTATGATTTAACTGGAGTTACAGAGACTTGGTGGGATAAATCTCATGACTGAAATATTGGTATAGAGGGATATCACTCGTCCAGGATAGGCAGGATGAAAGGGAAAGAAGCATTGCATAATCACTTGTTCTGAAATCCAGGAGGTGAAAGGCAGACCACCTGAAAGTCTCTGGATTAAGATAAAAGAGGTAAAAAATAAGGGTGTTGTCATACTAGGGGTCTATTATAGACCACCCACTCAGGAAAAGGAGGTGGATGAGGCATTTGTAGAACATATTTAAAAAATACCCAAAACACAAGACCTGGTAGTAATGGGGAATTTTAACTACCCAGACATCTATTGGAAAAGAAATACAGCAAAACACAAATTTTCCCCGTAAGTTCTAGAAAGATATCAGGGTAACTTTTCATTTCAGAAAGTAGAGGAAATATTGATGGGGACAGCTATTCTAGACTCAATTCTGACCAACGGGGAGGAATTGGTAATGAATCTGAAGGCAGAAAGCAATTTGGATTAAAATGGAAGTGACAGATTTCATGATTCAAAGGAAAGGAAAGAGTGTGAGCAGCAGCAGGACAACGAACTTGAAAAAAGCAGATTAATACCACTTCTTCATTTTCCAACTCCACAAACCTGTTCCAGAGCTCTAGTTCTCCTTCACTGGTCTGTCTTTTCCTCTTCCTGGTTCTCTTAGTCACATGCTTCCACCGTCCCCCAGCAGTCTCCCCTCAGAGTTGTTTGGTCCTGCTTCCCCCTGCAAGTCTGAGCTTTTCCCTTCAGCCTCCTCATGTCTTTGCTCTATCATCTGCTCAAACACCCTTCTAAACTCAACCAGAGTTCCCACCTGCATCTCCAATCCTTGGATCTTTGCTTCCATCAGCTCTATCAGGTGGCACTTTGTTCAGGTGAAACTCTTCAGGTACCCTCTCCAGGATTGTGTACATATCACAGATTCCACATCCAGTCATTTTCATTGTGTCCTCCACTACGTGGGTCACTATCACTGCTATCTCTGTATCTGTCATAGCCTTCCCACCTAAGTCCTGTTAGTCCAGGAAACAGAAACCAAACCAAAACACCACCACCTACAGCAAAACAAGCCCCAACGAGCACCACAATACTGCCGGAACACCTTCACTAGCCTGTCTGCTCCTCTGCCTGGTTCACCTAGTCTTCCCCCAAACTCCCCTTGCAAACTCCCACTCAAACTCCCATTTACAATTCTGTTTGTTGGCACTCATGCCGCTGCAGGTCTCTGTGTATTCAAAGTCATATTTGATTACTTTTCTGAATAAAATAGTTGTTTACTACTTTCTATTGTTAGGACAGCAGAGCCTATAAAGCTATCAGACAAGGACCTAGTTTATTTTCTGTCTTATGCACCATCAGCATAATTGATAACTAATTTTGATTATGGAACCTTTGTTGTTAGTAATGTTGTCCAGATCCCTGAGGTTTCAAGGCTAGCAAATTACATATGAACTAAGTAAATTTGAAATGTAAATCATTGAGAGACAACATACATGGAAATCCACAATGATATCTGCACAGCATGTCCACTTCAAAACAATATTTAATTACACTGCTTGAAAGCAATGATGTGTCATAAAAACAAGAATGTTCCACACATGGGGAAATTCAAACAATGCATATACTATATCAAAGGGAATTGTAACCAAGTCATGTTACACCTTGTAAAATTTAGACAGTTCATCAACTGCTTGTCTCCCTTAACAATAAGAGTAAACAATTTGTGGCTTGAAGAAGAAAACAATTAAGTTATTTTAATGTGTGGGCAATGCCAACTGCCATGAGTGGGTCTAGGCTTTGTTCTAGTCTGTGCCAAAATTTTGGAGCTGTGAAGGAAGAAGCTTCCCAGAAAATTAATTACAATGCAAATAACCATTGTTTGTAACATATTAATTGAAGATGCGTGACATGGTACTCACCTATAGTGCTAAAAATAATTTGCTCATGTGTATCCACTGCATTTGCATTTTCTCTGAGCGTGCAAGTATCTGGACATTTTCTTTATACTAAGATGACAGCTATTGTAAATGCTTCAACCAGAAAGAACTATCTTTTTTAATAGTCTAAGAAAGTGCTTTGTTTAACTCTCTCTTCTTAACACCATTGACTAACTAGTGGCAGGCATGCTGTTGTTTGAAATCTTTTCACCATGCCATGCCCCCCAAAACATTATTCAGTTCTACAGAAAGTCCTGACCCTTATACACATATTTAGCACACAGATCTTGCACCCAGTTCGCTCTCTGGGGATGCAGGAGGGAAATGGAATTCTCTACTTACATAACAGAGCAAGAGCAGAGCTGCTTTGTGGCAGATACTACAGCTTTAGAGTTTCTATGGTTTTCATATCCCTGTGCTTTACCTGTGTAGAAGATCATTCTCTGGCCATGTCTTAGGCAACTCTCCTGAAACACTCCATGTAGGAGGGCTCAGACAACCACTGTGCAACAGTGTCTGCAGTGTACAGAGGCAGAGTGCACTGGTCCATTGCATTTGAAATTCTCATCCTTCTACAAGATTTGGTCCAGAATGAAGAACTTCTACAGTTACCAAGGGCTGCACCTCAACTGGCCAAATTACAGTATGGGGCAAGTATAATCACCTCCCATCTAGTGGGCTCCTTTGCATTTGAAAATGTGTTGGAATTGTCTCTCCCTGGCATGGCATGAGCCCAACCAAGTTCTCTGCACAGCCGTAATCAAGGATAGTAGAAGTCGAGGCCTAGAGAAGCTGGGGCTAGAAGATCCACTACTACAAGTAAGCACACACAATGGACACTGATACCATAATAGTGTAGACATATTAAAGTGTATAATAATATTTGCAATACAATGCTAGATGAGATCCAGGTTTATTTCCTATTTCAAGTATATGGAAGTACTGCACTATTCCAGATACTATGTGGTAGCTGTTGTGAAAATTTTGTCTGTAATGTGACTGCTGTAAAATATTTATGAAGCACTGTCCCAGTATTAGCGGGGCCCATATTTTTTACATAAAATTTTAAAATACCCATTTTCTCTAGCATATGTAAGTATTTCAGAGTAGACCATCCCATGGCATTCACTGACCTGTTTGCCATTTTCTTGAACACTTCAAGGTTGAACAAAATGACAGCACAGGGAGGCATAATTCCACCAAAGAGTTACACAAGGGAGACACCATTATTCAGGAACTAATTTTCAAATATACAGCATGCCAAATTTCAGTACAATTAACACTTATGTTCATTGCCAGTTACTAATTCTTTGTCACTTCCAATGCACACACTTCCCTGAGCGGATTCAATTCATATTGATACCTAAACCACTAATGCAGCTTGCTACAAGTTTCAGAATAAATGACACAGAGTGGATCTGTTCTTTTTAGCAATACATCTAATTTGTTTCCCCAGACAAAGGTGTGAATGGATGATGGTAGGAACATAAGAATTGCCAGACTGGTTCAGATTCATGGTCCATCTAGTCCAGTATCCCACATCAGATACTTCAGAGGAAGATGCAAGAGCCCTATAATAGATAGATGTGGGAAAATATTCCCCTATGAAGGTCTCATCCTAATGTTTAAGAGTTAATGATTGTGGTAAGTCCTGAAGCATGAGTTTTCATCTTTTTTTCCCAATAATCAGTTTGTTAGCATTAACAAACATATCTCTAGATACTACAATTACGTATATAAACAACACATCTCTCTTTGCATCTTATTCCTCTCATTCTACTCTCACTGAAATCAGGTGAACTTTTGATGTTGACTTCAAAAGATTCAAGTCTGGCCTCGTGTGCAGAGATTTTTTCATATGCACTTTGTAACCTATTCACAAGTTCTCTGTTGAGCAGCTTGAAATATATTCTGTATTATTAGTAGTATTTTGTGTATATTTTGAAGCTACAATAGCAAATATTATGTAAAATCAGTTTATAAAATAAACTGTTTTAAATTGATTTAAACTCAATTTAAAAGTCAAATATATTAGATAAATTAAGACCATAAATATAAATTGCCAAAATTAATTTTAAAAAAATCAAAACAGTTTTAATAAACAAACATAAAAATTCATAAATGGTACAAACCCTTTATATATAGTTGTTTCGTAATTTAAAATAAAAGCACTATACACTTCTGGGGAAAAGGACATAATGTGTGCATCTTTTAATTAATTTAACTCCAGGTTTAGTAGGTTGGTGTTTAGGACATCGTTAATTCTAGATTTCTCAGTGTTTGCATTATAAATCTGTATTTTCAGAAGGAGTCATAAGTAAAAATTAATTTTGGGCCATGGCAAAAATGTGTTCTGTTGTTTAAAAAATTTATATTTTATTTATTTTTATATGTGTGTATAATCATTGACTGGAACCATTTTAGCCATATCCTGGGACTAATTTTTACTATTACTATCAGAAAATACAGATTTATAATGCAAATACTGTGTAATCTTGAATTAGAGATGTCCTAAACACCAGTCTCTAAACACAGAGTTAAACTAATATTATTGAAATTGATGTAGAATTGAATTCCTTGAATATACAGCAAATAAAACATTCATAAATCATGGAAATTTTCTTTCTGAAAACTGCTATTTATCATAATTTTTAAAGGGACCAGTGGTGACATAAAACTGCAGCTTTCAGAACTGCAGTGCAATGAAAAACTCCCAGTGGTTGACTATATGAAACAGTTCTCTGAGCTCACCTGGAAGCATTAATCTTTTGGACACACTGAATCAACTGCAATTTCATGTCTGTCATTTTACAGAAAGAAAAGTTTTAAAGCCTTCAAGTTCTATTATTTTAAAATACATTTTTAGTAAAAAAATTAATTGTTTGTTTTTATAATTTATTTATTTATTTCTGTCAGTTTTACGTTTTAGGACTTTATCCCCATTAAATATAAAGGGATAAAGCTCTGATAACGTCAGAACAGCTGTATTTCCCCATGCTAAGTTTCCCCCTATTGTTACTCACACCTTCTGGTCAACTGTTTGAAATGGGAGCAGTTGTTATTTTCTGAAGAGGAATTCTGTGACTGACATTTTCAGTAGCGCCCATTGTTAGCATAACTCTACTCTCACCAAAGTCATTGGCAAAACTGACTTCAGTGAGTGCAGATTTAGGTCAGTGCTGATGGCTTTGGAAAGTCCCATGTATGTTTATATGACACAGTATGATACATTCCATCTGGTTTAAACATCTTGACTGAAGGTTGCAGACAAAGGTCTTAACTTTTTTGAAAAGTGCTGAGATGAAAATTGGCTAAATATAATAAATACACTGGACCCTTGCCAGAACGCGCATCTATATAACAAAAATTCGGCTATAACACGGTCGCGGCCATGGATCCCAAATTTAGTTCAAGGACCCCAAATTTAGTTCATTTTAACTCAGTCCCCATTATAACACGGTACTTGACATGGATCCCAAATTCTGCATTCTGGCGCGGGTCCAGTGTAACTAAAATAGGTTCAGCCTTGCATACTTCTGTGAAAAACCACACCCTTGAGCGCTGCAAGTCACATGCCAGTATAGACAGTGCACTCCGCTCGTTGAGGGTTTTTTTTTTGTTTTTTTTTTAGAGAGCTCTCTCCCAGAGCTGTGCCGCGATTACGCAGCAAAATGCAGCAGCGCTTTAACATTGCCAGTGAAAATGTGCCCTTTCTCACTGGACTACATTGTTTCACATACTGTATTTGTTGTAAGAAACTTCCCATTGCCACTGCATTCAGTGTTCCACAAAGGATAAAAATAAGACTACAGTTACACTAAACAGTATATATTAGTAAATATAGTCATTCACTTTATCTTATTCCATGTACAGTCATTAGGAGCAACCTCCGTAACTACTACAGGATCAACAATGGCATTTTTCCGGTGATTTTTTGCTCTGCCTTTCTTTTTTGTTACTCCTTAGAAGCTTTTATTTAGCAGTATAAAGTGTTCCATAGCCCGAGGTTAATAAAGAGAGATTGTAAACCGCACTACACAAACATTTTCTCATGTTCAAGTTGACAAAAATGGCCAATTGCTAAGACCACACATCAGTAAGCTAGTGGAAACAAATGTTTACTGCAGAATATTTACAAGCCGTAATCTTGGAGGAATCAGTTGCTCCATTTTGGGAGTGTTTTGTTTTGTTTCCATTATTTATCCAGGTTTGTCTGGCAAAAATTAGATACTAACTGTAATCCCAAATGTGGCATTTAGTCCAGATGGCTCCATCTCTGTTTTATGCTTATATTCAGATGACAAATGAATTTGTCTGAAAACTTATCCTAAATGGAAATGTTAATCTAACCTTCTGCCCTTACATGACATGATAATATCTCACCAAACCCTGTGTGAATATTGAGAAGTGTGTAAATCCTTTTGTAAAACGAATAAAATAAACACATACACAGAGTATACTCTGAGGAATTATTATTATTTGGATCTATACATATATTGTACAGGTTATTCTTTCATAAACTAAATGTATCCAAGAATACCTTTCTGCCGGCTTTTGTTAGTACAGACTGCTACCCATTATTTTCTAAATTAAAACAAATATATTTTCCTTTTATGAGATATCTGTGCAAAGGCCAGACTACAATTATAGAAAAGCAAATAATACAGTGTAATATAAACCATTCCCAAAATTGAAACAGAACCCACTTAAAGACAATGGGTTAGATACAGTCTTTGTTTATAACAGCTTCTGCTGGAGTAACCCAGAACATAAGACCCCACTGGTGGTGAGAGGTGCCCACTACCTCCTCTCCTCCAGGATCCTGCAACCAGCAGGTCTCTAGCTACAGCTTAAAGCAGGGGTGGGCGAACTATGGTCCGCGAGATGTTTTAAGCCGGCCCGTGAGCTCCCACTAGGGAGCAGGGTCTTGGGCTTGCCCTGCACCAGTGCTCCGGCTGGGACACTGGGTCAGGGGCCGCACCAAGCGGTTCCCGGAAGCCGCGGCATGCCCCCACTCAGGCTCCTACGTGCGTCAATGGCCCCCTCCAGTGCTCCAATGGGAGATGCAGGGGTAGTGCCTGAGGATGGGGAACAGTCGGCTGGCCATGCCTCCATGTAGGATCCAGAGAAGGGACATGCCACTGCTTCCGGGAGCCACTTAAGGTAAGTGACACTCGGAGCCTGCACCCTATAGCCTCTCTCCATGCCCCAACCCCCTGCCCTGATTCCCCCTCCTCCCCCCCCTGCTTTCCAAACCCCTCGATCCCAGCTTGGAGCAGCCTCCTGCACCCCAAACCTCTCATCCCCAGCCCCACCCCAGAGCCTGCAACCCCAGCAGGAACCTGCACCCCTTCCTTGGCTTTGATCCCCCTCCCTCCGAACCCCTTGGTCCCAGCCCAGAGCACCCTCCTACACCCTAACCTCCTCATCTCCAGCCCCACAGCCCACACCCTCAACCAGAACTCTCCCCCGCATCCCAACCTCAGGCCAAACAGTTTGCCCATCCCTGGACTAGATGATCTTGCGATTCCTTCCAGCCTTAATCTCTAAGATTCTAACATTTCACAGGGACACTAAGGACATACCTCATGGCACCATATCATACCATGGAGCAGCCAAGTGAAGTAGAACCCTGTCATACAAGAGTTCAGAAAGATCACAGAGACAGGTTTCTCCTATATGAACGGAGCATTTGCTTAAAGGCACATGATCTTCTTCTGTAGTAAAAGTAGCATTTTTCTTATAGATCAGTTACAGTGACTGATTTGTTTTGCTGAAATGGCCAAATATGCATTATAATTAGCCTATGCCTGAATTACAGTAAGAAGAATGGGAAATGAACTGTAGGCTGTTACTTTTAAATACTATATCATAGCTCGCTAGCTCTTTCTCCCTCTCTGCACAACAAGACAGTCATAAACCTGCCTGATCAAAATAATTTTGCTGGTGCAGACTTTCTAAATGAAGACCATAATTATGGCTTCATTCACAGAGCAATAAAAAATAAGTATATTTTTCTTAAGCACAATCGAAGTTACCTCTGAACTAACTACTTCTGATAAAAGAACACCTATCACTCATTCCTGCTTTATGGATTGATGTGAAACAGAAATAATAAACCATGACAAAAGACTGCAGAAATTTGAATACTAAAAATAAATAATAAAGTCAATTATGCAGAACCATAATCTTCTCTCATGCTAGAATTATTTTAGGTGATAGAAGGCAAATAGAAATATAGTCACTAAAAGGCAGTTGAAAACATTTTGGTTTCATACTAGTGGTCCTCCTTCGCCACATTTACAAGTGGATCAGAATTATGCTTACAAGACTAATTCTTGCACAATAAAACAAGGGAAATTAAAACAATGAAGGACAACTTTTTACTGAATGTAAAAATGCAAGTGCACTTGCCGCTGTTATTAGTAGTTATTACTGAGCTGTATTATGAAATCTTTGACCCATGTATATCCTTTGTATTGCTGTCCATATTGTTACAGTCCCAGCAATAATTATAAAAACAGAGTGACAATTTCTAATTCTTATATAGAGAAAGTAAATGGAAAAATATTTCCCTGGATTTTTATTAATATATTTAATTTTCCATACTCAGACACAGATTTAGATTTGTGAGTTTCTCTTCTCGTTGGACCAGAAATAAAGTTAAAATTTCCCTTCCTTTTACCATGGCGTCACTCGAAGAAGAGATTGCAACAATTCCTTGAATTTCTTTGGGATTATTATTGAACTAGAAGTGGATTTAAGAATAAAGGTCTAGAAGGTGAACAGAGTATGGGAGCCCAGTGATGAAATATTAATCAACTAATTAATTTTTATGAAAGGTATAAATATATATTGTCATAAGTGTGGAGTGTTGTTTTGCCTGTATGGGGTTAACTTTACCTGAGAGGGGGTGACGTAAGAGCTCCCGTGCCACGAGGGGGGAGGGATGTTTAGTTTCAGTTTCCCTCCGTCCCAGCTTTGGGCAAGACCCATTTCTTCGCTCTCTAGCTATGGAGAGCAACTCTTCTATTTTTTCCTTCCTATATTCATAAGTAGCTGAATTGTAAGTAACATATTGATTTTTCATAAGCTTGTGCCTGGTCTAGGGTGCCACTACCCTCTCAGGGGGAAGAATCTGGAGGGAGGGGTAGGAAGCCTTATATCTGTAAAGTATATTAGCTGTAAGTTGTTCTCTTTTCTTTATTAAACCTTTTTAGTTATAAAAAGTGTTTGGTTAGTCTCATAAAGGAATCCTAGCTTTGGATGGGGGAGCCCATGGTTAGGGAGGACTGTGTTGGAATCTCTCTCTCTGCTTCAGGTTGGAAGGGGAGGGGGAAGAGGATTGTGTCTCCTAGGTTGAAGGGACACTGGAGTTAAGTCTGTGTGTGTGTTTTTTTCTCTCTCCCAAATAGAAAGGGAGGGGTCGGGAGGGTTACTCTCGGGGGGGAGTCAAGGTTCCCTACCCCATAGTCTTGGGGTAATTACTGAGTGGTGGCAGCTGGGTCCCCATTTCCATACTGGTAGAGTGTGGGTTTTGGGGGTGAAAAGACAACTTAGGCTGGGGGAAGCAGTTTATAGTTAAGGGACCATAGAAGAGTCCCTCCTCTGTACCCCAGTGTTCAGAGAGAGGGAATAGACACTCTTACATATATATATATTCAGCAAATCATTTTCCATTATTCACCTAGTTCTAGTAAGGATCTTGGGTGAGACATCCTCCATCAGGACTGACAAAGACACACCTAAAGAAGGACCCATATGGGCCCTGAATTTCACGTTCATGGTGATAAGATTCTGTGGCAGATCCAGAAATAGACCTGCATTACCAATGCATTAGAAGCAAAATCACAGGCTTTCCAGGAATGGAATAATAATGTACAAATTAACAGTTAAAATGACTGGCCTGAGCAGACATGCCCAAAGCATAGTGGATCTGATTTATCAACGTGCCACTGACTTGCTCTCAAGTCTAGTGATAGCCGTTTTGTTGCTGAGATATTTTTAACTCTCTTGATTACAATGGTCTCTACTTTGCATTTTCACTTTACATCTAATATTAGATAACTGTGGCTAGCATTGTTGGTGGGTAGAACAGTAGCTTCTGAAACTGCTTACTATGCACAAAAGGAGTCACAAATTATAGGTGTGAATCTGAAAAAATCTAGGTATTAGTATTATATTAACTAAGGGGGAAAATGCATTTAAGATTGGAATCTTGTATTCTGGGTTGGAATTCAGTTGGGTTAAAGGCATAGGAAGAACATGTCCATGCCAACTTGCCCATTGTATCTGTAGTGGCAGTATTTATAAAACAGAGATTCTACCATGGGAAGCTTGTGGTTGTTTTAGTTAATCAGATCTAGACATTTGCATTTATTCCTGTTTTAATTATTTAGGTTAAAACAGGGATAATTGCATAACAATTTGTGGTGACACTACTGTGCTATATAACTGACATATAACTAATGGTACCATGTCTGTGGCAGGCCACGTAGCAGTGTAGAGGAAGAGATGGTGATGAAATTTTGTGAACCATTTTTGCAAGATGTTTGCACCAAATAGGAAAACTTCACAAGATCTTGCAAGAAGTCACTGCTGTCATGGTTGCATCTGAACTGGATCTGAAAAATAGGCCTGTTCTGGATCTAACAGAAAACCATTTAATCCTTCCTCCCAACTAACTCCTACAAAAGGTATATATTCAGATTTGAGTTTCTGACTCATGCCTATCTCTAGCTGCAAAGTGCGAGGGGATGGGAAATGAGGAGAGATTGATACAACACTGTTGCCCTAATTATCTGTGTGTATTTGGGGACATATTCCCTAGGCTCTTTGCAGCTCACAGGTCACACCCATGCATGCTTTATATGCCATCATTCCTGTTACAAATAATTGGGTATGTGGCACATTTTCATTTTATGAAACCAGCATGTTTTGAATGTTAACTGTTTTCCTCAGAAGAGATGAACACAGAACCAAATATTACTGGGAAAACAATGAAGTAAATCTGTAATTGCTCCTAAGTACCATAGTGACTATATGCTTCAAAAACACAGATATTTCATATAATAGAGGAAGATGATCTCTGTCTCAGGAGAAAAACAGAAGACAGTGGGTTATAATTTGTGTTGTGGAAGCCCCCATAACTTGCTAGGTGCTGTCCAGCAAACAGGAAGAAAGTGCAAAAAACTGAGGATGACAAGCAATTTACATGGGCGGGGGGAGGAGAAGGATATGATCAAAATATGTACAATTTTAATTAAATATACAAACTATATCCTCAACTGTCCCTCAGTCTTTGAATTATTAGCTTGAAATTTGTTGCAAACGAAATGAAAGCTGGGGGTGTTTGATTGATGCATAAGATGAAGGTAAATTCAGGAAGCACAGAAAAAGACACAAAGAAGTTGTGTAAGAAAAACGAAGTTACTTACCTGTAACTGTTGTTCTTCGAGATGTGTTGCTCATATCCATTCCACTTTAGGTGTGCACGCGCCGCGGGCACAGTTGTCGGAAGATTTTTCCCCTAGCAACAGGCTGGGTCAAGCAGGGAGCCCCCTGGAGTGGCGCCTTTATGGCACTGTATAAGTACCCCTGCGACCCAGCCCGCACCTCAGTTCCTTCTTGCCGGCTAATCCGACAGTGGGGAAGGAGGGCGGGTTTGGAATGGATATGAGCAACACATCTCGAAGAACAACAGTTACAGGTAAGTAACTTCATTTTCTTCTTCGAGTGATTGCTCATATGCATTCCACTTTAGGTGACTACAAGCAATACCTAGGAGGCGGGGTCGGATTGACCCATCGCTGAGCGTAGGACCGCTGAACCAAACGCCGCATCGTCCCTGGCTTGCTGGACTATGGCATAATGGGCGGCGAAGGTATGGATGGAGGACCAGGTAGCCGCCCTGCAGATGTCTATGATCGGAACTCTCTCCCGGAAGGCAGCAGAGGACGCCTGCGCTCTCGTGGAGTGAGCTGTTATCTGCTCGGCGGGCCTGCCCGCGAGTTCGTAACAGGTGCGAATGCACGAGGTAATCCAGGAGGAGAGCCTTTGGACGGAGACCGGTTGGCCCTTCATCCGATCCGCCACAGCAACAAAGAGCTGTGTTGTTTTCCGAAACGGCTTTGTGCGGTCTAAATAAAAAGCGAGAGCTCTTCTGACATCGAGCGTGTGCAATTGCTGCTCCCTTCCCGAGGTGTGGGGCCTCGGGTAGAAGACTGGCAGGAAGATGTCCTGGTTAATATGGAAGGGAGAGACCACCTTAGGAAGGAAGGCTGGATGGGGGCGTAGCTGCACCTTGTCCTTATGAAAAACCATATACGGTGGTTCTGAGGTCAGCGCCCTGATCTCGGACACTCTGCATGCCGAGGTGATAGCTACAAGGAAGGCTACCTTCCAGGAAAGGTATAGCAAGGAGCACGTGGCGAGAGGCTCAAAGGGGGGCTTAGTGAGGCGGGAAAGCACAAGATTCAGGTCCCAGGGCGGGACAGGATGCTTAACCTGCGGATAGAGTTTATCTAACCCCTTGAGGAATCTATAGACCGTAGGGTCTGAAAAGACAGAGTGGTTTGCCGAGCCGGGGTGAAACGCCGAGATGGCCGCCAGGTGGACTCTAATGGTGGAGGTAGAGAGACCTTGTTGTTTAAGGTCTAGGAGGTAGTCCAGGATGACTGGCATGGAAGCTTCCCTGGGGATGGTGTTGCGCTGCATACACCAAGTAGAGAAGCGGGTCCACTTTGCGGTATAGGTACTTCTGGTTGACGGTTTTCTGCTTTCCAGAAGAACACCTTGGACCGCGGCAGAACACAAGAGCTCCGGACCCCTTAGCCATGCAGTTGTCACACTGTGGGGTGTAGGGACTGCAGGTCCGGGTGGATTAGATGGTCGTGATCCTGAGAGATCAGGTGTGTCCACAGCGGGAGGCTGATAGGAGGGGTCGTGGACCACTGGAGGAGGGGTGCGTACCCGCACTGTCTGGGCCAGGACGGGGCTATGAGGATCACCTATGCCTTGTCCCGCTTGGACTTGCATAGCACCTTGTGTAGGAGCGGGATGGGAGGGAACACATAAAGTAGATGGCCCACCCAGGGAAGGAGAGAGGCGTCTGTTAGGGAGCCCCGAGAACTGCCGCGGAAGGAGCAGAACTGGAAGCACTTCCTGTTCTGACGAATCGCCAAGAGGTCGATTTGGGGAAACCCCCACCTTAGGAAGATCGGCCGGATGACATCTGGCCGAAGGGACCACTTGTGCGACGGTAACGATCTGCTGAGGTGGTCCGCTAGCGTATTCCGAGCTCCCGGGAGGAAAGAGGCCACCGGGTGAATAGAGTGGGCTATGCAAAACTCCCAAAGGAGAACCGCTTCCTGGCGAAGGGGGTTCAAATACACGCCGTCCTGTTTGCTGATATACAATCGGGCTGCGATGTTGTCCGTTAGGACCGCTACGCGGTGCGCTGCTAGTGCGCCCCAGAAAACCTGGTACACTAGTTGAACGGCTCTCAGTGCCCTGACATTGATGTGGCGGCGGAGATCGGCCGCTGAGCAGTGGCCCTGAGTTCTGAGTTGTCCGGGGTGGGCTCCCCAGCCCAGAGACGAGGTGTCCGTTACTAGGGACAAGGAGTTGTGTGGGAGGAAGGGAACGTCCTGGCAAATAATGTCCTGATCTTCCCACCAGGCCAGATCGTCGAGGGTAGCTCTTGGGGTGATGAGAAAAGCGTTGATGCTGTCTACGTTCGGCCTGTAGACCAACGCCAGTCCGGGCTGAAGCGGGCAAAGTCACAGTCTGATGTACTGTTTGATATGCGTGCCTGCCGCCATGTGACCCCATAGGCTGAGGAACACTCGGGCTGCTGCCATTGGGAAGGATCGCAGGTCGTGGGTTGCCGACTGAATGGCCAGAGAACGAGGCCGTGGGAGGGATGCCCCTGTCACGGTAGGGTCTAGGGGGGCCTCTATGAACCCGATCCTTTGAGTTGGTTCCAGAGTAGATTTCTCGTCGTTGAGGAGGATCTCCAAGCGGTCGAATGCGTTTATGACAAGTTACACATGTATGCGTACTTGGTCCGTGGAGGTGCCCTGTATCAGCCAGTCGTCCAGGTACGGATAGAGGTATACCTCGCGGCGGTGCAAGAGCGCCGCTACCACCGTCGTGCCCTTGGTAAGGACCCCGGGTGCAGGGTGAATGATAGTGTCCAACGAGGGGAGCGACCTTACCTCTTGAAGGAGAGGTTGCTCGTGAGAAGGGTCCCTGGAGAGGGACGTGGGGGGAGGGTGGGTGGAAAGCTGGATCGAGCATTCCCGCTCCACCGTGACGAGGACCCTCTGGTCCGATGCAATGTCGGACCAGGCACGGAGGAAATGGGACAAACGATCGCCGACGGGGGGATCCAGGTGTCCGACTGGGCTTGGGCCCTTGAGAGGGTTTATGGGGCTGTCGTTTGTCCGCCTGCCATGACGTAGAACGACAGCGATTACCCCACCCCCCACGCTGAACAGAGTCTTGGGGCGGGCGAGGAGGGGAATAAAACCACCTCCTTGGGAGTTGAAAGGGCCCCCCCTGGGTGACTGGTGTATGCCGCCCCAGGGTTTTGGGGATCGTCCTCTTGTCTTTAAAGGTCTGTGTGCGTGCATCCGTGGTCTCCGAGAAGAGACCCCCGCCTTTAAAGGGAAGGTCCTGAACAGTATGCTGCATTTCAGTGGGTAAATTGGAGGATTGCAGCCACGCACTGCGCCTTAGGGTGACCCCCGGCAGGACTGTTCCGCCGGTGGAGTCGGCAGAGTCCAGGGCGGCTTGCAGGGAGATTTTGGCCACGTCCTTACCCTGCTGGACAAAGGCTCTAAAATCCTGCTTGCCCTCAGGGTAAAGATCACTCTTGGTCCTGCCCACCGGGGCTAGAGTGTCATAAGTATGTCTGCTCAGGGGGGTCTGTTGGTTGGCTACCCTGAGCTGTAGGCCACCCGCAGAGTATACCTTCCTGCCCAAAAGGTCCAACTTCCTGACCTCCTTTGCCTTGGGGGCCGGGGCTTGCTGCCCGTGGCGCCCCTTCTTATTAACGGAGTCCGCCAGTAAGGAGGAAGGTTGAGGGTGGATGTACAGGTACTCATAGCCGTGGGCTGGAACAAAGTACCTCCTTTCCACCCCTTTGGCTGTGGGTGGAATGGACGCCGGAGTCTGACAGATAATGGCCATATGGCAGTACGGGGATCGGTGTAGGGATGGTGCCCGGTGCCGGGATGATGATCGGTGCCGAGATGATGGCCAGTGCTGGCTCGGAGACTGGTGCCCGGAGTACGAACCGCGCCGGGACTCTGACCGGTGAGAGTGAGAGCGGTGCCAGGGGCGAGAACGACGAGACCTTGATGTTGGTCTCGAGGCTGACAGGAGCCGAGACCGCGACTGGCACCGGGATATAGATCGGTGCCTGGAGTGCAATCGTCTTCCGGAGCTCAACCGGTGCCGGGACTTTAAGAGTCTTGCGGGAGTCAGTGGCACCATCACGGGTGGCTCGCCCCGTGATTGAACTGGTCTCCGGGGCACCGGGGAGGCTAGCAGAGTGAACATCCCCCTTGCAGCAGCAAAGGGAATGGAGGGTAGAAGCTGCTGCCGTGCCGGCACTCTGAGCGGACTCACTGGTTCCGAACTGAACGGGGCCTGGCTCGGTGCCGGAGTCAACGGTGCCGGGGCCGACAGCTGCCCTGAACGTTCCCTCGCGGGATGTCGGTCTGTGGGCTGAGTTATCGCTGCTGCATCGGCCGCTTCAGACCTCTCCTTGCGGGCCGGGGAGCGTGACCAGTGCCGAGGCTTGTAGAGTAAGAGCTGCTGCTGAGCTGGCACTCGGAGGGATGAGTTTACTCGCAGCGGACTCAGCAGGGCCCCAGAGGGCACCGGCATCAACGGCGTCTGTGCCAGCGGCTGTTGCCCGGAACGCTCCCTCCTGGGATGCTGTTCTACGGGCCGCACCGGATTGAACGGGGCCTGAAACGGCGCCGGAGTCCACGGTGCCGGTGTCGGCGGCTGTTGCCCTGAACGCTCCCTCACGGGATGCTGTTCCACGGGCGGCACCGGATTCAACGGGGCCTGAAACGGCGCCGGATTCCACGGTGCCAGTGCCGGCGGCTGCTGCCCTGAACGCTCCCTCACGGGACGCTGTTCCACGGGCGGCACCGGATTCAACGGGGCCTGAAACGGCGCCGGAGTCCACGATGTCGGTGCCGGCAGCTGGTGCCCTGAACGCTCCCTCACGGGATGCTGTTCTACGGGCGGCACCGGACTCAACGGGGCCTGAAATGGCGCCGGAGTCCACGGTGCCTGGTGCCCTGAACGCTCCCTCACGGGACGCTGTTCTACGGGCGGCACCAGATTCAACGGGGCCTGAAATGGCGCCGGAGTCCACGGTGCCGGTGCCGGTGCCGGTGGCTGGTGCCCTGAACGCTCCCTCACGGGATGCTGTTCTCCGGGCGGCACCGGACTCAACGGGGCCTGAAATGGCGCCGGAGTCCACGGTGCCTGGTGCCCTGAACGCTCCCTCACGGGACTCTGTTCCATGGGCGGCACCGGATTCAACGGGGCCTGAAACGGCGCCGGAGTCCACGGTGCCGGTGCCGGCGGCTGTTGCCCTGAACGCTCCCTCAAGGGATGTCGTTCTGCGGGCGGCACCGGATTCAACGGGGCCTGAAACGGCGCCGGAGTCCACGGTGCCGGTAACAGTTGCCCTGAACGCTCCCTCACGGGACGCTGTTCTAAGGGCGGCAGAGTCAGTGCCCGGACAGCCGTCTCGGACCCCTTCCTGCGGGCAGAGGAGTACGACCAGTGCCGAGCTTTGGATGGTTTAGCGGACGCCGCCCTTGGAGCGGGTCCGGGTGCCTCGCTGGAGTCCAGTGCTGGGGCGAGAGCCGTCTCCATCTGAGATTCCCTGTCTTTCCTGGTACGCGGCTTAAAGGTCTTGCCGATTTTACACTTCTCGACCAGAGGAGACTCCCCCAGGCACCTAAGGCAGTCAGCATGTGGGTCACCAACAGGCATAGGCGTCCCACACTTCTCACAGGGCTTGAACCCCGGAGTCTCAGGGGGCAGAAGCCCCAGGCGGCAGGGGAAGGGAACTTCCCTGCCTTAACGCTATACTTAACTAGAACTATCAACAACAAAGAACAAACTAACAACTAATCTACACTACAATGCTAGGAGAAAGGGAGATCGCTAATAGCAGAGCTCCCAAGTTCCAACAACCAGCGCGGGCGGTAAGAAGGAACTGAGGTGCGGGCTGGGTCGCAGGGGTACTTATACAGTGCCATAAAGGCGCCACTCCAGGGGGCTCCCTGCTTGACCCAGCCTGTTGCTAGGGGAAAAATCTTCCGACAACTGTGCCCGCGGCGCGTGCACACCTAAAGTGGAATGCATATGAGCAATCACTCGAAGAAGAACAGCTAATACTTCTTCATTCTTCTTTTAGATGTGATACAGAATCTCTGTCATAGCTCATTTCAAACTCTGTCCATATGAGCCTTTGGGATACTCACCGAAGAAAATGGATACCATTAATCCTGCAGTTTGATTAATCCAGGGTTAGAACAGTTAGACTACAATTCTGAATTGTTAAAAGATCTATGAAAATAATTGACCCTCTTTGCCCCACCCATCAACATATACTATAATTGTATATAATTATGCAATTATATATGATTGCAATTACCATACAAAAACCTGTAATACCTCTAATTAGCATAGGAGTGATCTGAGGCACAACGGAACAAAAGAAAGACAGTCTTTCTGAAAATTGAAAATGTTTTGCCTTCCAACAAAGTTTCTATTTTATAACCATATCATTGTAGGGGATGACAATACCTAAGGAAGCAATTTTTTCTCTTAGCTACTGTCAAGGTCTATTTCCCCACTCTGAACTCTAGGGTAAAGACGTGGGGACCCTGCATGAAAGAAGAAATCACTCCCCAAGCTTATTTTACCAGCTTAGGTTAAAACTTTTCCCCCAAACCCCAAACTTCTCCAGTTGGGGATTGGAAAACACTGCCACCACCAATTTGAGCCCCCAAAACCATGGGTTAGGGTAAATTGGAACCCCGATTGTAACACCCCTCAAATCCCCCCCTTTACCTCAGAAAGATTCGAGAACAAAGACCACAAACCCTCACTTGCTGTGATAAGTGCCCGATCCAAACTAGGATCAATCCAATGATAGCAGACAGACAGAATCTTAAAAGAAAGATTTTAATAAAAGGAAAAGAAGGAGCCTAAACCCCTTGTACAGAAATCAATAGAAGAACACCTCACTGACATCACATAATATAACTGACCCGCCCCCTTTTTCTGGGAATTCTTGCACTGCTAAAGCTAACAGCAAAGTAACACCATGGATCAATTAACAAGTGATACAGTCAAGTATGCTAAACACTTACTGCTGGACTTGGCTTTCTTAGAAAATTATAAGAATGTAGAATAGAAACATAAATGTGCTTCCTCCCATAGCCAGGGGAACGGCACAGACACCGAGCAAGCCGAAGAGTGAACGAAAGAAGTGGGAGAAAGTGAAAGTAAAAACCCTCTCCTTTGCTCCCCATTGATTACATCATCTCCCTCTCTGGGTTGCTTCAGGTTAACCCTTCACAGGTAAAACAGTAATCCTAAACTACTTCATACTTATGACAGCTACTCATTGCATTTTCCACCAAATCACTGGTACCTCTAAATGATGCCTCCTATTGTATCCATCAAAAGGTACAGGTATTTTTTCTCTAAATGAGTCAGCAGAGCCTTGACTTAGCCAAGTATTTAAAAAAATACTTTAGGGTGCCTTTGAAAATCCAGTCACTTATCTAACAGATCAGCTACCTCACATTCCTGGACTATATGCCTCAAAGTTTGAGCACTAGGAACCACCTCCAGGGATTACTGGATAATTCACTGTCCAGATGCAATCAGTGTATTACAGCTGTCAAACAACTGGAGTCATTTATGATGAGCAATGATGAAAGATTGTGCACCTTATAAAGAATTCCCCATGCTATCCCATCTGTCTGACATCCTAACTTTTAATTAATTAATTGATGATATTTAAATTCAACGTGTAAAAATGCATTAACAGTGCTCTACCAAGCTCCATGCAAATTGAATCCTGAAAGCATCTACTTGGTAGCGTGTCTTTAATATCTCTTTTGGGAACAGAGTCCATTACTCTGACCACATTCCAAGCCCCTGGGCCTCTCCCACTGTGTGTGTGTGTGTGTGTGTGTTGGAGCCTACAGGATTAAGAAATAAATAGAAAATAGGTTTATTTAGGCCAAAAACCTAATATAGAGGAGTATGGGAATTTGAAGCAGTTAGTATGAGGAACGTTAGCTATAAGTTGGAGATAGAGAGTGATGGGAAAGTAGGAGTTAAAAAGGACATGACCCAGGGCTCTGTTACTGCTATGTTTTGGTTATAATAGGTTTAAGCAAGGTTTTTAAATGAGTGTTTTTGGGAATTGTGAATGTTTTATTAAAATGATATCTATACTGATAGTATGGGAAAGACATTGGTGTAGATGTTAATTGAAATGTGTAATGTAAAAAGCCAATAAGGAAGTGGCAGAAATATAATTATGGTATGGGCAATTAAATGTTAATTAGTATTACACTGGAATATAAAAGGAGCAATTTTACTGATTTGGGAGAGCTCCAATTAACCTCAAAGGGTACTGTTAGGTTCCAGGATTATAAGGCTGTATGTCACCTTGTCCGTGTGACACATTATTTCATCTTAGAGCGTAAGTTTAGTTCTATTATTGTGTAAGTGGTGATTGCATGCCTGTTTGGTTAACTAACCATTTTTCTTTTGAATAAAGTTTGGTTTTATCATTCTAAATAGCTCCTAGTGGTCCTCTACTAAATACATTTTCTGTAACTGACATAGAGACTTGAACCTGAAAAGTAAGTTGAGTTTTATTGCACCCTTATTTTTAACAACTTAATATTAATTGGGGATATTTGAACATAAAGGTTATAAAAGGTTACAGTGTGAATTGGAGAGAATTAAAGGGGATGTATGATCCATAAAGTAATTCAGCCTAGCAACTCTGGCTGAGCTATACTTTGTAGAGGGCCCGGGGGGGAAGGGGGACGGGAGGGGGAGAAACTGTGAACCACTTTCATGCCACATCTCACTCTAGAGTATCAATACTGCTCTCAGCCATACCCTCTCTTCCCTTGACATAACCACTACACCAAGGGGAGGCATGAGACAGTGGTATAGAGCCAGATATGTGACCCTACCCTTCTGTGGTAGACTCCTCAGATAGCTAGGTAATCTAGTATTGTAACCCCTTCGCAATACCAATGCAAAGCAGACATAGGAAGGCCCAGGAGCTGATCCTGTATACGTACATATATATTCTCTAGCTGTTGCTAAAATAGCTGTTATTTTATATAATAAAAGTATAGTGATTGCAAAATGGAAGCATTTTCAATTGAAAACAAGTATTCTTCATATGCATATTCAAAATATAGGGCTCGGTGAACAATTTAAAACAAATAATACATACAGCAGTGTCACCTTTTATCTGTTTGGGAGCTGTCCGTACCTAAGCACTGCCTCTGCTCCTGTCATGATCACTTCCATCAGTGCTCAGTTCACAGGTTTGCTTTCATTGCCTTGCTGCGCACACATTCCTCCTCACCACACAGAAGTCTCTCTGTGTGCATATATTGAGCAAATGATCGTTGCTGAACTCTAGTGCTTTCGCTATCTATTCTTTTTTTCAGCAGCCTTCAGGATTGAGCCACAAAATAAACATGAATTATGTTCTCATGAATGAGATTTCACTCAAAGTTATATTGGCCAGTAATATTCTAGTAGTAAATGGGCAATTAGTTACTTCACTCTTGCATATATTGCCATTGACTTTTTTAAGAAACTCAATATAGCTGCATAAATATGCCCAGTGCAGTAGACTCCCGATTATCCGGGCGCAGGTTAACCGGGCTGCGGATTAATCGGGATGTCTAAACCGGTCCGTAGGGGAACCCCCAAAGCAGCGGCAGTCTCAAGCTTAACTTGCCGCTGCTTTGGCGCTTCTCCCACTGGCCCCTTAGGAGCTGGGGTATCAGCATGCTTCCAGCCTGGGTGTAGGAAACCCAGGCTGGCAGCGGGCTGAGACCCCAGCTGGTCTCTTTGGGCTCTCTCCCCAGGCTCCTGCCGCCTGCCCCAGTCAGCTCCCGCTGCCAGCCTGGGTGTAGGAAGCCCAGGCTGGCAGCAGGAGCTGAGACCCCCCGCTGACAGGAGCCTGAGGGGAAAGTCAAAAGCGGCAGAGAGCTGAGAAGAGGCAGCGTCCGAGCTCTCAGCGCCGCTGCCGCTTTAGAGTTCCCCCCCAGGCTCCTACTAGCTGGGGTCTCAGCCTGCAGCCAGCCTGGGTGTAGGAAGCCCAGGCTGGCAGTGGGAGCTGAGACCCCAGCTAGCAGGAGCCTGCGGGGAAACTCTAAAGCAGCAGAGTGGTGAGAGCTCGGCCGCTGCCGACGCTGCTCAGCTCTCTGCCGCTTTTGACTCCCTCCCCCCTCCCAGGCTCCTGTCAGCGGGGGGGTCTCAGCTCCTGCTGCCAGCCTGGGCTTCCTACACCCAGGCTGGCAGCGGGAGCTGACTGGGGCAGGCAGCAGGACCCCGGCTGGCAGGAGCCTGGGGGGAAAAGCCCAAAGCGGCGGCAGGCTTAGCGCTGAGCCGGCTGCCGCTTTCCCCGCAGGCTCCTGCTAGCCGTGGTCTGAGCTCCCGCTGTCAGCCTGGGTTCCCTGCACCCAGGCTAGCAGGGGAGCTGACTGGGGCAGGTGGTGGGACCACCACCATCGCACCTCCCCCCGCCCCCCCCCTCAGTAGACTGGTGATTATCTGGGATTTCATTAACCGAGATTGAGGTTTTCCCGATCATCCCGGATAATCGAGAGTCTACTGTAATTACATATTTTACTATCCACATACTGATTATGGCATATTTCAGACATGTTTGTATCGACACAAAACAATTGCAGAAAACCGCTAGCACATTTTTGTAATTTTGCTTGAAGAGTCTTTACAGGTTAAATTTCTCACAGCTAGTGGCAGTAGCCCGTGTGAATGTTCCATTAAGCATTAGTGACACAGACTGCTGTTCATCTGTCAATGATTCATTTTTAAATATAGAGTAGATCAAGTGAAGATGGACCTGTAAGAAAATCATTGATCCAGTCTCTTTAAAATACTGGCTTAAAATAGGTCTCCAGACAGCACCATTAAAATGGTAAAACCTGGTCATTAGCACAGAAGAAAAGAGCAGAACTCTATTAGAGAGGGGAACGGTATTTGTAAATAAGGTACTAAGATGCAGGCAAGACCAAAGTGGAATTTGAAATGCTAGGTTTTGAGCAAGGAAATAGGCAAATAACTCCAAAGCAGGATAGTCTTCAGGGGGATGTCAGCAGACGTAGAGGACAACAGCCATTTTATGGAAGACAAAGACTATTTACCTGATCAATTATTAAATAGTTGAAATGCTGATATAACAACCTTGATCTGTGTATCTGATATGATAATTGATTCTGTCACAGGTTTAACACCCAAAATGGCACAAACTATAAAGGAATAATGGACTAGGATCTGAAGGATAAAACTGAAAAGAAAGCTAATTTGAAACATCTGAGACTAGGGGCGATGTCCTTGACATACTGCTTAGTTAGAGAGTAAGAGAGGAAAAAGGATTCACTTTAGAGAATGGTAAGACATTCATTATTTTCACTAATGACACAAATGAGATCTTTCAATCTTAGACTAGATATGTCATCCATAATATGTGGTTTATTTTAACCAGATAGTCTCTTTATTGTTAAATAAAATGAGGAAGACTTTGTAGCACCTTAGAGACTAACTACTTTAGAAAATTCAGCTCCTGTGGTTTTGAATTGGATATTTCATGCATATCATCCTGGTGAGGTGAGAAGCCACCTTTATCTTTCATGAAAAGTGGTGAACGGGCAGTTTCTGAACTGTTCCAGATAATCAATGCAGGGCCATCAACTAATGAGCTTTCCTATATGGTGTGGTGAAGGAGGGAGGGATAGCTCAGTGGTTTGAACATTGGCCTGCTTAAACCCAGCGTTGTGAGTTTAATTCTTGAGGGGGCCATTTAGCGATATGGGGCAAAAATGGGACTGGTCCTGCTTTGAGCAGGGAGTTGGACTAGATAAGCTCCTGAGGTCCCTTCCAACTCTGAGAGATTCCATGATTCTATGTGTGCTGCTTGCACAGGAAGCAACTAATGACCGTGACCACACATCAAATTTAAAAGGACCAAAATGACAATTATTGCTATAGTTTAAAAAGACAAAATGGTGCAGCCTACAGCATATTTCACCATCAATGGTGGAAGCTGTAGCATCATACAAGGATAAAACACCTGTCTTATCTACACTACAGCTATTGCTGTAGCTAATAGTTGTGTTGCATTGATATATAGCCAAGGCCTACAGTATGAAAAGAAATCTGGTCGTCACAATATACCCTTTAATTATGTTTACATATTTAACATTTTTAACATTTTTGAAAACATACACAAGCTACTTATTGCTGAGCTTGAATTTCAGAAATAGCGGCTAATTATAAAAATTGTATCTTACTACTATATACAATTACTATTAAAATTACCATTCTGAAATAGACCAATAATCCATCTAATGCGGTATCCTGATTGTAGAAGTGGCTATTGCATCATATATCAAATGAAGGAATAAATTCTCATGAGTCTAAAATTTGTAATGCTATGCCACGGGACAGTGATATGCTGGAAACTCCCAGAAGTCCCTTGTTATAATTCTGCCATCAAACTAAATGATGGGTGTAGGATATAATATATATATATTATATATATATATATATATTTGCCTCTACTGAAGAACATCCCTTCTTTGCCTAAATTCATGCCTGTTGCAGAGAACATATCCATCAAGTTAATAAAAATCTTCTAGAGGGCACATTTGTTGTTTTTGGAATGGAAAAGACTACAACAGAAAGCAAGTATCTTAAAAATAAATTGCTTGGGAGGATCCTCAAGGTGCCAGCCTCCTCCCTTTATAAAGCCTTCACTTCTAATTATGCGGGTGGAACACTTTGCTATGCCACATCTGTAATATATATTTTCAGGAATAATATCTCAAGATTTCCAGTCAATGCACTTAACGTAGATGTTTGCCAGATGTAATTGTCTCCTGTCTTGGTTATGTTTAGGAGAAGGTGGCTGTATTTATAAAGGGAAATAAAACTATCCCCAATCCCTCTGGGTGACAAATATTTTGTACCTGAGAGGCAAGAAGAAAATGTTATGGGAGCCACTTTTGAAGTTACCAGCAACACAAGACTTGTGTGATGGAGATATCTTTCTCCCCCCCCCCCCCCAGCAAGTTAGTGATCATCTCTTATCTTAAAGAAGGATTTTATATCAGCTGCTGTAACTACAGATGACACTAATTTAGGTAACTTTATATATCAGCCATTAAACATTGATTTGTTAATATAGTCACAGTTCTGTTCATTTGAAGATATAAAAAACAAACAAAATACTGAATATTTTCTTTTGTATTAACCAACAAGCAGGTCTGTTTGTTTTAGAATATCATTTGAACTTTGATTTTGAACTGTTTTAAGATGCATGAAATGATTTAGAGGTGAGAACAAAGAATTCCTTCAGCAACCTCAAGAGGTTTTAGACATTTATCTCTTGATTTTAGTCACCCAGGTGTCAGTTCATTGAAGAGCATAGTTTAGTGTGAACCAATTACTTGAAGCACTGAATACAGATTTCAGAACTTCCTTCCAATTTATGCTGAGCTGCAGCAATGTCATGCCTTTGTTGTTAAAGTTTAAGAATGTTACCTATGATCATTTTTACAACCAGGAAAGGCTTAAATAGTGTTTATGTGAGCTGTTTATCAAGTAGATTAGGCTTTTCCTCACAGTTAATGTTTATAGGCCCAACACACAAGCTTCAGCAAAATTCGTTATGAGTTTCACGTATCCAGGGTCTGACAGTTTTATGATCCTTCACAGTGACTTGCATTCCTAAATCTAGGGGGCTCACACTTATATTTCAGTGAGACCTTAATGGCCACACTCATCAGGATTATGGTAAGCATCAAAATTACACTTTTAGAGGAGTTTGAAATTAAAACTGTTGAAGCAGAATATTTCTTTTGTGCATGAGCAGAAGTAATATCTGTCAAAGGCCACATGCATACAGCTTTGATTAAAACATGCATCAAACTAATTACTCTTTCACACAGACACATTCCAACCTTATCAACATCCTTGTTTTAGGGTATGTCTTCACTACCCGGTAGAAATCGATCGCGCGCGGCGCCCCTGTCGACTGCGGAACTCCAGCTTGCCGGGAGGCGCAAGCTGGAGTCGACAGGGGAGCGTGCCGCCGACCGCTGCCGCCATGAGGACGAGCGGTAAGTCGGCTGAAGATACGCAAACTTCAGCTACATGATTCACATAGCTGAAGTTGCGTATCTGCAGTCGATCCCTTCCCCCCCCCCTCCCGTAGTGGAGACCAGCCCTAACACTCTCCATTTTCCTTGGTGAACTGACTAGGCTGAGAAGATTCATTGATAAAAATAATTAACTGGCATTATTGCTGTAAGAGGGGGTACCCCTGTCCCTATGCTTTGAGTACAGAGATCAGGGCTCTTATATGCCAGACCAACAAGTCCTTTCCCCTCCCCCCCACACCCCACTTTGCCATTTGGGGTTTTTGGGGTTACCAATCACTGCCACCATTTGGGTATACTTCCAAAACCTTGGGGGGCCCCCAAACTTCCCCACCCTAACTTTGTCCTCCTCCCTGGAAGCCAAAGTCAGACACCTGAAGACTGTTCACCTTCCCGCCTTCTCTCCTCTCGTTGAAGAGACAGGCACCTGGAGACTGCTTCCCCCCCCCCTCCCCCGTCTAACCTGACAGTGAGGAGAGACAGTCTCCACACTCCAGCTATGCCCTTAGCTGCCCTGGTCCCTATTTCCCTCCCCTTCCCCCTTCCCAGACTGGAAGCAGAGAAAACCCTAAGGGAAATAAACCAGCTGGTTTTATAACTAGAAGATAAAATAAAGAAAAGAAAATGAAACAAAGATACAATACACTTACAATTTGGCATTCCCCACTTTCTTCTGAAAAAGGAAAGAACACCCCAAAAGGCATAGGCTTAATAGAATCAAATGGTTATACTCACATCAGCTAAGTAGAAGTTTAAGAGAAGAAAAGCTGAGTTATCTCTATAGCCAGAGATAAACTCCCCCCCCCTTTGGCCCTTGCCTCCTGCCTCGATACCAGCCAAGATGGAACTGACTTTTTAACTCCTCCCTTCTTCATGGACTGGAGGCTCCTCCCTCCCTCATAGCAGGGAAACTCCTTCGTTACCCATCCCAGACAACATAGCCCCCACCCAGGCAAGGCACCCTCCACACTTATGACAATTGCAAATCAAATTTACACAACTGTGGAAATGAAACAGGTGTGACCTGCATGCATTCTTGATTGGTCTTTTGCAAGAGATTGCAGTCCCATTTTTTATTTAAGGACCTTGCCAGTAGTTATACATCACAAAACAAAGCTAAAATATGCATGCCAAATGCAGGGGGAAAATAATTCCTGTGATGCATCAAACCTAAACAGCAGCAGCACACAGACAATGAAAAGAAGGTGCCAGAAGGAACAGCTTGCGTACAATGATGGAATCAGGGAGCGTTAATTAGACACACACGATTTAAGATTATGTAGCAGCGTAACATGCCATAAAATTAAAGGACTGATACACAGCAGGTTTATAGCACATCAGGAAACATTGACGAAGTTATACTCCATAATTAATGGATGACTTCAGAATGCAAGATTCTTAGGGTTTATCATATCACCTGAATTACTGAAATAGCTTCAAAATGGTTCCACTGGGGAAATTAATTAAACATAATAAAATACATAGAGGAGCTACGACTATATACAGTATTTTTGGCCTCATGGTAACATGTTGAGCTTCCAGCTGCTTGAGAACTGAATTTCAGTTCAGTTCCTTGCCAGTAAAGTTATGGTGCCAAAAAGGAAGGATCCATTTGTACTACTAGAATCAGAGAGGTAGCCGTGTTAGTCTGGAATAGCAGAGGTAACAAAGAGTCCTGTGGCACCTTAAAGACTAACTAAAGTATTGATGCATAAGCTTTTGTGGGCTAGTACCCACTTTGTTGGATGCTTCAATACTTTAGTTAGTCTTTAAGGTGCCACAGGACTCTTTGTTACCTATTTGTACTACTGTTTTAGAATCTTTCATTAATTAATCTATCAGGTTGTTCTGGTATAAATTTTGGAAAAACCCAGAACTGTTTTTCTACACAGAAGTATTAGGATGGGACAATAACAGCTTTTAAACAAGGAATGAATGAGTTGCACCAAAATTCCCCAGACATTTAGACAGCTCTGAGCATGAGAGACTTCTTTCACAATAAGTGCCACAAGGATTCCTCAACATTTTTGCTGATACAGACTAACACATCTGAAACCTTTCAAAATAAGGTTATGATTACTGCTTATCCTACCACGAGTGGGCTTATTCTCATTCTGAATTTTACATACAGATAAAGTGAAGTGGGGGAATGTTTGGTATTTCTAAAGCAGCCATATGGAAATACTTTAAGTGTAGTCTATGAATTAAAAGAACACCATTGCCATGCATCATTTTGTCTACATTCCCCTTTTACCTAGGGATGGGTCATATTTATTGTAAAACAAACAACAAAAAATATGAAGAAAGCAATACAGGTCAAAGCAGAATTTAACTATGTAGAATAGTTTCTTAAAAAATGTGAGTGACATAGGAGATGTGTGGTTAAAATAATACAATAGAGATAGGTAATTCTAAAAGAAAGGATGCTGTGAGATTATGAATTTTTTCACACTAGTGTTCTGGAAATGCTAAGAATAATTCAATTCAAATAGCATAGTACCATGTTTCCGCTGATGATTTTTAATTAATTCTTGTACAATCATCAATGACAAAAAAGAGGAATAAATCCAAGCCCAGAGATAACAGGATAGTACCTCCTTGTGGTTATCTGCAAAATCAAACTGAAAGTTAGTGATCTAAGGATACTCGTAAAACATCTTACCTTTAACTGATTAATAAAACACATGATGAGAACTCTATAACACTTAAAATTTCCACTAATACTTCACAGATACTTCAGTACATCATACTAACCCAAAGATGAAAGCACTACATGGAAGACAAAGTCATGATCACAATTTGACTCCAGAAGTCCAATAAAAGGCGACTAAATCTTCCTTTAAAAAAACCAATCTTGATATGATTGTAACAAATCGTTTGGTCTTCCTCAACACAGACAAGCACATCAAAGAAAACTTAACATTCCTGTCATGTGTGCAGCAGCACATTCACACCAGCAGGTCATATGAAGTGTTAAATTACATTCATGTTCCAGAGGTTTTGAATTATTTAAATTTGGAAGATTATACTAACACTGAGCAGTATAAGTATATTCAAGAATGGTGATGGCTTCACTTACAAAGCCTGTTATTGCACGGATTATAAATTGGCTGCTTAATTAGCATTTGGTTGAAGGATGGCCAAATACGTGGTTCGTCAAAAAACATTTATTTTACAAAATGTAATTTCAGTTGGTCTGGCTGATGGTTCCTTTCTGATCACAGAGAATTAGAAACAGAATAAAAGATTTTTGTTGCTTTTTAATGTTCCTCTAATAAAGGACATACAGCAGGGACTTGCCAGTTTTGCCTTACATCAATAGAGAAGGAAGGGGGGCAGATTGTCAGACACAAATGGTAGTTAGGCACCTAATAGCCTTTACAAAAAAAATCTCCCAGTGTCAGTAGTAGCTGATTTTCCTTATCCTTACTAGAAAGAACACCTAAATTACTGCAAACCATGAGATAAAGTTCTTTGATTGGCCATTGAATTGTCCAAGGCAATTGGCAAGTTTTTAAGAGTGATCATTGTAAGACCCAATCTTGTAGCTGCTGAAGTCAGCAGCAAAACATCCATTGACATCAGTGGGACTACGTTCAAATACATAGTATTTTTGTTAAAAAAAGACCAATATATATACTGAAGAAGTGTTAATGTGTAATATGGACTCAGCACTTCTGGGAGTAGCATAAAGCAAAATGAAAATAGACAAAATGTGGGACATAGACTTGTGTTCTAAGCAACAACCACCTCAAAAGAGTCATCCTCCATTGGGGTCCCTTTTAGGGACAATGCCACAAACTTTAGCTCTGCGGGTAGTTCTCAATATGCTGCATTTCAATATCGAGGGGATATTGGCGGTGAAAAGGGATATCCTCCTCCCGCTACCTACAAATCTTGAAGCACATGCAATCTTGCTCCAGGGGACACACTCCACCATCAAAGTGCAACTTTCAGTTCCAGGCTATGCTGTCATGGGTCACCACCATCACAAGTGGTATGGGATAACATTCTATGTAAAACAAGAACTGTGTGCTGTCACTATATTGACATCTGGTCCAAATGACCTTCTAGAATGGCAGGCAATAAAGCTGAATGAGGTTACTCTGACCAGTTTTTAACAAGCCACCACCCATAAGGTGACCAGATGTCCTGATTTTATAGGGACAGTCCCAATATTTAGGGCTTTTTCTTATACAGGGGTTAATTACCCCTCTTCTCCATCTTGATTTTTCACATTTACTGTGTGGTCACGCTATCCATCCAACACTTCTTGCATCTCATTTTTTCACTTGAAAAGGCACAGAGTGGGGAAATGAGATCATCCAGAGTAATTTTCCCTAAATTGCTGATGCAAATTCAGGCCAATAATGACTGAAAAATTTTACTACCTAATGGCTGTTTGGTTGGCCCATACGAAATAAGTTTAGTGTTAAGTTCTCTCACAAATGACTGACTCCCTTTATGACAGTGTCAGACAGACTGGTCTGGTCACTTCATGGTTAAGGCATGCTATCAAGGCAGTAGGGGACATCTTACACTGCTGTTCTTGCTGCACCTAGTGTGTGGGCTGCAAGATAGATAGTTTTCCTGAGCATTGGGGGTTTGATTCTGTGCCATTTAAGACAGTGTGAGTTTTGCCATTTATTATATGGCCTAGTATCATGACCCAAGCATGTCAAACCTGGGTCTGCTGGATTTATAGGAGCAGCAATGCTCCAACCCTCCATCTGGCAGCCTGTTGATGCTTTCCTGAGACCCAGGAAGTCCAGCCCCAGTTTGAGGCTCTGCCCCTACAGTCCTATTCACAGAGTCCCAGAGCAGCTGATTGGCCAACTGGCCCTTCTTAAGCCAGCACCAGGAACAGGAAGCTGTCTGAATAACTGGACTCCAGTGGACTCTGGACCATGTGCCTTGTGCTTCCTGCTCCTGCTCCACAGCTTGGTGTACTGGCATCCTGACCCAGCACGACTCCTGGAATCCAATTCATGGTTCTGACCTTCAGTTTGTCTCCTGACTCTGATCCTCTGGTATCCTAACTTGGACTGACTCTGGTTCCTAACTTGTGGTCCTGATCTCCAGTTTGTCTCCTGCTTCTGACCTCCTGATATCCTGACCCAGCTAACTCCTGTCTTGTGACTGTGGATTCTAGCTCTGACTGCTAGGTCTGGCCACCATGACCCAGCCATCAAACATAGGTGCATGATCAAGCACTAGATTCATATAATATTAATTAATAAAACAACAAGGACAGTGCAGAGCAGAGGGGCATTCAAAGGCACAAATTGTAATTAGGAGCCTAACTCCCATTAAAAGTGCCTTTCATTTAGGCCTTTGAAACCTCAAATCGCCTTAACTATACACATACACAAGTTTGAATGTTCTCAAGTGAATATTACTTGCATATAATTGAATATACGCATGAAAATCCATTGGTTTCAATTGCTTTGTGGGTGCCAAGAATCAAATGATAATGGGAAAAATTATATATTAACCACTTCCTAGGGATTTTAAATACTCACCATAAAAGAGATGGCTTTTGTGTACAGAAGGTGCAAATTCCTGGCAGGAGGAATATTATGTGATGGAAATGGGAACTACTGTGATGCTACTGAAGGAATTGTCAGCCCTCCTATGGTAATAGGGTTAATTACCATATTTTTCCTTTTTCTTCCAATTGTGTTTCTCTTTACGTACCTGTGTCCCCATTTGACCATTAGAGACTATCTAGCAACATTTAGACGCTAGCACAGCCAACTTTCAAATTGAGCTACCATGCATTTTGTACATTAGTTGGCCAGATGGCTGAATATAGATAAATCCTTGGTGGATCTCTCTATTTGTTTGAATACATACTGTACAGCCTACAGGAATATGCTCAAATGCTGAGGACACTTTGTTTTTCAACTGTAATAAAGACATTTTTTCTGTATAAATGTTTTTCTTACTAAATGCTACATGCAATTCTGAGTTTGGACGACAACATGAATGTATTTTGAGTGAAACTTGGGGAAATATTCATAGAAAATTAACTTTTTAAAGGGCTGTACCCCTCACCCCTTTTTACGCTCTTCACAATGGTTTAAACAGACTGAGTTTATATTAATTTGTTTGTTGTTCTAAATTGCTCGATGAACACTTTTCAGCCTATTCACTCTGACTATGCTTATTAGACTACTCCCTAAGTTATTTATCTATTTTTTTCCCTGTGTGGATGACAAACTTTTATACACAAGAGAAAAGAAATAAAAGATTTTGAGATGGAAATAGGAATGTTGTAACATGGAAATTAACATCTAATATTTATAGACATATCATCACACTACTATTCATGAGATGATGCTCTTTCCTCACTCTCTTAAAATAAACCTCAAAACCCTCTAACAAAAAACATTGCTAACAACTTAAATCATTTGCATAGTCTCATAAAACAAATATAAGATTGTGAATGTCATTTGGGGTGTGTAAGTAGTCTTTACACCAGTGAATACTTGTGAAACCTTATTTGCATTATTAGCCTAGTATTAATTTTGAGGAAGGAAGTTGTAATTAAACCAACAGGGTTTATTTGTAACACCTCACTGATAAAGATTCCAGTACACTATGAAGACAGCGGATTTTCTTGTGCCCAGTTTTTCTTCCAGATTTTCACCTCTGCATACCAGGAGGAAATTTGTAGGTCAGATAAAGGCAAAATATTTATATGATTATCAATAAAATATTCCATTTATGTCCAAAGTAGAGTATAGCTGATTTGAGCTGCTCGCTAGAAATCTAACTCTGAAATAAGCCTCAATATACTCATTATAAAAATCACAAATTCACAGCTGTTCAACTGTGATAATCAAGATAAAAAATAAATGTGAAATATTTACATTATGTATTGTCTTTCTTTTTGCAATCAATGCATTCTTCAGCTCAAAATATGAGGAAAAAGCTTAAAATGACAGATTTTTTTCACAAGAATATATCACTGCACATACATGCCTTTATATGAGAGATGACCATGCAGAGAAGTTGTGCACTTCTACTTCATCATGCAAGTTGTCAGTCCTTTTTCAGAAAAGGAGAGAGGTTTCTCTCCAGACAGTTTTAACTGCATTAACTGCTCAAGGTCAAGTGTGCAGCATACCGTATTTTTCGGCATATAAGACGCCTTTTTAACCCCCAAAAATATTCGCAAAATTAGGGGGGGCGTCTTATATGCCGAATATATGACCTCACCGGGGAGCTGGGGCGGCTGCAGGTGGCCCGGCGGGCGGGGCGGGGCGGCGCTTCCCCCCCAGCCCACCCGCATGTATTCGGGGCCGGCGGGGAACGGGAGCAGCTCGGGACAGCCGGGAAGCCCCGGTCGCGAGTCCTTTGCAGAGACGCAACTTCGGAACCGGGCAGGCGGTTGCCTCCCGGTTCATCCTCCCCGGCCGTGACCCCGCAGGATCGAGCCCCGGCGCTGCCCTCCCAGAACAAACCCGTCCGTGCGCCAAGTCTCCCAGCTGGGGCCGGGCGCGTCCAGCAGCGCGGCTCGGGGAAAAGGCGCCCGACCACGGGCTACTGCGAGCGCCGCTGCCCCTACACGGCGGGGACCGGGGCCGTCTTCACCCGGCCGGGAGGAGGGGGGAAGCCGCGAGCCCGACAGCAACAAACTTATTGACCCTCCGCACGAGAACGGGCTGGAGCCGCCCGGCGCAATCGATGGGCTCGCCGGCCGGGCTCCGGTCCCTCCGCACGCTCCTGCCTCCCCCGCACCCCCCGCCGCCGGCAGCGCTGCTTGGCGCCCCCCCGGTGCAATCAGCGGCGCATGGAACCTCCCGGGGACGGGAGAGCGGCGGGCTGACGGGAGAGCGAGGCGCTTTTTGTGTGTGGTGGTGGGTTTTTTTATTTTTTTTTTATTTTTTTTTTTGTGTCCAGCTTTTTTATTTAAAAACTCGGGGGCGTCTTAGAGGCCGGAGCGTCCTATAGGGCGAAAAATACGGTATATCAAATAACTTGGATGCTCCAGGGGAAGTTACTGAGGAGTCTTTGAACAATCTGTCCTTTCTAAAGAGTTGATGATCGGGACCAGTGGGAATATAATGTTTAGATATTATGATGATGGTGAGTGACAAAATATGAACCTCAATAGACAGACAGATATACTAATTCACTGATAGGAATGTGTGGAAAAATATGCTCCTAATACTTAAAAGCAATCTGAATTCCAGGAAAAGACTAAAAAGAGGTTTCTACCATAGAGCGAGGTGCAATTCTCCAGAAAAACATTTGATTCACTAATAACTGCAATTTTGGTCTACCCAAAGCTATTTACAAATTTGACACAAATTATTGTTCTGGAATTTAGGTGGTGACACTGCTGTCACTTTACACCAGCGGTTAGGACACTTTCCTATGGTTAAATTCCTCCCTTTCCCTGATGTGGGGAAGAGATTTGAACCTGGGTCTCCTACTTTTCAGGAGAATGCCCTATATGTGGAGATGGGTGTCTCACACTTTCTCATGTTGAAGCAGTTCCACTGTGTATAATTAATTAAACAATAATCAGAGCAGGGGGACTGGAACCTAGGTCTCCCACGTCCTGGCTGAGGCAAAAGGTTATCAGGGAAGTACCAACCTCCCCTCCAGCCATTTTGTGAATCTAGCTTAGGTTGAACAAAATGTTTAATTTGTCTGAAATTAAATATGTTGACTTTTTCAATTTGCCAATAGTTTTTTCACAATTTTCAGTTTTGGTTCAACCCAATAATTTTTTTTAAACTGCCAGCAAACTGAGCAGACAAGTAATTTGCCTATCACTGTGTTAGCTCCAGCCAGAGCCAGATTTAGGGTCAGGTGACCCAGGCAAATGCCTGGGGTTCCGGGCTTCGGAGGAGTGGGACTTGGGTGCTGTTCTTGTTGTTAGCACAAAAGGGAAAGTAGAATGTTTGAAGTAATATGTTTCAGTTATCCCATATATGGATTCATTTTTCACTAACCTCCTAGAATGTTTTGGACCTTTGTAGAATCTTGTGGAACATTCTAGACATTCTGAGAACTACATTTTCCTCAAACCTCCTAGAATGTTGCCAGACATGGGTATATAAGGAGCAGGGTGTCGCTTGTCTGTGAGATATAAGAACAAGCTGAAATGATGTGAGAATCCAACCATGATATTGTGAACTTTGTTTTATTGTGTAATTGTGAAAGTGTACTTGTGTTTTAAGACCTGAGGTGTGTAAGTAGTGACTGATAAAGAACATATTTAATGAGATGCCAGAGATATCTATTGACCCCTATCTCCGCAACAATATAAAAAAATACTGTTGTTTCTTTTGTTATGCTTAATGTGTAATGTGATATTTTCAGCATAAACTATACTATTATTTGGTATAATGTTCCAAATCTGACCATGAAATCGCTAAGTGACACACTCTGGGAGAGCCACATTGACAGCATAAAGCCAGTGAGATACTAAGTGACTGAGGTTTATGATGCCGTTATGGAACTGGTGCAGTTAAGCAAAGCCAACGCTGGAATCTGACATGAGGCACAAAGCTTGGCAAACCAGATCACTGACTGGTTTCCATATGGTTTAGCATGATATCCTGTAGCGAGTAAACATTGCAAACAAGGCATTAGAAACTCAGTCAATGGACATTGCGACTGCTACTACTTTGATGAGAAGTTGACTTGATTTAGTTGTGGCCTACAGAGACAACAGATTTGAAGAGGACATCGCTGCTGCCAAAGAAATGGTAGAAAATTTAGGACCATAGCCAATCTTCAAGGAAACTCGTATTCATTGGAAGAAGAAACAATTTGGTTATGAGGGCAGAGATAAAATGGGAAGCTCGGAAGAAAAGTTCAAGATGGAGTTTTTTGCTCGCTCATTGACATTGCTCAAGTGTTATGGAAGAAAGATTCAGACAAACGAAGCACCACGAAAAAACCTGGTGTTATGGCCTTAATAAGTTGCCAGTGGAGAGAAAAATACTCTTAAACAATTGTACGAATCTTCACCAGATGCTGACACACAGGGAATGTTTGGAAGTCATTGATAAAGACCTCTATGTCAAATTGAACAACATCTATTGCATTTTGCAACACGGGAAGCACTCTCCATTCCAAGTTCTCCAATTCATTCAGGATGTAGAGCTGAAGGACACTTTTCCTAATGTGTGGATAGCTTTGAGGATTCTGGTCAAGCTGCTGGTCACAGTCGCGAGTGGTGAGCATAGCTTTACAAAGCTTAGGATCTTAAAACACATCTTCAGTCAACAATGGCAGATGTCAGACTGACATTGATTGCTATTTTATTGCTTGAAATGCCATTGACCTGTCTTTGGATCTCTCTGATGCTGTGTTTCAGTTTGTGAAGGAAAAGTGAGAAAAGCAACCTTTTTAACTAAAGGACTAGGGTTAACTTTCTAAGGCTGTCACCTACTGTATCACTATTTAATACTGGTCCATCCAATGTTAGTGCACTGTTCAATATCTTGATGCTATTACATTTCAGTTATTCTTAACATTAAAACGTTTTGATAAGCATAGAGGGAACATTTTAAAAAATGTGCTTATATATGGCATGAATAAATACATCCTGGTGTCTAAAATTATCATCTTATATGACAGGAATAAATCATGCATGCCAATCATGCAAAGTCATGAAATGGGCTACAAATGCCATAAAAATAAGGTCTTCAAAAGTTTAACAAATGGCAGGGAGGGGCATAGGTGCTCCTTACCGGGGACCACATTTGGTCTAAGGCCAGCCCTGGCTCCAGTCTTTATTGTGGATGAATCTGTGCCCACTTTATCATAGTGGGCACAGTAAATAGGAAGAACAGTGAAAAGCAGATACATAAAATGACCCTCACTAGGAAGGCTTATCAGGACAACATCACTGGAGTTTCAGTCATAATGTCTCTCCACTGCATGGGAAAGAAGTCACATTTTAGAAGCATGCAATGCTAATATGATGGTATTTTCTTATGATCTTAGTCCAAACATAGAGGTCAAATGAAGTAGGATTCTTCTCTCCTCCTCCCACCTTTTCAGGCTGTTTTTGATAATGGATTGAACATGTTTATGCTTTCCACCCTGATAAATAAAGACTAGCACAGAAAATGAAGGAAAGCTGCTTTTAGAGACTCAAACAGGATTGCTGTCTGTAAGAGGACTGATACAGAAGCCCCAGAGTTTTGTCCTGAAATAACACGTTGCCCTGCAATAGCATAACAAAACAAAACATTGTTTTTAAAAATAAATAAGCAAAATCTTAAGGAACGGAAGTGATTACCAAGAAAATATAATCCAAACACAAAATATCATCCAAGCAGCAAGGCACACACACAGACCTAGCTATATGATGGAACCAGAAGTGATTCCACAGTCAGCACTACAATTGCCTTTGAAACTTATTAATAAGACAGATGCCCAGGAATTTGAAGAACATGTATTTTATTTAAAGAATTATGTTTGGGTGTTTTCCTAAGGAAGTTTCTAACTCACCAGGGGTCAAAACAAACCTAACAATACAATATGTATTTATAAAGTCCTTCATATGATAAGCAGCCCTCGGCCCTCTCTAGAAAATGAAGAAAAACACAAAATAAAGAATTGTTTGCAGAGATCACTTGAGGCTTGGAGAAAAAATAGACATCTTTTTAGTGTTAATCAAGGGCAGAAAATTCCATGACCTTGAGCCATAATTAACATAAGCAAACAATCTATGAGAGTTCTTAATATACTAATAAGTACAGGGACTGAGATGGAACAAAGGGAAGCAGAAGTTTAGGTGAATAGGACCAAACACATGCAAGATTTCAAACGTAAAATGTGAATTAGGAAAAGTGATTTTAGTGACTGAAGCTATGAACAAAATGTTGACAGTTTGTTTTGTAATTATAATTGCCAAAAATGAGGTTCTCTTAGGGTCAGATCCTGCTCTTACTCAGTCCTTCAGTAGGAGTTTTGCTTGGAAATGACTGAGAAATAATTTCTGGATTCTGCTCTCAAAATATAAGACAGAATTACACTTTTGCAGTACAGGAATACTGGCCTCATTTTATGTAACATTTGGATCATGACTGATGCTTTAAGAGCAGTAAATGCATGCTTAATCATTTATCAGATTTTAGATAAGACTCAGAGAGATTTGGAATGTATTTTTGAACTCTTTCTGATTCCTTTTTTATGAAGTTGTTAGTGTGCAAGGATTACACATACAGTAGACTCTCAATTATCCAGGATTGGATTAACCAGGACGTGGATTAACCAGGATGTCAAAAAAAATATGCGCAACTTGCAGGGCCGGCTCTCGCTTTGCTGCTGCCCCAAGCACACACACCAAAAAACCCTACTAGGGCGCAGTGCAGCCAGTGAACCAACACCCCCTCCCCCCCCCGGCGCAGGATGGCTGGTGAATCAACCCCCACCCCCCATATTTCCTATGGATGGTGATTATCCAGGATTTTATTAACCAGAATTATTTTTTCCCTATCATCTTGGATAATCGAGAGTTTACTGTAGTCTACTCTTTAGTTATGGCTTGATTCAGGTCATATTTATGGGATTTATAGACCATGTCTTTAATATTACCCTTTTTATATGTTTAATTTCTCAATGACACTCTTAATGATGTAAAACTTTGTAAAACTTTTTTGACTTTGCCTGTGTCATGGGGTCACCAGGACGCACTGGTGCCTCCTTTTGGGCATTTAAGGAATTAGCTCAGCCCCACTGGGTGCATCCTCAGGAGGTGGTGGCTCTCAGTCCTCACCTCCACCTGCAGGCCCGTTACAGCTCCTTCCTCTGCTTCATGGCACAGCCCTCTGGCCATGTCACCATCTGGTTTCCCCCCTTTCTGGGGGACTCCTCCAACAAGAGCCCAGCCACTCCTTGCAGCAGCTTGGCAGTCCACAGCCAGGCCACTCCTTCATAGGCTAGTGGGTGCAGCGCAGACCCCAGCCCAGGGACCCTGCAAAGAGCCTCTTCCTTCCAGCTCACTATCTCTATTCCCTGGGCCACTTCCGTGCAGGCTCAGTTCCTTCTACTCCTGCCTCTGGCTCCAGCTCCTTTGCCCTGGGCCTTGAGCCTGTAAATCCTGGCAGTTCACCAGGAACCCTCTAGGAAGCCAGTCTTCTCCGTAGGGCTCCCTGAAGCAGCCTTACTTGCTCTGGTCTGCAGCTTCCTTTTGTATGGGCTGGCTGGCCTTGATTGGCTGATCCAGTCACCGCCCTAATTGTCTGCAGCTGGCACCCTAATTGTCTGTTTTCCCTGCAGCCGCTCCATTGGCTGCCTGCCCCTCAGCCTTCCTAGGCTGGTTTTAACCCTCCCAGTGCCAGGGCTGGGCAAGTGCCCCATCATAGCCTGCTATAGACTCTCATGTTGACATTGTCATTTGTGATGGATATGAGAACATTCCAAGGACAAAGAAAATAAAGCTGAAGAAGGCAATAGATAAGTCCCTGACCTAAAACTGCACAATCCTGAAAGTTTGGGTACGTTAGAGCTAGGGTTTATCTTAACTCCTGATGAACAACACCATCTCCAAGGAGGAGGCCCATCTTGATCCCTTCAACAGTCAAGTCTGACAACTGTCCACAGACTCAGAGCATCAAAGTCTTCATGAAGAAATCCTGCATCTCCCCAAGCAATATGAGAGTAGATCCATAAAGACCATTCCCATCATTAACAGCAGCTTCAGAGAAGGCAAGTCTGAGATTTAAACTCTGTCCCCCAAAGCACTTATCTTGGATGGATAAATGTTTACCAAAATTTCAGTGCTTGTAGTTATTCTTGCGGCATTCTGTGCCAAAAAATTAAAAATTCTGTGCACAATATTTTAAAACTCTGCACATTTTATTTGTCAAAATAACACTACACTGTCACGCCAGTTTAAATTATTTGGGTAATTTATTTCAAAATACCTGTCAGCTAGTATGTCTGTAATAATATAGACACACACAAAATTTTCCCTGTGAGTAGAGAGTTAAAGAAACCCCTTTGACAACCGGAGCCCAGCTAGGGGCCAGACATCCACAACCCCTCTCCCCCAGAGCCCACTTGTGTACCCCCCCCCCAGCCAATACACCCAAACCTCCTCCTCCCCAGAGCCCAACTGTGCCCTACCCCAGCCAGATTACCCCCCTCCCCAGAGCCCAACTGCGGGGCCTCCCGACCCTGATACCCGCATCTTCCCTGAGCCTAGGGTTCCAGAGGAAGAAACAGTCTGATGCTTGGTCCCAGGCTTGCATGGAGTTTCCTGTGCACCACCCTCTCCTTCCCTCAGGGCATGCTGGGAACTGCAGCTGCCAGGAATCCTGTAGCTCCACCCGCCAAGGTGTCTTCTGTGTGAGGGCTGGGCTTTGCAGAGTCCAGTGGCCCCTAGTGGAAGCTACAGCACTGCAGTCCATTTCTATGGGGGAAAGGAAATTCTGCACACACGTTAATTTCTGCATTAAATTCTGTATTGTGCAGTGGCGCAGAACTCCTGCAGGAGTAAGTAGTATAATGGGCCAGATACATCAATATACTCAGTCACCGAGGCAGCACAAGTGAGAAAGAGCGTGACTCTATCCCAATAGTTATTCAGTATCCTTAGTGTGGTGCAGATAATGCACATTAAATATGTATACATATATATCCTACATACACAAACATGCACCCCTTACCAAATCATTTTGATATTTAGTGAAATTACTAGTTTACTGTAATATTTTGTCTAATTAATTCCTATTAGTTGTAATGTACTTATGAAATGAACAAAATGTATAATTCACAAAATTATAATTAAACTGTTTCATTCTGTTATGTTGCGTCTCAGACATTCGCTCTTACAACTGCATAAACTATACCATTTTATGCAGTTAGAGTAAAACCTAGAATTAAGATAATGCACTGTGCTTTTCATTTGAATCTCAACAGGGTTGTTTCCAAAAGTCCAATGTAACAAAATTCAACAACAAAAGCTACCCTCATACAGAATATCATGGTGTTGTGTGGATTAGAGTTAAGTAAACAAATGTGGCATCCAAAATGAGGTATAAATAAGATTAAAAATAGAGTTATATACAAGGAGAGGTAAAACAGCTGCACCTTGCAAATGGCTGCATTCTTTGTCTTTCTTTCTAAATAAAAGTGCTCTCAAATTGTTTATGGCAAACAATTTTTGTATGATTACACTCTTTTTCACACTTTCAGAAGCTTTTGACAAAGCAATGCTGAAAATTATGTGCACCATTTAGCAGACAGAGAAGCTGGAATTAATGAATTAATGAAGCCCCAAAGCTCACTTGCCTTTTGTGCCAGATGTTCAAAACATTTTAATAAGAAAATACCAACAGTTTTTTTCCAACTTATACTCTGAATAAACTCTCTAATACATCTCATTATTGTCTTTCTAGTGCCGCTAAAATGGGCTTCAAGACTAACATCTGTGTTGTGCTTGCTTCAAAGTTCTATAAGAAAAACTGATAGGAAATGTAATCCTTGTTTTATCCTATGTAATCTAACTAGTACTGATATCCCTCTGTGATATTTCAAAACAACAATAATTTATATGCATTGTAACCTTCAAATAGCTTTTGAGTTGTAAGATTAGGGAAAAGTATCAGAAAATCTCCCAAATTACACACACACACACACACACACACAATCTCTAAGATTTTATATTGACATTTTGCAGATTTTAATTCCCTGCTATATTACAGCAGATTTCTGGCATAATTGAAACAGTTATAACAGCAGTTTATTGCCATTTATTAAAATTACAAATCAACTATTACTATAGTTTTTCAGCAAAATCATTCCAACAGACACTGTTGTAATTATACTTCTGATTCCTCTCATTTGCAACTCACAATTTCCTTCTATTGGTAAATCAGACTTTCCTTCATCAAAAAGAAATGTGACTACACTTCATAAAAATATGGGTCTTGGGTCTTGTACATTGTTTCCATGAATATCTTGGAATATATTCCTCCCTGTCCCTAAACTACCTCCCTATTTTTGACTGTGCCCATAGAAAAATTAAAACCTGGCCACTTGCACGGACGCATTTACATGGGCACTGAAATTAAACAGAAGCACAAGGGAAGACAATAACTTTGGCAACAGAAGGACTTCTCAGCTGTTACTGTTGGAGTTTGCACCAGTCTTTACATAATAACTAAACTGAAACCATCATTGCTGTTCCACAGCAAAAATTAAACAATGTCAAGGAAAAGAGATTTGTCAAAGACACTCAGTCTGCTCTTTGCATCCACTACTTCTTTCTTCCTTTAATGTAATCATCTACTTTTAAAAATGTCTGTTGTAAAATATATACCTGTTCAAGCTACGAAGAAGGGAGAAGTGAATGAAAGAAAAGATTCATTTTGTTAAAAAATAATCCTATGTTGCCATTCGTACAGTGTTGTAAATGCCAAGGTTCATTGACATATTTGGATTCTTTACATTTGCATGAAAGAGCTTCTGATCGTGTGATAAACATATTTGTGTTTAACTGGCACACTAAATAATAAAAAAAAGAATCTGGAAACTATGTTATGGTTGCAGTAATACATGGGTGGGTTATCTATTTTGTTGCTTGTGAAGTCATCAGGACAAAGTTTAAGGTCGGTCTTTTTATGTGAATGTGAAAAGTGGGAGATGGATCTCTATGTCAGAGGTTTTAGAAGACACAGAGGTGTATGACAGACACAGTGGTGTATGTCTCACTGAAACTTTTTTATATGCAGTATGTCACTTTGGCTACATACAAGAAAAACTATGCAAGGCCCGTACAGAGCATAAGCTCTGAGAGCCAAAATCTGGTCCCACTGATTCAGTGGAAAAACTGGAAAGAGCCCTGAACGCTTAAGAATAACAATGTTCCTGTTAGAATTTGCCTTAATTTTAGTTGCTGCTTTTCCCACACTCCCTCCACACATGTTTTCTAAATGGAATACCTCCCTCTCAAGCCCCAAACTACCTCCCCACCTATTTTTTTGAACTCACTTTACTCGAACTTTCAGTAGTATATACTTTGTAGTCCAACCCATGACATAACATTTTGATTTGGCTCAGCTCCTCCAGAACATTATTCAAAGGTGTCTAATTTTGTTACTAAAATTGCTTAGCCAATGCCATACTTTAAGAAACCAAACAGACTCTTAAGTGGAAAATTTGGCCTTTCACATGCTAATGAGAATTCAGGATGTTTTTACTTTTAAACATATTATACTTAAGACTCCCCCAATAGTATGTGTTGTTTAAGAATTTCCACAAGGTGAAAATGTGCTAACCCTGTCAAGGTGAAGGATATAACTGTCCAATCATTATGCCCTGAATAAAGGACACTGGGGCTAGACTGAACTTACATTTAATCTCTCTTTGTTGATTTTATAAGCAGTCACTGAGGGTTTCCATAGTAACAAGAGGGCTAATTTTTAATTTCTAAGCTCCTTTATGCACTTAACAAATAGATACTGTAGCATAAAAAATAGCAAATACCACTCTTGTTGTTCTGGTGTTATTTAACTACTGTGGGAAAAAAGTAATACATAGTTTTCAATAAAATTTGATTTTTCCCCCTCTCCCCTTAATGGTCAGATATTAAAAAAAAGAGTTCAGGTTTTACTTACGTCTTTGGTTTCTGCGTTTGCTCTTGTACATAGTCATTGTGAAGAAATTCTGCTCTCTAAGAAGTAACTGCTTTGAACACAGACACAAAAGAAAGGAGATTGTGCTTCTGCTTTGCAGTGAGACAGTTGCTCACTGACAGAAGGTAACCAGCAGTGTCTCAGTGAAAGCCAGGGTAATACCATTTTTGTAAAATCCAGGGGAGATGCTACTGGTTCTAACTATTTTCTCTAATACGAACCCTAGAGTGCAAATGAATTCCTTCCTTTATTTTCCCTAACACTGGAGAACCTCAAATACAATCCATACAGGATAAGATGTCATACTAAGCAGTGCTGCATTAAGAATGCAGTAATGTATGATTTAATAGTTTAACAAAGATTCTGTGAAATAGCAAAGGTACATGGAAAATATCTTGCATAAGTACCCGTATGCATAATTAAAAAAAACTAACTTTTCATTGAGAGGCTGCAAAATATGCATGTAAAAGCATTAGAAATATAATGCACCTAAACTTCAATTGCTGACTTAGCAAAACTACCATTAGTTTACCATTAGTTAACTAATTACCATTAACAGAATTTTTGCTTAAGGAATATGAACGACAAAACTGGGCCCTTCATGAATACACCTAAGTTTTGTAAGAGTTACTATACTAACCAAATAGATATGATCAGATATGACCACCTGCTCATTGCAGATCACAGAACCTCACTCACCCACTCCTGTAATACACCCATAACTGCTGGTTGAGTTACTGATTTAGAGACTTCAAGCTACAGATAACACAACATTTACTTTAGCTTAAACCAGCAAGTGACCTGTGCCCTTTGCTGCAAAGGAAGATGAAAATCCACCTGCCAATCTGACCTGCAGGAAAATTCCCGGTGAAGAGTTTGACCCTGAGCATGTTAACAAGATCCGCCAATCAGAAAGAATTCTCTGTAGTGACTCAGAGCCCTCCCTATCTAGTGTCCCATCTCTGACTGGAAATAGTTGCTGCTAGCAGTCACAGATTGGCTACATGCCACTGTAGGCAGTTTTATCATACCATCCTCTACATAAATGTATCAAACTCAGTCTTGAAGCCAGTTAGATTTTTTGATCCCCACTGCTACCCTTGGAAGGCTGTTCCAGAACTTCACTCCTCCTCTGATGATTAGAAACCTTACATCTAATTTCAAGCATAAACATGTTAATGGCCAATTTATAGACATTTGTTCTTATGTGTGCATTGGTGTTTAACCTAAATAACTCCTCTCCTTCCCTGGTATTTATCCCTATGATGTATTTATAGAGAACAATCATATCTCCTCTCAGCCTTCATTTGGTTAGGCTTAACAAGCCAAGCTCCTTGAGTCTCCTCTATTAAGGTAGGTTTTCCATTTCTCTAATCTTCCTAGTAGCCCTTCTTAGTACCTGCTTCAGTTTTACTGAATTACTCTTTTGTAAACATGGAAGACAAGAACCACACGCAGTATACTAGATGAGGTTACACCAGTGCCTAGTATAATGGTATTAACACTTCCCTATCTCTCCTGGAAATACCTGGACTGATGCATCCCAGGATCGTATTAGCATTTCCACAGCTACCTCACATTGGCAGCTCATAATCATTTTCTCATCAACCAGTACACACAGGTCTTTCTCCTCCTCTGCTGCTTCCAATTGATACGTCCCCAGCTTATAATAAAAAATCTTGTTGTTAATCCTTAAGTGGATGACTGTGTACTTTGCACTATTAAATTTCATCCCCTTTCTAGTATGTCAGATTTCAAAGTCCTCCAGATAGGGTGAGCAAATGTCCCTATTTTTGTTTTTTTTTCTTATGTAGTCTTCTATAACCTCCCACCCCGTCCTGATTTTTCACACTTGCTATCTGGTCACCCTACCTCTAGATCTTCTTGTATGATGTTCTGTCCTCCTCTGTATTGGCAATACCTCCCAATATTGTCTCATTTGCAAATTTTATTAGGGCACACTCACTTTTTCAGCCAAGGTAATGAATGAAAATATTAAATAGGACTGGTCCCAAGACTGATCTCTGAGAACTCCACTACTAACCTCCCTCCAGTCTAACAGTTCACCTTTCAGCATGACCCACTGTAATCTCCCCTCTAACCAGTCCCCTACCAACCTTTCAATTCTCATATTAATCCCCATCTTCTCCAATTTAACTAATAATTAGATTTATGACATTTCCTTTGTCTGAAGAAATCAGTTATCTTCTCAAAGGAAGAGATCAGGTTGCTCTGGCATGATCTACCTTTTCTAAACCTATGTTGTATTTTATCCCACTACTACTACTTTTAAAATTTGTCCTCAACCTTGCATACAGCTGAGATCAAACTAATGGGTCTGTAGTTTCCTGTATCACATTTTCCCCTTTTGTAAAAATATGTACCTTATTAACAATTCTCCAGTCATAGGGTACAACTCCCAAATTTACAGATTCATTAAAAATCCTTGCTATTGGGCTTAATATCATGTGCCAGATTCTTTAATATTATTGGATGGAGATTATCTGGGTCCCCAGGATTTGGTTCCATTAAGTTGTTTGAGTTTGACTTCCATCTCAGATGTGGCAGTTTCTACTTCTATATCCTCATTTCCATCAACCATCCTACCACTACCCCAAAGCTCCTCATTACCTTTATTAAAAACTGATGAAAAGTATTTGTTTAGGTGCCTAGATTATCTTTAAATTCCACTCCATCCACAGTGCTTAGTGGTCCCACTTCTTTCCTTGTTTTCTTTTTCTTTATTTGGCTGGTTTTAATTTCTTTTGCAAGATTCAACTCTCCTTGGTTTTTGGCAGTTTTCAATTTTTCCTTATGCTGTTTGACATCTAAGAGGTAGCTTTCCTTGCTGATTCTTCCCATCTTCCATTCGTTATAGGACCTCTGCATCTTCTTAGTAGCCTTTTTGAGACGCTTGCTTGTTCTGTTTGGATCCAGTTTGTTCTGCACCCCTTCCCCATGAGTTTTTCCCCCTTGCTTGGGATGCAGGCTTCAAATAGCTAGTCAACTTGGACTAAAAGTAATTCCAAGCCTCTGCCTCATATCCTTTGCGGGGGTCAGTTGAAAACCAAGTACTATCCCTGTGGAGTTTCTGTTACCTCTCTTACCCAAAGAGGTTTTGACCCAAACGGATTCTGTTTCATCCATTCCCTCACTTCTTATTTATTTACAGTCTACCTCATCATTAATATACAACACAATGCCAGTACCACTCAAACTCCGCCGTTTTCACCTCTGTTTGTGGCTGCTGTGCTGCTGGTTGGCTGATTTCAAAGATATATTTGGAAAAAGTTCTTTAAGCTGATGGTCACATAGACCTCCATATTTAATATGATATTTTGTCTTAATCTGTTCACTATATTCTAACATGATGATCATATGAGCTAGGGAAGGGATGGAGCAGTACTATATTATTTTTTAGATGTATGGTATATTTGCCAAAAGTTCAGGTATTTTCCTAATAGGAGAACCTAGCTTCAAAAAATCATACTTTTCCAGACAGATAGATGAGACATGGCCATTGCTGCCAGAGAGGCAGCACAATGAGAGCGATTGTGTGCTTTGGAAATAGAAATGCGTTCTGCTTTGGAGTTTACACATAAGTAATCCTTTTTCAACATAATCCTCAACTTCAGTGGGATTACTCACGTGAATAAGGGGTTTCAGGATCAAACCCGGGATGGTTTGAGACAATGATCCCAATATCACAAAATGAAAAGAGATTAAGGAGTTGAAGATAGAGAATGCTATCAGCAAAAATGATGTGATGTCACTGGACACAGCGGGCCTAAGAGAGTTTGGAAAAATCCAAGCATATCACTACAACCGTCACAAATGTCGTTACAAACAAACAATTTTAGTCAAACGACTCGACAGTAGATCTCTGAACTATTCAAAGAAGACCAAACCTAACTTAAGATATCATGGTCAGAATTTCCAAACAAAAGTGCCCAACATTTATTCTTATTTTGGTAAATAATCATGGCTTCCAAAAACGGTGACCATGACTAACATCCAGTGTCTAAAAATATTGGCCTATAATAATTTTCTTATCTTCTGCTCAATGAAAACAAAAATACTTAAAATTTAAACCCACCTGTGTGAGACTATATTGATGCCTATAATTTTACTTTCCTTATTACTTTCCATTACACTCAATGCTTTGTTTATATCTCCAATAAAAACATTTTAGAGTTACTTGCGGTATTCCGCTAACATTTTTCTTTTCCTGTTCTTTTCTTTAATATTTCACTAATCTCAATGTGAGAGAACTGTGTTGATTGAGGACATTCTGGCTGAAGTTCGACCTCTGCTGAATTCACTGTCAAATTGTCTATTAACTTCACCTCTAGTCTATGCCTAAAAAAGTTGCACATGAGAATTGCTAAGCTTGTTACTCATGTCCTAGGCCTGTCAATTTTGACCCAGACAGTCTGACTTTCGATTCTTCTGTTTTCTTCTCTATTGGGGCCTGACCAAAATTATACTTTAGATTTTAACTTTTAGTGTTGGACTAAGATATATCTTACGACAGGAGGTGAGACAGGAGGATTGTGGGATAGCTTCTTGACAGAGATGCAAAGCAAAATAGCAGAAAGCAGGTAATGCATGTACTTTCTGGCATCTAATAACTTGGGAATCATTAAGAAGGTAAACGGAATTAAAGAGATATAACTTTTTAGATAATGCTTTCTTAACCAGAAGGCTGATCTATATCCTCACATTCCCCCTACCCCCGCCAAACACCCTGTTATTTTGAATTTGCACCAGATAAGGAAAATGAAAGCAATGAATAATAATCTCTTTTGTTTGTGTAGCCACTTTCATCTTTGCAGATCTCAAAGTGCTCCACAAAGTGCATATGGTACAACTGAAGGGCAGTCATATCAGTTGTGGTGGTTAGCAGCAAGGTGGAAAACTTTCAAACACCATAATAAGGACTCAGTGTGGAAAGTTCAGCTAAGGAAATTGGCACAGATTATAATAATGACACAGGAAATTTATTGCTTACACAGAGTAAAAAGGCACTGAGGACCAGACACTCATCAGTGTAAATCAGCTAACTTCTACTAATTTAATAGAGCAAGAAGTCATATTCTCTTCACTCTCACTGTTTGGTCAATTTTGTTTGATTCCCAATTCCAGAATGATTGATTAATATGCCTACAAATGCCTGATAGCTCTTCCTGTCTGCTTCTAATAAACTGCTGTGCATAATAAGTGCTGCTCCTTTTAGACTGGCAGCAGTATACAGTACTTTCTATTTCACAGTATAGTTGTTCATTTAGCCATTATTTTAAATAAGGGATAAGAAACTTATATCAGTCATTTCCTCTCAACAAAGACTGATCAACTAAATCACGTGTCTCAGGTTCTTATCTTGTTTTAGACACTTGGTGGTAGAGTCTATGATGGAATGAATATTGTCACTTTTACTTCGGCAGGTTGAAAGGTCTGTAAATTGTAAATCCATAGCAAATGACTTATTCCTCTTTCATTTGTTTTTGGTGTTCCAAAGACTTTGTGTTTATTCTTCCTAATCTTAAATCTGTCTCTTCTCTAACCTTACTAAATTCTTGATAAGTTTGTTCTTGACAGAGAAAAGGTAGATGAGGGAATATCTTTTATTGGACCAACTGCTACTGGTGAAAGGGATAAGCTTTCGACCTTCACAGAGCTCCTCAGGTTTGGAGAAAGTAACCAGTGCTGCATATTCATATAGCAGCTCACTATCCTAACATTAAGGACTGCGTACAATTTAATGTGGGTAATATTGAATGTCTATGTGGCACCAGACACTATGTACCATAAACAACCTTATAGGAGTCGCTATAACTCCACATAGATATACATGGGCAGTTAAAATGTATGGTATATGACCATTGCTTTAGTAGACTCAGGAAGTGCAGAAATGCTGGTATCTGAAACTGGTGCGGTGGAACCAGTCATTTCAAACCAAACGTACAGGAGTAACCTGCATATATGGGACAGTTAATTACTACTTGGCCATTTCTGAAAAATAGAGGTTCAGGGAAGCACCACAAGGGTGACAGTGGGAGTAATTCCTAAACTTCTGTTCCCCATGCTCATAGATGGGACTTCCAGGGTTTGGAAATCTACTCCTGGTGGAAGAATTGGGGGAAACCAGTAATCTGGGGACCAATATCCTGGCCCTAGTAAATAGCCCGCATCTAATTCGTTCCGAATTAACTCAAGACTTGTTTTCAACAACTAGTAAATCTCAGAAAACTAAATGAGAAAGAGGGCAGACAAAAGATTGGGGTCCAAACTCTTGGCCCAGACTCAAAAGGTGCATTGGTAGCCTCATCCAGCAGGCAGGGAGGTAACTCAGATAGCTACAAAGCTGAGGTGGGACACAGTTCGAGAGAACAATCCTGGGTGTAAAACTGAAATAAATTCCCTTGAGTTTGGATATATTGGACCCTTCTAAGAATTTTATGCAAGATCAGGCCACTGATGCTCTATACCCAAATATTAGAAAGTAGTAGTCAAGATAAATGGGCAAAACCAAAGCTCTAGGGCTTTACTTTGTTATTTTTTAAAAAAGGACCTCTAGTCTAATCCAGCTAAGGAGCAAGAACTAGAGCAGCTTCCATGGACATAGAAAGGCATTATTAGATCTGGCCCATAGTCATTTGATTGGGGGACATTTGGGGTGGATAAAACACTAGACAGAATCTTATGAAGGTTCTGTTGGTTGGGAAAATGTATGGGGTCAACAGTGTGTGCTTGTGGTACTGAATTATTTTACCTGGTGTCCGGAAGCCATATCCATGTGAAAGCGTGCCCAAGACTACAGTGAAGGAAATACTCCAGATTTTCCATTAGGTAACTATACCCAAGGAGATTGATAAGATCAGGGGCTCTGTCTGTGTCAAAGTTGATGAAGGGCCTCTGTGTGATGCTTTAAATATGGGCCCTATGCATCTCAGGTTACCGCCCACAGACTAGTGGCCTGGTTGAATGCTTCAACAGAATGCTGAAGAGCATGATAGAGAAAGCAGTGAGTCAAGATGGGAAAAATTTTGATAACTTACGACTCTGCCTGATGTTCGCTGATATTGGGAAAAATCCAGGCTTCCTCCTTTGAACTGTTATATGGTCACCACTTTTGGAATATTGGACATTGCCAAGGAAGACTGGGGGTGAACAGCCTAATCAAGGAATGAAAGCGGATTTAAATGACAGATTACAGACGACAGTTAGTAGTCCTGCAATTTCACATTTGAATTCCTTCAGAACTCCTGGGTGAATTCCATCTGGTCCTGGTGACTTATTACTGTTTAATCAGTTTGCTCCAAAACCTCCTCCTGGTGCAGCATAACATTGGAATCAGGCATGGCAACACTGTCTATCAGGGTACACCATTTCTCAGCTCAAGTATCCAAACCCCGTACAACTGAATGGGAGTGGAGGGGTGTAGCGGGGTGATACCTGCTCCCTGCCGGCCAGGGCTGGAATAGCCCTGGAAAGAGGGTTTGTAGCTGGCTGAGCCTGCTAGCAGGCTTAAGTGGAAAGCAGGCTCAGCTGTGTGGCCACGCCCCAAACATTCCAGGCTGTATAAAAGCCTGGGAGGCAGGCGTTAGAGAGGGAGAGAGAGGGAGAGTGAGTTTACTCTGTGGTCAGTCTACTCTGTAGGCAGCAGGAGACAGGGCCTGGCTGCAAAGTACCTGGACTGGGACAAGGCGTGGGCAAGGCAGCTGGGAGCCAGGGAGCCTAAGCTCTAGAGAGAGGACCCCAGCTTGCTGAGCCTAGGGAAGGCCCGATCCACGGGGTACTGGGAATTGCAAGGGGGCAGTCTCCTCTGTAGTTAGAGGGAGACAGGGCCTGGCTGCAGGGAGCCTTTATCAGAGCACCCAGACTGGGACAGGGTGAGGGCAAGGCAGCTGGGAGCCAGGGAGCCTAAGCTCTAGTGAGAGGGCCCCAGGTTGCTGAGCCTAGGGAAGGCCCGACCCACGGGGTACTGGAGGTTGCAAGGGGGCAGCCCCTGGGCTGATAAGAGCAGCAGGCCAACCCCTTCTTGCCGGTGATGAGTAGCCATGAGACTGCAGTCAGCCTCAGAGAGACTGAGGCAGTGGTGACTGGCAGTGGCCGTATCTGAGGCAAGTTGGGGATAGTGGGTGTTGGGTTCCCCAGGGAGGGGAGACCCTGAGACAAGGGGGGTACTGCAGGGGTGCAGCACCCTCAGCAAGGGGTTCCGGGGTCCAGGAGGGACACGGGGCCAGCGTGGAGAAGCGGACGTCGGACGGCAGAGGGTGCTCCCGGGTCAAAAAGAGCTAATTCCCAGACGACCAGACGGGGGCGCCACCGGGTGAGTGACCGACCCCGTTACAAGGGGGGAGGGACATATGACAAACTCACACCTGACAGTTCTGCAAGGATGGCTGAAGGCAGTTATATCAGTCTTTGAATGGTTAAAGCCATTTTTCTTAAGAACCAAAAGAAGTTTCCTCGGGTTATTTATGCACAGTAATTATGGACACTTGAGTCTAATTAATGACAGCCTCTGACCTTTAAAAAACCTCTTCCAATGAGGGGGGGGGGGGAAGACAGAGAGAAAAAGCAGGTTGCAGAGAGTTGTGTGCAGTGAAGGAAAAGGCTTCTCCTAGGTAAAGAGCTGTTTTTCCCTACAAGGGAAATCTTGTATTTATTTCTTATTTGGGGAAAGGGCCTCGGTTCCCAGCATAGCTGGGCCTAGAATGGAGATAGGCTGGAGAGTGGCTGGAGATTGGTAGCTAGCATGAGATGAGGCAGTATTCAGTGGGAGTTAGGAAATGTACTTCTTTGTTTTTGTTTAAAGAAGCCCCCAGGCCAACCTAGGGCCTAACCTGTAAAAAACAAAAAAACAACAATGATGTGAATAACTAAATCTCTGGAGTAGGGACTGATTTATCCCAAGACTTCCTTCCTCCCCTCAAACTCAGAGGGAGAAATGCTGATCCCTGATGTGTCTAAAGAGGTGCATTGTCACAATTTGAAAAGCTCCCTTTGTCAAATTATGATTAGAAATGGGATACAGCTAGATCTTTTCTTTGAAATCTGACTTCTATTCTGAACTTTGATGGTTCAGATTGAATAGGTTCCAGATTCAAACTAGGAAAAACCCTGTCACCTGCAGAACTTTTTAAACCAGAAACATGGTTGGTTTATTTTATAAATATAGCCAAAACCTTTTGCCTGTAGCTGCCTGAACATTTACAATTATGATAGAAAAAACTCAGATTCAAAGCAACCCACATTTCCTTTTGCAAAACCAGATAGACACTGTTTTGCAAAACGAAAATCCAGCCTCCTCTCCCCATGTCAAATTAAAATAAACTAGATAAGTCTTTGGAATGTTTGCTTTACTGTGAAAATTCAGAGACTGAACCATGAAGAATTAGGAAAATCAAATGTTGCTCAAAAGTTTGTGCTTGGAAAATACTTATCAGATGTCAAAGGAAACAGTTTGCTGATTTTAATAGGGCATGTGGATGAAGAGAGTGTCATGCACTACAGGAACAACATTGGCTCTGTTGTCTGTAGCCACAAATCCACAGGAAGGGGAAGATCGGGGAGCCTCTCCTCTTTGATGGCATCATGCCAGCTACTGCTGCAGTTCTGATCATCCTTCTCCCCCAGAGCTGACCCACTGGGAACTCATATATATAATTTTTCTCTGGTTTGACATTTGTTCTCTACTCTGTGTTGATTATGATGTGATTTATCTTTCCCACACAAATGAGAATACCAGGAACTGAAATGCCAGCACTTCTAACAGATGAATAGCTCTCCGGAGTTAAATAAGATGGCTGCAGGGTGGTTATGCTAGAGTTTAGATAGGAAGGTGAGTAGCAATGCCACCACTCTGCGGAAAAGAGCTGTAGTAGCCTCAAGAGATGGGATGGTAAATGCACAAATCTATGCACAGAATATTTGCAGTCGCACATTTAACTCAATCTTTGATCACACCTGATCCTGCTAATACTAATTGCACATTAACTGAATCTGACCAGTGCAGGGTAAAGCCAGAGGACGGAAGATGAGGATGCCTCCCAATCCATGCTTTGGTTCCCTGGTGTCACGACATCAGTGATTCAAATGAACTAGCAGCAAATAGAGAGTTACAGCTTCTGCTGCCACAGGTGTTTGTCCTTCCCTTGCTTACTATTGTCTCACTGTGATCAAGGATACAGCTCCTGCTTTGCTTTCTGAGCAAAGCAAAGCAGGGGCTTGCCCTGACTCAGTGCACTGGAATGAGGTGCATTTTCATCAGCTCTCATCACTAACATTTGTTCATTGCCACTCATCAGTAATCTCCCGCCTTATGTCCTCCCTGCTTTCATCGGGGTGGGGGTGGGCTGCAGGGTCGGCTGCAGGGGTCGGCTCTTTTTGGGAATGACACATCAGAAGAATTCTCCATTTTACATCTAGCCTCAGCCCCTGCCTCTCTGAGGTGACATGTACTGTAATTCCTGTGGAGGAAATGAACTCATTTTAAAGGAACTTTTCCTCTGCTCAAGCAGGGGAGAATGGAAACCTGACTCTTACTTTCCAGAAACCCCTGAGGGGCTCTGATACTGTTATCATTGCTAATCCAGAGATTTGAGCAAGTGAGGTTTAACTAATCAAGGTTCTTCTGTATTAAAAATTTCAATTCCAAGAAAAATAAGAAACACAAAAGGATGGGTTTTTTCCCCCTGACTGGCTCAGAGACTCAGGGTCTCATTCTGCTCTCACATTGGTTTTACACTTTCACTCTGACTTTAATGGATTTACCTCAGATTTACAGAGGGCTAAGTGAGAACAAAATCAATCCCTCAGACTTTCCCCACTGAGTTAATGAGACAAAATGAGTCTCTGTTGATCTGCCTGGTTACATGAAGCAGAGAACCAGAAGAAATGCCAGGGAGTTTCAACCATGTGATAAAATTCAATTGACCTAGCTTGAACCTCAAACATGCACAGTGAAAGGCGGCATTCAAATTAGTGACTTCCAGTAAAAGAAAAATAAAATGGTGTGCTAAATTGTAAAGCCCTGCAAATCTGTGGATATCAGCTTTATATCTGCGGACCATTTTGCAGATCGCGGATCAGACAGAGATACAAATTTTGAATCCATGCAGGGCTCTCCTAATTTGTAGAAGTGAAAATTGTTATAGTAATTTTGCATTTTCACTGAAATGTCCTGAAAATTTGAAGGGGAAAATCTGAAGTAGTTCTAATTCTGAATCAATTTTTGGCACAACTCTAGTCATAAGCATACAACCATACATCAGAAGCATAACGCCAGAAGGGACTACCAGATCATCTAGTCTGACCTCCTGTATACCAAAGGCCACCACTGCCACCCAGGACCCTCACAATAAATCCATCAACTGAAATTAGACCTAAGTATTACAGCCCACAGTAGACTATTATGTGCCACAAGCCAAGAATAGGAGGGACCAAGGTGCAACAGTGCTCAAGACCCCTGCAATGTCAGGAAAATGATTAGGGGAGACATACCAAGATAACCCGGGCAGTGACCCATACTCACACACTGCAAAGGAAGATGAAAAGGACATTGCCAATCCAACTTGGGGAAAATTAATTCCCTGCCCTACCTACAGCAATCAATCGAACTCTGAGCTTGTGAGCAAGAACCAGCTAGCCAAGAATCTGAGAGAGAGAATGTTTGGTACCACCTCAGAGCCCTGACCCATCCTACCCATCTCTAGCCATAGCCATCACTGATTCTTCAAAGAAAGGAGATAAAAACAAAAAACACAAACACACACCACATAGAATACTTTGAGGGGGAATTTTTTCCTCACCCCTTCAGTTGGCCAGCAGGAACCCTGAGGTCTGAGTTCCTAAGAATATAAGACAACTGGAAATCCAGGTCTGCTGAGCTCTGCCCTCTGCTATCACAAACAACCCAGTCAAAAATCAGCTTCATTTTTTCTGAATAAAAATCAAAATTCAAATAATATATGTGCTCAACTAGGAAAATCAAGAAACTATCTTCTCATCAGAGTTTAATGTGGAAATGTGATGCTATCAATTGGACTTCCTAATTCAGATAAGCTTTCTTCTATGCAAGCACAGAACCTACAGAACAATGCTACAACTCTATGATGGAGTGCTTCGAGTATTCAAGTTACAGTGATACAATATGTAATATGAATCTTAGCTTACAGTACATTAGGAGGACATAGGTCTATTGAACATCAGACCAAGAAATTACAATCCATTTGTTTTTCTGAATATTAACCAAAATATTGGTTAACAATTTGTTTAAATAAACTTTTAAAATACCCAAATTCAAGGAAAAGAGGACCACTTTCTTTTTGTTGTTGCTTCTTTCTTATTAAATGATACATGGAAAAAATGTCTTGACATTCAGGAATTTAACTCTTACATTGGTCCTGGGTTCTGAGGTTAAGAAAATACAGGGCCAAATTTTCAGCTGGTATAAATCACCATAACTCCATGGAAGTTCAATTGAACTATTCTAATGTGAACCAGGTGAATATTTAGCCCTCAATTTCTAACTTTTCAGGTTAGTAGATAACTTAATCTCTGAACTAAAGACAAGATTGCAACTCTGATCTGGAGATGGTACCAATCATTAAATACATGATCTCTAGCTACCTATTACCCAATCATTTTCTTGAGTAGTGACTGTCACTATGCTGGCAATAGCCATTCCTGAAAATATACATGACATCAGTTCTTCCAAGAATGACTGTATTGGATGATGATCAATTGGCACCACTCCTGAAAGTAATGCCCTCTATTGATCCAGAGGGAGTTGGTATGCCCAGCTAGGTAAATCTTGTGAGACTCCCCTTAGTTACAGTATCTACAAGACAGATATCCTTAAGATAGAGGTGGACAGTGGATTGAGATACTAGCAATGTTGACAAATATGGAGCATCATTAGTTAAACAAGAGAAAAATATGAAAAATACTTTAAAATATTCTCAAGGGAAGTGGAATCAGTTTAGCATAATGACTAATTCAGAGCTTTATAATGCCTTTGAAAATGCAAACATTCTCTCATTTTGTAAAATTATAGATAATTTAAAATAAAAGAAGGATTTTTAGCATTTGAGAGGAAATAATACCAACTGAAACATCGGCATTACAGCTCTTATTCTGCATTAGACTATTTCATTCCACCTAAACTATGTCATTGCAATTTAATGTCTCACCACTCTAAAAGCTTCTGCCATTTCATTATAATCCTGTTTTAAGATATAGCAATTTAAAACATAAATATCTAAATTAGCCTACAAAGATGCTATACAACCCCCCCCCCCCCAAAAAAAAACAAACAAAAAAAACCCACAACCCAGATATAGCTGTATTCAGCTTCCGGATAGTAAATATTACATCTTATTAATTTAAACAAATCAAAATCCACCAGTTAAGAATATTCTCCATTTTTATTTACAGTATCAGAGTAGTGTCCAAATTACATGCTATCCAATAACAAAAAGAATTTGTTTCTTCTCTTTGGACCTGGTTCTGATCTTGGCTTCCCAAGTATAAATCCAGCCTAACTCCAATTTCAGTAGGCTGCACAGGGAGTAATTCTCTGCAGAATCTGGCCAATAATGTTTACCCATTGTCATAAGTTTAAAGTGCTAGAGAGTGTTGCTCTGCCTGTATGGGGTTAATGTTACCTGAGAGAGAGTGACGTAAGAGCCCCAGACCACGAGGCAGAGAGGAGGGAGTTTTAGTTCAGTTTTCCTGCCGTCCCAGCGTTGGCAAGAGACCCAGTTTTTCGCCTCTAGCTATGGAGGGAGAAAACTTCTACTTTCCTTCCTATAGTCATAAGTAGCTGTGCAGTGAGTAATATGTTGATTTCCATAAGTTTCTATACCTATTTAGAGTGTCGCTAGCCTTTTCAGAGGGGAAGTTAGAGAACTCTAGATTGTGAAGTTGTAATGTAAGTGTACGCTGTATTCTCTTTTCTTTATTAAATCTTTTTAGTTATAAAAAGTGTTTGGTTCTTCTCATAAAGGAATCCTAGCTTTGGATATAACCCAGTTCCCAGGTACAGGGAAGTCTGTGTGTCTAAGAGGAAGGCTCACAGTGTGAAAGCCTCAGGGCAGTTTCTCATCTCTCTCGGTAACAAACGGGAGGGGGAAGGGGGAAGGGAAGCAGCCTCTGAGTGTCCCGGCTCTCAGGAGAGAGAGAAGGAGTTTGGGGAAGTCCGGGTGCCCCCCTCCAGGGTTTTGGAGATCCACCTGGATGGTGGCAGCGATACCCCAATTTCCCAGCTGGTAGAGTGTGGGGTTTGGGTGTGTAAAGACTTAACTTAGGCTGGGAAGCAGCTTGTAGTTATTTGGTCTGGCATAGAAGAGACCCCTCTCTGTACCCCAGGTTCAGAGAGAGGGAATAGACACTCTTACACCCATAAGGAGACAATTATTCATAGACAGAACATAACATGGAATGGTCCCACCTCAGCTCTGACTGCCTAATCCTCCAGGTGAGAAAGTAAAGTCTCATGGTGGGAAAGAGACAAGGTAAGATGTAAGGATAAACTTTTTACAGAAGTAGGATTCAAAAAAGGATTAGGCATTTATATATGAATAATAAGAACAGCTACAACTATAGTAGATAGGGTTTTTTAAAAGAAGGAATATGAACCTTATGCTTCAGAAGATTACAGCTATGATGCCAATTAACTTCAATCTGGCATTTCTCCTGTTCAATTTAAAGTTTCTTTTCTTTTAGCAGATTGCAGATCATTACACCTTTTTCATCCTATTCAGTAGAGAAATTATACACCTGTTTAATCATCTGCATTTGCAGGTTGCACTTCAATCCTAGTGCACAAGGGACTTTCTGTTTCATTATTTCAGACTCTCATTCATATCCATTACACTGACATGCCAATATGAGTTAGCCACATGAATTAATTTGTGCCCACTACATGAAACCATTTTATTTTCTTCTTTTAATGTTGGGCCGGTCACTGATCTTTTTGTAGGGTTGCAAGATTAAGTTTTACTCAGCTCTAATAAAGATTTTTAAATTCACTTTTTGTTCACTTAGTTCTAATATTAAAACCAAATTTATTGCAGAATCTTGTTTTGTAAACTTATAAAGAAACCCACACAACCTGCTTCTACATTTTCAAGAAATTGTTCATCAGATGGATATTCTTAAGTACATTTAGCTTTTGTGTTCTTTCCAATTTGTATTACAGGTGACGTTTCTGCAAAATGATTGCATGCTTTTATTATTGTATAAAGGAGGATATATTCTTTGTGCCATATTGCTATTGTCATATTTATTGCAAACAAATCTGGTGTCTACCATTTGTTTACTCTTGTATTCTATCACTATGCTTTAAAATGAATGTATGTCTCATCTTTCGTGGCTTATTAACACTTTCATCTAGGAAACAGTTGTCAGTAGCCCTGCACATATAAACTGTCAAATCCATTTCTCACAATAAATTTATTTGGACCTAATTATCAGTTATGCCAAAATAATTTGTCTCTAATCAATCCATCTGCTAACTAATCAAATTCACATGGCTTATGAATGATCAATAGTCTTATATGGCAGCTACTTGTTTAGAAAACATGTGTGCCTTTCCCAAGCATGAAACTTGAATAGATCAAAGTATTCTAGAAGTTTTAAAATGACTGTCTTATGCTTCCACTGGAATGTAATGTAGAGGTCCAGTGTCTCTGGACTGGTTACTGATAGCAGAATGGAAGATTTTGCTCTCTTACTTCCAGGAACACATGGACACAATGTAATCACTTCTGCAGTTCTCTTACAGGCCTCCTTCCAGATGGAGGAATTCAGATGTCTTCATTTGGTTCCTTTTAGCAATAGACTTACTTTAATTCAAACTGCACATCAAAAAGATGCACCACACTTTAGTGCTGACTGGAGAATGGTTATTACTTCTGAGTTCCAAGCACTTGATGCAGGATAGGTTTATAATCGGCTAATACCCCTTTGATATGACAGGAGTCTAATCATTGGCTATCAGTACGTTGAATTTCATGTATGACAAAATAATAAAATAAAATAATCATAGAACTGCATCAAATATATCTCTAATGGCACTGATCTAATATCACAGAGACAGATTTCATGTTAGGTGGGATGACGATGTGGAATATTCACATTCATCGTTAAAAGCATTACAAGAAACAACACCTGTTCTCTTCTATCTGGAAGAAAAATAGAAAAGGATCTATTTCTATAAGCATAGCCTATAATTGAACAGCTGTTATGTCTAAAGCATCACCTTGTGACAGCTCTCTCTCTAGTGCCACCTACTGACAGCACTGCTTCAATTTCCAAGCCACATACGAAACTAAAGAAATAAGTGTCTTCAGTTTCTGGTGACAAGACAGTTCTCTTGAGCTCTGTATCTGATGATTTTACCAAAACCTCTCAGTGGAATGCTATCCTGGTTACTGAATCTATTTATACATTTCTCTTTCCCCTTCTCTGTGTGCAGCATTTCACTGGAATTGCTTAAGTTATATTGCTTTTTTCACACCTTATCAAAGAGTTTGTTTCTTTATCTATTTATAGTTCTTTAATTTTACTCAGTCTATTTGAATGGGGAAAGAACCGAAGATACACGCTATGTCAATTAAAAAGTTCAAATGTTTCTACACATCCATGCTAGAGTTAAGTTATAGAGGTAAACACAGCTATACATTTAGTTTACTGTAAGGGCATCTTTTTTAAAAGATCCCATCTTACAGTAGTCAGCTATGGATTCAAAGTTAGCAGTTTTAGCTAACTAATAGCTGAACTGACCAGGGTCTCCCAGAGGATTCAGTGGGTCTGGGGCAAAGCAATTTCGCGCTGGTGGCGCCCTGAGTCTTCGACAGCAAGTCCTTCACTCGCTACGGGTGTGTTCAGCAGCATTGAAGAACCTGCCGCTGAAATGCCGCTGAAACCCTGGAGTGCTGCTGGGTACTATATTCTCTGGAAAGCCCTGGAACTGGCTGAGTTCAGTAGCACAGGAGGGGGGGGGGGGGGGTTTCCACATCCTGCTATCCACTGAGGTGAGGAACTTCCTGTTTACCTGTACACCTTTTGCTGCTAGGGAGCAATTGGTCTTCCTCATAGCAAATGGCAGTCTGAAATGGAAAGATATAAGGGGCAGCCATCCAGTTCTTTCTGAAGAACAAGATGGAAGCCACCAAGGCCCAGGAAGGAGCAAGTGTGTGGTGGGAGGAACAAATGTAGGCAGTAAGTGCCCTTCTGACAAAAGCTGCTAGGGCTTTTCTGGTATTATCGAATTCAAGCTCTAAAGGGATTTATGGTGTTTGTCTGCAAAGGATTGGGTTTGTGTGATGCCCTTAAAACAAGTGTAGATGAGTTTGCCCCAGTTCATCATACTGCAAATGAATAATAAAAGGAATTATTAGAAAAACAGATAAACTGTGAGGTATTTAAAGAATGAAATTCCACCAGAGAGTTTGGTATTTTAAATAATTTAAAAAGGGCTTTGTTATGAGAAGCTTAGGAGGCAACTATCATAGTATGTTGGGGTACATCTGAAGTTGACACAAGCATTCTTTTCCTCCCTGTAGACGGGATTGCTCTTACCCGGGGCGCCCCCTGCTGGGATTGTGGGGAATTAGCAGCTTCCCAGGGTTGAGGGTGCCCCCTGCCGGGTGATCTCCGTCCCTTGTCAAACTTGGCCTGGGCTTTCCCGGTCCACGCTGCCGGTGAGTGCGCAGTCTTGTCTCGGCTGGCGGTGGCCTGGGTTCTCCTGGTACCCGCAGTCAGCAATTACACAGGCTTGGCTAGGCTGGCTTTCGCTTGGGCTTTCCTGGTCCAAGCAGCCAGCAACTACAGTCTTTGCTAGGCTGGCGGTTGCCTGGGCTTTCCTCGTCCAGGCGGCCAGCAATTATACAGGCTTGGCTAGGCTGGCTTTCGCTTGGGCTTTCCTGGTCCAAGCAGCCAGCAACTACAGTCTTTGCTAGGCTCTGCCCGGGCATCTGGGCTCCGGTGGCAGGAGTAGCTAGCTCTTCCCTCACCCCTCCAGTGTCTGACCTCAGGGTTCCTGGTCCGCGGGGGCCCAGTCCATTCCGGGTTCCTCCGGGTAGCGGGCGGCTGGAACTCCGGGCCAGTCGTCGGGGGTCTCGGGGCTGGTGGTTGTGGGTCCGGGTGGGTCGCACCCCGTGGTCACGGGGTCCAGGAGCATCGGGGTCTCGCCCCCTGCTTCTCCGGCTGCGGGAGCCCCGGTCCCCGGGAGGTCTCCGTTCCCGTCTCCCCGGCAGGCGGTGTTGGGGGCCTCCAGGTCGTCCCGTCCGGCCTCGGCCTCAGGACGCCCACCTCCCTCTGTCTCCAGGCAGGGGGGAGGCCAGTCCTCCCAGCGGGCTTCCGTCCTCCCGCTTCCGCCCCCCTCTCGGCTCCCCGCCCCGCCTTTTGTGCATCCGGGTTGCCGGTTGCACTTCCGGGGCGGGGGGCGTGGTCGCGCCGGCTCCGCCGTCCATGGCGGCTCGCCGGTGCGCGGGCTGTCCCCCTCGTAGGGGGCCCATCCGGGCCCGCTACACTCCCATGTGGAAAACAGACAGGATTTACACTATTTATATTATGGCTCTTTCTAGAGACACTGATTTAAAATAGAGCTGTGTTGTGCTAGGCATTGTACAGAAGTAGAGTTAGGTAGGGTCACTGAGCTGAAGAGTTGACAATCTAAGATTATGAACAGCAGGCCAATAATGGAAAAATAGGGAGACAATTAAATATATGCATATTACTCTGTTTTTGCATAGATATTTATATTCACAAATCATAGAGAGATTTAGACAAAATGTATAGTGCAAAGTGCAGTGCTTATATGCTGCAAAGGCCTCTCACAAAACTTCCTAGGATACTCCTAAGAATAATTACCACTCTCCTGTCCCAGACCAATAAGTATGTACATAGTATCTTTTCAATAAGATCTAAAGCTAACAGCGTTTTCGAATTCCTGTGCACCTAGGTCTTCAATATTGGTTTCAATGGAAATTGCACATGAACAACTGATGGTATAATCAAACCATTGGCCCCAGAATTCATCCAAACTTCGTAGTAAAAACAGTGAGACAGATATCAGTATAATCAGGAATGGATCCACCCCAAAGCCCTGTTCTCTCACCCAGGACACATGAATCTAATGGATGGAAAATACGGCACTAGGAGAGCTGCTACCCAAGCATAGGATCCACTCTTGCCTCCCCAAATCCTTTATCACTAGCAAGTATGTTAACAGCTACTGTCAGTTCAGTAAAAAAAGAATGCTGTAATTTCTCTCATTCTTTTGTCATTTCTGATTATGTAGCTATGATGAGCAGCACAAGTTTATCTTCCCATGCACAAAAATCCATCTGGTTCCTAATAGAAGTTGATCTTGTTTGTCACTTTACCATAGAAAACACACATTTCAGCTGCATACAATAGCCCAGACTACGAGGAAATATCCTCTGACAATGCAAATGATAAGAAAGTACAATAATCCAAGAATGAGTCCACAGAGCTCTGAAATGTGATGAGGCTATTATAAACCAGAAAATGGCACATCAGCAATGAATTTAGAAATTAAGGCATTTAAAATCTAACTCTAAATACCAAGTCCTTACACTGTGTGATCTATAATAACTGCAGTCAACTTGGTCTACCTCATACACATTTGTGAAAAACGAGGTTACTTACCTGTAACTGTTGTTCTTCGAGATGTGTTGCTCATATCCATTCCATGTAGGTTGTGCACGCACCGCGGGCACAGTTGCCGGGAAGATTTTTCCCCTAGCTACAGGCTGGGTCGACCAGGGAACCCCCTGGAGTGGCGCCATTATGGTGCCGCATAAATACCCCTGGGACCCAGCCCCCACCTCAGTTCCTTCTTGCCGGCTAATCCGACAGTGGGGAAGGAGGGCGGGTTTGGAATGGATGTGAGCAACACATCTCGAAGAACAACAGTTACAGGTAAGTAACCTCGTTTTCTTCTTCGAGTGATTGCTCATATGCATTCCATGTAGGTGACTACAAGCAATACCTAGGAGGCAGGGTCAGATTGACCCATCGCAGAGGGTAGAACCGCTGACCCAAACGCCACATCGTCCCTGGCCTGCTGGACTATGGCGTAGTCGGCGGCAAAGGTGTGGACGGAGGACCCGGTGGCCGCCCTGCAGATGTTTGTGATAGGAACCCTCTCCCGGAAGGCCGCAGGGGACGCCTGCGCTCTCGTGGAGTGTGCTGTTATCTTCTCAGCGGGCCTGCCCGCGAGTTCGTAACAGGTGCGAATGCACGAGGTTATCCAGGAGGGGAGCCTTTGGGCGGAGACCGGTTGGCCCTTCATCCTAGTGAGGTAAATAGAAAGGAGCATAAGCACTGCCAAATAAAGTGTAAGAAAAAAAAAAAACAGGATGTTAGGAATCATTAAAAAAGGGATAGAGAATAAGTCGGAGAATATCTTATTGCCCTTATACAAATCCATGGTGCGCCCACATCTTGAATACTGCGTACAAATGTGGTCTCCTCATCTCAAAAAGGATATACTGGCACTAGAAAAGGTTCAGAGAAGGGCAACTAAAATGATTAGGGGATTGGAACGGGTCCCATATGAAGAGAGATTAAAGAGGCTAGGACTTTTTAGCTTGGAAAAGAGGAGACTAAGGGGGGATATGATAGAGGTATATAAAATTATGAGTGGTGTGGAGGAAGTAAATAAGGAAAAGTTATTTACTTGTTCCCAAAATAGAAGAACTAGGGGCCACTCAATGAAATTGGCATGCAGCAGGTTTAAAACAAATAAAAGGAAGTTCTTCTTCACACAGCGCACAGTCAACCTGTGGAACTCCTTACCTGAGGAGGCTGTGAAGGCTAGGACTATAACAGGGTTTAAAAGAGAGCTGGATAAATTCATGGAGGCTAAGTCCATAAATGGCTATTAGCCGGGATGGGTAATGAATGGTGTCCCTAGCCTCTGTCTGTCAGAGGGGGGTGATGGATGGCAGGAGAGAGATCGCTTGATCATACCTGTTAGGTTCACTCACTCCGGGGCACCTGGCATTGGCCACTGTCAGTAGACAGGATGCTGGGCTAGATGGACCTTTGGTCTGACCCAGTATGGCCGTTCTTATGTTCTTATGTTCTTATGTTCATCTGATCCGCCACCGCAACAAAGAGTTGTGTTGTCTTTCTAAACGGTTTTAAGCGGTCTAAATAAAAAGCGAGAGCTCTTCTGACATTGAGCGCAACTGTTGCTGCCTTCCAGAGGTGTGGGGCTTCGGGTAGAAGACCGGCAGGAAAATGTCCTGGTTAACATGGAAAGGGAGAGACCACCTTGGGAAGGAAGTCTGGATGGGGCGTAGCTGCACCTTGTCCTTATAAAAGACTATATATTCGGTGGCTCTGAGGTCAGCGCCCTGATCTCTGACACTCTGAGCGTCGAGGTGATAGCTACGAGGAAGGCTACCTTCCAGGAAAGGTATAGCAAGGAGCACGTAGCGAGGGGCTCAAAGGGGGCATGGTGAGGCAGGAAAGTACAAGGTTGAGGTCCCAGGGCGGGACAGGGCGCTTAACGGTAAAGTTTGTCCAGCCCTTTAAGAAAGTGATAGACCATAGGGTCTGAAAGACCGAGTGGTCCGCTGGGCCAGGATGGAACGCCGAGATGGCCGCCAGGTGGGCCCGAATGGCAGAGGTAGAGAGACCTTGATGTCTAAGGTCCAACAAATGGTCTAGGATAACTGGGATGGAGGCTTCCCTGGGGATGGTGTTGTGCTGCATACACCAAACAAAGAAGTGGGGTCCACTTTGCAGTATAGGTGTTTCTGGTCGATGGTTTTCTGCTTCCCAGAAGAACACCTTGCACCAGGGCAGAACACAAGAGTTCCAGGCCCCTTAGCCATGCAGCAGCCACGCTGCGAGGTGCAGGGACTGCAGGTCCGGGTGGAGTAGGTGACCGTGATCCTGAGAGATCAGGTCTGGCCGCAGCAGGAGGCTGATGGGAGGGGCCCTGGACAGCTGGAGGAGGGATGCATACTAGCATTACCTGGGCCAGGCCGGGGCTATGAGGATCATACGCACCTTGTCCCGTTTGATCTTGAGGATCACCTTGTGCAAGAGCAGGATCGGAGGGAACGTGTAGAGCAGGTGGCCCGTCCAGAGAAGGAGAAAGGCGTCTGTCAAGGAGCCCTGGGAGCTGCCGTGGAAGGAGCAGAACTGGAGGCACTTCCTGTTCTGCCGAGTGGCAAAGAGGGCGATCTGGGGAAACCCCCACTGTAGGAAGATCGTCCGGATGACATCTGGCCGGATGGACCACTCGTGTGACAGGAATGATCTGCTGAGGTGGTCCGCCAGCGTATTCTGGGCTCCCGGGAGAAAGGAGGCCACTGGGTGAATGGAGTGGGCTATGCAAAACTCCCAAAGGAGGACCGCCTCCGACAAGGGGGGTTCGAGCGTGCTCCGCCCTGCTTGTTTATATAAAGCTGGGCTGTGGTGTTGTCTGTTAGCACCGCTACACAGTGACCCGTTAGCGTGCCCCCGGAGGCTTGGCACGCTAATCGAACGGCTCTCAGCTTCCTGACATTGATGTGGAGGCGGAGATCGGCCTCCAACCAGCGGCCCTGAGTTCTGAGCTCTCCGAGGTGGGCTCCCCAAGCCAGAGACGAAGCGCCTGTCACTAGGGACGTGGAGGGGCTGGGCGGAGGGAAGGGAACGCCCTGGCAGACAATGTCCTGATTTTCCCACCAGGCCAGAGCGGAGAGGGTAGCTCTTGGGATGGTGAGAAGGGCGTTGATGCTGTCCATGTTCGGCCTGTAGACTGATGCCAGCCAGGACTGGAGCGGGCGCAGCCGCAGCTTGGCATACTGGGTGACGTGCGTGCATGCCGCCATGTGACCCAGACGGCTGAGGAACACCCGAGCCGTCGCCATAGGGAAGGAGTGCAATTCTCGGATCGCCGACTGAATGGCCTGGAAACAAGGCTGTGGGAAGGATGCCATTGCCATGGTAGATTCCAGGAGGGCCCCTATGAACTCAATTTTATGAGTTGGCTCCAGGGTGGACTCCTCCTTGTTGAGGAGTATCCCCAGGCGGTCGAATGTACCAGCTGTACACCGATATGAAAATAAGCGCCCTTCATATCGAGGGCCGCGAACCAGCCTCCCGGATCCAGAGGGAATAATAGTGCCCAAGGTGACCATGCGGAACTTGGACCTGGTCATGTGGGTATAGAGTCCGCGTAGGTCTAGGATGGGCCGGAGACCCCCTTTCGCCTTGGGGATAAGGAAGTGGCGGGAGTAGAACCCTGTCCCCCTGAACTCCTCTGGGACGGGCTCGATGGCTACCAGTGAGAGGAGTGACCTCACCTCCTGTACAAGGAGTTGCTCGTGAGAAGGGTCCCTGAAGAGGGATGGGGAGGGAGGGTGGGAGAGAGAGGTAGTGCTTGGCTGGTGCTCTGCCCCCGGGCGCACCTTCAAAGTAGGGCTTAGACCCCTGAGATGCTTAGGGGCCTGCTGTTTGCCCCCATGCCGTGGCGCGGAGCGATGGCGATTGCCATGCCCCCTCCTGGAAGGTTCAAGTATTGCAGCCACGCACTGCGCCTTAGGGTGGCCCCCAATGCAATCGCTCTGACCGCGGAGTCAGCCGAGTCTAGGGTCGCCTGCAGGGAGATTCTGGCTACTGGCCAAAGCCCTAAACTCCTGATTGGCTTCCGGAGGAGCAGTACCCTCGAACTTAGCCAGAGAGTCCACGGTATGGCAAAAATGTCCAATTTATTTCGGCCTGCTTAGCCTTGGGGCCTGCTGCCGTGGCGCTCCTTATTGCGGAGTCCACCACTAGGGAGGAAGGAGGCGGGCAGACATACAGGTACTCATATTCCTTAGCTGGAACGAAGTACCTCCTCTCCACCCCTCTCTCTGTCGGTGGGATGGAGGCTGGAGTCTGCCATATGGTGGCTCCCAATTTTTTGATCGTGTTGATAAAGGGCAAGACCACCTTTGCTGGTCCGCCCTTCACTAGGATGCTCGCGACCGGATCGTCGTAAGCAGCAACTTCCTCCATCGGGAGGTTCATGTTTTGTTTGGTCACTGCTTTCAACAGGGCCTGGTGGGTGGACAGGTCCACAGGCGGTGGACTTGCAGACAACGTGCCAGCCACCGCCTCGTCCGGAGACGAGGAGGAGAAAGGTTCTGGCTCTGTCGGGCATGGAGCACGTCCTGGTAGGGAAGAGTAGCCGAGGACGGACCTGCGACTGTCTCGTCCGCTCCTCCAAATGGTGCCTGTCGGACCCCGGGCTCCGATGTGGCCACCACAGACTGGGCACTCTGGGCCTGTTGGTATGCCCGAAGTGCCCAGGTGGGCCAGCTGGATGGGAATGGAGCACGGTGCCGGCTCAGAGACCGGTGCCGGGGTGATGGCCGTTGGCAGGGAGACCGCCTCTTGGGTGGTGTCCGGTGCCTGGACGGTGTCCGGTGCCGGGATGGTGACCGGTGCCGGGACGATGTCCGGTGCCGGAATAGTGACTGGCGCTGGGGTGGAGAGCGGTGCCAGGTAGGTCGCGGTGCCTGCTCGTAGAGCGGTGCCGGGAGTGCGATCGGTGCAGAGAGTGCGACCGGCACCTCGATGGAGAACGGCGCCGGGACTCCAATCGGCGCCGAGACTCTGACCGGCAGCGAGACTGGGAGCGGTGCCGGGATCTTTGGCGAGGAGACCTAGCGAGGTCTTGACTCTGAGTGGCGCCGAGACTGCGACCGGCCCTGGGATGGAGACCGGTGCCGGGAGTGCGATCGGCGCCGCGAGATCAACCGGTGCCGGGACCCCAAAGGGTTCCCGGCAGCAACCGCAGGCGCAATCATGGGTGCACAGAGGAGGCTGTCGACGTTATCAGCTCCCTAGCGGCAGCAAAAGTCTCCAGTGGAGGGTAGGGGCTGCAGCTGCGCCGGCACTCTGAGGGGCGAGCTTGCCCGCACCGGACTCAATGGGCCTGAGACAGCGCCGGAGTCAACGGTGCCGGTGCCGGCGGCTGTTGCCCTGAACGCTCCCTCACGGGATGCTGTTCTACGGGCGGCACTGGACTCAACGGGGCCTGAAACGGCGCCGGAGTCAACGGTGCCGGTGCCGGCGGCTGTTGCCCTGAACGCTCCCTCACGGGATGCAGTTCTACGGGCAGCACCGGACTCAACGGGGCCTGAAACGGCGCCAGAGTACACGGTGCCGGTGCCTGCAGCTGTAGCCCTGAACGCTCCCTCACGGGATGCTGTTCACGGGGGGCACAGACTCAAAGGGGCCTGAAACGGCGCCAGAGTCCACAGTGTCGGTGCCTGTAGCTGTAGCCCTGAACGCTCCCTCACGGGATGCTGTTCACGGGGGGCACCGGACTCAATGGGGCCTGAAACGGCACCAGAGTCCACGGCGGTTTGGCGGACGCCGCCTTGGAGCGGGTCCCGGTGCCTCACCCGAGTCCGTTGCAGGAGCGAGGGTCGACTCCATGAGGGGCTGTCGGAGGCAAGACTCTCTGTCTTTCCGGTGCGCGGCTTAAGTCTTCACTTGTCCACCAGATGAGAGTCGCCCAGGCACTTCAACAGTTAAAATGTGAGTAGCCCCCAGGCATAGGCTACCCACACTGTGCAGGGGCTTTGAAACCCTGAGTTTAGGGAGGCATCCCTGCCGTTAACAACTATTTACAACACTTAACTAAAGTACTTAACAACAAAGAACCACTAATGATTAACTATCAATACTACAAAGCTAGGAGAAAGGAGATCGCTAAAGAGCAGAGCTCCAATGTTCCGACAACCAGCGCGGGCGGTAAGAAGGAACTGAGGTGGGGGCTGGGTTCCAGGGGTATTTATGGACCATAACAGCGCCACTCCAGGGGGCTTCCTGGTCGACCCAGCCTGTAGCTAGGGGAAAAATCTTCCCGGCAACTGTGCCCGCGGCGCGTGCACAACCTACATGGAATGCATATGAGCAATCACTCAAAGAAGAACTACTTGTTTAAATGTGTTCATTATGAATGAAAAATATGATACATTTCACAACGAATCATAAAAAAAACCAGTATTCTTGAAATAGTTCCATCTTTGTCAGTTACTTATTCAAGGCCGTATCTATATTGTATTATAGGAGGTCAAACTTGTTGAACAGAAAATTGGCCCCCAAGTTATCCACTTAATGTAAACAGCCCCATAATATTTGATTTGTATTTATTTTTGTCAAGAGCGTGCTACAAATAGCTCTTTGTCAAACCTTTACAAGAAATAACTTCTACTGTGCTACAGCCATTGACAGAGTCTTGCTATTATTGACCCTTAGCCAGCAAAGCACTTACACGTCGGCATGAGTAAGCATGTGATTAGTCTCACTGACTTGTTAATAATTGCAATAAGAAAAGGTTTTGATTTTGGTCATTACACCATACTGTCACGATCAACAATTCAAAGCCAGAGAAGTATGTGTGCTACTTTGGACTTTTTTTCCCCTTTAATGCCCGTTTGCTGCCCTGTTCAGAGGATCCACTTATAATTTTCCATTAATTATTTAAGCTGGATTTCGTTTGCTGATATGCAAGGCACATTGGTGAGTAAAATGTCCCAAGTAAGCAAACGTTTTTTAAACGTGTTTAAATAAGTTGTCAAAGTCCTATGCTTTTGTTATAAACAAATGAAATGTTGCTGCTAAGCATGGACAATCCTGGCACTTCTTTAAGAACACTAAATCTTGGAATATTGCACACTGCTGCTGATTTTTAAAGATACCTACTGCTGTACTGGCATCACAGAAAAAAAGATCTCCAGTTGAACAGAAAATGAACTTTTTTTTTTTTTTTTTTTTTTGAGTTTCGAAACATTAAAAAAAATCATTCTGGGTCAAATGAAAAGTTTTGTTTCAACAAATCAAAATATTTCATTTCAAATTTGACTATTTTAAAACATTTTTGATTAATACAATAAAATCAAGTGAAGTGTTTCAATTTTTTCTGAATCTTTTGGGGGACCAAAACAATTTGGCAAAATTGACAAGTCTGCAAAACCTTTTGGTGTCACTAAATGTGTCTTTTTTGGCTGAAAAAATGCTTCAGCTAGAAAAATTCACCAAGCTCTCTTTGGGAACAGTCAGGGATCACAGCAAACTAGAGAAGTGCCTGATTTAGGTAATAGCTTTTTCCCAGGGATACAGCTCAGATTTTTTTAAATTGGAATGAAAATAGTTAATCAATAGGTTGCATAGAGAAAAGACGAGAGGTTGAAAGAGCCTAGGAGGATGAGAGAGATCTGAGAAGTAAAGCATTAGAATCAACAATGAAATGTAAGAGAGGCACAACATTTTTATTTAATTGAAGAATGCAAGTCAAGACAGACTAGTTTAGAAGTTTGGGATATAAACTAACAATAATAGTGTGAAGAATGATCATGACTGGGAATGTTAACATCATCAGACTAGTTTTTATCCAATTAAATATTTATACACACATATTTATACACACATGACTATTTATATGTATATTTATACACATGACTATTGTTCACTGTTCTCTTTATGAAATCTACATCAAATTCCTTTTTATGACAATACGCTTTCTTCAGTTTCTTTTGACTTTCTTTGTAAGAAAATTGGCCTAGAAGTGGATGCATTTTGTGCATGCATTTAAACCTGGCATAAATAAATTATAGATTAAAATTCATATTTAACGAGTTTACGATTGATTCTGAAGCATATGATTCTGGTGCAGTTATAAAACTACAATGTTTTAAGGAGAAAAGCAGAAATATAGGCACTATCAGAAAACCACAGATCTGTAACACAGCTTTGATAACGTATTTCTTTCTCTGAATAGTTCTATAAACACTGGATTATCTGTTTTCATGCAAATCAAGAGGACTCCTGCTACCGAGATGCAATATATTACAAATATACTGTGCCCCAAACCATTTGTTATCATTTGTCTTAACATCTCTGTATCTAGGAACTGGTTACATTTTATAAATGTTCATCAGCTGTTAAGAGCAGTAAAAGGCTAGGGCTCCCTATTCACAATTTCTTATAAATAAAATACATTTAATCTCTAACAGATTGGTGGCATTTAATTATATAAATTTGTTTTGCTCATCTCCATATACTCACTGATGAGTGAGAATGAAAGCCAAAATGTAAGAGAGAAATTTCCGAATCTCTTTTGTAAATATCTTACCTTTTTAAATTATCTGTTTCTAAATGGTTAGAACAGTTTTTTCCTAAAATAAGCTTCATTTGATTCCAATGTGAAGAAACCACACCATCTTGTGGTCAGATGCAGGCATGACACTGAAAGACCGAAGTCTGGTTAAGCAGAATGTCTGCATCACAGAAATTGCAGATAAACACTGCTATTGGAGAAGTAGCTCAGATGTCATTAAGAAAAATTGATATATAAAAAAGTGATTATTTTTTTCTTGAGTATTAACACTTTAAAACTTGTTTTTTACATTAGATTACATTTCCTCAAGATCATTAAAACAAATTTATGGAATACTGCAAAGAAGAAGGTAATTATTTAGTTAATCAGGAACATTTACAAATTTTGACAGGTGACAATTGTATGATTTCAAAGGTATTCTTATAGTTATTTCAAAACCAAGACAGACCTCCTCCTCCCATATTTGGACCAATAACAGCTGAGATAAACTAGTTAAGGTAGCTAAGCAACAACAATGTATTTACTTGTCACATCATTTGCAATACCAAACACTTACAAGCAAACAAATGAAGAGTTAAGGCCACCACAAATCATACAATGCCTAAATAAAAATAGTGAGGGAACACTTCACATTTTATATTTGTATACTGTATACACACACTTCAAAAAGATTTTTGATACTATCTCATATGATGGTTTCATAAATGAACTTAGAAAAATATAACCTAGACAAACCTACTACAAGATGGTTGGAAAACAGTACTCAGAGAGTAGTTATCAATGGTTTACATTCAAGCTGGAAAGACATATGAAGTGGGATCCTGCAGAGATTTGTCCTGGGTCTGATTCTATTCAGTGTCTTCATAAATGATTCAGATAATGGCATAGAGAGCACACTTAGAAATTTTGCAGACAGTACCAAGCTGGGGGATTGAAAATGTTTTAAAGAACAGGATTGGACTTCAATATGATCTTGACAAATGGAGAAATGGTCTGAAATAATTAGGATGAAATTCAGTAAGAACAAATTCAAAGCACTACACTTGGGAAGGAATAATGAATCTCACAAATACATGAAAGGAAATGACTGTCTAGGAAGGAGCACTGCAGAAAGGATCTGGGAATTACAGTGGAGTACAAACTAAATATGAGTCAACAATGTAATTCTTCCACTTTCCTCAGCACTGTGATAAGGCCTCAACTGGCGTACACTTCTGAGTACCACACTTGGGGAATGATATGGACAAATTGGAGAAAGTCCTGTGGAGAGCAACAAAAATCATTAATGGTCTACAAAACATGACCTACCAGAAGGGTTTTTAAAAAATGGGTTTATTTAGTCTGAAAAAGAAAAGACTGAGTGAGGACATGATAACCGTCTTAAAGTACATAGAAGATTCTCATGTAGAGTAGGGTGATAAAGTGTTCTTATTCACTGAGGACAGGACAAGAAGTAATGGACTTAAATTGCAGCAAGGGAGATTTCAGGTTAAACATTAGGGAAAAAATTCCTTACTGTATGGATAGTTAAGCACTGGAACAAATTACATAGGGAGGTTGTGGAATCTCTGTCATTGGAGGTTTTTAAAGAACAAGATAGACAAACAACTGACAAGGACGGTCTAGATCAGGGGTTCCCAAACTTGTTCCATGGCTTGGCCTCAGTAAGCCCCTGGCTGACCGCAAGATGTTTTGTTCACCCGAGTGGCCATAGGTTCGACCGCTTGCAGCTCCCACTGGCTGTGGTTTGCCATTCCTGACCAATGGGAGTTGTAGGACGCACTGCGGGCCAGGCCACCGCATCCTAAAGCTCCCATTGGCCGGGAATGGCGAACCACGGCAAGTGGGAGCTGCGAGCGGCTGAACCTACGGCCACTCTGGTAAACCTACGGCCAATGCGGGCCACTGCGGCCATTCACATTTCACAGATCTGTAATCTAAAGGCAATCACTGTACCACAGTATTTTTTGAACAATTACTCCCATATATTGGTGTTGATCCTGCAGGACTTACAACAAAATACCCAGTTTCAGTTAGCATTAGTTGGGTAAAAACACCAGATCAGTCCACACATCATTAAGCCCTTTTGAATAGCTCTGGTTCCATAGAGCTTTTTTGGCATGATGGATTGCCAAGTCTTTACAAACTGTTACTTTTTTCAGAAGTGCCTAGGGAATAATCATTTTGCTGTAGATAAATCAGCATGTGCACACAGAAGTTTTACAAAACTTTTAACCATCAAAAATATATATGATCACAGCCACCTTTATCTCTCCAGGATTTGTTTTAAAACAGATTGACCAGCTCTCAAATGGAAAATAGTAAAATAATTTACTATTACTAAGATAAATTTGTAAATTCTTTGACAGGGCAAAGACACATGGCTATAGGAAAGTAGTGGGAGATAGATATATTAGCCCCAGGCTAAACAAATCCCCTTACCAGGGTAAGCAAATGGCAGTTGCTCCAAGTCAATTGAGACACATGGGACAAATTAAGATCCATCCAGAAAGCAGGGAAGACAGCTAGGTTGATTGGGACACCTGAAGCCAATCAGGGCTGGCTGAGACTAGTTAAACGCCTCCCAGTTAGTTATGTGAGAGCATGCATGTCAGGAGCTGTAGGAGGAAGCTGTGCTGCTGGAGAAATGGAGCAGTACAAATCCTTATCAGGCATAAGGAAGGAGGCCCTTAGGTAAGGGTGATGTAGATATTTGGGAATTCTATTCTATGGAGAAGTGGCCCAGGGAATTGTACGTGTCCTGTTTCCAAAAAGTCAGCTACCAAGAGCTGCTACTATCTGGGTTCCTAGGCTGGAGCTTGGGGTAAAAGCTGAATTCCAGGCTATTTGAGAAGTTGAAAGTGCTATATATGCTGGTTACTATTAAACATATCTAGCAGATTTCATCATTGGTTCTGATCCAGTGTATGCTATAGACCAGTTGTGGCATCTTAATTAGACATTTTAACTTGATGTCTTGTAGCAAATCAAGAAAACTGAACATAAAAACGGCCATAATGGGTCAGATTAAAAGTGCATCTTGTCCGGTATCCCGTCTTCTGACAGTGGACAGTGCCAAACACCTCTGAGAAATTGAACAAAACAGGGCAATTATCAAGTGATCTATCCCCTGTCATCCAGTCCTAGCATCAGACAGCTAGAGGTTTAGGCACACCCAGAGCGTGGGGTTGCATCCCTGACTATCTTAGCCAACAGCCATTGGTGGACATATACTGCATGCACTTATCTAATTCTTTTTTGAACCCTGTTATGTTTTTTTCCCTCACAACACCCCCGATAATGAATTCCACAGGTTGGCTGCACTGTGTGAAGAAGCACTTCCTTATGTTTGTTTTAATTTCCTTGGGTAACCTCTTGCATTATGTGAAGGAGTAAATAAGACTTCCCTGTTCACTTTTTTCACACCATCCATGATTTTACAAACATCTATTTTATACCCCCTTAGCTGCCTCTTTTCTAAGATGAACAATCCCAGTCTTTTTAATGAAAGCAAGGAATACTTGTAGCACCTTAGAGACTAACCAGTTTATTTCAGCATAAGCTTTCGTGGACTTAAGCCCACTTCATCGGATGCATAGAATGGAACATAAGTACGATGCATTTATACTCACAGAAAGAAGGGGAAAAAAGTTGTACATTAGCATACCAATTCTAAGAGGCTGTTAAATCTGGATGGGCCATTATCAGCAGGAGAAAAAAATACCTTTTGAAATGGATTTCTGTGTCTGCACTAGATAGCAAGTGTTGAATATAAATTAACTCGGGAAATGCAGTCAATTAGTGTAATGAGAGAACCATTCACAAGTCCTATTTAGCCCCTGGTTAATTGTATCCAATTTGAAAATTAATTCCAGTTCCTCAGTTTCTCCTTGGAGTTTGAATCAGGATTGAATCTTCCTGGCTATTCCATTAAAGATTTGATGGTGTCAATTTTGAAACAGAAAAATTTCCAAAACAGACTTCAATGAGAAACTGAGGATAGCTCAGTGGTTTGCACATTGGCTTTCTAAACACAGGGTTGTGAGTTCAATTCTTGAAGGGGGATATGGGGGAAAAAAACCTGTTGGATGATTTAATTGGGGTTGGTCCTGTTTTAAGCATGGAGTTGGACTAGATCTCCTGAGATCCCTTCCAACTCTGATATCCTATGAGAGGTGCTTCCCAGACATTTAAGAGATGGTCCCTGTCCTGTGGAGCTCACAGTTCAAGGAAATACAGACAAGAGGACAGAAGTTACGGAAGGGAAAACTAAAACTGAGGATTTTTATATAAGATCCTAGAATCACTCTGGCAGGACAGTAAACAGGGATTCAAACATGGGCAGGGTAGGTATTATGGGAGGGTTCAGGGATGGTTATTACAGTATTTCAAATAAGATAGCACAGTCACCAACACAAAAAGTGAAACAAGTTTAATCCCCAAAGTACCGGGAGACGTCATTTAGATTTGTCAGTTGCATTTCTCAAGAACAAATTGTGTCAAACCAACTTAATAGCTTTCTTTTACAAAGTAACAAGCCTTGTGGTTAGGGGAGAAACGGGAAATGTGGTATGTCTTGACTTTAGTAAGGCTTTTGATACTGTTTCACATGATCTTCTCATAAACAAACTAGGGACATACAACCTAGATGGAGCTACTATAAGGTGGGTGCACAACAATGGGTTGGAAAACCGTTCCCAGAGAGTAGTTATAAGCAGTTTGCAGTCAAGCTGGAGGGCATATCGAGTGGATCAGTTATGGATCTGGTTCTGTTCAATATCCTCACCAATTATTTAGATAATGGCAGAGAATACAATTATAAAGTTTGTGGATGACACAAGCTAAACATGAGTCAACAGTGTAGCACTGTTGCAAAAAAACCAAACATCAGTCTGGGATGTATTAGTAGGAGTGTGGTAAGAAAGACACAAAAAGTAATTCTTCTGCTGTACTCTATGCTGATTAGGCCACATCTGGAGTATGTGTCAAGTTCAGGGTGCCACATTTCAGGAAAGATGTGGACAAATTGGAGATAATCCAGTGAAGAGCAACAGAAATGATTAAAGATCTAGAAAATATTACCTATGAACCTATGAAGGAAGACAGAAAAAAATGGGCTTGTTTAGTCTGGAGAAGAGAAGACCGAGGGGGACATAACAGTTTTCAAGTACATAAAAGGTTATTACAAGGAGGAGGGAGAAAAAATATTCTACTTAACCTCTAAGGATCGGAAAAGAATCAATGGGCATAAATTGCATCAAGGGCTGTTTAGGTTGAACATTACGAAAAACTTCCTAACTGTCAGGGTAGTTAAGCATTGGAATAAATTGCCTAGGGAGGTTATGGAATCTCTATCATTGGCCATTTAAAAGCAGGTAAGAGAAACGCCTGTCCGGGTTGGTCTAAATAATACTTAGTGCTGCCTAAGTGCAGGGGACTGGACTAGGTGACCTCTTGAGGTCCCTTCCAGTCCTATGATTCTATGGGTGACTTCCCCTGGAATCCCTCTCTCTGAAGGATCCTTCCTTTCTGAAATGTGTTTCTTCCTGTCAGGCAGAATCAAGTCTGTTAACCCTCAGGACAAAGTGAGCAACCAATCTATTTTTGCAGACTTTGTAAAAGTGTGTGTGAAAGGATTAGGAGTAGAGAAAATGGTATCGAATTCTGTCTGAGAGGGCGGGTGGAAATGATATAGGAATTTTGTGATTGATAGTGGCCCAGTCTGTCCCACTGGACAGTATTATTTGTATTAAATCATTTGTTCCTTCTCATAGGCGATGCAATAGGTGCATTTTATAACCTTAAAGGAATAAAAAAATAACCTCAGCACAAAATGCATTGGCTGGCTGAGGCTAGTCTGACTCAGTAAATCGACCACAAGGGAGTGATAGGTAAAAGATGAAGGAAAGACAGAAGGCCAAACTAATCATAGAATGGAGAGACAAGAGGGATATTTCATGTTAAATTGTATGTCAGAGGCAACTGAGGAGAAGAAAAAACAGATGAGTTCAGCAAAATGGCAGTTGGCCCGGGGGCCTAAAACAGTACATTGACCTTTTAGTTCTCCGGACGAAAAGTTTAGAAGATGGAGGGTTTGGAAGTTTTCTTGTTGTATCTCTGACTGTCCCTTTTGTGGCTGTAATTAGTGGTTTTTGTTCTGAAGTTTTTATTTAATAAATCTGAACAGGGGAAAAGGTTGTTGAAGGGAAAAGGTTGAAGAGAGAATTGATGAGGAAAAGATTAATTTGCTCTCTTCTCAATTTGTTGAAGGTTGCAGTCAGGGTCTCATAGGGACAGAGCTATCCCTGGGACAGAGCAAATTGGGGTGACTGCCCCAGGCCCCATACTTTTGGGGGTTCCACATGTCTGTCCTGATATTTTCCCACTTCCCAACCTATGTACAATTGAGACGGCACTTGTCCTGATACTGAGGTGAGAATGCATGTGAGGAGGTGAGGCAGGAGGTGGGTGGGCGAATAGGATGAGGAGGCGAATGGGAAGGCAAGCGGCAGGGGAGTGAGGAGGCAGGTGGTTGTGGGGGTGCACTGGATGGATGGTGAGGAGAGTACAGGGAGGAGGGTGGTGGGGAGGCAGGTGAGGAGGCGGGCGGATGGATGGTGAGGAGCAGCGGTGGGTGAGCAGGCAAGCAGCAGGAGGGCAGACAAGAGGGGGTGAGGAGGCCGGGGGCAGGCAGATGGCAAGGAGGAGAGCAGCTGTCGGTCGTGGGATGGGGTTGCGCTGGATGGATGGTGAGGAGACTAGTGGGGAGTCAAGTGGTGGGCGGATGGACAGCGAAGAGAAGAGCAGCAGGTGGGTAAGAGGGTGAGGAGTTGAGCAGCAGGTGGGAGGGTAGAAAATGAGGAGAGAGGCAGGTGGGTGAGGAGGTGAGCAGCAGGTGGGCAGAGAGATAGTGCAGGCGGATAGACAATGAGGAGGAGAGTGGTGGTCGGCTGGTGGGTGTGCCGGGTGGCCGGTGAGGAGACTAGCAGAGAGGTGAGTGGCGGGCAGATGGACAGCAAGGAGGAGTGTGGCGGGCGGCTGGGGAGGTGTGAGGAGGTGAGCAGCAGGTGGTGGATGGATGACGAGGAGGAGAGCAGCGGGCGAGCGCATAGGTGTGCTGGGCAGACAGCTAGGAGACTAGCTGGGAGGCTGATTTGTCCCAGGCCACATACCCCTGTGTGGACCTTCCACAGAATTCAGCCTTTGCCACAGAACTGAGCTCTAGAATCTCATTTTATTTAAAAAAAGAGAGAAAAAAACAAGTTTCTAGCATTATAGTTGCAAAGAAAACCTTGAAAGTGTGAACTGAGTCTAACTCATGCCCACCTGAGTCTGCAAGGAGCTTGAAACAGTGATTCAGAGACACATGAATTGCCACAGTCACCTTACCCAGACGCCATGGACCCCAGCATTCTACAGCTTTGGAGTTTGGTATTTTTCCAAGAAAACACATAATTCATTATTTTGCTGCAGCCTGGTGCCCAGCATTCCCTTCTGGAATCTGTCTGCAGCTGCCACATGCTCTGCACAAGGGGAAATCACTGAATTACAATTTACTCTTGAGGGAATTCTGCACCCCAAAATTAAAGTTCTGTATATTTTATTTGTCAGAATAACACAATAGCAATATAATCACACCATTTCCCATTATTTGCTGACAAGTAGTTTGAAATAATTTACCAAAATGGAAAATGGTGTGATTATATTGCTATTGTGTTACTGTGTAATTTTGACAAATAAAATATGCAGAACTTTAATTTTTGGGTGCAGAATTCTCTTAAGAGTACCAGTGGTACAATCTGAGTGCAGGCAGCAAGATGGATGGACGCAGAGGCTGAGGAATGTAGATGCACGGGGTTCTGGGTGCAGGCAAAAGTGTGAGGGCAGGGAGCAAGAGCTAGGATCGAGTTTACAACCAAGGAGCAAGAGGACCCAGAATTGCAGGCTGGGCAGCTAGGCTTCCTAGGGAATAGAGTAGCAGCCAGGGCCTGGGGAACTGAGAAAATAAACTCCTGAAGATGACTATACTTTCTCTGCTTCTCTGGGATGCACAAATAAGGTGCTAAGTGTCTGGTTTTTGACCGGAACGCCCAGTTGAAAAGGGACCCTGGCGGTTCTGGTGAGCATTGCTGACCAGGCTATTAAAAGTGTGGCTGGCGGCGCAACGGGGCTAAGGCAGGCTTCCTGCCTGCCGTGGCTCTGCGCACCTCCCAGAAAATGTTCCCCTTCTGTCTCCTACACATAAAGTCAGCCATTGTTCTCCGAACGCTACAGCCACTCCAAGAGCCTGCTCCACAGCTCCCATTGACCGGAAACACAGCCAATGGGAGTTGTGGAGGTGGTCCCTGCGGACCTCTGTATAGGAGGCAGAGGGAGGACATGCCATTGCTTTTGGGAACTGCTTGAGGTAAACGCTGCCCCAGAGCCTGCACCCCAACCACCTTCCATGCCCCAACCTCCTGCGCCAGTCCTGATCCCCCTTGTTAGGACCGGAAGACATTGTGACGGGCAACCACTAGAAGGTGTAGTTACGCTTCTAACTCAACTCCAGGAGAGTGCATAGTGATGCTATGAGATTGACCTTGCTGTTATCTGTGTGTTTGGGAACAGTTCCCAGACTGTTCCCAGCTGTGTGAGTGTTTACCCCGTCTGTGTGAGAATGAATGCGTGGGAAACTAAATGGGGAAACTAAGGCAGGACTGTGTAACCAACAAGTGCTAACCAATCAGTTGTTGCTTGCAAATGAGACATGAGTATGTCTGAGATGTAAATGTGTGAGTGTATTTAAGCCCACTCCCGTATTTGCTCGTGGGCTCTTCCGACCTGGCAACGGCTCCGAAGTGCTAGGTAACCCTTTCTGCGGTCGCGCTGATCTGAATCGGGCCCCTCAGCGCCTATTCGAGGGACCGAGGCCTTCAATAAACTCATCTACTTTCTACAACCACGTGTGTGTGCCTTGTCTCGCAAAATCCAAAGTACCTCACAACACCCCTCTTGCCCTCTGAAGCTCTTGGTCCCAGCCAGGAGCAGCATCCTACACTCCAAACCCCTCATCCCCAGCCAGATCCCTCCCGCCCAACCCCCCTGCCCCAACCCAGAGCCCCCTCCCGCACCCCAAATCCCCCACACCAGAACCCACACCCCTAGCTGGAGCCCTCAACCCTCCCCCAATCCCCTGCCCCAACCTGGAGCCCCCCCCCCCGCCTCCCCACACCCTGAACTCCTCATTTCTGGCCCCACTCTGAAACCTGCACTCCAGCCCAAAGCCTGTACCCCCTCTTACACTCCAATCCCTGCCTCATCCCAGAGCCCCCTCCCATACTCCAAACCCACTGGCTCCACCCTGCCAGCCCAGAGCCCCCTCCTGTACCTGTACCTCATCCCTGGCACCAACCCAGAGTCCACATCCCTCAGCCACAGTCCTCACCCTCTCCCGCATCCCAACCCATGGCCTCAACCCATAGCCCCCTCCCACATCCTGAAATCCTCATTTCTGACCCCACCCCAGAGCCCACACCCCTAGCTGGAGCCCTCACCCCTTCTCGCACCCCAAACGCCTGAGCCAGCCCAGTGAAAATGAGCAAGTGAGGATAGGGAGAGAGTGTGATGGAAGGAGAGGAGTTGGAGTGAGCAGGGCATGGAGTCTCCGAGAAGGGGCAGGGCCTCAGAGGGGGCGGGGCAGGGGACAGGGCAAGGGTGTTCAGTTTTCTGTGAGTAGAAAGTTGGAAATTCTATGCACGAAGCACAGGAAGGCGATACTGTCACAGGACCTGATCCTATTGTGCTGTGGGATACACAGAGTCCTGGTTGAAATGGAACAGACATTTACTGGACTTTTTACATTTACTGAGAAAATGATTGCCATTTGAACTGGAAAAGTAACCTTTGGTGGGCAATAATGCTATCCACTGGGCTGCAGAGGGGCCAACCTGTGGCTCCGGAGCTACATGCGGCTCTTCAGAAGTTAGTATGCGGCTCCTTGTATAGGCACCGACTCCAGGGCTGGAGCTGGCACTTTCCAATGTGCCGGGGGGTGCTCACTGCTCAACCCCTGGCTCTGCCACAGGCCCTGTACCCCACTCCATCCCTTCCTGCCCCCTCCCCTGAGCCTGCCGTGCCCTCACTCCTCCCCCTCCCAGAGCCTCCTGCATGCCATGAAACAGATGATCAGCAGGTGTGGGGAAGAAGGTGGAGGTACTGATCAGATGGGAGGTGCTGGGAGCTAATGGACTGCTGATGTATTTCTGTGGCTCTTTGGTGATGTACATTGGTAAAATCTGGCTCCTTCTCAGGCTCAAGTTGGCCATCCCTGGACTACGGGTATTACTGCCCACTGTTTTACACAATCCACAGGGCTGCAATGTAGTCAGCAGCTGCTACTAATACACACACATCAAGCTAATTCCCAGCTTTGAAAACTGGAATTCTGGGTAAAATCAAAACTAAGGTGACATTTTCAAAAGTACTCAGTGTTATCACTTTAGAGTGACCAGCTGTCCCGATTTTAGAGGGACAGTCCTGATTTTTGGGTCTTTTTGTATATAGCTATTTCCTATTACCCTCCACCCCCATCCTGATTTTTCACACTTAATGTCTGGTCACCCTATATCACTGACTTAAATGAGAACAGAGTTAGCCATAAATATTTTCCATAAGTGGCATTAGATACATCGGTGAACTACAAACATTAAGAATTTAATGTATAAAGGCCTAGTCAGGCTCTTAAATCCATATTTAGATAACAAAATAAGTGCTACGCACTCAACTGTTCCCAGTAAGCTCAATGTGAGCCCTTGGGTGCTCCGTAATTTTAAAAAATAGATCACTTATTTAGTATCTAATATGTTTAGGAGCCTACTTTAGGCTCTTACATTTGAATGTCACAGCCCATGGCCTTAATCTAAGGGCTGGATTTTTTTTTAAATGGGTTTCACGCAAGATCTCAAATGTACAGTAATAATACAGTCCTACACTTGTCAGAGTAAAATGAAGTGTGAGCAAATGTACTTCAGGTTTGTACCACGCGGTGGCAGCAAAGGATCTGTGAGAGCTCTTGCATTCCGCAGCCTGGACACAGTATGTTTACAGCTCACAGTATGTTTTCCTGTAGAGCATCAAATATGAGCAGAACAGAATGCAGTGTAGTGTTTACTCCTAAAGGAGGAAATTGTGACAGTTTACAGGTTGTTTCTGGCAAAAGGTGCCGAAAATGGATGGATTCTTCATAACATGGTCAAAATAAATGTTGAAAAAAAACCAACCTGAAAAAAATATCTATATATATAAAAGTCAAATGGTGTATGCGTGCGTGTATGTATGCGTGTATGTATGTGCACTTACTCCTTCCACACCGTTTGAGCTAGAGACTTGAAATTTGGTACAGTTAGAGGTCTTAGGGTCCTAATCAGGGTAAGAGTCGGAAATTTTTCAAATCTCACCTCTGATGCCCCCCAGGGGTGAAATTATTTAAAGGCCAATCACATCAGCTGGGCAGCTGCTGTTCTCTGTGACATAGTTATGATGTCATAATACCCCCTCCAATGGACCCCGCATTCGCTCAGCTCTCTGCCCCCTCCCCACCTCCGACGGACCCGAGTTGGGTTTGGTCGGAGGGTAAGTGAGGTAGGGGTGTCGGGTTTGGTCTGGGGGTGAGGTGGGGGTGTCGGGTTTGGTCGGGGGGGTAAATGAGCCGGGGGTGTTGGGTTTGGTCTGGGGGTGTGGGAAGGTGTCGGGGTGGGTGAGGTGTGGGTGTTGGGGTTGGTCAGGGGGTGTTGGGCTTGGTGGGGGGGTAAGGTGGGGGTGTTGGGTTTGGTTGGGGGGGTGAGGAGGGGGAGCGGGGTTGGTCGAGGGGTAAGTGGGTGTCGGGTTTGTTTGTGGTTGTAGGTAGGGGTGTCGGGTTTGGTTGGGGGGGAAGTGAGGTGGGTGTGTCAGGTTTGGTCTACGGGGGGGTGAGGTGTGGGTGTTGGTCAGGGGGTATTGGTAGGGGGGGTGACGTGGGGGTGTTGGGTTTGGGTGGGGGTGTGAAAATGTGAGTCGGGGTTGGTCGAGGGGTAAGTGAAGTGGGGATGTCGGGTTTGGTCGGGGGGGGTGAGGTGGGGGTGTCAGGTTTGCTCTCTGCCCCCTCCCCCCTCCAACGGACCCCGCACTTGCTCTGCCCCCTCTCCACCTCCAATGGACCCGAGCAACGCCGGGTATTTTTGCTAGTCATGAATAAAGAACATCAGAAATCCAATGAAACCTCTCTTTGATGTGTTTGCGTAGGAATTATACATCAAGTGAACACAATATACCAAACAGGAGAAGCACGCCTCCCGAGAAAAGCACCTTCATCAGCGTGCTGTGCCCATCCAACAATTGCAGTGAGATATTTGTTGTTTGTTCAAACTGCCTTAGTTTATAGCAGTGCAAACCTAACAAGAGCACTAGCAGAGAGGCCTGATGTGTATTACAGTGTGTCAATCAGCTCTTTCCATTCATGACTGACTCCTGCCCTCAGTGCTGGAGCTTCTGTGTCTCTATATGCTGTTTTAGAGTCACTGTTGTTGCTGTTGTAAAGGGAAAAAACCAGGGAGAATGGAAATTTGAGGCTTGATTGACACAGTAAGCTTTGGGTCTCTCTCAATGCCCTTGTCAGGTTTCCACTGCAACTTAGAAATCAAGAACTTGTAAGGCCTGGAAGATTTTCATTATTCATAAGTGTGCCTTCAGATTTTAAAAGGTTGAAGATGGACTGCCTCATACAATAGCATTGTTCTTCATTGCGGTAGAGCTGTATCAGCATAACCTGAATAATTAAAGATGAGAAAACTCACTTCCTGATTTCAAACCTACCAGAACATTATGGGTTGAAATGCTGAACTCAGAATATATTTGAGTCACATTCCACTTCTGACGAACTGGGGAAAAACAAAAACACTGGGGGGGGGGGACAAGAAAAAGAAAAAGAAAGCTAATGCAATAAAGAGTTAAAATAGAGGCAAGAAAGGGTAGAAAGAGAAAAGGGCATACAGACAATGAAAAGGGGGGAGAGAATGGGGGATAGGAAAAGAGTTAAATGGGAAAATAAACAGACTATACATGGTAGTGCATCCCACTTGTGCCAAACTAGATTTGAGTTGTGTTTTCCAATTGCTAACACAGATCCCTGGTTTTCCTATAGCTGACAAAATAATCTGTTTTTCATTGACTCTCCATCGGGGGTGTGGGTGAAGCCTGGGTTTAAACTTCAGAGGAAAAGGTTTGTAAAGTCAAATTGAAGCCCTATTCCTGAAAACGTCTCCCCCGTGGGTGGACAGATGCCCCAGCATGACAGTGAGACAGTGTGTGGGTACAGCAATCTGCCTGCACACAAGAAGTTGGATAAAGGCTTACCATGCCACAAAGTCCACCATTGATAGTCATCATTCCTAGGTCCTACAGACTGAGTCACATTCTGCTCTCATTTAAGAGCGTCACACACTCTGTTGCTTCTTTTGGCTGAGCACATTGCACACCCCAATGGCTCCTTGCATTCACTGCAATATCACTTTGAACGCTGGGTTTGATCAGTTTGTGTTAGAAACCCTGCAGTATTTGCCTTTTTACTCCACATAATGCAAAAACAAAGATCAAATTCACTATACAGGGGCTAAAGTGAATCTTCATAGCAATAATATCTAAAAAAATTATCTCAGACAGAAAGATGCAACAGCATGTAATACAGAGAAATGAAAATGAAAGGGGAGGCATCCCCTCTCCCCATATGTTGAACAGCTCAGAGAGAAAAGAACCAGAGTGATTCAGATGGCTACAGCTGACATACTTCACGTTCTCTGAAGAAATTCCCAGAACACAGCCTCAGTTAATGGGGCCCAATCATGTAATTTTGTATGGTTCAGAAAAAATGTCACCTTTAGGGATCTCTGAAGTCTCTCACTTGCAGTGGAGGAGGCAGCATGACCCATTACTATACTAGCATTCGTATTTATCATAGGGGGAAAATGACATTTTGAAGCTAATAGAAATCTAAATATAGAGCTAATCTAGAGCCTTTAAATTAGTCCATATGGCTTTAGAAATAATTAGGTCAAATGGTGTCATAAACCACCATAGGAAGTAGACAAGTTTCTGTGTGTCACTAAGAATTCTCAACAGAATTTGGCAAAGATCTGCAAGGCAATAATTAAATTCCAACCCGAGAATGACCTGGAAATCACTAAACTCTACAACACTGCAGACTGCTGAAAACCTTTGAAGGTGGTGACTGATGGCGGGGGGGGGGGGGAGGGGGGGAGAACAACTCTGCAAAAATCTATGATTCTTTCAAGCATCACATGACAGGCCAGAGGAACAAAGGAACAGTTTAATTTTTTGACTGCTCTTATGGTCTCAGGAAACAACTTTTATTCTGGGGTCTGAATGTGCCTTACTTCTAACGTCTACTGAACATTAATGCCAAGAAAATACAAAATAGCTTTCTTCACATACAGTAAAGATTTATTTGCCTCAGGGGAAAATCCAACCATTCAGTGGTGTCTTATGAACAAAACCTGGTCACCCCACTGTAGAAGGTTTAAAGGTCAATATTGACTGTCATAGGTCCAAGGCAGATTTCCTACTGGCGTATATGGGATGCATTCAGATGGTTCTTAAGTATTACCTACCAAATCCTGCCCAGAGTTCCCAGGCCATATGACTTTAGCCACATCTTCTATTATGAGTCCGACATAATGTTATTGTATGCAAGGTAGTAGGATTCATATATTCAGTTGTATCTATGTCTTCATAACTAATACCACCCAGCTCCTATATAACACCTATCAGTAGATTTCAAAGAACTTTACAAAGGAAGTCAGGATCATGGGGCAGAACAATTAAAATCTGGGGCAGTAAGATACTTGTCTAGTGCTCTTTACTGAAGGGATGAAATGAGTGTACGTTACTCTCTTCAGCATCTTCACCTATCTCCGCCCCACCACCTTCCACTTTACAGAACTACTCCTTTTTAATCATCCTACCCACTCCCTTGCCTACTACATTCCCTTTCATAGAATCATAGAAGATTAGGGTTGGAGGAAACCTCAGGAGGTTACCTAGTCCAACACCCTGCTCAAAGCAAGATCAACCCCAACTAAATCATCCCAGCCAGGGCTTTGTCAAGCTAGGCCTTAAAAACCTATAAGGATAGAGATTCCACCACCTCCCTAGGTTACCCTTTCCAGTGCTTTGCCACCCTCCTAGTGAAATAGTTTTTCCTAATATCCAACCTATCCACCACTCAGAACAGCCTCACTCCATCCTCTAATCATTTCCATTGCCCTCAGATGGATTCTCTCCAATTTGTCCACATCCTTTTTGTAGTGAGGGAGGGAGGAGTCCAAAACTGGATGCAATACTCCAGATATGGCATCACCAGTGCTGAATAGAGGGGAATAATCACTTCCCTCAATCTGATGGTAATGCTTCTACTAACGCAGCCCAATATGCCGTTACTCTTCTTGGCAACAAGAACAACACTAGTCAAGCTTGACTAGTAAGAATTACGAAAAATGTCAGTGAGAGCAGACAAATGCTGTATCCAAAGTTAGTCTTCCCTATGTTCATTTAATACAGAAGTTGGTCCCATTAAAAAAAATTACCTTACCACCCAACTTGGTTCTCTTTATAAGAATGGGCTGGATGGTGTGAAGGTATGCAAGGAACTTTCTTCCCCACACTGGGCCCATGCAGATATCTGTCACAACTGCAATCCTGCCACTCCCTATACAAGAAGAGTGCTTGGCCAGGGCCTCTCCCAAAGAGAAAGACAGCTACATTCAGGGAGCAGGATATTCCATCCAAAGGATGGTATAGCCAGTGCAGACCCCTGCCCACCAGGCTGATCTGGGAGAAACCATGCTTCTCTTGGACAGAGGGAGCTTAGGGCAGTGCTTAGGACAGTAACTTAGGCTTCAGAGTCCCTGTTCCACCAGAGATTTCTTGTACGACCATGGGCAGGTAACCTAATTTCTCAGTTTCCTCATCTGTAAAATGAGGATAATAGTATTTCCCTATTTTACAGGATTGTTCTGATGATAAATACTTTACAGATTGTGAGGCCCTCAGATATTTAAGTAATGGGGGCAATACAAGTTCCTTAGATAGAAAGGAGGAGGGAAACAGCTTGCTCCAGGGATATTTGGTGATATACCTATATATTGGCATTTCAGTGGGAAAATACTTGGGAAAAGAACAATCATTAATATAGTGTTCTGCCTGAGACAGGCCACTGATTTAGAGTTGATCCTGCTCCTACTAAAGTTAATGGAAACATGCCCATTGTTTCAATAGTACATCATCTCAACAGGATCCTTACAAAAATCTGAAATCATAAAGTCTTATAATTGAAAAAGGTTTGTATACAGCTTGATGCTTTCTTTGCATAGCCCCCTCTGGTTAATGTGAATTGCACTGCTAATTCGCTGCTCAGGGAGTTAGAATTATCACAAGCATATTTCATTACTTTCTCCAATTGGAACCTTTTATTGGGTCTAACAGTACATTCTAGGATATTGTTAAGACAGCACATTATATCAAATGGATTTTATTCCCACTGTGAGTGTGTTTATATAATCACTATGCAGTACCAGGTACATCCACAAACTACATGCACACACTGATATGATACACAAAGGCATGTTATTGGTACAGAATCAGTAAATTTCACTGTTTTCATCCACAGATATATAAGGTCCCATCACCATGGTATCTAGGTGCCAATCTAGTAAATCTGTATTCTCCTAGACATTAAACATATGCATGAGAACTATCACAGCTCCTTCAGTCTCCACGACACTGTTAATCACAATTTTAAACCTCTCTCTGATTATAAGCACAAAAGACATCACATTGTTTTCAAAAAGAACTATGTGCTACTTTGTACTGATACAAAGAAACTAAGATATGCCACTGCATCTCAGGGTATTCTGTAATTAGTTGGCTCTGCATATTAGCTGCCTGTGAACTTCATCACACTAGACTGTATTTCCCAGCTGTCAATATATTTCAGTACTAGCACAATATAGTTTGTGAATTGTTATTTATTGTTTTCATTATACACATTTTAACTTGTTTGTGTGTGAACACAGAGTATCCGTCTTACTATCTTGTGAGGTTTTGCATCCAGCCCCTATACAGGGGTTCAGAATGGATCAGGGACAAACAGAGCCTCTCACAAGACACTAATGCATGGCACAATTAGTCTTTGCACTACCTGAGTGTAAGAACAGCATGATACTAACAATACTAGCTACTCCAAAGGGGCATGTAGGTTTGGGGAGGAGATGGCTGGTCACAGTATGCTGACTCTTCTTAAAAGGGGCAACATATCCCCATTTGCCAGGGAGCTTCCTCAGACCATTCCTCCTGGAACTCCTGCTGAGGTGGTGTGGCTCTGAAATGCAAGGCTACGGCTGTAAGACATAGTACTAGCAGCCGACATTAATAATAATAATAATTAATAATGACGAGGTCATCCTGACATAAAGTGACAAAGTGTTTCATCAGAGTGAGTTAGCTAAAATATACTGTTGTGAATTTATCAGGCTGTGTTTCTATTTTTGGCACCATTAGCTGGGTTAAGCATATTGCCAATATTCTAATTAATTAAACCTCACCACTGTAGCTGTTATCCTTGTGGAGAGGAGAGTGGGCAGAAAAAGTGAGAGTATTTCTGAGATTGCTTAATAGAAAGCATCACCACGATTCTTCTGAAAGGATGCAACTCTCTCTGGGCCAACTACCATAACCTTTCTGCAGCTCTGACAAATGCCAATCTTTCGAGGACCAATAAGAAGTGTTAACACTAGATACAACAGAAAAATGAACCTCCCTTGTGGCATGGTACATATGGAATAAAGGAAATTTGCCTTACAATATATCGTTCCATGCAGTTACTCGATTCAGAATCTACAGAACACATCAAGCTCCTTAGCAGTTACCACTAAAAAATAAAATTGGAAAACAGCTTTTCTCTGAGAAGTTGTATTTTTCACACCTAAACTACTCATAGTGGAAGGCACCAATCAAATTTAATTTGTGGTAGCAGATACCATAATTCCTAATCTTATGGAATAAGAAATTTATTGAAGCACATTTCAAACCAAACCCAATTTTGTACCTTTAAAAATTACATATGAAGTTAATACTTTTGAATGAGTTTGAACATCAGTGCTTTTTCAAAATTTTTAAGACTACCCTCCCAAACTCCTGAACACACACTCACCTGGCTCGGTTCCATTCCACTACAACCCTCAACTCTTCTGGAAACCTAATCTGGGGCCCACAGCTCCTCTCCTGGTCAGCGACCCTCACAATAAACCCCCAAATCTTCCCCCTCTATCTACAACCTCTCCAAAGTCAACACAGCTTTCAGCAATTGCAAGCTGAACAGTAGCATGTCTTGCAGCAGTTCTGCTGGACCCTAAGTAATTCTATATTCACATTTCCTGTACTCTCGGGCATCTGTAAGAAGCCCTAAAGAGCAATGAGTATCACAGAAGACATGTTTGGAATGTAGTATGTCTAGCAGTGAAAATATTAGACCTAATGGACCTCATGGTCAGTTCTTCAAAGGTACAGGGACATATTGGGTTGTGAGGAGGCACAGAAGAAGCCAAGTGTTGAATGGAGGTACCACAGTAGGTATCAGTCTTTATCTTCAAGGTCTCAGTCTTTATCTTCAAGGCCCCAATGGCATGGGCCCAGGATCTATAAAATGTTGTCTAGAATACCAGATTCACAGCTGATAACTCTGCTCTTTTCAGGCACAATGGGAACATTCAACCAGAAGAGTAAAGTTTGCCTGCACAAGAAAGAAAGCTTTCTCAGGGGCCAATCCAAGACAGAGGAATGAACTCCCACACAAACTAAGGCCTGTCACAAACTTCACCAATTTCCACTGCACCCTTGCCTTCTATAACATAAACCCACAGCAACATGTATAAATCTAAACAATTCTGCTCCCCACAAGAACTCTCTACTGCACACACAATTCTGTCTCTGGGGAGATGATGAAAGAAACCTATTATGCATGGCTTGTTCTATTAGTCACATCACTTAACACACTACTGGTAGGTGGTGAGATACTGCCATCCTGAAGGCAATATAAGAGCCTTTAGAAAAGAATTATCCAAATCTTTAAAGTAACACATATTGACAATTCCCAATTCCCATTGATTTCAGTCAGAGTTGTAGATTCTCAGCACGTTTTAGGATTGGCTTCATTTAGTTAAATGGGGGAGCCAAGTTTGGAGGATGGTTCTTATTTTGAAAGAAATTGCCCATCCGAATAGGAACCTGAACCTCAAAGCCAGATCACTGACAAAATGATGACACCCTTGATACACTGGGATCTACAAGAACAATTTAGGAAAAATGTGATGTTTGTTTCATATACTAGTTAACACAACCTCATCATCAATAAGTTATTGCCTTGAGCACAACAGAGCTGCATTTCACTGGTTTTGACCCTGGAAAAAAATTCAAATTGTCATATTATTTATTTACCCTCCAAATCACTGTGAAGTTGTAACTGAACATTATTTCGATTATTCTGTTCTTCATAAACCGTCTACTCTGTTTATATTCATTTTAGTCTAGTGTTTTTCAAACACAGAGGCTGATCAAATATTCACGACTTCTTTCTCATTGCTAAACTTACTATGGTACTAGAAGCTGATATCATAAAGATGCCACTCAATATTCTAGTCGTACAACTGTCCTCCATCCATAAACATCAGGGGCAATAAAAAGAAGTGTGCATGAAGGCTGACTTTTCCAAACCAGAGAGGGTTCGTTCTATCTGAAAGGCTAGTTTAATGATTTAGCTGGCTCACATTTCAATGAACTACATATCACTTTCTGTCCAAAGTTTTGGATTTGGAGTGAAATAGGCTGGAAACATTCATATAAAAAGGTTACAGGAACAACCAATAAAGCCATTTAGTTAATTCTTCCGTGTGACCTGGAAGCCCTATTGGTGTCACAGTCCCTTAATTAAATTGATATCTATGACAGGCATGGAGATTTGTGGTTTTGGTGAAAGTGTTATCTTCACTTTCAAACTCTACTCCCATTGACAGGTTGGTTTTGGCTGCTAACCTATAGAGCCATACACTGTAAATAGACAGAAAAGTAGAATGTGTACTTCAACATTAAATGTAAAAACTACATTCATGTGAAGACAGAGTTTCATATTGAGAGTTAAGGATGAATATGAAACCTTAGCAGTCCAGCTATGTCATTTTTAAAATGCCTATAATCTCAGTTAGTCTGCCTACACATGCATATTATGCAAGTACATAGCATTTCTCAAACACAAGACAGTATTATATAATCCAATGATTTTCTACACACTTAGACATGCAGCCACAGCAAAAGGACCAGGGGCACAGATTGAAAGTCTGCATCCTAAAGCATACTCCCAAAGAAGAATAATAAAACTTACATATTTTACCTTAATATTAGATGTAAGGAGTTTTGAGCATTGAATGTGTGATGTCTACACTGCATTGTTGTATTTTTGGCATTTAATTTCCTAGGTTTTTAAAATAAATAACGTTCCCTGTTGTGTAACTAACAGGTAAAATAGCTAGATAAAGTGGCCATTTCCTGCCATTTTTTGTTTTAAAAGCAGAATTCCTATTATGGCCTAATGCCATTAGTAAACTATGCAGATTTTTAAAAGGTACCATCCATCTCAGAGAAGACTATTCTGGGTTAGTATTGCAAGCAGAGCATGTATGCACATGGTAAGTAGGCAACATTCAAAAATTCTCAGTAATTTCAATGGGAGCAGGATGAGAATTCAAAATAGGCAGGGTAAACTTTGAATGAGACAAATATTTTAAGTGTACCTACATCTGACAGAGGATATCTCACCTCAGTCCCAAATAGTGTGCACATATCATGTGATGGTAACTTTAAAAGAAATATTATTTTATAAGTTAATGGTGGAAATACTAAGTTCAAAAATTCAAGGACCATTCAGATTGTGCTATTGTGATGGTAGGGCATGACCCATAGAGTGACTGTTGAGTGACACAATACCTTTATTATTAGCCTAGATTAAAGAGCCAAAAAAATAGTGTCATCTTTGATTTCTCCTCCCACACTAGCGTATTTTTCACTTATTTTTAGGACTTTTGTCCCCCTCCCCCAACCTCCTTATCTCTCTTTCGATTTCTTGCACAGTTCCACATCTTTCCTGAGGCAGGCAACACAGGCCAGATTCTATCTCCTGTGCTGATGCTCTGCAAACAAGAAGTGTTTAAAGGGCAGGGCAGGTTTTTTTCCTTCCCCCATCTCCCTTGAAGACAAAGTACACCATTATACACCTGGCTTCCCCATAAGATTTGAATCAGCAAAAAAAAAAAAAAAAATCTCTGCTTTTAAATGTGAAAAGTAATAGATCAAATCAACTTCTCAGTGCTGATATGTCATGCTATTTTAACATGCATTCTATTGCAGTCAATAGGGTCAATCATGAACAGCAATGTTTGCTTCTTTAATTAAAAAAGCTATACAGGTATGCTCTCCCCTTCGTAGCATGCTGTCTTGATTTCCTGATTGACCTTCATGCAAATAACCCATATCTGAAAATGTATGTTCTTCTAAAACAAGCATTATAGCATAGATAGCTACCAACTATATTTCTACACTTGCAGACACTTAACACTTTAACTCTTAAACTTGCATTCTCTAATGAAAACCTTGAACCAATGAGCCTTAAATAAATAGGATAAAAAATTCTATTTAGGAGTATGAAAATCAGAGATAAGTGCATGTATTTTGGACAAAACATTGCTGATCTTTCTGGTGGGAAAAATACTGTGGATATGCTGCAGCATCTTATGTTTATTGAAAGTAACACATCAGCAATATATCAATGTACTAATAAATGTTTCATGGCTGCAATGTTACAACAAAAGAGGGAAGAAATATATCAGCAAGACATGGATGAATGGGATGTCTCTGTATCACTACAGATATTCCTTTTAGCCATATGTGGATCCAACTCCCCTCTTCTGAAAATTTCTATATAGTCCGCGGAGTTTATTATGGGAAGCTACGGTAGTGGCACTATAGTTAATATTGTAAGTTTGTCACTGCTCATCACCCTCCTAAACACGCACCCAACCTCCTAAAAAAAGTTGTCACCCAAAATTTTTGTTGCATGTTTTCTGCCTTTTTTTCTCCCTTCCCCAGCAAAGTTGTTGGCTAGTCAGACAAGGTGTCTTGGAGATGAGAGTATGAAAAATGAGAGTTCTTTCTTTGTTTCTGGAAGGGTCTTACCCTTCCCCCCCATGTCATCACTCAAAAATGTCTTGGTAGAAACTTCACATTTTTACATTCAATTGTCTTCTAGGAGAATTAATGACAAAAAAATCTAAGGAAAGTTGGGGGGTTAACTGCCATTTTATTCAGATACTAGAGTTATGAGTGTAGTATAAGATCCCATATAGAATATAATTGAACCTTTGGAAATTCTGTAAGGTCGGTAAATCTATAAAGTTAAAATGGTTAATCACTGATGATGCTAATAATCTAAGTTTCCATTTAACTGGGGGTTGGGTATGAAAAAGAGCCTTGAAATTATAAACCAATTGCCAGGAATGAAAATTTGTTATAGTACTTTTTCTTAAAATTGTACTAAAGAGCATCTGGCCAGCAATGCCCCTACTTCAGTTTCCTGTTAATGGCTCCCACACCTCTCTATACATAGACATACAGCACTCCCACTACAAGGCACAGTGATGTGAGAAGCTTCACCCACCCCCTCCATACACAGCCCTGAGATCACTGCTCTTTCTCAGGGGATGTGGTTAGGCCCTGCATCCTGTTCAACTAAATGGGGGAGCAAATCCTACCTCTTTGACATGGGGTGATCAGCTGTCCCGATTTTATAAGGACAGTTCCGATTTTTCGATTGTTTTCTATATAGGCTCCTATTATCCCTCACCCCCTGTCCTGATTTTTCACACTTGCCGTCTGGTCACCCTACGTTGACAAGACAATTATTAGAAACAAAACTCAGTGAGAAACACCTTGTTTTGTACAGGCAACTTTATTTCTGGAATTTCCCAACTTTTAGGTGCTTGACTTTGCAACCTTAACTTTCTTTTAACAATTTTTTTAGATATAATTTCCCAGTTTTATTTTTGGATTTTTTTTGTTTTGTTTTAAAGAACAAGGGAAAAAACAAAGTCCATTATGTGCAACTGTGACAAATCCCTTAACATGCATCTTCATCAATGGAATCTGAAACCTGAACCTTCAGCATAGTGGTGGGGATGGACCTCTGGGTATAGGTGCTGGGTTCTGAAGATGTAGTATGGAGCCTAGGGACTAACTCTCCCTCCCCTTTATGCCTTTGGGAGCAATTGGCCAGTGGGTCCAGATACTGTATCCAGGTGTTGTATCCAGGTGTTGTTTATAGGAAGGAGAGAGGGAAACCCAGTTTCTGCCCTTTGTGGTTCCCCCTCATCATGGCATGCTACTGTGACCAAGTACCACGTCCAGAGCTGAGGGAGATACATTTGCATAGATGAGACCATAACGACGACTACTCCCCCTCCAGCTCCCTACACACAGCACATCTTCTTTATACCTTTATCCCCTCCAGGTTCACTTCTTCTCTGCTTGAAACTGCCTTCCCTCTCAACATTAGCACATACTTCTAATAAGATTTTTGAACCAATTTCACTAAACATAAGGTAATTTATAAAACAAAACAAAACTCAGCGCTGGATTGAGACTGTATCTTCCTCTCAAGCTTCTGGTGCCTGAATTGTTCTCTCTGTATCTGATTTTAGATGTTAAAACATTCAAGGCAGAGACAACATCTTCCTCTGTGTTTGTTCAGCATATAGTCAACTGGTCAATGATCAATCAATGATCAATCCCTGCAGTCTTTTCCCGGGCATAGGTCTCAATGACCTCAACTATGGGCAGCAAGAATTTCCCCAGTTATAACATGCTGAAACATAGATATCTGATTGAATTCACAAAGCCAATGCTGCAGAATCTCACTAGTCCAGTCTCTGCTGAAATACAGATTCCTCCTGCGCAGAAAACTAGTGGCTCCTTTTCAGCTGTAAGTAAAGATTTGATAGTAGATTCTCTAGTATGGCCTTGTATTGCTAAGTTGTATTTTATTTTAACAAAAGATACCTAGGTGCATGTAATATCCTACTATGGTATATAATCACAAATTACTACAACTCAACTACCATTGGAAAAATAAAAGAGCAAAGTACATTTTACGATGCATTATCCATGCTTTTTATGGTTTGCTTGCTTGCTCGTGACTGCTGCCTATTATACTAACAACAATTGTTTCACTATGTTCTCTTCCTCCCTTCTCTTGTTTTGGTGTAGTATCTACCTATTTTGTCTCATCAGATATTTAGTTTTAAGATCTTTCAGACAGCTCTCTCTTTTTATTCCATGTGTGTACAGTACTCAATAGTATTGAGCTGTGATCCCTGTCTGGGTCTCTAGGCAAGTAATGCATAATAACTTGCAATATGTTTTGTGACTGCAGCTATAATCCACCCCAAAATATTAATACATGCATTTTTCTGACAGACTTCATATATTCTAACTTTTACACTTTTTCCTGTTTTCGAGCTGCCATTTTGCTATGGATGAGAAATTAGTGACCTGACCTTTTCCCAAAGCTATGAATGTAGACAGGCATGTGTACAAATGAACAGTGGAGCAGAGATTTTAAAGGCACACAGAACTGTATATTATTAATGATAACGTATAGCTGCTGGAACTGAAGCATTTGTACTGTGTGCCCTCTTCATTTCTGCATGTGATTAGATTCTCTCATTAGAATGAAACCCATTTATCATCCTCACCGTACAGATAATATGATGATTGATGGCTTTGCAACCAGCTGCATATGCAAATATATGACTCTAATATTTTTACAAAACAGCATGCTTGTGTGCTTGTTTTAATCCCCTTAACACTCATATTATAAGTATGCCATGTAATACAATCACAGCAGGACCACTGGACCCTCTCATCAGAATGGCCGCAATTTAAATAGCAATCAGGCTTGCAGTTCTGTGGCATTATCATAGTACACATGGGTATCAGGTTTTGAAACGCAGTCATTTCTCTTCTCCAACACTAACTGATGCAAGATATCGTCTTTACTAAGAGCTGACTCATTAAAATGTCCCATGTTATTTGCTCTCTACATATTTACATTTCCTAGATATTAGTAAAATGGTTTTGCTAGCTAGCGAGGGAGATCTATTTCCTCCTTAGGGGCTTGATCCTATCTATATGTACTACTGACTTCATTGGGCCAACTCACAGTAGTAAACCCTATGCTTCATGGTAAGTATTTACAAGATTGGGCCACATGGGCAGTGTATTTCTCATCTGGGCAGATACCATTAGAGTCATGAAATGTGCTTTTGGAAAGTAACGAAAATGCCTCATATCTTTCATCATATATGAGCTGATAGAAATCCAATATGTCAAAGACTGAAGTCATTTGTAGGCTGATCGGCTGAGCCATCTCTGGCATAACAAGCAAAAACATATGCCTTTGCAGTCCAGGAAACATCTGGCTGCTCAGATCCTTCATTTCTCAATCCTTCTCTAGGCACAAGATTGCACAAATATTTAAAGAACAAAATTCAATAAAGATGAAAATAGTACAAGGATAAGCTAATTCATATTGACACAAGTGAACATGGAAATTGATGGATTAACTAAATTATTTCAAATCAAATTAGACAGAGTTTGACCAATGGAGTATTTTCACATGGATTTCAAATATGGGAATGGCAATTTCCTTTTCTGATAATAGCAAAATGACCCAAACTGATTTACCTGGGTGATTTTCTACATTCCTCACAGAGCACATAGGAAACCAATAGACTGGCAATAAAAAGAGAATAGAAGAGGCCAGGAGGGAGACTTCTGCGTGACAGAACACTGCCATCAGGCCCACTGACCCAGCCCAAGCAATGTACATGTGAAATGATATTCTTCCACACTCGTTTCCACAAATGTATAGAATGCACCATTCCTTCAACACAGTGTAAATATGACTTTCAAAAGGCTGCCAATGACACTGACAGAAGTGGAACAGCCTCCATATGCTCTGCTGGTGCTGCTGCCAGAACCTGATACGGGAAAAGGATACACCGTCAATCGCCTCATTCCTAGGTGTGGTTAATCAGACCCCTTCACTCTCTTGTTCTACCGCTGGCCACTGACAGCGGCCTGGGAGGAGCTGGCAGCAGTATCCTCTCAGTGGAGGACCTGTGGGTATGGAATTGGCCTCCCCAGAGGCTCAACTGAGACCAATCTTATCACCCTCTAGGCACAGCAAGAGGCATATTTTCATGCAAGCATTTTCCTGGTGGCTAGAAAGCCTTAATGTTGAAGAAATGCCTACTTGTACTGAATACCTTGCAGAGATTGTTCAAGAACTGTGAGCATGTGTGTGTGAAATGATTGATCAGCCTTGTCCCTCTGCCCCTGGTGCATTCAGACCAATGATTTCCATGCAGTCCTGCTGTATGTGACTTAGGGCCAAAGACTTTCCCTGTTGACAACAGAGAAGTGAGGACACCAGAATGGACAGTGTGCTGAGAGCTTGTGACAAAGACATCCAAGATCAGAGAGGGAGCCAGTTTTTGGCTCCAGAGATAGACAAAACACTGTTGTAGCTGAGGTATCTGCAAGTGCAGCAATATGTATGTAAGTCTTGCTGCTGTAAAACAATCAGACAGAAAATATCCTAAATTTGTCATAAACTTTCATTCCAACAACAACAAAAACCTGATCCACTTCAACCCCTCAAAGTGTTATTGATTGACAAAGAGGCAACTCTATAATTTAATACAGCCTCATTATAATTCAACTAAATTAAAATGTATGGTATATTTCTGAGACTATAACGATTTTAAATCAGGTAAAATTAATCTGATTTTATGAACAGAGAAGGATGGTTTCTGATCTTCCAAATCATTTAAATTACCAACTAGTGCAGAAGGATATTTTTTTTTACTTGATCATAACCGCTTATAGGTAACCTTTAGTTTTGCCAGGTAGAATCTATATGTAATATATACAGCAATCTCATTAAATTCTGATTTTAAAATGTTAATTTTGGTCTATAAACCTAGATAAGATAAATAAAAAACATATATGTTCTATGACTCAGATTAAATATTTGCTTTTCTAACATTTATATTAAAAAAAAGTTTCAGTTGATAGTGGAGAAGTGGCATTAAATAATTACATATTTCACTTGTAGCTAGTGTCTGAGATACATTCGTTTTATGCACCAGCTGATGTATATTGACTATCTTCAGACAAAGATACTTTTTCAATACCAAGATGGTTGCAATATATCTAAGTGATTATCACAGGACAGCCCTCCCTGGAGCAACCTTCACCAGTAGTTCTCAGCATAACTGATGCGACTGTCTCAGTTTCTCCTTTCAGAGTTTACCAACAGAGTCCAAATAGTAGCTGAAATGACACTTGTGAAGTTAAATACAGAAAAAAACCCCATAAGCATCACAGATCCCAACACCATAATCCAGGCAACATACCAAATACTGCCCCGATGCCTGTCACCATGCCCCAGCCCTCCAGCACTGCTCTGGTGTCCCTTACCCTGCCTGTGCATTTCTCACATGCCCTGGCTCTTCAGTCTAGGCCTCTCAGGCCCTCTGGATTCAGCTCCTAGAGGTGTTCAACCTATTCATAAACAATCTGGAAAATGGGGCAACATTTGATACACAATTACTCAAGCTAGTTAAGCCCAAAGAGACTGCAAGGAATTACAAAATCCTCTCACAAAACTGGGTGACCGGGTAACAAAATGACAGATTACACGTAATGTCGATAAATGCAAAATAAGGCACATTGGAAAACATAATCCCAAATATACATACAAAATGATGGGGTGTAAATTAGCTGTTACCATTCAAGAAAGAGATCTTAGAGTCATTCTGGAGAGTTCTCTGAAAACATCCATTCAAAGTGCAGTGATAGTCAAAAAAGCTAACAGAATATTAGAAAATATTAGTAAAGAGATTGATGACAACACAGTAAATATCATAATGCCACTATATAAATCCCATAGTATGCTCACACCTTGAATATTTCATGCAGCTCTGGTTGTCCCATCTCAAAAAATATATGTTAGAATTGGAAAAATTACAGAGAAAGGCAACAAAAAATGATTAGGGGCATAGAGCAGCTTCCATAAGAGGAAAGACTATGACTTTTCAGCTTGGAAATGAGATTACTAAGGGGAGATATGATAGAAGTCTATAAAATCATTAATGGGAAGGAAAGAAATGAACAAGGTAGTGTTATTTACTCCTTCACAAGAACCAGGAGTTACCCAATGAAATTAATAGGCAGCAGGTTTAACACAGAGAAAAGAAGTACTTCTTCATACAATACACTGTGGAACTCATTCCCAGAAGATGGTTTGAAGGTCAAAGGTATAACTGGGTTCAAAAAAATTAGAGACGTTCCTGGAGGATAAGTCCATTAACAGCTATTAGCCAAGATGGTTAAAGATGCAACCCCATGCTTTGGGGTGTGCCTAAGCCTCTGTCAGAAGCTGGGAGTGGATGGCAGAGGATGGATCACTTGATAATTGTCTGTTTCTGTACATTCCCTCTGAAGCACCCTAGCATTGGCCACTACTAGGAGACATGATACTGGGCTAGATAGGGTGACCAGACAGCAAGTGTGGTAATAGGAGCCTATATAAGAAAAAGCCCCAAATATCGGGACTGTCCTTATAAAATTGGGTCATCTGGTCACTGTAGGGCTAGATGGATCATTGGTCTCACCCAGTATAGCTGTTCTTATGTTCTCTCCGCTCTGAGAGCCAGTGGGTATTTCCTTCCTCTGCTGCTCTCAGGCTTCAGCTCTCTCCAGCCTTGTCTCTCTGGCTCAGGAAGGTCAGCAGGCTAACCCCTCCATTGGCTTCTTCGCTGCCAGCGCTGGCTTTGGCTCTTGAAAGTCAACACACTAACCTCTCCATTGGCTTCCAGACAATCTTTCCCTCTTTCCAGAGAGGGCCTGCAGAGAGCTTCCTGTTCGCCACAGCTTTCCCCAGAGTCCTCCCTCAGTCTCCTGACTTTTTCTGGCTGTCACCAGGACTCTGCCCCGCTCAGCTTCCTCTCGTCCTACATACCCACCAGGTGTTGTCCCACCCTCTTAACTGACCAAATAAGGACCAGCTGTTCTGGCATTGGGGCGCTGGATCGCCTTTTTCCACAGGGGCCAGTCACCCTGTGATAGCTTTGTTACATCTACTCCAGAAATTAGATTTTTATTACCTAATATCCTGAACTTTTTATTTCTTGACTGATTCTCTAACGGCTCAACAATACAGTATAATGTAACATTATCTCTAATTAGAACTCCATATTTATTATCTGATGATTGATGAGATTCCTAATTCAGCTATCTTCCTCTCTAAAAGCTTTTAGTATGAATATCAGAAGTTTCTGGTTCTTCCTCCCAGTGCTTAATTTGTAATGAGAAAGGTACTGGGATTCAAGTAGCTTTTTATCTTTTAAAAAAAATATGCTCATAATTGATTCAGCAAGCCTGGAGATGCCGGGGCTATGAACTGCCAAGCCGAGAGGTATCAGGGCTCAGAACTTGGTAAGCCATGGTACCAGTTAAGTCTTGCTTACTTCTCCTTTTTTATGCATTTATTCCTATGATGAAGCTATTGTCAGCAAAATGCTGAATTATAAAGAACCTTTCCTTAGTGGATTGAGGAGCTATAGAAGAAAAGGATTGCATGATAGGGGGATAATGCTTCTACATAGTTTGCTCTGTGTAGAAACTCCAGATGTCAAGCAGATGTGTAAATGTCTCTGAGGCTTACCTGATAAAGTGTGAGTATGTGCTTGTGTGGGGGTGTGTGTGTTTTCTCTCCATCCCAGTTTGGAGTATACAAGATAAATCTAAAATCACAACAGCCTGGAACAGAGAACACAATCAAACTCCAGAGGGGAAAAAAAGATGAAGCAGATACCATTTTTAGTGTACATTCCCTCTTCATTCCAGAATTTGTGTCCAGTCTCCACCATAGAGAAACAAACCAAAGGGAACTAGGACCTGCATTTAACTTTATCTCCATTCACAATAAATTCAGTTATTACTATAACTTGTTGACATTAGACATTCAGTGAAAGAGGAAAAAAAGAAAAATAATACTATAAAACAAACCATAAATAAGCAATAATAGCAGCGCAAAAGCATCCCTTTCTCCAAGGTAAATATAATAATTCAGGAATCAATAAAGGGTGTTCAGTCCTTGAATATTTTTAAATAAACAAATAGGAGTTCTGAGGAACCAAGCGGATTTGGAAAAAGCAGAGGGCTTGATGTTCCATTGTTTTGCATAATTTGAATCTTTTTTCATTTTTTTTAACAGATGTGCAAACTGGGTTTAAAATGTTATTGCATGCACATCAATGTGAGTGATACGTTCTGACCTGGTTGTGTTTCACAATCAGGTTGCACAGATGTAAATAACTACAGAAGATGCAAGGCAGCACAAATCAGCATTAAGCTCTCAGGGAAATTTTAATGCCCTCTTTCAATCATATCAGCCCACTGGTGTGCCACAGAATGGGTCTAGGAAAGAGGCTTTCAGTCTGTGTTGAACGTTTAAATTACTTTTTGCAATATACTTTTAGCTGAAGTTTGTATTAAATTTCATGCCCCAACATTAATCAAAAGAGAATACTGACATACAGTATCTCTAATGTGTTGAAGATATGAGGTATAAAACATAACACTTTATTATAAATGTAACTTTTAGGGCCACATTCAGCAGTATGTTCTGAGAAGGGAATGGAGTAGAACTTCCATATCTATAGTCTTATCCCTCTGACCCCACTGATGCTAACCATGTTCCAGGGAAAATTGTTTGCCTTTCCCAGCAGGACTACTGCTCCAATGAATTTAAGTCTATCAGAACAGGACTCCCCTCTGACAAAACAGGAGCTATCTAGTGGTCATGGAAATTTTAAAGAGCAGTGACAGTGAGGGTCACATCATTATCAAAAAGAATTTTTGACACATTATATATATAGCCTCCAGTGACTAGACAACCAATATAATTGTAGCATGCAAAACTATCTTCAGAAGGAGAGTCATGACTGGTTGAATTATCTCTGATGACATAATAGTACCACTTAAGAGTGACCTGAACTATTGACCAAGTCCTGTTTTTGGCTATGATCATAACACTTAGATACAGTATATGCTATAGCATGTAGCACATGCATGAGGTTTCAATGAGTTTTAACTATATGGAAAAGTTGAAGAGTTTGAGTTAATCCATTATTAAGATCATTTGGTATATGTCTGAGAACAAGTCTAAATTTTCTTAAAGGACCCATGTTAAAATTAATTTGAACTCAACTAATTATCAGATATAGCTGTATATTCTCAGAAGTGACAAAGAGTCCTGTGGCACCTTAAAGACTAACTAAAGTATTGAAGAATAAGCTTTCATGGGCTAATACCCACTTTGACGGATGCATGCAGTGGAAGGCACTCAGAACATTCATTCTGTACTCAGAGAGTAAATACAGTGCGTATGGGGAGTATATGTTGTCAAATACCTGCTCTGAACTGCAAAACTCAGCCTAAATGTAACTATGAGGTCATGAAAAGTGCCTCCATACTGTTAGTTATTTTAATTTCTACTCTTCACCGGTTTTAAACTGTATATCTGAAATCCCACTTACATCTTTACAGTGAATTATCCCTCTTCAGGATGTCTCTGTTATCTCAAGTTAAGGAAATATAGAGTATCTCCTAGACTCAGATGCTGTAACCCTTACTTACATGAGCCATTTTCTAGCTAAATTCACTGAAGTCAATGGGATTACTGACATGAGTAGGGATTACTGTTGTAAGGAAGGGTTGCAAAATCAGCCTCTGTTGCATCAGAGATAATCAAATGACTACTGTGGTTTCAACCCCACACAGTTACACTAATGTTTTATGTATGCTATCCATAGTATTTTCAAGATTGGGTCACTAAAACATATGCAAATATTTTAAAGTCACAATAGCAGCAGGCATGAGCATGGAAACAAATACAAGACCGAAACTGGAATCAAGGATAATGCATATACTGTACATGGACTAATGAAGTCAAAAGGAGCTCTGGGTGCTCAGAAACATTGAAAACCAAACTACTTGATAAAAAATTATCACCAACAGAATTCATTGAATAAAACACTGCGGTCTCTTAAAATCAAGTATGTATACTTAGTATCCTGAAATTCATGCCTATTATGAACCAGCTAGAGAAAATCTCTTGCTTGCTAACTGACAAATGCAATCCAATTTATCACCCTATAAAAAGAAACAGATACTGCTTCCAAAGTTGATCATGTCAACGAGAAAATCAATGTAATGTGGTTGGCAGTTTTCTTCTTACAACTGAGAATTTGACAGGACGTCTTTTCTTCCAATACATGCTTCACAGCAGGACAGGATGCTGAGGGATGTGTAGTGCACTCTAGGCATATTCCTAGACACCTGCTGTTCAACAGTAAAAACCTGCATGAAATGTGTGCTGTGCTCTAGAAGGGAACACATCTGTTCAGCAGCTCCTCTTTTCACTTCTCCATCTTTCTCCCGTTTGGAAACATCAAAGCTCTAGGCTTCTGTTTATTTTGTCTAATTTTTTTTTTTGCACCTCAGAATACGGCCACTTTCTGCTAGAGCAATGTGAATTTCCAGTTTAAAACAAAAGATGTTTAGACAACAGTGACCCTGTCCCTCTAGAAATAGCACAAAGTTCTAAAAACGTAAGTCTTGTTTGTTTTAGGGGAGATAATAAAAACACAAACATTTCCTTTACCTTTTTAAAAGGACTTGTTCTGTTCTCCTATTTAGAGTATTTTCTTGTTTTACTTTTCTTGCCTGTGTACATCTATCAATTGGCTTAAATATCTTTCTTCCTTTCATTTTAATTATTTTAATGCTACTCACCATATAAATTAGTTTTCCTAGGGTCAGTTCTGAAAACGTTACACTTTTCTTCTGACCAGCTTCTGCAGAAATGGTCACTGAAACTAACCTTCCTGCTTCAAACTCTTTGAGAAACTTCAGTGAGAGAAGATAAGAAACAAGAACAGATTATACAGATCCTACTCTCTGCAGCAATGCACAATTCCTGGCACAGAACACAGTTCTTTTATTTTAATTATGTTCAACAGTTTAAACTGGTAAACGTGGTTATTCTAATAAAAAGTTCAGTATTTTTGTCTTTTGGATGTTGAGATAATTGTGCTCTTTGATATCAATATTAAAAGCTTAAAAATAACCCACACCACAGAACCATTGTTTAAGGACTAACACAGTTCCTCTCTTTACTACCTGCCATTTTTCTGTCACTCTTCGTTCTACACTTCACTCCACCTGCCAGGCTCTTAGAGAGCTGCCACAAGTTTAGTGTTAAAAGCCTGACATTTAGCCTTTTCTCCTTAGCTTTAGTCAATCAACAGTATTCCCTGTCTGAACTTTCTGAATGCACTTTGCTAAATAGTTGGATAGTGTCAGGCAGACTGAAACTGTGAGATTGACTGTTTCTTTCCCTTCAGGAAATGTACAATTGTGCCAAGTGCAACTGTTTGCCTGCTTGTCTGATAGCCTACCTATCATTTGCTACATATGGGGAGACCTGAAAACTGTCAGATAATGGCTGAGAGGGGAGTTTGTATCACCTCTGGGAAAACACCAGTCAGCTACTATGGTATGTATAGCCCCAAGTTCAATAACCAAGAAGACAACTAAGGGCTTGTCTTCACTTGAGCCGGCAGGGATCGATCTTTTGGTGATCGATTTATCGCGTCTCGTTAAGACGCAATAAATCGAGCACCAGCGGCTCCCCCATCGACTCCGGAAGTCCAGCTCCTCAAGAGGCGCAAGTTGGAGTCGACGGGGGACCGCGCCGCCGACCACTGCTGCTGTGAGGATGGGAGGTAAGTCGGCTGTAGAGACGTCTATTTCAGCTACGTTATTAACGTAGCTGAAATTGTGTATCTACAGTCGATTTCTCCCCCTAGTGGAGACCAGACCTAAGGCAGTAGAATCAAGGGAAGGAAACTAGTATGTGGCTGCTGGAAAGCTGATTGGCCAGAAATCCTCACTATATGTGCCAATCCGTGTCTCACTTGGCAGTTGTTTGGTGTTTGGATTGTTCAGATGAATGTTGTTGATAGACCGGGATTTGTTTTGCAGCTAGATTGACTTCAATCACATTTTTACTACTGAACTGTCATTTGCAGAAATACTGTTTCCTAAGGTGGCATGTTGAGAAATGACAAAGCACTGCTGGGCAATTTGGAAATACTGATGAGCAGATGGGGGTTTTATTATCTGCACATCTGAGTGCTCAGTCTGTTTGCAAAAGTGAGGAGACAATACCTTGGACTAGAATATATGGCATGATTATTTTTTCTAAACAATAATAATGCAGGCTTTTTATTCACAGTGCTCAAAAGGCACCAGAGAATATTGTTTACTGGAAAGAAAAATCCTACACCACATTTATAGATAGTTTCTTTCAAATATCCTGTTCCATAGTTTAAGAAAAAAGTAGAGATGGGACCAAAGAAACAGTCTGGAACGGAGTACCCAAAGTTTGGATCTGGGCCAAACTTTCTGGCTTTGGTACAGCTATACAGAAGACTTTCTGTATTTCTGGCTTCTTTTCACACTAACTTTCTACTGGAGGGTACACCAGAACTGTTCGTCACCGTTGCTCTCCAGCAAAGCTCAAACAGTGAGCTTTGCTGGAGATTAGACTGTGTAAACTCCCTGCTGCGTAAGTCTCTCTTCCTCACCAGACAATTCCTCCAGGCTCTCCCAGCCCAAGCCATGCCTAGCAAGTAACCATCAGTGACCTCCAGCCCTCGAGAACCTGCGAGTATTTCTCTGCAATGCGCAACCCCTATGACTGTACATTTGCAGAACATATTAAGTTCCCTGCTCTTTAAAAGAATCATTACATTATAGCGTATTAACTTAAGTAGGGTAAACACACTCCTCAGACACAACATGGAGCTGCTTTATAGTAAAAATAACAGTTTAGGTGATACCAAGCAGAAGGAATAAAGATAGAAATGATTACAAACAAATACAAGTAAAAATATGAGTTCTGATAGCTAAGACCTAACTTAAACTACATACTTTCTTTCAAGGTAGTTTCCTCACCAATCTTCCCTTTCCAGCAATAGCTGACTACCTCTTAGCCAGGATTCCCACAGAGGACAACGTGCTTATTTTCCTCATCTCCTCGGGTGAAGAAGAATCCAAAGTCTCTCTGTATGTCTTATTTCTCACAGTCTTCCTTTGTGTCATGGGTCAAACTGATCCCCTGGGGTTCAGTCTCCTGCTTCCTCCAGGGGGCCAACTCCATCTTGATTAAGGTTCCATTGGTGTATTCCAATGCTGTGCCTTCCGCTGCCGTTTTAGAATGTAAATGTTCTCCTCCTACAACATCCGATACAAATGAATAACCCATCAAATTTAGCCACCCTATGTTTGTGGTGTAGGCCTCTTTCCTTTCTCTTGAGAAAACCTGTTTATCAACTCCTCCTGATGTGCCTGGTTTAAACACCCTTTTGTCACAGATTTTAAAGCATAATATCAGTGAGCACCCATAATTCTACAGTCAGAACTGTCACATAAATTTTATGATAGTATTGACCAGTGTTATTAGTTTCAAATGACACCTCACAAGGCATATTTTGTTATCACTGCTGTAGTGTGCAGGGTGTGTAAACAGAGGTGTGTCGGTGTCAGGGTCTATGCCCCCGAGTGCTGGTCAACGTGGCCTAATGGCCTGGTTCTGTAGGCTCACCCTTGCTTCAGGGCAACATGGCCTAGAGGCCAGAGCCAATTAGGTTGCCCCGGTCTAGGGGTAATACAGCCTGTAGGCGCGCCCTTGCTTCAGGGCAGCACGGCCTAGCAGCCAGAGTCCATTAGGTTGCCCCGGTCACTGGGTAATACGGCCTGTAGGCTCGCCCTTGCTTCAGGGCAGCACGGCCTAGCAGCCAGAGTCCATTAGGTTGCCCCTGGTCATGGGGTAATATGGCCTAGCGGCCAGAGTTCATTAGGTTGTCACAGCGTAATATGGCCTAATAGCCACAGTCTATGTAGTTGCCCCAGGTTGCAGGGCAAAGTGGCTTAGCAGCCAGAGTCCATAAAGGCGAGTCGCCCACCTAGGGGTGTGGCGGCCTAGGTAAGGGGGCCTGGGCCCAGCCGACTGCACCGGGCCCCGACCCAGGGCCCTAACAGTGGCGTAGCGCCTTGCCTCTGACTCAGTGGGGGGGTTCCACCGAAACACGCTGAGGTTTCCCGGGTGGGAGATACCACTCTACCACCCTCCCTTGGTCACTTCCTACCAGGTCTGCGGTAGGCATCTCCCAGGCGTCTTTGGCTCTTCTGCCAGCCAACCACTCAGTCACCTCTTCTGGCTGCTCCCGTTGCTCAGCTCCAGGCAGGCTTGGGAAAACTTTGGGTCCCAGCTCCTCCAGGGGCTGAGGCTGGTCTGCTGCAGGAGCCTCCCAGGCACGTCCTACTCCCTTGGCTGCCAGCCCAGACTGAGCTGGGCTCCCGCCATTTATACAGGCAGAGCACTTGGGGCACGCCCAGTACGGCAGGGGCGGGACTTTCATTGACAGAGCTACTGGCTTAACCCTTTCCAGGCTAGTGCGGGGTTGGCTAGCCCCGTCACACAGTGTGAGGTGGTCCCTGCACTGAAGATCTTACAATCTAGATAGACAAAGGGTGGAAGAGGAAACAGGCAGAGAGAAGTGAAGTGACTGCCCAAACTCACTCAGCAGATTAGAGGTCATCTGATTCCCAGGCCAAAGCCTGATCCCAATTGACCACAATGTCTCCCCAAAAGATCCACTGCTTTGAAGCAGAACACTTAAGGCTTGATCTTATAGGAAAGTAGATGATGGTTGTGAGAGTAGTTATGAACTGCTAATAGGGCAGCTGAGTATGGCAAGCCAGTAAAGGGAAGTAAACTGAAAGGAGCAAGTCCTATAGCTTGGTCGGCTAGCTAGAAGACAGAGTGCAATATCAGTCTCTCTGTTAGCAATCCTTGTATAATTTTTTAAAAACTTGAATACTGAAAACAAAAACAAAAAAAACAAAAACAAAAAATAAACAAAAAAATAAGTGACCAATCTCCAGAAATGTGAGATCAGAGATCTACTCTCGTTTTAAATCTTTTGCAGTGCCTACATATTACAGTGAAGGGTCTTTATATACATCAGAATCAGAGTGTGACATTTGTGATCTCCAGGAAAGGTGTTTTAAGTAAGTTTGCCATATTCTTAGGGATCAGACTAGAAGTAGAACATTTTGGAGTCCAATTATTCCACCCATGCGGGGACTAGGGAACACATTTCCATAACACTACATAGAGATTTAGTTGACAAAAAACACAGCATCTCCCACACATATTTTGGATAATTTTAAAGACATAGTAGAATGGCTACAATCATTTGTAGAAATATTACATTTGAGGTGTCTTGGAATTTAGGCAGTTTAACCATGTCTATAGATGAGCAATATATTTACCTATCCCTGTGACCAGCTTTCTGTGCATGGCTTTGATTTGTTTTGCCCATTAGCAATGTGTATAAAACAGCTTGCACCAAAAGGCAAAAAAAGAGATACATCCTCCAAGTCCAGGATTATTTTGTGATGAGCAGTTTCCTGTCTCTACCAGGAGGGAGTTTATTCTTATGAAACACTCGTACAGATGAAATTCTCAGTGGAAATTTTTGGCACATCTGTAGATGAGGAGAGTGGGAAAGCGACAAATTGTCTCAATCCAATGCTTGATTTCTGTTTAGCTTATAAACAGGAATTGATACAATTACATTGTGTTCATCCCCTTACAACTGTTTTTTCAGATACACCAAGCAATCCTTTACATTGTGTGTTCAATGGAATCGGCACAGTGCTTTGAGAGATATTTCTGGCATCGGAGGAGGCCCATTTACAAGTGGCTGAGGAAACCCCTGTCATCGTGAGAGTGAGGACAAAGAAGTAGAATAAGCGTTTGATCTAGTCTTCCCCCAGACAACTGTTGAAACCCCCTTTAGGGTATGCCTCAGAGCAAGGAGTGCTGTCAAATTTACCAAGCGGCATTCACACAGAGTATCACAATGTAGCTCCTTTTCCCTTGTCCATTCAAGAACTCACTATTTTCTCAGTCTGAGAGCATGCGCGGTGGCATATTTCGGGCTGCAGAACTCATTTCACTTTTCCGCAAATGTAAACCGGTGGATAGTCTTGTCTCAAATTTCCCTGTCAATTCCTGAGCCTTATTAATGGGGAGGAGCAGATGTCCAAGCCTTTATCTATCATGCCAGACCGTTTTCTTTGTGATTTACTCATGTGTCAAGAATGACCCTTCCTTGTACTGAAAAGACCAGCACTAGAAAGGATCGTCTTTCATTCACTTAGCTGTCCACCTCCACCTGAGTGTTGAAAGCACACATTCAGTGCTGCAGTCCTGATGTAGTGACTAATTATAGACTAGCACTAGTGTCTGAAAATGCACAGAGCAACTGCCATCATCATGATAAAGGGTGAGAGGTTTCAGTTGTTCTCTAGGAAGAGATTTAAGTATTGTTGAAAATGAAGAGAAACAATACATCTAGTGTGGGTGCGCATATCTCAATGTAAAACAGGCTGTAATCAGTGTGTGCCTGCACTTCGTTTCCTGGCCTGTCTATTAAATAAGATGTAGTTGGGAATTTATGACAAACTGTGGAGCAAAGTGGAAATAGGTGAGTGAGGAGAGAGGCAGACGGAAGCAGTCAAGTAAAAGGAGGTGGGGAAACAAAAAGAAAATGAAGGGAGTGGGCGAAAATGAACGGAGAAGCAGTCTTGACTCTGCTCCCTGTGATGTCACTGTGACTTGTGCCCCACACTGCAGAGGAAGGCGAAGACATTCCTGTGATGTCACTGTGAGCAGGAACAGGCCATTCCATTACCTTTTACTTCTTTATTGCTCTGTGCCAATGTAATCCAAGAGATATTAAAGGCCAGATATTCCTGGCATAGCTCCCATTATCGGACAAACAATGGTCAGAGAATAATGATATTTCTCTGTTTGTTTTAACAGCAAAATATATCTGCAGTGATTTTTTTTCCAGATGGTTAGTTTCACATTATCCAAATAAGGCCACTGATTTCCACCAGTATGAAAACAGGTGAACCATGAGAGGTAACTATCCCCTGCCCCCACAGAAGCCCCCCAGAACTACTTTAGCATCTGCTGTCTAGTGGCACATGAGGCTACCCATTTTCTTTCCCACTAGTGTCTGTTTGGCTCCATCATAAGTTGTCACTATGATGGAAGCATCCTGTTTGTTCATATGTGACGGGTCATTCTTTGTCCTCCATGCCTTCTCTTTCCTGCAAGTGGGATCCAGTCTGAAACATACCTTATGCTTCTGCCAAGGGGTAGCCTGATGGCAGGCCAAACCAGCATAATCATCTCTGTTTAAATACTGAGTCAGCAGACTGATGACTCATGCAGCATAACACTTCCACATTGGTTACATGATTTTAACAGTGAATTTATAGACTCATAGACTTTAAGGGACCATTATTATCATATAGTCTGAGCTCCTGCACAAAGCAGGCCACAGAATCTCACCCACCCACTCCTGCAATAAAACTGTCACCTATGTCTGAGCTATTGAAGTCCTCAAATCACGGTTTAAAGACTTCAAGGTGCAGAGAATCCTCCAGCAAGTGAATCGTGCCCCACGCTGCAGAGGAAGGCGAAAAACCTCCAGGGCCTCTGCCAATCTGCCCTGGAGGAAAATTCCTTCCCGACCTCAAATATGGCAATCAGTTAAACGCTGAGCATGTGCACTCAGCTTCCTGTTGTGTACTTCCCTCATTGGCCATGTTTCTGACACATACAGTTGTGTTGGAAGATCAAGAGAGTTAAATAATCTCCTTGCCTCTTCCAGAGTTTTCCAAATGGAAAAACAATCCACGTCAGTTGCCTTGTAGCCTTAGTTTCCTCCTCAAATTATTTCTAGTGATGTTGTCAGTCTTCACATCTCTCAGTATGTGTTAGCGGTTTTGGCTGGTAAAGCACAGCCTGGGAATGTTCCATCCAATGGGATCTCCACCCTTCCCTGTGGTTCAAGCTGAGCCTTCACAATTTTACAACAGTTTGAGAATTGTCATCTCACTTGCTTAGATACTGAAAAAGCATTTTAGAATTCACCTCTCCTCAGCTTCTCATGTTTTATTTTCCATCCATTAACTCTTCTTATACTTCTGCTGATCTTTTAACTTCATTGTCTTTGTCTGCATGTTTTTGTGGAAGAATAGCTCTTCAGTTGCTGTCTTGCTCTTGCTGAATGCTCTTCTTTAATTCTTTTCTCTTCAACAAGCCTCAATGTATTAGATTGGAGCTATTTTTCTCTCTTATATCTTATCCCCACTGTAATCCTGGTTCCATCCACACTTGCTTCTTTGAAAAATTGCCATTGTTCTTCTGTCATACAGCAGTGTCTAATTTCAAATCTGTTGCTAAGTTGCAGCTTGAAAGGTGCCTTCACTTCTGAATCTAGTAACTTTCTAATTTCAGACATACATGGCATTTTTACATGCATAGGTTGTTAGCTGGACTCAGAGCCCTCTGCCAGGACCACCAGTGGACTGCCTTTAGTCTGGCTCCCATCATTTGACCTGCCTGGTTATATGGGCTTTCCACCAGTTATACAACTGTCAGCATAGCTCTCAGAGTTCCACAACCACCTTCTTCCCCATAAATCTATATATATAAAAGTCAAGTGGTGTATGTATGTGTGTATGTATGTATGTACGTATGACTGCAAACTCGTCCCGCACCGTTTGAGCCAGAGACTTGAAATTTGGTACAGTGAGGGGTCTTGGGGTCTAGATGCTGGTAAGGGTCGAAAAATTTTCGGATCTCACCTCTGACGCTCCCCAGGGGTGAAAGTCTTTCAGGGCCAATCACATCGGCTGGGCGGTTAGGTGGTGATGATGTCATAATACCCCCCTCCAACAGACACCTCACTCGCTCAGCTCACCCTTCCCTCCTCCAACGGAACCCCGGAGATCCCTCAGTTCTCTGCCCCTCCCCCCTCCCAACAGAACCACAGAGATCCCTCAGTTCTCTGCCCCTCCCCCCCTTCCAACGGAACCCCGGAGATCCCACACAAGAACACACAAGAACACACAAGCTCTTGTTTTATGTTCCAGTGCAGAAGGATTTTTTTTTCAAATATCAAAGTTTCCATAAAACAGTATTGTCATTCTCCCATCAGCTCTAGGATTATGTTCACTATTTAGATTTAGAAACTATTGTGGATGATATTTACATCTAGGTTCCCAAATATGTATTTAATTTAGATTACTTAAACGCTAGAGGTGCACTTAAAATATGAGTAACAACTACTGTCTAGTATGTATATTTAGAACTGTTACTATTACTATATAAGTCAAAGTAGTGAAATATTTTTAATGATCAGTTATACTTCATAGCAGTTAACAATGATAGTTTTACTAGACTTACTTTAAAATTACTTATTTATACTACATGAATGACATTTTGCATTTATAAATATTTTTAATTGAGATAAACTAATGTGTGTGTGTGTGTGTGTGTTTACAACATCCATTCTGTAAGTATTCTAACATTACAAACTGGGTATGATGGATGTGGCAGGATTATTTATTTTCGGGTTTAGGATGGAGATGATTGGTTGGCTCATAAGCAAGCTGCTACTGAAACTATCCATTCTTCTGGCTAAAGCAGCATAAGCAGCATGACTGATGTTTGCCAATACCGCTGTGTGAATTTGCTGAGTTTTATTTAATTTAGCTGTGTCTGTGAAAACGAATAGTTTGACTATGCACAATACACTCCTAATATAGGCCAATACATTCCTGGTCCTTAGACAGGTGAACAATGTGTTTGTGTAGGAGGGAACAATGCTGGCAGAACACCTCTGCTTCCCTACTGTTGATGAGAATGTTGTTGGTTAATCCTCAAATGAAAGGAAACAGTTCTGCATACATTTGGGAGCTTCTCAGTTATTTTCAAACTGGTGAGTTTACAGCATTGTTAGCTGGCAGAGCTGTGAGCATGAAAAGCAGCAATCTCTTTTGAATCCAAGAAATAGCAAACACTATTTATTCAGATTTTCTGTTTGCCAATTACAGTTAGTTGCCATTTTTTGATCATACAGTAAAATAAAAGTTGGCTAGTCATATTTACAGTTCCTAAGAGGGAACCGTCTCAGACTATTGTAGGTAAAATAGATCTCAAAAGAATTCTGAAAAACTATGCCTTACTAAAATCATAGGTTTGAGTTCTGCATACTTACTCTTTGAAGTCTGATTATATTTAGTTCTTACATCAGCATGTAATCTTTCCATCCCTACTAAAACCCAGTAAATAGATCCAATCTTTACTGCATTCTGTGGATACTGTAAGACCCCCCCTGCCCAGTGGCCAAAAATCTGTTTAAACCAGTGGAGAGAGGACCATTCTAGTGTCAATGGGATCCTTCAGTGGACACATAGTGACACAAAAACTCTTTCTCTACTCACTTTCCACCCAGTTCTGCTATGGTAGTAGAGGAAAGAGCCTAGTCAGAGAGGAAAGTGGTGTCACCAGGAGACCCCTGTGCTATAGCGATCCTTGGCTGCATTTTTGGCACAAGGCCACTGCAGTCTAGCATAGGAATAGCTCTAACATGATATAAGGGGTCCAAACTTCAGCCAGAGAAGTTGAGCAGTGAGCTTTGCACACTGTGCATTATAGCCCCACCCCAGGATCTGGTTTACATTATCTAAATTAAATGTGATCATTTGCTTACGAGTTCAAACACCAATAGTCAGCTCCAAAACAATAGGTCTGTGATCCTTTGAAAGTCCATACTAATGGTAGATGGCTTATTTCTAATTATGGAATGTACATGACTTCACTAATATAATCCATAAATTAATTCTTAATGTGTCTGGGGATGGGTTTTCAAACTACCAATGTCACCAGAATGGTTTATTCAAAATCTTAATTAAGGTCAAGCCAAGACTTGGCTTGGCTTGATAATGTTCAAAATGTCAATTCTACTGTTCCCCCTTGCTGCCCCAAAAAGCTATTTCTATTCCCAAATTGACTGAGTGCGGGCAACAATATGGTGGAAACTCACCATTCATGTGTTATGCTGATGCCAGAAGTGAAATACTCCCTTCTCCAGTGTTGAAAAGTATTCTTCCTTTTATTCCACTACAGTATTTGTAGCATGGCTTACATTACATGCTCTGTCTGTGTTACAGTGCAGGGAACAGAGAAGTGATAACAAGAAGCACTTCAGGAGAAGACTCAGTGGTATGAGAATACCCTGAAGAATATCCTCAGCACAGAAAGAGTAAAGAGATTTGGATAGGTCTCCCTCTGCCTTCAGGATAAAAATGAGTCATTCCAGTCCCACAATGCCAACACTATGCAACATATACAATTCAATTAAATTTATCAGACACTTCTGTTACTACATTATGTTGTCAACAGATCCTGAAAGCAAAATGGCTGAGCTCTTTAAAGTGACCTTTCTCCATTAATTGATTTGCTGTTCATTGATCATATACAGATATTTAATTCAATTAGTTTTCAATCGTTTGCTAATGTGTCTATGCCCCTTTAGAAGTTCCAATGTAATTCAGAATTAGATAACAGGCACTTAGGTGTTAGCTTAGTTTGGAAACACTTTAAAATAAGTGGCCAGTCCTCATTAATTCACGTGGCTGTCACTAACATTAATGATGATGAATTAATTCACTTTCAGTTAGGTGGATGTGATATGTAATTTAATCTACAAGAATTGCTAAGTAATTTTGCAATTAAAGTACTATTATCTTAAAATGTTACCTACCATCTAGTTGCTAGAGGTTTTATGCCTTATTTATTTCATTTTTAGCATAAGCTGGAGAGATCAGCAAAATTCTTAGGAGAAAAACACCATGTAAGCAAAAGTACTGGTACAATGGAATGCTAATCAAGTCCCCAGAGCAGCTGCCAAAGAAACAGGCACCATGGAAAAGGGGCTTCAGTATTAATACAAGTATAAGAACATTTAAAGGAAATTACTCCATCGCTACCTTTCACTAGTGCATGCTTGTACATTGCAGAACTCCGTTAGGAGGAAAAAAGAATAAAATCCAGATTGTACCAAAATGTTTCTTGCAAAATATTTCAACTAACATTCCAGACCTTATCCAAAACCTATTGAAGTCACTGAAAGTCATTCCCTTTCCACAGAATCCTTTATCTTAAAAAAATGAGTATTTTAAGAACAGTAAAATGTAATAATAGTCCAAGTTAGTCCTGGGTTTACTCTGAATAGTGCCAGTGTTTGGTGTGGACATTCTTACTGCCTCTTCCAATACATATATTCTATGCAACTCAACTCTAGCAGAATAACACATGAAAACAGTAAAAAAGAAAAAGAATTAAAACACAATTTAGTGTCCTATATGTATATATCTGTATGTATGTGTATTTTACCTATCTACGTATGATTTTAAATCTTCATGCATACACCGAATCATAAAGTGACACCAGATTGAATACTAACACAATCAGCTTCAAGAGCAAACCAACAGAGGCATTCTCCCTCTGACTCAAAAAAGAGCAATTCTGTTCAAGTCTTTAAAGAAAAAAAGTTATTTTCAACTGAAGCAATGCACTCCCACATAAAGCAACAAAGGAAATGCACCAAACAATTGTTGTTCATTGTATGAAGGGAATAAAGTGTAGACTAATGTGAAACAAACAGAGAAACCTGCATTGTTCCATCTCAGACTGACAGCTCTTGTCATCACTAACATCAGAATGATTATCATGTTTTATCAGGACTATGAAGACAATAGTTAAAGTCTACTGAAAGGCAAAATTGTGTGTGCATATACATAGAAAATGGAAAGAAGTGACTTCTTACTCATCTTTACACTTAATATGAGCACTGAGAAGGCTTGATGCTATAGATTGCTCTGCATACAGAAATTCCTTTGTGTTTTTCCTGGTAAGTGAAATTCTCTCTTGCATAGAGGGCTTATACAAGCCTTAGGCATCATCTGAGACCTATTTAAGCTATCACTTTACATAAGAGAAATACAAGAGGGACATAGGCTTGTACTGGCCCTCCACGCAGGGCAGTCCCTAAGGGAGTGTGGAGAAGAAGTGACGAATCCAACATATGGTGACTACTGCTAACTTTCACCGACAGTACCAATAGGTGCATTTGCAGTATTCTAGTAGCACACACGCAGTACAGTAGAACCTCAGAGTTATAAACACTTGAGAAACAGAAATTGTTCATAACACTGAACGAAACATTATGTTGGTTCCAAAGTTTACATCTGAACATTGACTTAATACAGCTTTGAAACATTACCACGCAGAAGAAAAATGTTGCTTTCACTTTTTTTTTAGTAGTTTACAATTAACAGTACTGTGCTGTATTTGGTTGCTTTATTTTCCTTGTCTCTGCTTCTGACTGGTTGTGTACTTCTTGTTCCAAATAAGGTGTGTGGTTGACTGGTCAGTTTGTAACACTAGTTTTGGTAACTTGGAAGGAGCATTTTTCACAGCCTCCCTGACTAAATTGAGTCCCTCTGACAGCCTTTCAGTATCTGGCTGCTCAAAAGCATCAGACAGCTGTTTCACTTCTAAGCTCCACTCCTTGGAAACTTCTCCTCATTTTATTCACATATATTATGAAGGGCACAGCAAGCAGCTATAACCGTGGAGATATTTTCCTCACTCAGGTCTAACCTGCTGAGGAGACAGCATCAGCAGCCCTTTAAATGGCCCAAGGCACATTCAACAGTCATTATGCACCTGCTGAGTCTCTTGTTGAAGTGCTACTTGCTGCTGTCAAGGTGGCCAGTGTAAAGCTTCATGAACCTTGGGGTAGGTTGGGTCTCCCACGATCACTGTTGGCATTTCCACATCCCCAATGGTAATCCTCTGCTCTGGAAAGAAAGTTCCTGCTTGCAGCATTCTGTACAGGCCTGTGTTCCTGAAGATGCATGTGTCATGCACGTTCCCTAACCAGCCTGCATGGATGTTGGTGAAACAACCCCAGTGATCCACTAGCGCTTGCAAAACCAGAGAAAAGCAGCCCTTTCTGTTGATATACTCTGTCACAAGGTGGTCAGGGATCAAAATGGGAATATGTGTGCAATCTATTGCCCCACCACAGTTAAGGAATCCTATTGCTGCAAAACCAACCACTATTTCATGTACATTGCGCAGTTAGTCCTTATTAGCAGGAGGTGATTAAATGATCCTGAACCCTTGAATCATTGCAACACCCATAGTGGATTTCCCAACTGCAAACTGATCTGCAACTGATCGGTAGCAGTCTGCCATTGTCATCTTCGACACAAATGCCACTTGCTTCTCCTCCATTAGTGCTGCACTTATTTTGGTGTCCCTGAACCAGAGGGAAGGGGAAAGCTCCACACACAGTTCCAGGGAGGTAGCTTTGTGCATCTGAAAGTTCTGCAGCCATTGCTTTTCATCCCAGACCTGCATAATGATGCTATCCCATCACCCAGTGCTTGTCTCTCAAGAACTGACGGTCCACTGTATGCAACTGCTCTGTGAATGCAATAGCAATCTTGAATAGATCCTCTCGATGGCACAGAGCCGGGAAGACACCACAGTGTCAACATCATGAGTGTCGCAGCTCATGAAATACTGCAGGATCAGGCGCATTGTGTTCATAACACACATCGCAATACTGCAGAGCAGTGCAAGACCCATGCTTTCTGACAGAGATGGTGGGCAGGCAGTTTGCGGGGGTGTTGAAAAGTGGCATGAAACGTACCAGGAAGCCCATGGAATGATGGGACAGAGAAAGCTGCATCACGGGACACTGAGCTTGCTCCCAGAAGGCATTGCAAACCCCATCCAGAAAACTGTGAGGCAGATGCTAGCCAGTTGCACAGTGGCGTAGCTACCTATGGTCCACTGCTCTCTGTGTCAGTGCAAGAGTTGCTAGTGTGGATGTGCTCCACTGATACAAGGAGCATAGTGTGGACACGCACCAGCGGTTTAATTACAGCGCTGTTTGTACACCAGTGTAACTAAAGTCGACTTACATTTGTAATGTAGATATGCCCGTGTTATCTGACCCACCTTTTGCATCAGTATGTGATGCTTTGTCATGAGAATGTATTATAGTGAAAATAAACACACACCTCACTGTCCACCATGAAAACATAGACATAAATCCAGACACATGAGAACCCAATGGACCAGAAATCAGGCCAATGAATTCAATTACATGATTCCATTGACTCCACTGAGTGTTGAATCAGATTTTGACAAAGTGACCCTCCTAGAACGGTACAGCATGACTCCTTGCTTGAAGTATTTGCTCTCTTCTGTAGGAGGAAGTGGGGGAAATTAGTGCTAAGTAAGAGGTAGCCAGTAGGCCCCACTTCCTTCATTGACATTTTCAGTGATTGAATAACAGATTTTCTCCCCATCTAGCTTGCATATGGCACACTTCCCTTTTCATTCACTGTGAAATAAATAAAGCAAATGAACATAGTAGACAAAGGTAAAACTGTATCCAATGGTTGATAGTTGAAGCTAGACACATTCAGACTAAAAATAAGGTGCACATTCAGAATAAAAACAACAATGAAGGCAGACAGACCAATTCTATCAGTGTGTCAGGGAGACTCCTGTTCACAAAAAAAACCTCCAACTCTCGATTTAATAATGTTATCTCCTGCATAAAAATGACCAATGCTGGTGCTAGTAATAAGGAAAGAGGAGCCCCCTTGAACTGCTTGGGGCCCTAAGTAATTGCTTAGTTTGCTTATGCCTAGTGACAGCTCTGACTATGATATTCCCAAGAATGATGTGTGTCAGCCATGTGTGCGCATGTGTGGCTGATGCACAAGACTCTGGATAATGTGGTTAACCTCTGCTCTGCTCTTGCCAATGGGGGTGCAGGAGTGGCAGAGTCAGTGGAAATCAATGGCAGGGAGAGGTATAAATTTGAAGCTTGGTGCTGTGGTGGTGGTAGTGGTAAGGTTGGGTTGTCTAAGATGGGATGGTCAGTATGTCAGATGCAAATTCATGTCAGATCACACCCCAGTCTTCCCCAGGCCGTGGCTGCAACAAGGAGGGACCAGATGGCAGGTATAGGGAGGCAAGAAGTAACCCCACTCAGTTTAGCAGCGGGGGTCCAGGGATTGGAGGGGTGGTCATGCCCCATTTTTTCCTCCAAGAACCTTTAGGTGCTGCAAGAGTAGGATCAGGGAGAAGGTAATGCTCCATCCCAGGACCTGATGCAGCAGCAGCAGCAGGAAGGCCCAGGTGGTTCTGCTCTGCTGCAAATACCCTGCTGGGAGCAAACATGTAGTGCCTGCTTCCCCAAGTGTAACTGCAGTCCTGTCTCCCTGACTACTACCTATGACTCAGCTTGTTATAGCTCTGCCAGGTCATAGCCCTACATGGTGTGTCCAGGGGGAGAGGAGAGACTACAATTCTGCTCACCTTGTTATGCATTTTACAGAGTACAAAGGACCTGGTGGAGGCTACAAGGAGACTGAACAAGGGTATTAGTGGCCAGGGCAAGGAGTTGGCATTAAGGGTATTAGAAAGGAAGCATTGGTGGGACCAGGGGTCCCTGAAAATAATTTGAAAATGTTGGTTATGAGTGAGGATAATTAACCATTGGAACAACTTTCCAAGAGTTTTGGTGGATTCTCAATCACGGGACATTTTTAAAGCAAGATGGGATTTAAAAAAAAAAATGGTAACAAAGAGTCCTGTGGCACCTTAAAGACTAACTAAATTATTGAAGCATAAGCTTTCGTGGGCTAATACACATGCTTGCATCCGATGAAGTGGGTATTAGCTCACGAAAGCTTATGCTTCAATACTTTAGTTAGTCTTTAAGGTGCCACAGGACTCTTTATTACCTCTGCTATTCCAGACTAACACGGCTACCTCTCTGATTCTTAAAAAATATGGTTTAGCTGAACTATAACTATTGGTCTTGCAGAGGGAATTAATCCAGGGAAGGCCTAGGATGACCAGACTCTACAGATTCTGGTCTTAAAAATCTATTCATCTTTGAATCTAAAAAAACCCATGGAATTCATCCTCTCAGCTGTTAATAGATTATCAGTTTGGTTCCGTAATTTCTGCTTTCAGAACTCTCCAGGAAATTATAGTAATTCATTCAGATTTAGCAACTATTTTCATCATTTATATGAAAGATAACAAAGGGATGCAAAATTCTACAGGAAATAGGCACCCCCCCAAAAAAAAAATGCTGAGTGTCTCACTGTACATCTGTAGCTAAATTAACTTTGCAACAAAATAACAAATATTTTTGCATCTATGATTACTCTGTTTTCTCTTGTGTGTAGGTCTGTCCATTTCTGTTAGTATTTTGATTTTATTTTTCATCTTCTGTTTCACTTGTTCTCATTTAAATACCTAAATAGAACTAAATTTAAAAGAGAAATGTATTTTGCTGATTAGCATAGAAAGGACTCTTACTTCGGTCATATTTAAAATCACATGAAATGTGTCCTCTTTTTTATCATAAGTCCCCAATAACTTCTATTTTTGAATGTCACTGACTGACTAGAGTTAAAATAAGTCTATCATCTGTACTGGATTAATTTTCTTTCCTCATAGGAAATGAAAGATACAACTACAACAGACTGAGAATGTTTTGTTGAAAGGTTCCTGACCCAGCAATGCTTCTCTGCCATTTATATTGCCCAAACCGGACAGTCTCGACGCAAAATAATAAATGTACAAAAATCAGACATCAAGAATTGTAAAATTCAAAAACCAGTAAGAGAGTATTTCAATCTCCCTGGACACTCAATAACAGACTTAAAAGTAGCGATTCTTTAACAACAAAAACTTCAGAAACAGACTTCAACGAGAAAATGCAGAACTGGAATTAATTTGCAAACTGGACACCATCAAATTCGGTCTGAATAAAGACTGGGAGTGGCTGGGTCACTACAAAAATAATTTTCTCTCTGCTGATACTCACACCTTCTTGTCAACTGTTAGGAATGGGCCACGTCTACCATGATTCAACTGGCCTTGTTAGCACTGCCCCCCCACTTGGTAAGGCAACGCCCATCTTTTCATGTGCAGTATATTTTATACCTGTCTACTTTTTTTTTCACTCCATGCATCTAATGAAGTGGGTTAGAGATTATGCCCAAATAAATTTGTTAGTCTCTAAGGTGCCACAAGGACTCCTTGTTGTTTTTGCTGATACAGACTAACACGGCTACCCCTCTGAAACCTGACCCATTCTAGTTGCAAGTTCTGCTTAGCAGATGGCAGATGCTTCCGATACCATTTTCATTACAATCTAACCCCTGGGCTAAGTAAATGAGTAAATGCTAAAAGAAATAAGAGAAGAGATTTTGCTCTATAACACAAGTTGAGCATTTGCAGCCCTTCTCCCTTAGTTATTTTCTGATTGGGATCATCAGCCACTGTTCCTGCACAGTTAAAAAACCCTTATGGTATATATAGGTGAGTTCAAAAATACATAAGGAACAAGCAACCACTAGTTGATTTACAGATCAAATCTTTTAATATTTAAGCAACAAAAGTTTAGGTCCGAAGAAAGAGATGCCCACCTTGAAAGTTCTCTTTTCCAGTCCTATCAACTTGTGAAAACTTGACTGCTACAATATTTGGCAATTTCCCAATCAAGTGCTACAATAAAAAAAACCCATAAGTAGTCTAACTGGCAACCAATTTTCCCTGCATCCTAGCAAATAGCTGCTTGGCACCCTTTAAATATGAGCCCTGCACAGTAGTGGCTTTTATTATGGAAGGAAAATGCTGAGCAACAGCAGTCAATTTCGGACTAAATGAAACATAAAGGTCATGAGGAGTGGGAAAAAAAAGTAAAGATCTGAATCAATTGTAATCAGATGATGTATTGTTCAGCTGTATAGGTACATTAAGCTGTTTCTCAAAGAATTACTTTAGCAAGTATTTGCTTTAACTCTAAAGACTGTCATTATTTTGGCCTAATCATGTCCAAAAAAATTCAAGTCCGTATCTCCATTTAACTGTAATAACTAGCTTCAACTCAGTTGTGGCATCATTTCGCATACCACACACTAAGAAATGACCAGGCTGTGCATAATAATGGAGCTGCTAACTGTTGGCTGAAGAAATTATGTGGCTGAAGCTTAAGAAATATATTTCTGTATTAATATTGTTAATGCTCTCTTTAAGAAACAGGGTAGCCTATAAGGTACATACATTTGTCTCTTTTCTTTAGAAGCTTAACAGTGATTGTTACTGTATGATTTTAAACTTTTTTTCCCCACCCTCAGTTGATTATTGGTTAAAGCAGGGTTCTCAAACCCGAATCACCAGGAGAGCCATATGAGGACTAGCACACACGCGCACGCACGCACACACACACTACACCTGGCCCCACCCCGCCTCCTCCTCTGAACGCACGGCTCACACTACCCCTGGCCTCCCCCCTCCCTCCTGGAAAGTACTAAGTGCCTGTAGATAAGCTGAGGAGCGGGAACATGGTGCACTGGGGGGGAGGGGAGGGACGGGATGGGGTGTAATTACACCCAGTGAAGTCAACTTGAGTTTTGCCATAGACTTCAGGTTCATAGTCCTAGAAGTATCCATGGCAGTTTGCAAGCATATGAGATAACAAGGGGGCGGGGGGGACTGATCCAGTAAACCCTTACTTGTGAGAGTAATTCTTACAAGACGAAGGCAAAAAGATAACTGGGCAGTAAGTAGTCAAATGCTGGGGCAAAGCCCTTCATCTGGCTTCTTGTACCTGGTACTTCCAATGAGAGTTAGAGGTGCATTAACTTTAGTCTATTTGAGCAGGCTGCAAAAAACATCTAGAAAATATATTTCATGTTACTTTCTACATTATTTCCCATCACTTCAATAGCAGAACAAGACATTGCAATACCTGTATGTGGGTTATCTGATGGGGCTTATGAAATCTCACAAAGATAACAATGATATATTGGCTATTGAAAAGTTTCAAAACATCAGGAAATCAATTGCCAACCTGCCCAATCCAATTTTTCAAAAATGAGGAAACAAAATTCCCGCTCAACTCAGTAAGAAATTGGAATCAATCCAATCCATAGTTTCTAAAAAGAAATTTTTGAGTATATTTCAATATGGGTGTCATGGGTATGGAGGGCTGGAGAGGGTTAATGTCATCTGAGACAGCAGTGTCGTCAGAGCGTCCAGACCATGAGGGAGGGAGGAGTTTAGAGTTCAGTTCCATCTTGGCTGGCCATGAGGCCGGAGGCAGGGACCAGAGTCAAAAGGCATCTCTGGCTATAGAGATATCTCAACTTTTCTTCTCTTATACTTCTACTTAGCTGATGTAAGTGATTTTGATTCTTCTATTAAGCCTGTGCCTTTTGGGGTGTTTCTTTCCATTTCAGAAGGAAGCTAGAGAACCCCAAATTGTAAAGTGTATTATATCTTTGTTTCATTCCCTTTTCTTAATTAAATCTTCTAGTTATAAAACCGTCTGGTTTATTTCCCTTAGGGTTTTCTCTGCTTCCATTCTGGGAAGGGAGAAGGGAAGGGAAATAGGGACCAGGGCAGCTAAGTGCATAGCTGGAGTGTGAAGACTGTCTTTCGTTACCATCAGGTTAGATGGGGGAGGGGGAAAGCAGCCTCCAGGTGCCTGATTCTGACTCCCAGGGAGGGGGACAGGGTGCAGGGGGGGAGGAAAGCAGCCTCTAGGTGCCTGATTCTGGCTCCCAGGGAGGGGGACAAAGTTAGGGTCTTGGGGAAGTTCGGGGCCCCCACCAAGGTTTTGGAAGTACACCAAAATGGTGGCAGCAATTGGTAACCCTAAAAACCCCACTGGTAAAAAGGGGGGTGTCTCGGGGTGTAGGACTTAATTTGGGCTGGGAAGCAGCTAAGTTAAGTGGGTTTTGGCTAGTTAAGAGTCCTTTTCTCGGTGCTCAAGAGCACAGGGATCAGGTAACCCCTCTTACAATGGGTTTTACAGTGCTGTTCTGAAACAGCTGGAACATATTTTAGCATGGTGGTTTCATTCTTAGGTGGAGTACTTTATAATAATTATGCCTGCAGGTCAAAAACGTGTGGATCACTGAGGACAAGTACAAATCTGATATATTGGGGCAGTGCCTTTCCCAACACAATTGGAAGTAAGTGGTTTCTGGAGGCCTTACTAGTCGAGTATCCAGAAACAGCAAGGAGACGGGTAGAGCAGAAAGACTGGATCATCTTTATGCTGAGAGAGCAGATGCTGTCAGTGGACAATTAAATTATAGAGGTGGTGATTTTTTTTCCCCAAGAGTCTTCTCTCCCTGCCAAATCTCACCTCTGTCTTTCTTATATTCAGGCCCAGAAAGTTTCTTTTCATCTAGTTGCAGATCTTGGCCTTGAATGATTGAAATATGGTCCTGTTTGTATTTGATTGAGTGCTTTTAAGTGTGTATCTGACATTTTAATCCACCCTGTCTGAGAATTTCTCTTAGAATTTTCACACTGATTTTGAATGGGGTGGTGGCAGCAGTGGGTGAGTAAAAGGACAGATCCACATTCAAAAAAGCTAAGTGAGGATTTTGAAGGCAAGCAGATGTCCATCATAGTTGTTTTGGTGCGGTGAAAGAGGACTGGTTGAAGGAATCTCAGGGCTTGTCTTCACTATGGAGGTAAATTGACCTAAGTTACGCTACTTCAGCTATGTGAATAACATAGCTGGAGTCGACGTAGCTTAGGTTGACTTTCCTCAGTGTCTCCGCTGTACTGCGTCGATGGGAGACACTCTCCGGTCGACTTCCCTTACTCTTTTCGGAGAGCATTGCATTGATTGCAGCAGTGTCAATCTCCCTGTAGTGAAGACCAGTCCTCAGCAATCTCATGATATACTGGCACATTCCTCAGGAGGGACAGCACTATTCCTGGTACAAAAGGATCAAATGGCATAGACATGTCCAAGTGTGGATATGGGGTCAATAAGACATCATAGTTTGATGACTCCAGTGCTGTCTTTGACCCTTCACTTGCCTGAAACCCAGCAGAGAAGGGACAAGGATAATGACACTATCTAGATACAGTTAGAAAAGCTTTTCAATTCATTTTCTCAGGAATGGGAGGTTACATATCAGGTAGTAGTTAGGCAGGTCAGTTACATCAAATGCTTTAAATACTGGCTTTGATTATCTGCTAGCAGGTGACCCAGATGCTTGTGAATCTTTTCCCCAGTTAGCAGGGCAGATGGTAGTTTGACAGGATTTGTGAAGCTAAGATTCACATCACTGAATCCCACTTTTTTTTTTATTGTAACTACTGCCATAAAGCATCAATTAAAGAAAACACTGATACTCAGTTTACAAAAAGAAATCTGAGGAACAGCTTACATGTTTGATGCTGTCATGGGCATCTGAAATCTCCTGAGTGATTTTCTCTCCTTAAAGTAAGAAACCATTATCAGTGATGAGGAGGAAGGAAAGATTGTTTATGATGGCTCTTGATGAATTATATCCAGTAGCAAAACCATAAAATACTACTTCATGAATTGCAAGAGAGGGACAGGTTTTCTTTTCTCTTCTTTATTATTATTGATTTTTTGTGAAAAGTATGTCTTCGCAAACTCAGTTGCTGCACTGAGTAACATTATTGATGCTGAAATTCCTGAATATTCATATTTACATGTCACTATATGTTATGCCTTTTAGCTGTGTATTGTACAAACTGTTATATCAGGAATTAAGCAGTGGTGAAGCAGAGGTGAAAAGACAGATTGAGACAGAACAATCTCTGTTTTTCAAGGCTTATCTTGGCTACAATTTTTAATGTGTTCTTTTATTCCTCTTCAAAATAACTATTTCTGTCATCTGTCCCAGCAGTGCATGCTACAACCATACACGGCCCTGTTTCTGCTGTGATGCATCAGTGCCCATAAAAGAAATATGTCTTTTCTCTCCAATTGATTGAGGAGTGCTTTGAAGATGCTGAGTCAGTCATGGAGATATAAGGGCAATGCATGATGATAGGTGGTGACTAATAAAAACAGGGCTAACCAGATTCGATTAAAAAAAAATTGAGCAAGTCTACAGTCATAAGGGACCCCTTACTAGAACTGCTCTTCATATGTTAGAACAAGCATAAATAAGCAATACAGGAGATACTGAACATTAAGTAGTATGGAAAAGAGATCTGCTGAATATGCTTTGCACAGTAGAGATCCCAAAAGACCCAAAACTACATGTATTCCCCCAATGAACACTTACAATCAATGACTACTTTTTACCATGTATATTTTACATTTAATGAAGAGGACCGAAGGACGATGTATGTAAACCTAAAGGCCCACATAAGTGCTATTTGTGTAATGCGCAGGAAGGATTTAAGACATTCAAGAAGGTAAGTAAAGAGGGAATCTTAAACATTAAATCGGGTCAGATTTCTTCCCCTAGTTTGCTGACCCCACTTTGCAGGTTGGTGTGAATGGGATAGCACAATCGTCTTTCACTTCTCATCTTACTTTTTTCCCCCAAAGACAGAATGCTCCCTTCTCACCAGGCTGCTTGTGCACTTGGTCCTCATGTAGGCTGTACAGAAAAGGGGAGGATCTTTGCATACTTCATCTTCCCTGCATGTCTGCTCAAGAACTAATCAGTATCTCCACAAATTTCTAATCCAGACAAATGATAGTGGGCAGGGCTTTGACTTATAACAAAGAATTCTTTACCAAGCATCTGGCTGGTGGGTCTTACTCACATACTCAGAGTCTAACTGATCACCCTATTTGGGGTTAGGAAGGAATTTTACCCCAGGTCAGACTGGTAGAGACCCTGGGGTTTTTGTTTGTTTGTTTGTTTTGCCTTCCTCTACAGCATGGGACACAGGTTACTTGCAGGTTTAAACTAGTATAAATGGGAAATTCTCTGTAACTTGAAATCTTTAAATCATGATTTGAGGATTTCAGTAACTCAGACAGAGGTAAAGGGTCTATTACAGGAGTGGGTAGTGAGGTTCTGTGGCCTGCAAGGTGTAGGTCAGACTAGATGATCATGAAGATCCCTTTTGACCTTAAAATCTGTGAGTCTAAGAGAACGTGTCTGAGATGAATATCTGCTTCCACCAGGTTCCAATTAATTGAAACAGAGGATACAGTTTCACATAACTTAAAAAATGCATTCTATTTAGACACAATCAGCTTAGTAGGGTCCTAAGTGTCTACCACATGTACCAGCTGCAGTGTCTCAGGAATATTTTTCCATTTTATTTTCCTTCTTTACATAAACAGATATAGTAGCTCTGTTCGTTAAGCAAAAGGAAGAAAAATATTAGACTGTTTGGACCACTTGAGTCATGCTTGGAATACTTGATCATCTGGGAGCTGGTAGTGGAACCCTCAGTCTCAAATGTGAGTAAACAATCCATATAACCAGACCCCTGGAATACAAAAAGGACAAGACAAGACCATGCTAAATCTAATTCAGGATAAAGTCAATGGGACTAGTCATAACACAGATTAGTCCTTAAGGTGAGTCAGGGTGGCCCTAAGGTTTAGTGCACAATTTAGCCAATTATCAAAAGGCTGACCTGCTGGAAATCCATCTCAGAGGAGACACATGCTGATTCTGAGAATACTTACTAGAGAATAACTGATATAAATCACTTGCAGATCTGCACAGCTTTACCAGAGGTAGGTTTTCAAATGCTCTTGTGTGTTTGTAGGGAACCAGAAGGAGGGAGCAGATAGAGCCCATCAATTCAGGGAGGATCTATTATCTTCTCCATCACTGGTCCAGCTTCTCTCTGCCCTCTCCTCCTAGCAACTCCAGCCCTGTGAAGGGAGGAGAGGGTGGGAAAGGTGGAAATCCATGGAGCTGCCCACTGATAGGGACAACTTAAAAACCTCCACAGCTGTAGGAGAAGCAGAGATATGCCAGGGGCAAGATGTGGGGCTGGGATGGGTACAGAGTGGATGTGGGGGCAGGGGCAGATATCAGAACGGGGGAAAGCAGAAAGTAATGGTTTGGGGTTGTGGGTGGAGAACGGATTTGAGACAGGGTGCAGCACTGATATCTGAGCAGGAGGAAAGTGTATTGATCTGGGACTGATAGACTCAGCATGAATTGACATGAAGCTGGTAGGTGCATAATTAATTGGTATTGGGAAATTAAAGGTGCATGATAAATTGATGGGGAGGGGCTGGAAAACAGACAGCTATGGTGTGAGAGGGATACAGCATTAATTAAGTGGGGTTTGGGGAGAGCCTAGAGTCTTGAATACCATCAGGCAATACTTAATGCAAATTTGTGCAGTGTTATGCAAATTCAAAATCTAAAGGGATTTTTTTGGTCACAAGATATTGGCAGGTATGCACTTCTGAAAAACAAATCCCCCTCCCTGACACATCTGGACTAGAACTGGGTGAATAATGGAAAATTTGTGCATCTTAAAATGCTATTTACCCAGCTTTATAAACTAGGCTAATCATTTAGGTAGACTGAGGTAACACAAATTAAAGAATTGGTTAAAAAACATAGTGAAATTTGTCAAATAAATTATTTGATTAACATTGTTTAACTAAACTCCCATTCTGATATTCTGGGATGTCCATTGCATGTTAAAAGAAATTACCAGGTGCCCATGTGGGAAATAGCAGCATATCAAGGTAATATGAGAAGGACCATAATTGCTACACTCTGATGTAAGAGACAGAGAAAGAATCCTGGCTGCAACTACTAAATATGAGGGTAATGAAATCTGAATATTTTCTAACCTCACCTGACCTAAGTCCAGGCACACAGAATTGTGTGGGAATTAAACAATCATTTATACAAGCAGTTGTATAGCAACTCTTCTTTAATCTGGCATGTTGTGTAGGCTTTTGTAAAGGCAATATGTTTGGAGGAAAACTCGATGTGGAATCTGCTACTAACATTCTCAGAAAACTTAAAGTAGAAAACAGTTAGTTACAGAAGTGACTATCTGAGACACCAATAAACAGTGATCTGCACTAGAACACTGTATTTTCTACAAAGAAGTTCATTCTGGCCTTTTGCACCAGAATGTATTTCACGAAAGAGCGAACGTTTACTGCATTAAGATGGCATTGAGTTAATGACAATATTGTTCTATTTTTAAAAAGGCAAGGCTAAGCCAGAAACGTGGCACAACTATGGACCTCTGGGTCAGAGATAAAAGAGTATATCATTAAAGAGAAATCCTGGGTGGAAATGATTGGCTGAGATTCTTTTGTCTGTTATGCAAGTCATCAGACTAGATGATCATAATGGTCCCTTCAACTCTTAAGAACAAAAGAATCTATGAAAAAACATACAAGAGCAAGAGAGTGATTTAACTGACATTTTTGCCTGATTTCAAATTCTTATAAATCTTTTTAATATCTGTGTGAACTGAAATCACAGCCCAAAGGGGGTTTATTATTATGAGCTGTTACAAGCCAGTATATTGGCTTCTGCATCCCCCCTCTTTCACTTCACTCTAAATTCTACTGAAACAAATACAGTAGAGGGCTGAATTAGGCCAGGTTTGCTCTCATGTGGATATTGATAATATAATTTTAAAAGGTGCTGACATCAAACATTTGTATAAAATTTGCAGATTTAATTGTTATCAATATAATGCTGAAGCCACTTGCCACCTTAATGGGAGTAATGACCTTTATTTTGTTCTTAATTTGTTATATTGTTTTTGCAGCAATTTAGTGAAAAGAAACCAATCAGGACTTGATAAAAAACCAATTTTCTATAACACCATTCAGAGGTCACTTCATGTTCTGATACTTCGTCTTAATGTTCATGAACTTATTATAAAAAGAAATTAACTATCTGTCACAAAAGTAATATTAATTTGTTAGATTATGTCTTTTAAAAACAGTACAGCTATGGGCAGAATAACGTGAACATTCTCAAATATACTAGTTTAAATTGAGCACCTCCACTGATTTTAATGGAGTTACTTTGGATTTATCGATATGAACTGGAAGCAGAATTTCGTTATCTGGATATATCAGAAAGTATCAGCAAAGAGACAGGTAGTACCAGTATCTACCGTATTAGCATATTAATCTATCAAGTAAGCAAACTCAAATACTACCAACAGCTTAAATAAAAAGGGAGAAGTAATTCCTACTTCACAGGCTGAATCTGCAGGTGGGTCCATATAGCAGACATTCCCCTCCCACCCTCCCCAGACCTCCCAAAGGAAGGGTGAGCTAAAGTGAGGGGCATTGTGTTTAGAATGTTTGTTCTTCTTGTGTATCTCATGAGTAAATACAAAGAAGAGTATTGTAGAACTAAATGTCTGTGTCATACATATATTACATGCTCCACATGCTCCTTGAAGAAGTAAACCAGAAAGCTCACACCTTTGGGTGCAGTTCTGAGAGATGGTGTGTTTAAGCTACCAAAGAAGCTGAGGGGCAGCACTAGTTCTAGGGACTGGGCAGTGGGCCACATGTTTTAAACTCTCATAAGGGGGCCCAGATAGAGGATCTGTCCCCCCCCCCCCCAAGAGTGTGCTTAGGAATCCCAAGACAAGTCCTGGACTCTGTTCAGATTCTGAGGACTTAAAGCACATGGCATCCAGCAGCTGAATCTCCTTACAGGAATTTGGTGAGCCACCAGCAAGGGCAACCCAACCAAATCGATGGCATCTCCATTCTCCAGGTTATCTTTCCACCTCCAAATTCTTGCACAATTCTCTTTTAATCAACAATTGCTATTAGATTACAGTTGAGGTTGCATAAACAGCAGTATTAAGTAAAGCAGTTAAATTTAATATATTTTCTAGCTTTCTCTATTCACTTTTCACTCCTACCTATCTTATCCCCTTCCTTGCATTCCCCATCTACTTCACTTCAGGGGTGTAGCCACGGGTGGACCACATCCTACCCACTTAGCATCCAGGTCCATCCAAATCTCAGCTGGGGTGTAGTGCTGCCTCAGCGGCCTGGAGCATCACTCCACTCAGGCACCTGAAATCCAGGACGGAGCTATGTGCCCACACTTCAGAAAGCTACACTCTGGCAGCTCTGCCTTGCCATTTTCTGAACTGACTCATGTGCATGCCCAGCTTGGTAGGTGAAGCCCTGTGTCTGGAGGCACCAGGACTAGGAAGAGGGTGTGGCGACAGGGAAGAAGTTGAGCTAGCACAGCCTGTCATTGCCTGTCCACCCAAAAGGTGGGGCCCACCCAAATTTCCACTCCTAGCTAGGCCACTGCTTAACTTAGCTTTCTTTTACATATGTAAGAGTGTCTATTCCCTCTATCTGAACCTGGGGTAGAGAGGAGTCTCTTCTATGCCAGACCAAATAACTACAAGCTGCTTCCCAGCCTAAATTAAGTCTTTACACCCCCAAGCCCCACACTTTACCAGCTGGGAAATTGGGGTATCGCTGCCACCATCCGGGTGGATCTCCAAAACCCTGGAGGGGGGGCACCCGGACTCCCCCAAACTCCTTCTCTCTCTCCTGAGAGCCGGGACACTCAGAGGCTGCTTCCCTTCCCCCTTCCCCCTCCCGTTTGTTACCCCGAGAGAGATGAGAAACCGCCCTGAGGCTTTCACACTGTGAGCCTTCCTCTTAGACACACAGACTTCCCTGTACCTGGGAACTGGGTTAAATCCAAAGCTAGGATTCCTTAATGAGAAGAACCAAACACTTTTTATAACTAAAAAGATTTAATAAAGAAAAGAGAATACAGCGTACACTTACATTACAACTTCACAATTTAGAGTTCCCTAACTTCCCCTCTGAAAAGGCTAGCGACACTCTAAATAGGTACAGAAACTTATGGAAATTAACATATTACTCACAGCACGGCTACTTATGAATATAGGTAGGAAAGTAGAAGTTTTCTCCCTCCATAGCTAGAGGCGAAAAACTGGGTCTCTTGCCAACGCTGGGACGGCAGGAAAATTGAACTAAAACTCCCTCCTCTCTGCCTCATGGTCCGGGGCTCTTACGTCACTCTCTCTCAGGTAACATTAACTCCATACAGGCAGAATAACACTCTCCAGCACTTTACACTTATGACAACATATATATCAAGTTTCAGTGTAGCATCTAGACAAAATTAAACAAGGACAAAAGGATATTTTGCTCATTCCTGTGCCTCTAGTGCAGGGCTGCACAACTCGGAAAGCAGCGAGGGCCATATTACTGCAAAAAAACCCAGCTGTGGGCCGAAAAGCCTTGCCCTTGCCCCGCCCCCATCTGCTTCCCCACACCACCCCATTTGGTTTGCCCCACCCTTACTCACCCCCCGCGAGTCGCACAGTGAGCCCGTGCGGGCCGCATGTTGTGCAGGCCTGCTCTAGTGCATACATTCTGTAGGAAAGTTTTATCTAAGTGAATATACCATGATCTGGACACCCTGCTGGTCTCTGTCTGGTCCAGTTCACATTTGTCTCGCTCCCCTTTCCTCTCTCATCTAATTTTAAATGTGCTAAGGAGGGTGTCAAACTACCGTTAATCAACGTTATCCAAATCCCTGAAATGTCGATTGAGAAAGAAGCTAGGGTAACCAGCTTTCACTTTCTTAGGCACTGAAAACAGAACATAAAAAAGTAAATTATGAAATAGGTGGTAGCCATAATTGTATTCTGTCTGAGATTTTTACTATCTCAGCTGATGAATTTTGTAAGCTCATATAAATTTTTAAGGCAATTTGACACTTTTTGCTAATATCGCACAGTACAGTGGTTTCCACTGAATGCCAATGAACCTTTACTGGACTAAATGTGTACAGTGGTATAGTGGATAGTGGTGTTGCAAGTTCCCTATCAAAGTAACTCAGTATGGATATATTGTCTCTGTCATCAAGATTTACTGTGGGTTGCTTGGAGTACTCTTGGTAGTTGTACACAGCCACATAAAGTGATGACACTCCCTAATAATTAATATCACTGGCCTGCCCTTTCACAGAATTCATGGTAAACAACTGCCTGTCCCTGCAAACACTTCAGCATGCGTAACTTTACTCTTGTGATCACTGACATCAAAGGGACTTTGTGCAACAAAGCTAAGTATAAACAGACTCCCATTGACTTCTAGTGGGCTTTAGATTGGGCCCTGAATATGTCTCTCTCTATTTGTATTCTTTCCCATAGGTGTACAATTTCAGAGGGAACAGCCATGAAATTACAATAAATTATGATGTTTCAAATTTCTGAACTGTGCACTATGCCAATTAACTAAACGTGAATCATTGCTGAGATGTACCCTTCATAGTTAAGCTACTAACAAAACATCCCTGCCTACAAGCATATCAGGTTTTAGTCTACTTCCCACACCATCCTGTAGTGATTCATTGATTTAACATTTTATCAAGAGACTACAGCACTTCTTATACAGTTTCTAAAAATACTACAAGAAATTTTCAATTAATTTTTATTTTGTCATATTTGAGGGGAATATTGGTGCCAGTGAATGTGAGAGACTGCAAGACCTTATTCTGCATTCCTGACTCATTCAGGGTAACCACCATTGTCGGATGGAAATAAGGGAAATCCATATTTTAAAAAAGGGATAATGCTTTCTTTTAAGTAACATTTTGGGGAAATGGCATTTCCCTAAGCATAACATGTATTTTCTCTCAAGTGTACATTTCTATTGCCCTCAAGCATGCAATCCAATTATCATAAACTTCAATTAATGTTCAAATGGTACTTATCAGTTTTAATACATTTTAAAATAAGGGACCGGTGGCCACCATAAGGTACAAATCAGTGGAATAAGGGATGGAACATTTCCTGGACACTCAGATTTTCAGTCTGCTATCCCCTTCATGGAAATGGAGACATGCAGACTGCTGCCCTTAGACCTCCAGGTCCAGCACTGGTCCTCAAGATCCCATGTATCTAAAAACACCCTCTCTCTGACCATCACCCAAAGGTGGGATCCTTCTAGTTCCCGTCTTCAAGCTGCTGCATTAAGGTGTAGCATATAAAACATGCAGACACTTTGCATAATGTATTGCTCTTCAATCACACAAGAGATCCTCAGCTCTATATAAAAATAAACACGACTTGAGCTTCCCTGCTCCATTTCTTAACCATTCTTTGGACTGGAGTCAGGCCCTTCATCTATATATATATAAAAGTCAAATGGTGTATGCGTGTGTGTGTGTGTATGTATGTTCCCTTACTCCTTCCACACCGTTTGAGCTAGTGACTTGAAATTTGGTACAGTTATAGGCTTTAGGGTCCTAATCGGGGTGAGAATCGAAAATTTTTCAAATCTCACCTCTTACACCCCCTATGGGTGAAATTCTTTAAAGCCCATTAACATCAGCTGGGCAGCAGGTTAACACCTGCTGTTCTCTGTGACATAGTTATGATGTAATAATACCCCCCTCCAATGGACCCCGCACTCACTCAGCTCTCTGTCCCCTCCAACGGCCCTCCCCACTCGCTCGGCTCTCTCTCCCCTCCCCCCCTACAACGGCCCCCGCACTCACTCAGCTCCCTCCCTCCTTCCCCCCTTCCCCCCCTTCAAGGGCCCCCTTGTGTGTAGCGCAAACATAATTAAATACACAATTTTTCTTAAAAGGACCCTATTCGTTATGCTGCGTAAAAAGCACAAATGTATCAGAGAAACCACATCTAAATGCAAGAGAATGAAATTAATTAGACAAAATGAGACTTCTGAACAAAATTTTATTAATAAAAAACATTGTAGTCTTTTTACATCCCAGTTTCCAATTACAAATACCCTGAGCAACGCCGGGTATTTTTTCTAGTATTTAATAAAACTTCCGTGTAAGGGTCACAGTTTAGTTTTATCATATATATTTGTCATAAGTATGAAGTACTTTAGATATACCGTTTTCCCTGTGAAGGGTTATCCTGAAACAGGAGAGGCAATGACGTATGGTAGCTGCTAATACCTGGCAGACAAAGGGGTTACTTTCACTTTGTTCCCATGCGCTCTCTCTCTCTCTCTCTCTCTGAGAAGTCTGTCTGCATTCCCCTGGCTATGGGAGGAGTCACATCTATGTTTCTATTCTACATTTCAATAATCTTCTAACGAAATTAAGCCTAGCAGTAAGTGTTTTGTTGCTTGTCTGTATCACTTGAAATTGATCCATGGTGCTGCTTTTTTGTTCAGGTTAGCAGTGGAGAAATTCCAAAGGGGGGAGGGGTCAGGAGGCTGAGTGATGCTGAGGGTTTTTTCTATTGATTTCTGTACCAGGGATTTGTACTTCTTCTGTTCCTTTTATTAAAATCTTTCTTTTAAGAATTTGACTGTTTTTTCCCATTGGATTGATCCTAGTTTGGATCAGGCATGTCTCACAGCAAGTGAGGGTTTGTGGTCTTTGTTCTCACATCTCTCCCAGGAAAAGGGGGGGGGGATATTTGGGGGGCGTTACTATCGGGGTAACAATTTACCCTACCCCATTGTTTTGGGGGCTCAAATTGGTGGTGGCAGTGTTTTCCAAGCCCCAACTGGAGAAGTTTGGGGTTTGGGGGAAAAAGTTTTGACCTAAGCTGGTAAAATAAGCTTATGGAGTTATTTTTCTTTCATGCAGGGTCCCCACTTCTTTACCCTAGAGTTCAGAGTGGGGAAATAGACCTTTGACAATATTGTTTTAAATATCAAGAGGGAATTTACCAGACTGTTAGAACTTTAACATATTGTGAATTTCATTTGTGTTGAGAAGCTCTAGAAAGCACTTCAAAAATTTCAATTAAAAATTTGAATTTGTATGAAAAATGATACTTCAGACTTGAATAAACCATTTACAAAAATAAAATAAATAAATAAATACATACATACATAAAATTCACCCCTCCTGCTCACATATCTGCAAAAGGCCTAAGACCTGGTTCTGTTCTTAAATTCTGTAAAGCATCTTCTGACACTGTGAATGAATCAGGACAAGTGACACCGGTTAATGCATTTAATCTTTAGCTAACGGGTTATCAATATGCTGCAATACACCCCCCACATTTTAAAAAAAATGCATATGGTCCCTAACTCCGTGGTTCCTGTTAAAAATCAACAGGAGCTGCTTATCTAAAAATGCACAGAGTTCTTTAAAAATATGCCCCCAAATGTCAGGCTTTTAAAAAAAGTACTGTGATTTGATTACAAAAGTCTTAAACAATTTCTTCTAATCAATTTTGCATATGAATATTTAGTCATACAGCAGCCCGCCCGCGGCGGGGTCGGGGGAACGGGGTGAACCCGGCAGCCCGCCCGTGGCGGGGACGGGGGAATGGGGCAAACCCGGCAGCCCGCCCGCGGCGGGGATGGGGGATCGGGGCAAACCCGGCAGCCCGCCCATGGCGGGGACGGGGGAACGGGGCGAACCTAGCAGCCCGCCCGCGGCGGGGACGGGGGATCGGGGCAAACCCGGCAGCCCACCCATGGCGGGGACAGGGGAACGGGGCGAACCCGGCAGCCCGCCCGCAGCGGCGGGGGAGGGGGACGGCTTGGGGCTAGGGCGCGGGGGGGGGAGGGGACTGGGGCATCCGCGCTTTTTTTTAAAAAAAAATTCTGCTGCTTTTCGGGGTCACAGGGAATGCTTGCAGAGGGAGCTGTGTGGAGCCTGTCAGTTTGAAAAGTGACTGACAGCCTGAACTTGTCTCCCTGCTGAATGCTGGGATACCTGCCCTATCGCGCTACTCTCACTGCCGCCAGAAGCACTGCAAATGTGTCCATTCTTTAGTGCTGCAGGGTTTAAATGTGCACAGGCTCTAGCACAAAACCTATTGCGCTAAATGGGATGCGCTACAAACAAACGCGCTATAATCTTGTAGTCTATCCATACCCTTACTCTGTCTCTTTGTGGCTTCTCCTCAGCCCTGACTCTTCATCATTAGAGTTCCACGGAGTAAATTTTCAGTACCCTCCTTACTTAACTTTAGTTTATTAAATAATTTTTGAACAATACCTCACCATCATGTTTCCTCCTCTTTGCATTTTACCCACACAAATAGATGGCTTTATCTCAGCTTGGTTCAGTTGGAAGTTTCCCTTGTTAAAGAGGCGCCTCTCTTAAAACAGTTTCTTGTCTATTTCTTTCCTCATCGTATACCCTTCATTTGCCTCTAGTTGGGTTTTTTTTTTAAACACCTTTGGCATCATCTTTGGCCATGAATGTCTCTCCTCATTCTATACCTACAAATCCACTTATCAATATTTTCTATATACATCGTTATGTTGATTCTACTTCTGATAAATGCATCCTCCATTCTGCCTTGATTGGACTATTGTAGCTTCCTTTTATACAACTTCCACAGATCTCCAGATTCTTGCTTACTCAGCATGCTGATGGTCACCTTTTGATAAGACGACAAATCATTCCCACCTTCAAAAAAATACCATTCTAGCAACTCATTCACTTTAGGACCCATTTAAAAATTGCCCTTTATGTTTAAAACCATAGCTCCTGAATGTTTGTAAAGCCTCATTTTCATATTCAGGCACAGGCAAATAATTGCATGTACACTAGGCATGGAATTATTTGATATGCACTTCTTGTCACTTTATTTGCTGATGTGCTATCAAGCTATGTGCCAACACAAATAGATGATTTCTATGTGCCCATCAAGTATTTGAGTAAGCTGGGCATGTTCAGTTATTTGCTAATCAAAAGCTTTAAAAAGCTGCCTTATAATGGACTTTCGCTTTAAGTGGGATCAGCGTTTTTAATACAAAAGGAATTTTCAAACAATTTCTGAGATCATTAATAGGATGTGAAAGGTTAATCCATCCCATTACCTTGCATAGCTCTGGAATAGACCCTTTGATTATTGGCTTCATTTGTGGCTCTTTACCTCCAGTGCTATAAGCTGGTTCTATTGGAATAGACTCCAGAAATAAGAAAGAAAGAAAATTATACTACAAAACTCCATAAACGCTTTGAAAAGTCCCTTTAAATATACATCAGAAGTTCTTTTCTTTTCTTCTCAAACATAAGATCTGATTCTGCTATCATACCTACTTTACATCAGTTTAATTCCATAGACATCAATTAATCCGGACTTAAACCAGTATAAGTGAGAAAAGAATCAGATCCACAGCTTTTAAAACACCACAAACTCCAAAAGAACCACATCATCCCTGATCCCTAAAAGGTGTACAGGAGAGGGAAGGGGCTAAAGATAGAAAAAGCCCTCCACATTTGCACTCCAAAGACAATCACAGTCCTTGCTATATTCTTGCTAAATATGTTTCCAAGTCTCACCCTAATCAATTATTGTGGTTCATCACTATCTCAATGAGCTCTCCTTACTATGTTGATTTTATGGGCCAGATCCTCAACTGGGGCAAACTGATGTGTCCAAGTTATTCTTAAAGATTTTGGAGGGAGGGGGACTTTCATTACTGCTGAATCCATTCCAAACTCCCTATTTCCTATTAAAAGACAGGTTGAATTCCCAAAACAGAAAAGCCATAACCATTGTTTTATGCAGAAAATATACCAGAATTGTACATTTTTCATTTCAGAGAAACTTTCACTTTCCATAAATATTTTCCCCCAAACCATATTGGAATTCCTTCAGCCAAGAGCTTTTGGAATACAATGGATCTGCTAACTGCAGTCCAATCCCTCACTTGCTAAGCTTTATGATCAGGAAAAGTAACATTCCATTTAATACAACTCGACTGTGAAGAACAATTTTTTCTTCTATATTTTGAGTGCCAAAAGTGCTGCTCCTTGAAACACAGAACAGATCCTTGACTGAAATGTAAGGCAAGACAACTCAGCTTTTAAAAAACATGAACAAACAGAATTTCCTCCATCTACTGATTTCTAAGGTCTGGAAAGCTCCAGCATTACAGCCTCTGATGGCATTCCCCTCTTAACATGTTCTGCCTATCACCTCACTCATGTTCACCTCTGTTGGTGGGAGAACCTTTGCTGTTACAGCTGCCACCTGGAACAGTTTCCTGTGTCCCTCCACCTCATCAGCTGTCCACTATTCACTTTTTCATCATTTACATTACTTCTTCAAAAAAGCCTTTCTACATAAGAATATGTCAGTTCATGGGGTATCAGCTCACAACACTGACACCATACCCACTCCCCCCCCCCAAATCCTGCCAACCAAAAAAAAAGGGGGGGGGAGAGAGAAGAAATAAACCCTAATATTAAGGTTCAAAATAAAAAGAAATGCACCTCTACTCCAAACAGAATTTTCTCCTAAAAGAGGAAGAGATTCCAGAGACTCCAGGAAGTCCACAAAGGACTTTGCTATTCATTTTACATGGAAGACACTCAGCTACTATGGTGATGGCAGCAGTATTACGCGTGAGATTTAAAAACAAAGACAAACCAATAACTATTTCTAGAAATAGATTTTCATCCTTTCCTATACCTTTTAATTTCTCTTCTGCTCTGATGTTATTTAACTCTTTAAACTATTAAATAATTACAGAGTTTTGAGATGCAATATTTATGAAATTTGCAGTTGTATTGGATACTTTCCTTTCAGTGGATAAAGACCATCAAATAGAAAACACACATGGAGCTGGCTAGAAGATAGTAAGGTAAATCCTTTTTATGCTTTTCAGTTTAAAAAGATTGTGTGGTATTCCAAGTTTCTGTATTAGTATTTTGAGAGAGAGAGAGAGAGAGAGAGAGAGAGAGAGAGAGAGTATTGTATCAAATAAAGTTTCTGTAAGCCAGTTGCTAGGTAACTGCTAATACTAGCAACAACAACAAATTGGGCTTGATTCATGAAATTTTCAACAAATTAGTTAGCCACACAATGAGTCAATATCCTTAATATCTCACACTTCTCCACTTTATGTGGTGCAGCAAGCTATGAATAATTCTGTTGTTTCAGGCCCTAAAGCATTGGTAGTTTTACTTACCAGCTGAGCTCTATTAATGCTGACTAGCAAATTAAAAAAGCTGTTTGGTTGGGGGCATTGGGTGATGTTCAGCAATCCCCTGCACACACACACACACACTCACAAATGGAGGCAGGAACATGTGCTGGAATATGTGGAAATTAAATAGTTTATTAATATGCCTCATTAAAATATATATTGAAATTCTAAAATGTTCCCAGATATTCATTAGACACGAACAATCTCTGAGGTTTCACTGAGGCTCCTTTTCCATAAAGGAGAGTTAATGTTGCTGCAGCAGAAATGGAGGAGTAACTTTTATAAACACTTGTGACATTACTAATGTTGTCTAAGACACACAGGCAGCAGTTTCACTTGGAAGATTACTGGCTCTACAAGCATGGTTAAGAGTCTCTCACTTTTGTGAGGCATTAAAAAACACAAGATACCAAAGATCTATTCTGAGCAGAGACACAAGAAGAGAACAGATAAACAGTTCTAGTGTCACATCAATTCAATTTACAACAAAGGTGTATGTCAAAGGCTCTCTAACGGTACTCTTTATTATCTTCTCTACTCTTTGGATGTTTTTTACTGTGTTGCCATGATTTAGAAAGCCCCCGAAGGGCTTCTGTACTTCTGAAGAGGGTGTGCAATAGAGTGTGTTGTCCAAAATAATTATCTGTAACCACCACCTTACCTGAGGCTATATGTCAGTCTGTGCTCACTAGGTACTCAGAGACTGCATCTAATTTGGACCTAAAGGCAGGTGCACGTGAATAATACTTACAGAAATGAAACAGGATTGAAGCCACAATGGAACTAATTTATTAGTTAAAGAGGAAATCAACCAGAGAAGCTCTTACTCTTAAAAAATATAAGCTTTTGGTATCATTTATCTTAGCAATTTTTTTGTTGTAGAATCCAGTAATGAATGTTCACAAAGGACTAACATTATTTTAGTCCTATATAAGCTTGGAAATGATTAGAAATTTATTGGGAAATGTCGGTAAAGATTGATTTCACTGTACACACACAAACCAAAATATATATATATATTTTCAGCAATAATGAAAATTTACAGATAGGCAAAGAAAGAAAAATGTTGCTTGAGAACTTAAGGAGTCCAAACGCAGCAATTTAGATTTTTGAATATGGCTTGTTACAAATGGACTAGTGAATTAATAATAAAAACAAGTATGATTTGGTGATTTAAGGATGTTTACTTTGTACATTTTGACGCGATGTTAAAAATATGCATTAACAGTTTATTAAACTTTTTGAATCTACCATATTGACAGCCATTACATAAATGTTTGACAACTCCCCCCAATTTGATGCTACTTTGAAAATTTAAATCAATACAAAAACTTGAAAATTACTATAGATATTATCTGTCAAAACTATAAAATCTGAACTCTGCCAAGCCCGGTCATGCACGTAACATTTTTTCTCTCCATATCAATAAAGAGGTGTTCTCTGAGTCTGATCTTGTATATCAGGAGTAACTAGTGGCAGAGTTACATCAGTGTAGGAATAATGTGATGCAGTAAAAAAACAGACCTTATCATTCAAACCCCTCCCACCGCCCCCAAAATAAACTATGATGTAGGAACTGTCATGATAACTTTACTTGCATTAAAAATGAAAATTACCCCTGCACACACCCCATTTAAGGCCTGATTGTGGGGCTAAAGTGGCTTTTACATGATGTAGAAGGCTTTGCACTGGCCCTCTGTACTGAGATGAATATATCATCAGTTAAAAGCCAGAAGAACATATTTCCTCCGCCCTTGATTGGGTGTGCAAATGTGGGAGAAAGAGGAAAGGAAAGAATTAGAATCAGCACACAGCGGTGGCCCATGTGACATCCTAGATAGTATTGGATGCAGCCCACATTACACGTATGTGACCCACAATGGTAAACAGCTTGAGAACTACTGCTCTAGCACATAGGGAGAGCTCACATGTCAGGGCAGTGTGATACTCGCTCTTGATCCCACCACCTGTGTGGGATGATCTGGAGGAGGGCCAAATACATGCTCCAACTCCTTCACATTCCCTGTGGAGAAAATGGAGGAGTTCCTGTGCTGTCCCATGTGCATGGATCTGTGATTGTCTCCAGCCCTTCTGCAAAGCACATGGAAGGGGGAGTGATGGCACTTGTTGCAAGACAGTGCCTCTTCAAACTCTTCCTGGCCTAAATGCCAAAGAGATGAGTAAACTCTAACATGAAGATGCAACTCGATGGACAAAAATGGAGTTGTGATAGTCTGGTAGTGTGGGGGTCTTTGGCTGCTCTTATGCTAGGTTTACAACCTTTTGAGTTTTTGCCCTGGGCAAATTGGTACATTTCCTCTATTCCCAGCCTGCGGTTATATACACATCAAGCACCACAAAACATATTGCTATGCCTTGTATTTTGCTGCCCAATGGCCTATTTTGCCAGTACTGTAGAGCTAGTACTTCCTGAGAAATATCAGAATAGTATTTCAAAGAGCCCGTACTGAAATTGATGGCAGTGATAACACTTCTGTTCTCCTACTGTTCTCTCTCATTTATTTAAACTGTAAGCTCTTTGGATCAGGGACTGTTTCTTACTATGCACTTTTAAAGTGTCTAAAGCATTGAGGCCTTGAGCTCAGTTGGAGCCTCTAGGTGCTACCACAACACAAATACATAAATAACACGGCAACCCCATTAATAATTCTCATATTTCTTAAATATTTTCAGATAATTATGTAAACACTTCATACCCGCTTGTAAAGTTAAAGGGCCAAACTCTGATTCAATTACGTTAATGTAGTTCCAGTAATGCCATTGATTTCAACTGTGCTGCTGTAAATGAGAGTAGAATTTAGCACAAAGTGCACAAGGAAATCCATAAAGTCAGGAGCTGGCATAAATTGTCAATCTGTTTAGAATATAAATAATCCAATAGGATTTATGAATACAGTAAAACATAATCTTAAAAGTACTGCGTACTAGCAGCACCAGTTCTCATCCCTCCTCCTATTGCGGCAGGGCAGCCTGGCCCAGACCCAGGCGCAGCCTAGGTGGTCCTCCCCAGGCCTGGACCTGCTGTGGCCTGGTGGGAGGGGAGCACCTATCCTGAAGCCCCAACTCCAGAGCTGCCATAGCAGGGAGATGTGCCTCTCCCCCGAAACCCAGGTGCTGCTGCTGTGGAGAGCAAGCGAGCAGGGAGGGCCTCATCTCTCCCCACCGTAGCCCCTGAGCACCCTCCTTTACCCCAAATCCCTCATCTCTGGCCTCACCCCAAAACCTTCACACCCCTGCACCCCAACCCTCTGCCCCAGCCCTGACTCCTCGTCCATGACCCCACCCCAGAACCTGCACCCCCAGCCAGAGCCCTCATGCCCCTGAACTCTGACCCTCTGCCCCAGCCCTGAGACCCCTCCCACTCTCTGAACCCCTCGGACCCACCCCTCACCACATGAATTTTGTTAGCATGTTTTTCTTTCCACCCTGCTAATAATTTCATTTTAGGCCACTATATCTAATCTTGATTATTGTAACCCCCTTTGTCACCAATTTTGCTCCTTCCAGTCAATGAAAAATATTGTCCCCCCAAATTATCTTCCTGCACTATCAACCTCACAGCATCACCGTCTCTTTGAATCCCTCCAGTAATTCCACCTTCTCTAGCATATCAAATTTAAGCTTCACGTGATGCCCTAGAAAACCCAACATATCTTTGCTCTACTCAATTTAGTCAAACTCATATCTTATATTCCCACCCTCTTCCTGTCCCCTCCACTCCACCAATAATGTCAACTTTGTCCCACAAACATTTTCATACCATCTTGAGGAATATGATTATATCATTGAGTTTCCTGCTATTGAAGGAAGCTGGACTCAATGACTCAGAAGGTCCTTTCCACTCCTTTAACCTATGGCACCTCCTATTCATGGAATGTCCTTCCTGACATGGTCCTCAAGGTTACTACTGCTTCCATATTCAAATGGCTCCAAGAGACTTCTAATAACGCATACAAGAAATTAACTGTCAAATTATGGTTAGTTTGTAATGACTGAAATTATCTACAATTATTGCTATTAATTCATTTTATTATATCAAATGGAGCTTGACCAATTTATTTTTCCTACATCCCTTACACCTGCCCTTTGTCCATCTTCCAAACCATGCATTCTTCAGGACAGGAAACTCACCTTCTTATGAGCGTGCCCAGCATATAAGGGACATTACCAGAAACAGACAAAAACAGAAGCAGGAATGATGGCAGTGATATTGTACCATTGGCTTAGGTACCATTACAAAAAACGTCTCTGTATGGATAGATAGGTGGATAAGTAGATAGATAGTACAGTAAAACCTCGATTTAACGGACTAATTCGGGCGAGGGGGTGTCCGTTAAATCAGAAAGTCCGTTATTTAATAATAATAAAAAAAACGAGCTGTTGGAGCAGCAGCCCGCCCGCCACAGGGCCGGGGCGGCAGCTCCGCAGCCCGCCTGCTTCCGGGACCCGGGCGGCAGCCGGGAGCGGTCAGCCAGCCCGGCCGGGTCCCGGCTGTTGGGCCCAGGCGGCAGCCAGCCCGCCCGAGTCCCGGCTGCTCGGACCCGGGCGGCAGCCGGGACCCGTCAGCCAGCCCGCCCAGGTTACCCGGCAGCTGGGACCCGGGTGGCAGCCGGGACCCATCAGCCAGCCTGCCCACAGGCGGGACTCGGCCGGGACCCGGCAGCCAGCCAGCCAGCCCGCAGGTGGGACCCGGGCGGGAGCCGGGAACTGGCAGCCCGCCTGCAGGCGGGACTCGGGCGGGAGCCGGCAGCCAGCCCACCCACAGGCGGGACCCGGCAGCCAGCCAGCCCACAGGTGGGAGCCGGGCGGGAGCCGGCAGCCGGCAGCCAGCCCTCGACAAATGGATTTCGGATGCATCACACTTGCTTAGAAATTTTGTCTGTTGCATCCGAAGTCCGTTAAATCGAGGTCCGTTAAATCGAGGGTTTACTGTACTGACTGCATTCTTTACTTTCTGAACAAATATTACACATTCATGATCAAGGCTCTAAAGCTGCCACCCCACTGTAGCCCAAACAGGTTTCGTAGCTAATCACCCATGGCAACAAACTTCTGCTTACTACACACCCATGGCTTTTTGTCATGCTTTATTTACATATAACCATCTGATTCTCTTTTTCTCTGCTTTTCTCTCATCTTTTTCATATAAAGTAAACAAAAAAAATCAAAAAGATTTTATATCAGCTGTTTCCCCTACTTCTTTTGGAGACTACATTTATCAATCATACAGTTAAAAGTTGCTGCAAACCAGTCGCTCTATACAGTAATTGCCAATAATTACTCCATCAAAGGTCAGTTCTACAGATATTCAGCAAAGTAGCTACCAAAGGCTTAAGAAATTTGTGATGTATTAGTCATCCTGCCAATTAATGATTCAACATCATGTCTTACAACTTGGCTTATGTGTTGCAGCAAGCTATAGATAATTTCTGCTGAATCAGGCCATTGGTGGTTTCATTTACTTGGTGCTATTTAATTGTCACTCTTTTAAAGTAGCGTATAGTTTTTAAAATGTCTTTCGAGTGCGAAGAGAAATATCTTTGTTTTGTTTCAACAGCTAAGAAGCACTGAGATTTCACAGCAAATTAGCAGGAATGCACAAAGGACCTATGTGTAGACTACAAAAAGTAGGCAAAGTTAAGTCAAAGATGGCCAGTAATCACTACTAATCTTGACATTTTCCCTAGCTTATACTCATGGCACTGATATACGCATGGCACTGTGGATTCAGCGAAACAAATGTGAAGTTACAATTAAAGCACTCCAGATCCAACCAAAATATCCTGTAATATTATCTAGTTTTCCCAGACTTCTTACACACTGCATGGCTGAGTGCTCCAAGTGATTTTTATTGAGAGGCATTTTTCCTAAAAGCAGTTAACTTTGATGGATGGAGAACAGCTTCCCTGAGAAATATCAAGACTCTGTATAAGAATATGTAAAAACACTAGCAAATACAAATCTATTCTATTTAGATTCAGTTCAATGGGACCAAATTCTTCTCCCCCCCCCCAGATAAACAAGGGCAGTACCAACTGATGTTAAGTGGAATTCTTCACCTCTGCACGATAAGGGAACAACTTTAGCCTACGTTTTCAATATAACATCTCTTTAGACACATGATTTGGCACCCTTTAAACAATTGACATAGCTCATCCTCTTGCTTCTGCTATCTGATATGCTACTGAAGTATGAACTGGGCACAGTTCATACTTCAGTCTAGAATCAGTCTGATAAATGCAGTTTCTCTGCATGTGCTAAGCCTTAGTTGTTAAAGTCTAATATTAAAACCATTTGGTGATATTTAACAGCCCAAAATGTACCCCGTGTGGCTGTTGCCAGCATAGAAGCAGCAAATATACACAGATGGTATGATTCTGGTCTTGGGGTTCAGTGTAGCATGTTACCAAGTTGGTTCCTAAAAAAAGGAAAACCTTCCGCAGATATAATGCATGGGTGGGGCTCCTGGCAATTTCAAGAGGCATAGTCATGTGAGAATTTGGGAGGGACAGCTGGGGAAAAGCTACTCTCTGCAGCATGCTTCCCTAGGGAGTCTCACCTTCTTTCATGCAGCATTAAGTTCTGACCTGTGGAAGCTATTGTTTTGGGGCTTGGCTGCAAGAAAGGAGTGAATAGCCACAATGTTGTCCATCCACGCAGGGGGGTGAGAGTGAGCTGGAAATCATTTCAAAGAGACCTTATGGAGGAATTGGTTGTCCAGGCATATTCCCCAGATCTGCTGGATTGGGGACAGGATATCCCACTGTTCCACTTTTATATGTGGTTAATAACTCAAACACTGTGTCCCCTACACACATATCGTTCTGCAAATTATAACACTGTATAACATGTTATATTTACGAACTAGGGCCTGATTCTGCAAACGCGTGTAAGTTTGCTTGCCAGCCTAATTCTACTGACTTCAACAGGATGACAGTGTTTCAAGTTAAGCATGTGCGTAGCTGTTAGTAAAATTGAGGCCTTTTCCATTATTTACTTATTAACTGGGATGCAATAACTATACATATTCAGGAAAAAATATTTAACCATACAGTACTTAGCATTCAAGAGCCATCTTATTAAACCTAGTTGACATATAAAAAACACTTTCTCAGGTTCAGTTTCCTAGAGCTATGACTGAAACAAACAAAGAAAAACAAAACACAACCAAAACCAGCATTTAGCACCAGAGAGAGAGAATACATAAGGGAAAGAGAAGAGAAATTAATAAAACCAAACAATTTCTCCCATTAAAAATAGCCCATAAACACTTACCAAGTGGTTGTCCTGCAATGATCCTGGCATTCTCTCCTGCCACCGCAGCCCTCGCATGCCTCTCACTCATGTACTGTACAAATGCATAACCTTTGTGCACTGAGCAGCCAACTATTTTTCCGTACTTTGCAAAGATTGCCTCTATGTCACCTTTTTTCACAATGGCTGTGTTCAGATTGCCAATGAAGACTCTGGAGTTGATTGACTTGGGGTCATTCTTATTGGTGACATTGCTGGTCTGTGTTTTGCCGGTCATGGTTGGCTCACTTAGCTTTAACCCTTAAACAAAGAAAAGAAAGAAAACACAGTTACCACTGGCTTTAGAAAGCTTTTCAGTGATAATAACTCACTTAGGCTAAATCCAAATTCATCAGCATTCTATTTTCCAAAAATGATTAGCAATAAAACTGGCACTGTGCATTTTTAAATGTTATGAAGAAGTCAATTTTAAACCTTTCATTTTTATGGATATATATAGAATATATCCATAAATCTAGAATCTAATGCTCTGATGTTCATCAGTGAAGCTCTACTGTAATCATATGGGGATTTGGCCTTTCAAATTCAGCATTGACTTTTAAAATATCTAGCTATCTAGAGCTGCAAAAAGAGAATGAATCATTATCTTGTGTTAATGAAATGAACATTCAAGGCTAGGTAGAGCACAAACTCTGATAATGAAAGACTTCTCTGCCTTTGTTTGGTAAGTGTCAGCCATTGACCATTAAATACCTCAGTGAATATCATTGAGAGGAGCATAGAACAGGCTACATACAGTTCATTCAGTTTCTTACCATAATCAATATATTTTATTAGAATCTAACAATTTTCTCCCATTAGTAACAGCGCAGCACAAAAATAAAAAATAAAAAATACAGAGATGGCTAATTCATCGAGAATGACAAAGTATGAAAACAGAATCAGAGAGGTAGCCGTGTTAGTCTGGAATAGCAGAGGTAACAAAGAGTCCTGTGGCACCTTAAAGACTAACTAAAGTATTGAAGCATAAGCTTTCGTGGGCTAATACCCACTTCGTCGGATGCCCTAACTGAGGTCAGTCGAAAGCCAGGAGGTCCTTCATGAAACCTGGCCTTGTTCTGCATCAAGAACCATGAAGGACCCCCTGGCTTTCGACTGACCTCAGTTAGGGCATCCGACGAAGTGGGTATTAGCCCACAAAAGCTTATGCTTCAATACTTTAGTTAGTCTTTAAGGTGTCACAGGACTCTTTGTTACCTATGAAAACAGACCATCTTTATGGAATAAAAAGAATGTTTTGTTTTTTTCTGACGAGCAATAAACCAAATCCAGCCTTGTTGTAATGTTACTGGAATCAGTAGTTACACTAGGGAAGGATTTGGCTTCAGATTGTAGATTTATGCCCTTATTTTTACAAATCACACAGCTTGGTGTATATTGCATGCTCGGTCTACTCCCATGAAAACAACAGCTGCGACTTCCTGTGCTCATGGAGCCCTATGCTTATAAATAAGATCCACCCAATTGTGATAATATTTCATAACTAAGAGGCTAATAAGTATGATATGGAAATCATACATGCCTGAAGCTTCCTTTCCTTGAATTTACACCTGCTATCACTTAAGTGGGTATTCCATATGGCTGCTGGCATTTCTCCAGCTACACTAAGCACTAAATGGTCAAAAACATCCATATACATTGAATACCAATCTTAATAAATATGAGGTCATTCATATAGTAATTAAGTGTATACCATCTCTTACAACTACATTGTTATTGCTCTGTTTTAATTTAGTTATATTTTCGTTTAGATCATATCACAATAGCAGCTCAAGCAAGGCATAATGTGAGAAGGTACTCCAGTTAAACACTGCTTACAGTTAGAGCACTGTTCATTTCTCAAGATTAAAAGAAATACTGACCTCCATTCTGGACTCCTAATGACTGACAATAACTAGGACAGGTATATATATATATATATATATATTAAATCAACAGCTACCATATATTAAGCTAGAGCTATAAGAAAGGAAACCATTGTTATTGAACTCAGTACAATTCCTAGAGAACAAAAATGTCCTCCTCAAAAGAACCATTACCAGGACTAGCACTATTTTTGCCACTCTTGGCAGAAACTGATTCAGTCCCACACTCCAGCTGTTGGCTTAAAGATTCTAAGGCCAGAAGGGACCATTGAGGTTATCTAGGCTGACATCTTGCTTTACAGATGAAATAGAATTCCCCAGCCCCTCCCAAAAAAATCCCTAGAGCACATCTTTTAGAAGAACATCCCATCTTGATTTTAAAACTGCCAGTCATGGAAAATCTATCACAACCCTTGGTAAATTGTTCCAAAGGTTAATTACCTTCACAGTGTAATCATAGTTGAGGCATGCTAGCAAGCATGAGCTTTCAAAAGCCAAGGAAAACAAAGTACTTGATTTATCAAAAGAACACACACACACACAATATAGGCAATCAGTCAGGCAACTTTTGACATGGGAGTTTTGGAGCATTCATTTGTTATTTGATAAAAAAAATCCTTTTTCACTTTTACACTCAATTTTACTCTGCAATAGTTTAAATGGAGTTTGAATAGGACATTGTACTTTTCTGTCCTGTAACCAGAATTTGCATTGCAATGTACACAGTTTTGTGTCAAAGAGAAAAGTGCGTGTCTGGTGGGTTCTCTCATATTCAAACAAACAGTCAGGAAAATGTGTTACTGAATTCAAAGAGTAAGAATAATATTAATGTTTGTGTAATTGAGATTGGATTGCCTTGCTGGGCTATGTACAATAAAACTGTGCATATTTCACAAAATCAAAGGCACACAGGATTCTCCATTTCAATGATAAAGAATTTGCAAAACTTATCGTATCCTATTAACAATAGCCATTTGTGAAAACTGAATTGTACTCAGCATATCTGTATTCTGATCTATAGAATTGTAAATATGATATGTCTAAGCGCTGACAAGTGAAGGAAAAATAAAACCATTAACTTTTTGTAATTATTGCGGAACCTAAGATACCATTTGAATTGATCTAATTTCCTCGCGGCTTTTAATAAGATATTACTCAATCATCTTGTTAATTTCTTACCATGTCAGTTTTACAAATATCTACTGTGTGTACCAGCTATGGTTATAAATATGTCTGCCATATAAGAGAGATATATTCAATATATATATTCACAATAAGTATGCAACTTTTATATATTTATTTATATATTCACAATAAGTATGCAACTTTTTATGAGTTGCATTGATTTGTTTTGTTATGTTGAAACTGACTCAGAATTTCACTAGTAATAATAAACCCCTAAACTGTCTTACTTGACTTGAGAACTAAAATCATTCCTCACCATGCAGATGACTAATGCTTTGGTACATTGAAATCACAACTCTCTAATTTAGTAGTTTTCTTTATCTTGCTTCTAAAAGACCACCAGAATTTTATTTTTATGTAGATATGAATGCAATCTCCTTTGTTTTATCTTTTGTTCTCTCTTTAGTAACTGGAATACCATATATATTTTTTTGAAAGCTCTGCCTCGTTATTCGAGTAGTAAAAATGCACACAGCTTTCTGACTTTATAGGAATTTTCTGTCATCTATTATTCAGTTGAATGGCAATTCAGAACAGTTTGACAGAGTTTCTAATGTACTGATTCCCTAGGAATTTAAGTTCACTTCTTCTGGATTTTGGCATCTGAACTTTCATAACAACTTGCTTTGTATATAAAAAAATAAACATGAATATAGTGCTTTGAAAGACATTTGATGTATAGGACGGAAACTGAAGTTCTCTACATGTGCACTACACAAACTGTAGCAGTGTACTAATCTGCACATCACATTAACATGCCTTGGGGTTTCTTAAAGGGCCACCATCAATTTCTGTGTAGTAATATTTCAGTTTGGTGATAAGCAATCAGCAAACTAAATGTAACTGCTATTTGTTGACTGTTTAGATTTGGTGCATGGATGTCACATCACCAAAAAGACCCAGTCAGACAATTAGAATACATATTTTGTCAACTGGGGCCAAAGTTATCTTTGGTTTAACTCCATGGAAGTAATCATTTTGACTTTGATATCCTGGATAAATATGGTCTTTACTGGCACCAGCTACAATCTATGTATAGTGTTAAATCTGAAAGATTGTGGTAGCAGTTCACTTTAGCTTTGTCATGGTGTAATTGCTGTCTGCTGTAAAAGAATGTATGTAAATCCTTTTTAAAGTTCTACAAAGACATTACAATATAAGGCTCCATTCCTGTAATTCTGGTCGCCAGTTTCATTAAAACTTTGACTACTACATAGTATTAAAAATACTAAAAAACACAATCACTGAAAATGTACTTTTTTAGGACTTGTGTGGGTTTCCATAGCATGGGATCTAGCCAACATTTTTGTGACCTCTTGCCCTATGCATCCTTAAATTGGCAAAATGTAGCACTTCCCCAAATGTTCTTAGTTTCCAAACATAAATCACTAGAGTGAGGGGCAGACAACAGCTTTAGCTGAATAGTCTCCAGAATCTATTCTGCTTTCAAGACTGAAATTCATGGTCCCATAAATCCTGCCACGCTAGCATTTTGCTAATAGTTGGTCAATGCTTTGTCATGATTCATAGCATGGGTCCATTGTCACAAGGGTTAAGAGTCCATAAATATTAAGAATACATGCTTATTACTGAAAAGCAAAAACATGTAGCAAAACATTTATTAGTTCTTTTTATTCTGTATGAAATTCCCTTCCTTTCTAAATGTCTGAAGATGTGCATTTAAGTAGTAACAATAATGACAACATTAACATATATTTCTTAGAGATTCAAACTGTAATCTAAATATTTTAAATGTCGTTTATTAGGCTGAAACGTCCCATAGCATGGATTTACCAAACAACAGAAGTAACATTTTATGTGCAAAATTCAGTGTTCATGTTAATTTACTTTATTTAGCCATTAAAATAGTTTTATCTCCGCTAACATTAGTCAATGAGAAAACAATATAACATTTTATATACCTGCTGAAAGAAAGAATTTTAGATTTATTTGGACAAAAAGAAGATTTAGATTTATTTGGACAAAAAGACATTCTGTCATATGTGGCTTGGGAAAGCCTTGCTTCTGGGTTTAAGTTAATTTAAAATAAGCTACCGTATTGATGGTACACAAATAAAGAGTAATCAGTTTCTAAGAAGAGGGCACCTGTTGTTAAGTCACTGAGTGTATGTCTACACAGGGAAAAAAAACAAGGGCTTGATTACATAGCCTCCAGCGCAAGCCCAGATCTACCCAGCACTGAAACAGCCCCGCAGCCTGAGCCCTGCAAGCCCGAGTTGGCTGGCACAAAGCCAGCTGTGGGTTATTCTTTGCTGTGCAGACATACCCTTAGTGTCAAAACATTTTGGGTCTGATATAATGCTTATTAATATCAGTGAAAAGCCTCCCAATGTGTTCAGTGATCTTTGGATCAGACCTTTTTAGTACAGGTTGTTTGTTTTGGTTTTACAGCTTCTTCTTTCAATTATTTTTAAGAAGTGCTTGACACATTGTGTCTGCAACATGGACAAAGCTCCCTTCATGCTGACAGTTCTGAGAATCATCCCAATAAAAAATATATCAACTCTTGCCAAGCCTGGAAGAAAATGAAGGGGTTTAAAAGACTTAGTAGATTGCACTTCTTGGTCTGCTGCTGCTGCTGTTCTTCTCAAGGAGATAAGCAGTTTATCATTCTCTGGATAAGGTGAATACAAACATCCATTCTAATAAATCTGGGTTTTATGTAATGCATGCTGATTTGCCACAGCGCACAGAAAAATATTCTGGGCTATTTCTGTGAAAAAAATATTTTAAAATAATTTAAACGCGCCAAAAAAATGAAGGACAATGAAAGAGTCAGCGCCTAAGGGCCAGAGAGTACACCAAGCAGAAACAGGGGGCTGCAAAAGGCCAGCAGGATAGGGGGAAGTACCCTCCCGCTCCACATATCCCTGGGCCCAGATATCAGCAGGCTCCTCTTTCCCTAGCCAAATGGGCCGGGGAGAAAGAGAGGCACTTTTGTTGGGGCAGCCATTATATTTGTAGCCTGTTATCTTGTCTTCTCTTAGTTATCATTTAGTAAGATGAAACTCAACTGCCTCTCTTCCTTTTCAGCAACTTGTTGCTTCTATAAATTGCATCCACTATGTCATTAGCTTTTTTGCTGTCAGACCTCATGGCAAATTTGCTGTTCCAATTTTTGGTCTCCTTTGACATTACTGTTTTCCATTCAGTTTAAATATCTGTATTTAGGGTTAATTATCCTCATATATGTTAGTTTGAATATGTCAAGGTTCATTCTCATTCCGTTTTCTTATTTCTAACTTTCAAAAATCTTTTACATGATTTCTCTGCTCTCAAAGATGTTTGTACCTCCCAAGTTTAGTATCACATGCAAATTTATCTCTTCCAAATAATTAAAGATATTAAATAAAAACAGATCTAACAATCCCTGTGGCATCTCACTAGAAGACTCTCCCACAACTCAATAGCTTGTCATTCCTCATTGCTTTCATTTGTCACGTCCTACAGCGTTGTCAGTCTATGTGACAACATTCATACCCAAGCCAATTTGAATTTATTCTTCAACTAACATTTCTAAGACATAGCGTCAAATTCTTCATTGAAATCTCAATTTGTTTCTTATAAGAACCTATTTGTTTGCTTTTAATTGCTAATGGCTCAGTTATTGATTAGCTGTTTACAGAGCATCTCATTAGGCCAATTTCATCCTAATTAAGTCAAAGGGAAAACTTCCAGTAACTATAATTCCGGTAGAATGTGGCCCTTAATATTTGCTGTGTTATTTTATTAGGGATTGAAGTTAGATTTCACATTTATCATGGTCAATGGTGCCAAACAGGAAGTTGGGAGCTTCTGAGTTCTAATCAGCATTACTAGTTGTATGGTCTGGGACAGCTCATTTTATATCTCCACCTCAGCCTCTCCATCTGTAAAGTGGGAGTAATTATACTCATAATCACTTACCTAACAAGGCTATTGTGAAGATTAACTAGTTGCCTGTAAAGCAAAATGCTCTGGCACTAGTAGGTTGATGGAAAATGAATAACCAGGGTTTATTTTTGAAGCTTAGCATAAGAATGCAAGGACTAGATCCCATGTCTGGGACAGCAGATGTTCCCACAGTGCCACCAGAAGGCCATGCAAAGGCCCAGTCAAGGAGCACCGTGGAGAATAGGTGCTGCAGGAATAGGATTGGTACCTAAGGATCCAGGGATGCTGCTTAAAGGAATAAGTAAATTCTTCACCAAATTTTTCTTTAATGGCATATCCTCACCAATAATTATATACAGTATCCATCTACAATTACTCACCTGAAGAAACTATTGCAAATTGTTCCAAATTTACTCACCTGAAGAAACTATTGCAAATTGTTGCAAATTCCAATTTCATTGGGCCTACCTTAAAGAATTTGCTACTTGGTCACATGGACCTGACAGGAGTCTAATATAAATAAATGGACTTAATCAAGCTGAAATCCAAAGTATGTTAGAGAGGAAGGATGATCCTAGTAATAGGGTTCTAGCATGAACTTCAGAAGAACCAACTTTATGTCCCTGCACCTTCAGAGATTTCCTGTGTGATTTTAGTAACAGATTTTTAACGGTATTTTGGTGCTTAAAGATTCAGATAGGCAATTTTGAAAATCCCAGTAGGCCCTTATGTGCCTAAATCTCATTGATTTCAAAGCAGTTAGGTGCTTTTGAAAATCCCAGAAGGCACGAATCTGCATCATTAAGCCTCTAAATGCCTTTTGAAAATCTGGCCCTTAATCTCTCAATTTCCCACCTGTAAAATGGAGATAATAGCACTTCCCTACCTCACAGGGTATGGTTAGACTGGCGCTTTGCAGCGCTAAAACCCTCCATTAGCGCTATAATTATCTGACCCTACACACTTGAAAGGCACATTTTGCGCATTTACTGACTGCTTAAAACGCTAGTGTTAAAACTCATTTTCGAGAGGCAGAAGGCTTTTAGCACTACTGTTGTAGCACAAGGTTGGGAATGTGCACACCCCTTGCGTGATAATGAGCCTCCAGCATCCTGGCCCAGAATTCCCATTCCATCCTCTCTGGCCAGCATTTAAAACTCTTCTATCACCTCCTCAGGTGACCCGGGAAACTTGAAAAACCTCCCGTGGAGTGCTCAGGTACCCATTTAGCTGCAGCTATACCTCCACGTCCCATGCCACCTCGGGCTAAGCGATCGCGAGCGTGGTCTGAGCCTGAGGTCAAGGACCTCATCAGCTGTTGGGGGGAATCGGCGGTTCAGTCCCAGTTGCGGTCCAGCCGCCGAAATTATGAAACTTATGAAAAGCTATCAGGTGCCATGAGGGACAGGGCAAAAGTGAAGGAGCTGCGGATCGCATATCGCAAAGCCCGTGATGCCAACAGTCGTTCCGGGGCAGCTCCTGTGTTTTTCAGGTACTATCACTCTGTGGATGTGATCTTGGGGCGGGATGCAACGTGCGTTCCTGCGAACCCCCATGACACTTCTTCCTAGCCACTTACTGAAGATGGGAGGGTAATGGATGCTGTAGACTACCAGCAAGCCACTTCGCAGCAGGAGCCAGAAAAGGAGGAGGGAGATGAGTCACAGACGTCACCTGGAGGGAGCCAGGACATTATGGACTCACTGGAAACATGCAGCCAGGAGCTGTTCTCCAGCCCAGAGTGCACCCAGAGCGAGCAACAGCGTCTGGAGACTGCAGCTGCTGTGTTTCTAACACCAAGTTGCACAGGTACAGCAAACTGTTCTAGGGGGGAGGGAAGACAGTCCAAGCCAAAGATCTGAGATGGGGGGGGGGGAAGTGCCATACAGATGCAAGCCTCATATTGGGCTGGGCGGAAGCCACATCTCCTTTGAACCACCGCCCTCGCTTGCCCCGTCACACGCAGCAGAGAGTTATCTTCCAGCATCAAAAACTTAAAAAGAATTTGGACAGGGGAACTGGAAAAAAGATTCAAGGAATGCATGGGAGTCCCTGAGAGTGTCTGTAGTCAACAATGGGTTCTTGTGCTTTAACTCTACAACTGTTCCTATTCCTATTCACAGCTCTGCCCTTGACACCCGCACCAGCTGCGTCTGTGGGTCAAAAAGTGAGTAACCTGCGAAGCAAGCCGAGGAAGAGCAAAGAGGAGCTTCTGAGGCAAGTTCTAGAACAGGCTTCAATGGATAACAGCCAACGCAGGGAGGAGCAGACAAACCGTTTGGAAGATCGCATAGAACAGCAAAGGAAGGAGAGAGAGAGGTCTCACCAGGAGACTACTGACAAGCTGCTTAAAATGCTGGAGCTGCAAGTACAGACTCTGCAGCAGATGGCTGCTTTTCAGATGCAGCAGGCCCTTAAAGCCCCCCCCCCCAACCAATTGCCCTCTACCCATTGGCATCCTGGCCCTATGGCCTCTCCAGGCCAGTATCAGCAGCTGGCTGCTTATTACTACCCACAGCTGCCTCCAACCCCCATCCCTTCACCGACCACCCCACAGATCCAGCACCCTTACCCACTAAACCCGACCCCTATTAACAGGCAGGGCCGCAGTCCCCAGAATGGGTTGGCGGAGTACACTAATTCGGAGGGCAGTGGAGATTATGGGTCTAGGACATACACCACTATGTAGATGTCCCCTTTCCAACCCCAATTTCACACCCCTTGAATCCTCAAACACAGTTCACACCCTTCCCCAAAAAAAACCAGTTTCACACCCCTCTTCGCACACAACAAACAACATTATTTTTGAACCATGATGGCAGATTATGAGAAAACTGTTCAATAAATGAATTATTTTTAATAAATGGGTTTCTTTATTTGGTGCACACATGTGTGTAGTAGGTACATAAAGGCTACCGCCTCATCCGATTAACAGACTGCTATCCCACAACCTCCCTCCCAAACTCCCTCCCTCCCTCTGCAACTGCCATTAGAACTCGCTTTCAGCCATAAAGTGCTCCCTTAAGGCTTCCCTGATCCTTGTACCCTCGCGCTGGGCCTCCCTAATAGGTCTGCTCTCTCGCTGTGCATAATTGGCCTCCAGTCGCTGAACCTCTGAGGTCCATGCCACAGTAAAGGCTTCGCCCTTCCGCTCACAGAGATTGTGTAGGGCACAGCACGCGGAAATAACTGCGGATATACTTCCCTCTGCCATGTCTATCTTGCCATAAAGGCATCTCCATCTGGCTTTCAGATGCCCAAAGACTCTTTCCACAGTCATTCGACAGCGGCTCAGCCGGTAGTTGAATCTTTCCTGGCTGCTGTCCAGGCTCCCCGTGTAGGGTTTCATGAGCCATGGCATTAGAGGGTAAGCGGGGTCGCCAAGAATCACAATGGGCATTTCCACTTCCCCCACGGTGATCCTCTGGTCTGGGAAAAAAGTGCCATCCTCCAGCTTCCCAAACAGGAAGCTGTTGCGGAAGATGCGTGCGTCATGCACCCTTCCCGACCAGCCTGCATTAATGTCAGTGAACCGCCCACGGTGATCCACAAGCGCCTGAAGAACCATAGAGAAGTACCCCTTTTGGTTAATGTACTGTTCTGCTAGGTGGTCGGGGGCCAGAATAGGTATATGGGTCCCATCGATCGCCCCTCCACAGTTAGGGAACCCCATCTGCTCAAAGCCAGCCACAATCTCACGTACGTCGCCAAGAGTCACGATTTTTCGTAGCAGAAGGCGATTAATGGCCTTGCACACTTCCATCAGCATGAATCCAACGGTCGACTTCCCCACCCCAAAGTGGTTGCCAACAGATCGGTAGTTCTCTGGGGTGGCCAGCTTTCAGAGTGCTATAGCCACCCGCTTCTCCACCGGAATGGCAGCTCTCAGTCTGGTGTCCTGGTGCTGCAGGACGGGGACAAGTTCAGCACACAGCCCCATGAAAGTGGCTTTTCTCATGTGAAAGTTTTGCAGCCACTGCTCATCATCCCACACCTGCAAGACGATGCAATCCCACCAGTCAGTGCTCGTTTCCCATGCCCAGAAGCGGCGTTCCACGGTCGTGAGCATGTCAGTTAAAGCAATGAGCACTGTACTGTCCAATTTCTTCCTCGGCTCTATTTCGAGATCGTCTTCGGACTCATCACTACTTTCCGTTTCCCTTTCAAGAATAAACTGTGCCACGCAGAGAGTTGTGCTGGCAACACTCGCCAGCATGGTCCGCAGCAGTTCGCGATCCATGAAAGCACAGGGGAAATGGGCAACGGAGCGTTGACAAATGCTGAAACCCTTGAGAAACGGCGCCAGAGTTGGCCAGAAAATAAAAGGATTGCTGGGATATAAAAGAAAGCATCACGGGAGTTTTAACCGGATGCAGAATGGCCGCAAAAAACGCCCCCTTCCCCACAAGGCACTGTGCCAGATTTCAGAAGAAGTGCTCTGTGGGATACCTGCTCTATCGCGGTACTCTCACTGCCGCCAGAAGCGCTGCTAATGTGTTCATTCTTTGGCGCTAGAGGGCTTCAATGTGCATAGCCTCTAGCGCAACACCTGTTGAGCTAAATAGGGAAGCGCTATAAAAAACGCGCTACAATAGGTAGTCTAATCATACCCACAGGGATGTTGAGAGGATAAATACATTAAAACTGGAAGCGATTCATAACTTACAGTAACCGAGGCCATATAAGGACCCAATATAACTAGGTTAAAAGCAGTGTCAGATATCACGTGTCCTAACCCCCCCACCCCCAAATATGTATAGTTTTATAATCATTTTCCTGTTTTTTAAAAAAAATGTTTCTCTTCCCTGTTGCCTTGTGAAAGAAAGACACACACAAGAAAAATTAAAAACCATCTAGACAGATAAGCAAGGAGTGAAAACTGACTATAGACAAAGTGCTGTTGCCGAGTATAAAAGAAAGCAAACTGAAAAAGATTTATTTTGCACAATTTCATATCATTCTCCATAGTCTTAGCTATTACTTCTACTTATAGCAGGTACATTTTTTTCCCGTACAAGTGTTATTTTTAATTGAAGAGTATGCCTTTATGAAAACTCTGTCATGAGTTTCACTGACGTTGGAATTTCACATAGATTTTAGATATGTCCTAACTATATGGTGCATCTCTCATGCCACAGCATAATGACTGAAGTAACTGCCCTAATTATATGCTTTTGTAATCATTTCAGCTACTTATCAGAAACAAAGCAGCTAGAAACTGACTTTCCTAAGGTTATTCAGTTATGGTAGAATATCCAAGTTAATAAACACATCACTACTTCTAAACATTAATAAAAATCTTTGGTTGAGATTTTATTGAAAGAGTGTTGTCTGTCTGGATTCATGTTTTTGTTCTGAATCCATATTTAATGCAGATAGTACATGCTGAACTAAAAGGAGCAAGATGCAGCATTTCACATTCTACTTTTGAAAAAGATGCAAGTTTTTCCTGATGAATATTAAAGATTCAGATCTCTGTTCTAATGCAAGCAAGACAGCTATTAAAATGGGAGGTGGGGAGGGAAGAAATGTCTGTACTGGAGTTAATGGATAAAGTTCAAAGCAGATACTAATTCCATTAGAAGTGCATCTATGCATCTAAGAGCACAGTTGTCTCTGAGAACAAGATTCTACACAGACAAGCAGCCCCACTGAAGTGGAAATGATCAGTTCAGAAGAGTAAGGCCAAATCTACACTGCAGATTTCTGCCAGCAGAGCTATGTTGGTCAGGGTGTGAAGTGAAGAAGTGTCTGAGCTGTGCTGAAGGAAGTGCCTAGTGTAGATGCATCTATATCGGTACAATTGACTTTTACTGGTATAGTTTGATTTGCTTGAGGGATGCAGTTTTACTATACCAGTACAAAAAGTGCAGCTTTGCCCAAATTGCTGTGTCTACACTAAGGCCACATTGCTAGTGTAGTACAGTATACCAGTGTAACAAAGTGGCCGCTGGCGGGATACCACTGAGAGTATCAGTTCATTGCTTAGAGCAGGACAGTTACAGCCCAAAGATGGAGTTCCTTTACTATTTAGGCATGCCAAATAGAGAGGACTTTGGTTTTACCCCACTGGCTAACCAGAAGTCATACATGCAATTCCCTTGGACACTCCAGTTTCTAAGAATCACCACCACCAGCCACTCCTTATGGGGATGAATGGTTATGAAAACCAATACCCCAAAGGACCAAGCCCCAGAACCAGATCAATATACCAGTCAGCTCTTACTCACAAATCACACTATTGCCAACCCTTTAGAATATAAAATCTAAAGGTTTATTCATAAAAAAGAAAGAAATATAGACAAGAGCTAAAATCGCTTAAATGGAATCAATTACATACAGCAATGGCAAAGTTCTTAGTTCGGGCTTGTAGCAGTGATGGAATAAACTGCAGATTCAAATCAAGTCTCTGGAGTACATCTACAGATTTGGAAGGTAGTTCAGTCCTTTGTTCAGAACTTCAGTTTGTAGCAAAGGTCCTCCAGAAGTAAGAAATAGGATTCAAGACAAAATGGAGGGGTTTCCAGACCCTTTTATATCTTCTTGCCATGTGGAAGGACACCCTGTGTTTTTACTGTGGAAAATCACAGCAGCGAGATGGAGTTTGGAGTCAGATGGGTAAGTCACATGTCCATGCATTACTCAGTTCTTTACAGGTTGAGCAGCCATTGCTCAATGCTACCTTGAACATTCCCAGGAAGACTTCTCATGTGGATAAGAGTCTCCCAGAGTCCATTGTCAGTTGAGTGTTTCTTGATTAGGCACTTAATCTGAAGATTCTCTTCTCAATAAACTGGCCAATGCTTCACTGGTGCTTAGAATCAAACACATTGAGATACAAGTACATAGGCAATATTTATAACTTCAAATACAAATAAAAATGGTACATGCATACAGATGGCATGATCATAACGAGCAAACAATAACCTTTTCATAGACACCTCACTTGGCAACCTTTGTGCAATATTTGCTGCAAATATAGAACAGCGGCTGCAAAAATGATCTCTGTGGTTACAGTTCATGTCAATGACATCACAACCCAGTATTCCCATACCAGTAACATGTTCCTAGTGTAGAAATGGCCTACGTCTAAGCAGTATTTGGTCCTTCATTTGTAACTCCTACTAATGTTAATAAGCTGTAACACAATGGTCATTCTCTCACCTGTGCTAAATGTCTGTTTTGCCTAGCCTCTCATAGCTACTTTTCACCTTAGCTACCTGATCATCATCCCTCCTCCTTCATCGCCTTCCTCTTCTCCACTGCCTGGTTTATTTCCCCTCATGTCTCCTCTGTATTTTGTCTGTTTAGTTAATCCTCTCCTAACTACCCCCCCCCCCCACACACACCCCTCCCAAAATCTGTGGCATTAACATGAGGTTTGCTGTCATTCCACTGTTCACTCTGCTTGTATGTTTTGCCCCTACTTAGTATCTGCCTTGACTATTTAGACTAAGCTCTTTGGTGCATGAACTGTTTATTACTGTGCGTTTGTACAGTGCATAACATAATAGTCCCACTTTGAGGTGGTCTCTAGGCACTACCACACTAGGCATAATAAATAATGACATTAATGAGAGGCTTTGCTTAAGAATCAAAGTCAATAGGGATTTCTGTTCAAAAACAGATGGCACAATCTGGATTGCTTTATTTAGCGTCTGATCCTTCTCTCAGTGAAATCATTTGGAGTGAAGTCCTGGTCCCACTTAAAAAAATGGCAAAAGTCCCATTGAATTCATAGAATCAGGATTTCACTCTTGGAGGTTTTCTCTCTCAAACCTCCCTCCCCCCATTTGGTTCAGTGCGAATGGGATTGGGCCCTTATGTTGTATTATATTTTTAAAACTTGGAAAATAAGTTGAACCTGTAATACTGATGTAGCTTGTGCTACACTCCACCCTTCCTCTGCTGAATATAATAATGTTTAAAAAAAGTGTTTCCAGTGCAATTCTGAAGTACAAAGTGGATTTTGATCTATTTGGAAGGGAAGAAAAATACACCCAGAAATAAAGCTTTGTCGGCAAGATTTTACAAGTAGCAATAGAAAACAAAACATTAAAATCCAGCACATTTTACATGCACCCGACAAAGTTTCTGAAGCTAAAATTATTTATTAGATATTGAAAAATGGCTCTATGGTCCTCACAGGTTAATTTAGAAGATACTTATTCATCTGTTCTCCCTTTGCTGCAGTAAATCTGACAATTCTGACAGTCAAGAAAACCCCCAATGAATTTTATTTTTATATAATTCACTTCATTGATTACTCTGAATTTTTTACATCACAGTGAAGGGACTAAATGTCTAAAAAGAGTACAGTAGAAACTGCTAACAGCAAATAATTTGCAATGAATAATTTATCTGATAAATTTCTATTTGTTTTATTTTTTTCTATAGTGCCCATTGACATAATATCTAAACTCTGATTTAGTGGGTGGGATATCTGAGAGGGTCCACTATTGGCCTAAATCTCGCACTGAAGTCTGCAATAAGACTAATTGATTTTCCTGTTTGTGGATGATACAACGGAAGACTTTGATTTCCTCAATGTTTATTATTTGAAACTATTCTGTGAGCATTTGAGAATTTTTCACAATATAACTCAATCATGGAAACCTGCATTTGATTTTCAGTATTCACTGTTCAGGAGCTTGTTTACTTGTACCTAGGGAGGTGTCAGCAGAGAGGGTTGTGGAAGAAATTGGCAAATTAAACAGTAATAAGTGACCAGTACCAGATGGTATTCACCCAAGAGTTCTGAAGTAATTCAAATATGAAATTGCAGAGCTTCTAACTGTAATATGTAACTAATGTGATGCCAATTTTTAGAAAAGGCTCCAGAGATTATTCTGGCAATTACAACTCAGTAAGCCTTACTTCAATACCAGGAAAATTGGTTGAAATTATAATAATGAACAGAATTATCAGATACCTAGATGAGCACAATATATTGAGGAAGAGGAAATATGGCTTTTGTAAAGGAAAATCATGCCTCACCAGTCTATTAGAATTCTTTAAGAGGGGTCAACAAATATATGGACAAGAGTGATCCAGTGGATATAGTGCACTTGGACTTTCAGAAAGCCTTTGACAAATCCTTCACCAAAGGTTCTTAGGTAAAGTAAGCAGTCATGGGATAAGAGGGAAGGTCCTGGTCAAGACAGGGGGAAAAGGGTAGGAATAAATGGTCAGTTTTCAGAATGGAGAGTGATAAATAGCATTGTCTATCAAGGTTATGTACTGATGCTGGTCAGCATATCCATAAATGATCTGGAAAAAGGGGTAGACAATGAGGTGGCCAAGTTTTCAGATGATACAAAATTACCCAAGAAAGTTAAGTCCAAAGCAGACTGTGAAGAGTTACAAAGGGATTTCACAAAACTGGGTGACTGGGAAACAAAATGCCAGACGAAATTCAAGGCCGATAAAGGCAGAGTAATGCATATTTGAAAATATAATCCTAACTATACATACAAAATGAGGAAGGGGTGAAGAAATAAGCTGTTACCACTCATGAAAGATCTTAGAGTCATTGTGGCTAGTCCTCTGTAAACATCCATTCAATGTGCAGGGACAGTCAAAAAAGCTAACAATGTTAGGAACAATTAGGAAAGGGTTAGATAATAAGACAGATAATGTCATAATGTCTCTATATAAATCAATGGTATACCCACACCTTGAATATTGTAGGCAGTTCTGGTAGCCCCATCTCAAAAAAGAAATAATGGAAAAGGCACAGAGAGGATGGAAACATGATTAAGGGTATTGAACAGCTTCCATATGAGGAGAGATTTAAAATATTGGGTTTCAGATTCAAAAAGAGATGACTGTGGCGGGATATGATAGAAGTCTATAAAATCATGAATGGTGTGGAGAAGGTTAATAAGGAAGTATTATTTACTCCTTCATTGAACACAAGAACCCGGGAGGTTATCTAATGAAATTAAATTGTGTTAAAAACATTAAATAAGTTCATGAAGGATTGGTCCATCAATAGCTATAAGACAAATTTGGCAGGGCTGCAACCACATGCTCTGGGTGTTCCTAAGCCTCTGCTTGCCAGATGCTGGGAGTGGATGACAGGGGATGGGTCACTTGATAATTGCCTTGTTCTGTTCATTCCCTGTGAAAGATGTGGCATTGGCCACTGTCAGAAGACAAGATACGGGGCTAGATGGACTATTGATCTGAGCCAGTACAGCCATTCTTATGTTCTTATTAGCAAAAATACCCGGCGTTGCTCGGGGCATTTGTAATTGGAAACTGGGATGTAAAAAGACTACAATGTTTTTTATTAATACAAATTTTGTTTTTATTGTATATCAGTACATTCCATAAACTACTATCAAATTAAATTACCACCTTTAATTCAGCCTCCAGATCCTCTGCTGTTATATTTGTCTGGAGGTACACCTGATTCTAAGCATTTTCGCTTTTTACGTGGCATAACAAATAGGGTTCTTTTTAAGAAAAAAACAGTGTATTTAATTATGTTTGCGCTACACAACACTAAGCTCTCTGGTTATCTGTATTATTACATCATAATTATGTCACAGACAACAGCATGTGTTAACCTGCTGCCCAGATGATGTTATGTGAGTTGTGTAGTTGATGTTAATGAGCTTTACAGAATTTCACCCCTAGAGGTGAGATTTTAAAAATTTTCGATTCTTACCCTGATTAGGACCCTAAAGCCTATAACTGTACCAAATTTCAAGTATCTAGCTGAAACGGTGTGGAAGTAGTAAGGGAACATACATACATACACACATGCATGCACCATTTTACTTTATATAGATAGATAGATAGATAGATAGATAGATAGATAGATAGATAGATAGATAGATAGATAGATAGATAGATAGATAGATAGATAGATAGATAGATAGATAGATGATGTTGTAAGTTACATATTACTATTTGTTCCCTCACTGGATGAGTATGTAAATACTTTAAGATTTGTTTTCTGTGAATATTCCTTTGGGTATCTTTGAAGTTTAGTTTCAAGAAACATTTATGCCAGAAAAACTTGAATCCTCACAGAGAACAAACATAAAAGGGTATCAGATACAGAAACGTGGAGGATCAAGCCAGGTGCCATGGTGACAGCAAACCACGAACTGCAGACAGAAGTCAGATCTGGAATCTGAAGTGGATGTGAAAGTAGGTTTGGAACAAAACAGGAGTAGGGCTAGGAGCTAGGCTGGAGCAAGGGCACAGCTGGAACAGGACTGGGACAAGGCTGGAGCAGGAGCTGAAGGGGGGTTTTGGCCTGCATAACTCGGAAAGCAGCGAGGGCCACATTACTGCAAAAAACCCAGCTGCGGGCCGAAAAGCCCTGCCCTTGCCCCGCCCCCATCTGCTTTCCCCAGCCCCCCCACTTGGCTTGCCCCACCCCTACTCATCGCCCGTGGGCCACATGTTGTGCAGGCCTGGATTAGACAGAGGTCTGTGCAGGCTGTCAACACCATCAAGAGAACAGTTCCAAGCAGACTGAGCTGCCATTTCTCATGTGAGGTTTATATTCCTGCCCTGAGAGTTGTCAGACCAGCTTCTGGCTTGTGGATTCACTGGAGCTTAGCACAGGAATGACTCATCACTGCATGTGGTTTACATAAGAGTGCCCATACTGAGTTAGACCAAAGGTTCATCTATCCCAATATCCTGTCTTCCAACAGAGGCCAATGCCAGGTGCCCCAGTGGGAAAGAACAGAACAGGTAATCATCAACTGATCCATCCCCTGAATCTAGTTCAAGGATGAATCTTTACCTCACGAAGTTCACAAACAAGGGCAAAGCTAATTCCTTTACAAGTCTGTCTAAATATTCATGAAAAAAGAAGTTTGCATGATTCACCCATCCCAACTCATAAACTATGGCACTCTGAATTATTTTCATTTCTTATAATCATATCATCTCAACTAATTACAATACATGTGTGAAGTTGTATGCTCTCAACTTGGCCTTGTCAACAAAAATTAATTATCTGACAGAACTAATTATTTCAAGACTTCTGAATGTACACAGCAGGGATCAACGTTGCCCGTTTAATATGCAAGTTTCAGTTCCCCAACCACATCACATGCAACATATAATATTTGATTTCCATTAGTACCACTAGTTACAGCTCTAATGTGATTACATTCTTGTTAAATCTCCCCTTTGAAAAAAAGATGTTCCTTTCCATTTACAGTATTTCATTATTTCAAAAAATTATATCCACTATATTATTAATTAAAAAAACCACATTCTGCTTATGCCAGTAATGCCACTGATTTCAACAGGATTCTTGGGTGAGTAACACGGACAAGATATGACCAACTTATGTTAAGAGAAAGCATCGTTGCAATGATTTTCAAATCTAAGACTAACACAGATGCAGGGTTGTAACTTAAGAATGCTTATATCAACACCATTAAGTGGCAGTACTTAAAATAGTGCCGGTAAATATTTTTTGCCCAGGAAATGCAAGAAGCATGTCTGAATATTTCCATCGAATTTGATTACATGCTGATTGCAGATGTTCTTGTAAGTTATTCAACTCTTGATTATCAGGAAAGTTTGCCAGATGTCACGCTGTAAGAAACTAGAATGGTAGATCCAAATGTACATCATGTAGCACTCAGAAAAACTGAAATGAACCCACTTACGAATTTTATAAATTAGATCTTTTAAGTTATCAGGATTTCAGTTTATGGAAGAGGCTACATCTCAAATTATCTGAATATCTCTAGCAAAAAGATACTTTGATTGCTTTCTATTTTTATAAGCTAGTTTCAAAGTACAGTAAACCCTCGATTTAACGGACCTCGATTTAACGGACTTCGGATGCAATGGACAAAATTTCTGAGCAAGTCTGATGCATTCCTAATCCATTTCTGGCAGGCTGGCTGCCGGCTCCCGGCTGCCGCCTGGGTCACGGCAGCGGGCAGGCTGGGCGGGCTGGCTGACGGCTGCCGGCAGCCGGGACCTGGGCGGACGGGCTGGCTGATGGGTCCCAGCTGCCCCCCGGGTCCCAGCAGCCCAGACCCGGACGGGCTGGCTGATGGTTCCCGGCTGCCGCCCACGTCCCAGCAGCTGGGACCCGGGCGGGCTGGCTGACGGCTCCCGGCTGCCGTCCAGGTCCCAGCAGCCGGGACCCGGGTGGGCTGGCTGATGGCTCCCGGCAGCCAGGACCCGGGCGGGCTAGCTGACGGTTCCCGGCTGCTGCTCGGGTCCTAGCAGCCGGGACCCGGGTGGGCTGGCTGACGGCTCCTGGCTGCCACCCACGTCCCATCAGCTGGGACCCGGGCGGGCTGGCTGACGGCTCCTGGCTGCCGCCCAGGTCCCGGCAGCCAGCGGGCTGTGGAGCTGCCGCCCCGACCCTGTGGCAGGCGGGCTGCTGCTTCGACAGCTCGGTTTTTTTTTATTATTAAATAACGGACTTTTTGATTTAACGGACACCCCTCCCCCGAATTAGTCCATTAAATAGAGGTTTTACTGTACAAAGTGCCATGTCCCTGTGAAATATAGGTCAGAGTGACCTAAGGATGTGACTATTAGTATCCCATTTTTTCTAGTTTTAGCACTATTTAGTAGGAGCCAAGGATGAAATTCAGTCCTGTTTTGAGGACTTAAAATGGTGGTGTAACGGAGTCGTCCACTCACCCGGCGGTGCCCCCGTCTGGTCGTCTGTGGAATCAGCTCTGTTGACCCCGGATCGCCCTCTGCCGGCCTACGCTCGCCTCTGCACTCTGGCCCCGTGTCCCTCCCGGACCCCGGCGCCCTTCAGCTGAGGGTGCTGCACCCCTGCGGTACCCCCCTGGTCTTAGGGTCTCCCCCCCCCGGGGAACCCTCCACCCACTATCCCCAACTCGCCTCAGCTCTGGCCACTGCCTGTCACCACTTGCCTCGGTTCGCTGAGGCCGACTACAGTCTCATGACCACTCATCACAGGCAAGAAGGGGCTGGGCCTGCTGCTCATACCCAGCCCAGGGCCGCCCCCTTGCAGCCCCAGTACCCCGTGGGTCGGGCCTTCCCTAGGCTCAGCAGGCTGGGGCCCTCTCCCTAGAGCTTAGTCGCTCCCTGGCTCCCAGCTGCCTTGCCCACGCCCTGTTCCAGTCCGGGTACTCTGTTAATGGCTCCCTGCAGCCAGGCCCTGTCTCCCTCTGACTACAGAGGAGACTGACTGCTTCTCTGCCCTGCCTCTCAGGCTTTTATACAGCCTGAGGGTTTGGGGCGTGGCCACCCAGCTGAGCCTGCCTCCCAATCAGCCTGGGAGTTTGCAGGCTCACAGCCACAGCCCCTGTCCTGGACTGTTACAAGCCCCCTTCCTGGGGCTACGCCAGTCCTTTTTCAGGGGGGGGAGCGGGTGGTCACCCTGCTACAGGTGGATAGGCCTCGTGCTGCTCCCTTGTGTAGAGAGCTGACTTTCATCCCAAGAAAACAGAAAGTACAAATGGCAGTGGCTCAAACACAGAACACAGACAAAATAAAAATGTCACAGAGCCATTACACTAATACTCTCAATGTCACCAGGGCAGTAGAAATGCCTCCTGCCTCCGTAATACTGTTATCAAGTACTGATGTGACAGAGATGTTTCTTTCCCTGTGTGTCATCTTTGCTGAATGGCAGAATTAAAAATTAGTGTAAAGTCAGCAGTAGGGTGTAGGAGTATGCCAGCACGTCAAAAAGTGGGAGTGTTAATGGAGACCGCCTGTTGGCATTTAACCCTACTTAGTACAGATCTAGGTGACATGGGAGTTAAAGTGCCACTGACAATTTTGCTATACTAGTGCTCCCACTTTTAATACTACTAGAGGAATCTGATGTTCACAGACGTGGGGATATTTTAAAGATATGCCAGATATAAAAAGGTGTAACTTATTAATAGTGGGGGTAATTGACCATTGGAAAGGTCAGAATTCAGGGCAATTGTGCTTGTATTCCACCTCATGGTCCCTAGTCACTCTAGGCTCCTGAGTTATCATTTCTCTTGGGCGGAGACCCATGTCTCTCTCCCTCCTGTCTAGAGGTTTTCAAGACTGTCTAATTCCTTACCTATTCTGTGATAACCCCAGCAAGCCAGACCATCTAAAAGGACAGCACCTGCACTTTGCTTTCTTTCCAGAGGTTATGAAGAGTTCAATTGTCAGCAGTCACAAGTTACCACAGATCTCTTTAGAAAGAAGCAAGCATATTAGAAACAATATAAGACTCTACACGTGTGACAAAGCTTACCATAGGTCACCACAATTCCAAACTTGAGCTCTGGGAGTTGTCAGTCTTTCAAAACCTGCAGCTAGGTGATCCCTGAGGTTTCAAGTTCATAACTGTCTCAGATTCACAACCAGAATCACCACAGATAGATCAGTCTTTCCTTTATATAGCTTGGATTTTAGATTTGGCTTTGGAACAGGTGAGCAACAGAAAATGGCTCACACCCTGGGCATAACTTAAAAAAAGCTGGTTTTTTGCATATTTAGAGGTGGGGAATTTGCATTCACCTACCCCTGTGTATTTCTCAGGAAAACCACTTTACAGCTTTTGTTCCAAAAGTTCATTCTTGTCTGGCACATTGTTCAATACAGTCCTTTCAACATCCAGGCTTCAAAATACATACACCATTCATCTGATACAATGGGCCCAAACGATACCTAAACTTAACTCAGTAAGGTCTCCCAAGAATATGGGAGGAAATTGCCATATCTGTCATAGGGACAATTTACCAATGGTTATGGTGGACTCCTCATTACTAGCAATTTTAAAATGAAGAGTTTATGGGTTTTTTTCTAAAAGATGCACTCTAATTCAAACAGGAATTATTTCAGGGAAGTTCTATGGCCTGTATGATGAAGGTCTGACTAGCTGATCACAGTGGTTACTTCTTGCCTTAGACTCTATGAAAGGGAGTGTTTACCCCTGATGTTTTTCCTCATTTTTGAGCACTTAGGAAATTATTTAAGCACAACACACAAATGTAAAGTGCTGAGGACTTCTTCACTAGGTGCTCCGCTTGGGAAACTGTGGCCCTATAGACTTGTGAGGGAGTGCAGAGTTCTGTTGCAAGACAGAATCATTCTACAAGAAGGCTCCAGCCCAGCACCAATTCTTTCTTCCTTCACTTCTTTCTGCCACATTGCAGCAGTACCTCAGACACAGAACTGTGAAATGCTGACTGATATTTACTGAAAGCAGCGTGCAAACTGCAAAATCTGAAGAGTAAAAATGTCAGACAGCATGAAAAAATCTTGTTCTCCCTTTGGTTATTATTGTCTGACCAATAAATCGTCATGTGTGCATCATATAAGTTTGGGCTGGTGGATCTGAACGTATAGGGATGCAATTAATCTGCAGAGTTGTGAGTAATACAGGCCTTCTAGTTACAATAGCTAAAACATGAATTTGAAATAACCTTGTCCAAAAGAACAATTGCTTTCCTAGGCATAACCATTTAGCAGTATTCCTGCTAAATTCAATCTCACAGACAGTGCTGATAGTCCCCCCCAACAAGAGCAGTCCTGCCACAAGACTAAAGCTAATGTAACAATGTTGAATTCACTCCAGACAAGATTATGCTTGGGCGGGAGATATGGGTGGTGGGGGAAGGTTTATTTTATTTACAGGGGATATAAAAATGCACTTTACTTAGCATGGTCATGGAATATTGTCTAACCCTCTACAATAATCCGCTTAAAAGTATGTTCTCATGTTGGTATGATGAAAAAGGCACTTTGAGTAAATGCTGTGGTTCATAAAGAAGTCTTTATGACACACTCAATGCAACTTTATGAAAATTTAATACAATTCCTAGTCCTGTTTTCCCACCCACATACCCTCCAAATAGTTTCCTCTTCTCAGCCAGCAGGAGCTGAGGGCTGCAGATAAAGTGCACTCAGCCACAGGTAGTTAGGGAGTGCTCGATAATCCGCAAGGACTGCTGTGGTTTAGGAAGCGGGGCACTGACAGATTCAGAAGGGACTGCTATCAAGTCCTCCTTGTTTCCGAATATAATGATGGCAACAGGGGGCCTCAAAACTAAAATATTACAGGACTAATTAAAAAGGTGTTACTTTCAACCATGGTATTTCATCATATTCATTATATTTTCGTTAGTGCCGTTTGTAATTTTTGTATGTGTGTTTGTATTATTGTTGAACTTGAGCATATGATAGGTGAAGTTTTCAAATAAAAAATATAAACATTGTTTTAAAAGTTAGCATTTGCCTCTAAGGGCAACACCACCTCAGTAATAAGACACGAGTGAAAAGGCATCGACTACAAAGCAAGATGTTATAGTATTACTATGTAAAGCACCTCTTAGATCAAAAATAGACATACTATTTGCAGTGCTGGTTACTCTACCAGGAGGAGGATTCTGTCTCACTGGAGAGGGTGAGGCCTACAGAAAGATAGATATTGGATTTCAAGTATGCAAGTTCTGAAGGACAGTTCTGGTAATTCAGTTTATTTTCATTTGAGAAGAGACTTCAAACTCATTCATTTTATGCTGCCACATGTTCAAAAACCAGAAGATATAGTTTTGAAATTAAGGAGTCTTGATATTAAAGGAAAAGAAAATTCAGGCAGAACTACTTTATGCTACATTTTAAAAAAATGGAATAAGTGACTGGAGAAATGACTGAAGAAAGGAGAATGGGTGTATAGCAAAGTAACATTTTGTCTGTAAAATTACGGGTACAAGGATATGGTAAAAATGAAGGAAAACGAGATAAAGATAAGCCAGGAAGAGGCAGGATCAATGTGCTTCTTACTTTAAAAATATATTTTAATATACATTTTATTGTAATACAGTGACATCGGCCTACTGAAGCTGTCAAATAAAACCCCAATCAAATTTGTCATATTATTCATAAGGAAGATGTATTTACAAATTAAACTGTTCAATGATTATTAGAAAATTGTTTTGAATTTGAAGCAGCAAGTGGGAGCCACTCTCTTCCCCCCCCCCCTTAAATGTTTCAAGAAATAGAGAAGGAAAAATATATTCTTAATCCGGGAAGGGTAGCAGACCCTAACTGTGTTGTTCTTGAAAGAACCAGGCCCAAGATTTAAAGTCCAGGAAATGTTTTGGTTTCTGTCAGACTGAATTTTCCTCATGCTATCTAAAATTCTTTGGTCTCCAACGCATTCTCTTTTATTGCATTGTTTTTCTGCTAACTCAAATACCCTCTCAGTTAACTATGGTGTGGGCAGACGTTGACTTTTCAGAATGTGTGCTTTAGCCGTTTCTAGCAGAATAGTTTTCATCTGATTTTTAAATGTGTTGGAATTGTTCCACTCTTTCACCTAACTCATGCCTCAAGCTCATTTTGGACAGAAGTTATATATTCTCCATTGATTCTGGACAAGTCTAAATGCAGTGGACCTGCTGAATGCTGTATCTTTTATGTTTGAGGCTAACAGTCCAACTAGCTTGATAAAAATCAGGCTGATGCATGAAACAATGTATATAATGCAAGATGAGAATTACTATGAAGAATTCAAGGGCCATTTAACCAAAGTTTATGAAACATTTTATAGAATTTGAAGGGAGTCTTTTAAAATGTACATTTATTACAAATGGTAGAAATATTAAATTGCATTATACTGTTGCCTTTTTACCACTGAATTGTTGTACAAGCCAAAAACACACGGTAGGCATTCCTCAGAAGTATTTTGTATTAATTCCAGATGTGCAGATATCAAAGTTTATCCCTTGAATTTATGAACTATCATTGCACATCTTCCACTGATGAATTCTTAACTCTTGAGCTGTAGGTGAGCTGGGTTACCACACAGTTGGTCATTAAGATGATCAGATGTCCCGATTTTATAGGGAGAGTCCCAATTTTGGGGTCTTTATCTTGTATAGGCTCCTATAACCCGCCCCCCCCACCTCTCTGGTCACCCAATTGGTCATTGTCTTAATTATAATATTCCTGATATATATAACTAAATAGATAAAAGTATAGAATGAATAATTAAGGGATGGTGCACGAGCAATCTATTTAAAATATGTGTATGTGCATAAGATATCACATCACACATTCAAAAAAAACCCAACCAAATCTTCTCCAACGCTTCTGCAAAGCTCTGGGTTATAGTCCATAAAGATTCCAACACATATGCACCCACTCTGTATCAAACATTTTAAATAGGAACTTCAGACTCTTACAAACCACTGTCATCAACCCAGCCACACTCTGTCTCCCTCCCAAATGCCCTCCTAGATGGGGATTTGCCCTCAGCGTATACTTTGAGAAACAAGGCTGTACTCTCAAGTAGTTCTCCATAATTGCACTTGCAATCTTTGTCCAAAGATGGCTTATTCCCAGGATGTCTCCCTGAAGGCATGAACACTTTCTACCTGTCACCTCAGAAAGCCACTCAGCCTTTTCCTTGCCAATTTTTTTTTTCTGATGAGACTAATGCAGCTATCAGGGCAAATCAGCAGAAGAGCTCTATGCCTCAACATGGGATCCTAAAAGCCTGACATCCTCTCACTCTCTCAGACTGTAATGGTTATAAAACAACTGTTAACAGCCCGCTCAATTACAATCTAATTTCAAATAAAGTTTATGCACATCTTTTAAAGGAGATTTAACTATACGGGAAGTTTAAAGGGAATACAACAAGCTGTTTTTCAACAGAACAAACCAAAAGAAACATTAGGTGCTATGACAGATTTCAAATAGTCTAACTTTTTAAATGAACTGTAACTATACATCAAGCGGTTGATCCTGGGAGGTGCTGTGTACACAAAGCAACCATCAAAGTCAAAGACCTGAGATGTGTCTAAGGCCCTCCTCAACACAGTACATAAGTGCTTCACAAACAATACTGAATTTGCCCTCAAAACCCCTTTGAGAGAGAGAAATATTATTTACTTCAGTTTAACCATGGAGACCTGAGGGACTTGCTCAAGATCACACATGAAGTCTCTGGCAGAGCTGGTGCCTTCAATCCGGTTCCTTCAATACAAGACTATCTTGAAAAATAATTCAAGGTATTTTCTTCAAACTTTGCAAGAAAATAAATGGTCTTTGGGGTAAGTATGACAATTTTCAGTCAAACAGTTATACTAGCAAGAGAACCACGTGGTAGCTAAAAATTAGACTTACAATGGAGCGAGGTGGCTACTTTAACAAAGGAGCAATGGCCATTGTTCCATTAGGTTTTCCTAGTGCATCACTTTTAGTATATTTTGTTTTTATTTCATTCCACTTTTAAATGAATAATCCACAACATTTCCAGTTCATTTTGCTTTTCCTCTCACTTTAATGCAGAGATTTAGTTGAGCATGTCAGTTTAAGAAAAACAAAAACAAAAAAGAGTGTGTGTGGGCGTATGACATTACTTTAAAAAGACGCACCACAATGTAGTCCACTTATTCCATTTTCCTCTTGCCTCTTATGCATGGTTCAACAAAAACTATTTTATAGCAATATCAATTCTATCTTCCCTGCCATTTTGTAGTTTTTAGCTGCACAATATCACTGTGGATATTTTCAGACATTTTGACATTATACAATAATTCACAATAAACAGCTAGACTATAAGATCCATACTTAGTGGAAGCTTACAGATGACTGATTGTGAAAACCCATTAGAAAGTCTGAGTATATGAGGCAGCAGCTTCATACTGAAATAGTGCAATGAATTGTATCTACTGCTTCCTATTTCATTTTTATAAAATCTTATTTTTTTTCTTATGACTGTATTCAATACAGCAAACAATTCAACAATTGTAAGAAGGACTAAAGGAAAAAAAATCACACATCTTACCAAAGAAGGAAGAAAGTGTGCATGTATTTTATTTCTGTAAGTTGAGCCTAATGCTGAGTTCTAAATCTAATTATTTACAAGTGAATCTTCCTGCTAATACTTTCATTGAATATTTACTTGCAACTTACAGTAGCATTAGAGTGATAATAAAGCTAACTGTCGACCATGAAAAATATGGAAAAAGTTTAAGTGAGTCGAATGGAAAGTATATTTAAAGGGAATTTAGAAGGAAGAAGCAGCAAAATTCTGCTATCAAAGGTCACCACTGAAATCTGCTTTCTCTCTCTCTACTTCCATGCAGTGTACTCCCATTTTATGTCAGTGGGAGTTCTTCACATTTCTAGAAGAGCAAAATATAATCAAGATCAGCTATGAGCAGCTGAAAAGATAAATTCACCCTTTGGGAGCCTGATCTGGTATTTCTTTTACATCCAAAACTCTTAATGATTTCCAAGAGAGTTTGGGGCCTACAAAGAATCCAAGATACTTGATTTTAAGAGTCTAAAAGTAAAAGAGTGAACACAGACATGTAGAACTCATATTTTAAATATTTGAGACTAGAAGATTCTCAGAAGTGATGTTTTCAAGAGAAACATTTCAATTTTTAAATCAGTCATTTTTTCTCACAACCCTCTTGCCCTTTGCAAAGACCCTCTTGCAAAGATCCTTTGCAGTATCCTTTATATTAGATGATGGCATTTATATAAAGATGATGGCATTTTCCCCTAGCTTTCTGCCCTGAAAATTTCTAATATCAGCACCGCCATAGTGACATACATTTAACTCTGCAGCTGCCTATCATTCCAGTAGCCAATGAAATCATGTAGTTAGCAAGAGGGGGAGCAAGACCTACAGGAATTTACTGGAGCCCAGTGGTTGTTTTTATTAAATAGAACAAACTTGAACTGCTGCCTATAAAAGCCATGCAATGAAAGACTCATTAGGGTCTGTCAGCAACTTCATTGGTCGCCATGTTCTGAATGCCAACAGTAATAACTGGGCACCTCAAGCAAGTCATTGCAAAAACACAATACACTGAGAACAAGCTTTGAAAGATGAAGAGTTTAACTTTCAAAGGGAAAAAAACGACTATGCATAGAGTATTAGAACAATGAAAGAGCACAGTAATAATAATTTTTAAAAAAGTAGTATGCAGGAAAAAATCTTCACGGACGGGGATAATTGTGATCTCAAGAATGAGATGGAAGATTATGAAATGTCACATCTGGCATTTAATATTTGAGCTCCCTCTGTTACAGTAACAAAGTTTTTTTGCCTTTTTTTTAAAGTGTGGTTTATTTAAAATTTATAATGGAAAATCCAAACAGTCTATATACTTATTACACACAAGAAAACCTATGTTAAAAGACAGAGACAACCTATGCTTGCTGAGAGTGGGGGGAGGGTGCAGAATGAGGACAGCTGGCTTCAGCAGTGTTACTGAGCATGCTCAGTCAATGTGAGTAGGCTCAGTACAAGCCAAGCAGTAAATCTGGAGCTGAGGGGACATGTGACCCTGCATGCCCCCAATGCATTGCATCTGTTAAAACAGGGGTGGGGAACCTATGGACCACAGACTGGATCAGGCCCACTGGTTAATTTCATCGGGCTCACGGCACCCTCCCCACCATGGGGCTGGAGCTGTGAGAAGAAAGCCCGAGCCTCTGCACCCACTCTGCAGGAGTGGAGCTGTGAGCACCAGCTCACCCTGCTGCGGGGGGAAGCCCCAACCTGTGCTCACATTGAAGTGTTTAGACAGGAGTAGATCAAAGTATACTAGGGAAATTTTAGTGTATGGCAGCAGGGTCAGCATGGATACTTACTGCCTAGAAGGCTTGTGCTGGATAGATTTACAGCCCAGGTCGCTGTGAGATAAGAGTTTATATAGACAAACATTGAATCAGCTCTGTTTCCACTAAATGACTCACTTGTTCTCTGCCCTGCAATTTTCACTTGTGAAATTATTCAATTCAAAGATCCTAGCCCTGGATCATATGGAATAGTGCAGTCAACATAATTTCCTTTTGTGCAGTTGCTCTGCAATATAGTGGAAAGGTGTACCTAGAGATCACAGCTCCAAGGAGCTAACAGTTTAAAATAGGTTTGTATCACTAAATGAACAGAACAGGACCAATATCACGGCAGCAAGCTCCTCTGCAAGAAAGTGGTTCTACACCATTGAAGACAAATGAAGTATTGCCATCAACTTCAGTGGTACAGGATAGTCATCTAGTCCTCATTCTGGCAAAATAGAGCAGTGTCATGAAGAGCAGAGCCCAGAAATCTTGAGTATGCCTTCAAAAAATCATGACATTTTCAAAATAATACATTTGTATTTGCCTTCTGGATTTTTAGTCTTTAGGGTTCATGTTTCAAGCTTTTCTCCATAACCAAGACAGCTAGAGATTCAGATTTATTTTTAAAAAATGTGAAAGAGGAGATTATAATGTCATCACATGACTCTAGAAGGTGGGGGTTGCAGAAAAGTAGTGAGACATCGGCAATAGAATTGTAAGAATTGGCAACTGTGATTTTACTCAACTCACACCATCTGCCTAGTCACTGTGTTGGGACAGTTACTGCAGCTATGAAGTCTCTAGGACAAAGCTCACAGAGAATAATTTCACGCTTTCTATGGAAAGGTAGTACTGACTACTTACATATCAATAATTCACAATATGTATTTCATTAGCATCTTTCATACAATATCACCACAAAGTAGAGGGATTGATCATGAAACTTCTAATGGAATAAAATGTCTCTTACCTCTAGAAAAATGGATCAAATCTGGTCTAGATCAAAAGGGACCAAATGTAACAGGAGCTTCAGATTTCATTAAATTTCCTAATGAATAAGTTACTACATTAGAAGAATCAATACACCATAGCTACCCCCCAAAATGGCTGTTTTAGCCAAGGTTAAATATTGATTGATTCATGGAGAATGACCCTTCCGGATCAAAGTTTAGCCACATTGGTGAAGACGTTTGCAGTCTTATCTAAGCTATGTTTGCTGGAAATACAGAGAAATTTAGTTCCAGGCTTGTCAATCTGAAACCTTTCATGAACACTACAACTATTTGCAAAGTGTGTTAGAACAACAAATACCTACAAAATTCATTAATATTAATTTTCACCAAAATGCAAACAAGCTGAACAACACTCAAAATGTTGGGTTTGGAAACTCAGTTTCTGTAGTGAAGACTTTCAACTATATTGAACTCAAACCTTCTTGTAGGTTTAAAAAATGTGGGGAGGGGGCAGGCGGTGAGGGGGGTTGGTCTATTTTAATCTTTATTTTCACATTTCATTGTTCCATCAGGAAATAATGTGATTCTGAGATAAGCAGCTTCTAGAGATCCTGACCTGCACTTCCAAATCAGAACCACCTGGATAAAATCTGTTTATTGGATCTTATTTGTTCACTGGAGTCTCTTTCAATTTTCAGCACAGCATAATTTGGCCCATATCTTTCTAAGTTTGTCACAGTGATGGGCATTACTTGGAATAATTTTCTTAAAATGAATTGTATCAACTAACATAAATAAACAAATTAAATTAAAATATTTCATAAAAGATTTCTCAAAATCATTACCCCTAAAAGTGAGTGGAATTTTGTGAAGAGATTATTGTGTATGCTTCCTAAAGTAATAGAAGTACCTACTACCTGGAGTTCTGCTATTTTCACTGTGGAGCCCACAATATGGAATATGTGTTCTAGAAGCTAAAGCACCATAGAAGATTCATTTTCATGGATCTTTCATATGAAAGAGCTACAGTTTGAACATAACAGCTCAACAGTAACAGTTTGGAATAGTGCATAGAATTAGTATTAGAGTATATTTATTTAATTCTGGATTTTATTCTTTTCTGAGCAGAGCATTGCTCTAGAGTCTAGGCTGCCCTATTAGTAGAACTGTCATTGGTAATCAATTATAGTTATTGAGGTAATAATAATGCATTTCACCAACACCAATACCAGTTTGTGTTAAACGGCACAAATTTGAAACACAGAGCAAAACCAAATACAAAAGAATGTATCTGGCTAAAATGGGTTAATAAATTGGGCTGGGGGTAGCAGATATGAAACCTTTCGCTGAAAGTAGTCCCACTGACATCAAAATGACTACTCATTGGATAAGCTTTTACTCACTGAGAGTGATGGAATTGGTATCTGGACCACAGTCATTTTCCCACCTTAATTTCAAAATACTTGAAAAAGAATGCTGCTTCATAGGGGAAGTTTTTAAAGAGCAAAGTTTAGGCAGGGCAGTGACTGCATTGCTATTTTTCCCAAATAATTGTGTTTAGACCAGAGTGGACCTTTTTGAAAGCTTACACTTTCTAAATTGATGATTAGGATAATTCTTTTCAGAGTTCAGACCCCATTTTTGTTTGCATTTTTAATTTTAGCAAAATGGAAAATAAGATATTGCATTTGAGGCCCAGTTCTGCAACCCTTACTCATGCCATGTAGCACTTACTCAAGTGATTAATTCTAGATGACTTCACAAGGTGATGATCAACATGATTCAGGGTTGCAAAATTGGATCCAAAATTAGTATCCAATTTAGAATTCAGGCACAAACACATTTTGTTTTCTTAATGTATTCCTCATTTTACACCTACAAAACTCAACCTTTTTGAAATGATGCAGTTCCACTTCCCAGGCTTGCTTCTCTCTTGCCTGGAAGCTTATTCTGTATGCTGTTAAAATTAATAAAATACAGTGTTAGTTTTAGAACAGAACAACATGTGAGCACTGCAGGGCACTACTTATTATGGACCCGTGGTTCCAGTGTAGGCATTTGAACAAATTCCACGTATTATTCCTATAATACTGGTGCCTTTGTGTTTAAATTATTCAAAGCTCACATTTATTTAGCTTGATGATAAAATAAAAACTACCTCTGCACTTCTAAGCATCAAAAGGTATGTTTTTCGCTACCATCATTGTGGGGGGATGGGGGAGGTGTTTGCGTTACATCGGTCCTAAAATCACATTCCAAAGGGACTACAGAGTAAAATATCGTTCCATTATTTATATGGATAAATATTGGAAATGGGCCTCCAAAAACAGTTTGCTTTTAAATGAATGTGTTAAAATGTTTAGTACATTCACACACACATACACGGACAGGTAATACAGTGAGGTTTACTATTCTGATCTTCCTCACAATGGATCCTTGCAATTCTTGCAGTTATCAGACTACTGAAAATAAATGGCACAATAACTCAGTAATACAATTACAGACATGGGACAGGAGTTGGTTAGAAAACAAAATTCTATTCCTGAAAAAAACTTCCTGAAATTTTATTTTGATGAATATTTCCAGTCAGCTTTGTTTGGAATGGAAGCTTCCTTAAGTGAGTATTATCAGGTAGTAATATATGACAATCATTAATCCCGCTGCTCCCAGAACAAAATGCCACTCATTCAGTTGGGTTAGCTGGGCTTTCCCACAAGAATTATGGGTTCAGTTCTAATCCTTAATCACACTAATCCACAAGTAATTGCTGTTATTTCAGGGGATGGTTGTGGAATATGACGACACTACTTAACATGACTAAGGGCTGCAGAATGTGACCATAGATTATTTAAAAACCCAAACAATGGAGGGGTGTGTGTGAAGAGGAAAAGAACAAAAAAAACCCAATTATATCATTCACTTATAAGATGCTCTGATACCATGGTAAAGAATGTGGCATGGTAAAATATCTAAATTAGAGAGATTGGTATAAACAACCCCACAAAAGATCAAAGTTCAAATGAATAAACTACATCTAGTGATTAATGAAATCTACCAAAATTAAGTTGCAAACATTTGTTTTAATAATAAATATAAGGATTCACTACTCTGTTTATTTGCTTTTCATGAAATTTATGACAGCAAGTTTTGTTTGGCAATGATAATCATGGAAAGAGATAGTTTCATGAAATATATATATATATATATAAATATATATAAATAAAATGCACAGCACCTATCCTGTTGATAGAGCTATAATAGATTATGCCATTTCTGTATGTTAAGCTATCCGTTATAATTCTATAGCAGGGATATAATTCTCCATTAGAGAAACATATTACATGTTCCAAAAGCTGGAAGCTGAAGCTAGGCATATTTAGACTGGAAATAATGTACACAGATTTAACAGTGAGGGTAATTAACAATTTACTAAGAATCATGGTGGATTCTCTGGCAATTTTAAAATCCAGAGTGGATGTTTTTCTTAAAGATCTGCTCTAGGAATTATTTTGAGGAAGTTCTATGGCCTGTGTTATGCAGGAGGTCAGATTAGATGATCACAATGGTCCCGTCTGGCCTTGGAATCTGGGAAAGCTTTTATAAGACTTTAAAAAGAACCTACAGAAAGATAAACCTTTCCTATCAAGTTCTATACAACTCTTACATAAAAGGAAACTAAGATAAAGCAAAGTAAAGCAAAGTGACTTGTCCAGAATCCCTCTGTGACTCAATAGCAAATCCGGGATTCTTGTTTGTTTCCAGCCCCAAGAATATTCATACAGATGGCACTGCATGAGCAGGTAATTCAGAACACCCATGCAGATACACTGTATATTAAAGTACCTTTTAGTTTTATATTGGATATTAACTCCAAGAGTTGTCAGGACACCCATCAAAGACTAACATTGTATAGCTTCATATAACTTGCCATTCTTTGTACAAATGTAATTTGTTGATTTTGTACTTTCATGTTGGTATGAGATGGAACATGTATTATTACTACTATCTGTGCATGCTCTCTCTCACCAAGAGGCCCCATTTAAGTTAACACTTTCTTTCAATATCTGCTCTGATTTTTCTGGGTAAGGCTTCTTATTCACACCTTCATTCCCAAATGCAGGTCTGCTTGCTAGCCCGACATAATGTTTATTCCCCTGTCATTAAATATAACTGTATTATGACAATAAAACAAATAAATTCTAACACCCAACCACACACACACACATGCACACAAACACTTCTAAAAACAATTCAATGCATTAGTCCTGAGATAGGGCTGCTAACATAAACTACATTTCAGTTTTGTGCACCAGTCTCTGATCTGTATTTCAGGATCCATTATAAGAATCAGAAAATATAGTTGAAACGCAGTATCTGAAAACTTACGCTTATCCAACAATTTCAGGAAAATAGTATATGCCAAAAATTTCAGATCATCATTATGATCTTGACATCTTCTCTAACATTGCCCAGTTTCCTCTCTCCATGCTTTAGTAATCCTGATTTTGAACACAGTCAAACTGAGAAGCTCGTGGCTACAGGCATTCCTTTCACTAAGAGATAGTCCTGCTTTCTAATTATATCATCATTAGAAAATAACCAGTAGCATATCTTCTGGAGGGGTATCCATTCATTAATGCAGACAGATAAGTCTCCATTCCATTGAAAGTAATGAAGTGGAAACATCTACATTAGTTCCAAAACTCTTTAGACCATGCCCATAACATCCTCTGTAGTCACAAAACACAGACGGCCATCTTTTACCCTAAGCGTGTATCATGTAAGTGAAACAATTATCTGCACAGTTTGCCACCATTTGGTTTTATTGGGTAGGATAATAAACTTTCAGATGTGTTATCTTCTATCTTTAAAACATCTAAACTACTTTCCTCCACCCCTATTAAGAGTTCACTCTCCCCTCAAGTCTCTTACATGTGAGATTTCTCTAATCTCTATGTACACTTATTATTTTGTGTATTACAATAGCATCTACTGCCCCCAATAAGGATAGACACCATGTTGTGTTAATAGCTGTACAAAATTAAGAAACCGACTCTAAAAAGTTTATAATTTAAGATTTAACCTACTCTAAGAAGTTCACAATCTAATTTAAGATGAGATGCCAGTGAGTGTAACTATCAAAAAGAACGGAGGTGGGTACATGTGGATCATAGCAACAGCACTGTGTGTTTACAGTTGGTTATTTTTGAAGCACAATGATGTGTGTGGCTTTTCATTTTTGTTTTTGATTTTTTAATAATATAAACAGTCTCCGCTGGCCACCTAACTAGCTCTCATCAGCTTTCATACAGGTCTGGCTCCAAGCACTAGCTAACCAAGAACATGCTTGGGGTGGCACCTTCTAAGGGGCAGCAGAGAGGCACTTGGGGTTTGCTTTTTTTTTGTTTTTGTTTTGACTTTGGTGGGGCGGTACTCAGGGGGGTTGTTTTGGCAGGGCAGCACTCCGGGGGGAGTGTTGTTTTGGTGGGGCAGCGCTCGGGTTTGGGGTTTTTTTGCTTTGGGGGGGGGGGCGGTACTCGTTCTTTCATTTTGTTTGGGGTGGCAAAAAAGTTAGAGCCGGCCCTGCTTTCATAAAGCCTTCCAAGACTAATGGCTGAATCCTGCAAACCCTTCTTACTTTCAGAAATAATCCTAGTAACCTGAAGTGATGCTATGACTCTTCTCATGAGAAATGGTTTGCAGGATCAGTCCCTATGTTATTAGCATAACATATCCCACGTATAGATCCTAGTTTCAAAATGGACTTGGATACCTCCTGAAAAATAACCATCTCCTCTGAATGAACATTCCTAGTAATTCAATTTCCAGTGCTTTTAAAGTTTTCTGATAGAAAGGGCACTTTTCTTCCACAAACCATGATGAATTTAAAGTCATGAATGGTGCATTTTGCTAAAATGATTATACTTATTTTTATTTAGTAAGTCTGCTGGAAGTCGAGATTGCTGCAATATAACTGTTCTTATAACATTACAGATGTAAACTTTCTATCGAGCTTCCACATGTTTGAAAAATTACAAGTACACCTCGTCGATTTCACACTAACACAAAAGGAGACTGGCCTTTGAGAATTTTGTTGTAATGCCTTCTACTAGCTAAAAATTCACATGCCAAAATGTAATTTGGTAGCAATATTTTACTTATTTACCAGAAAAGTGCAGTTTATAATAAATTAAAGCATTTTATTAAGTACAATTATTATTTCTTTATTTCCTTCCCCCAAAATAAAATAACAAGTATCAAGATGGAAAAGGCTTTCTTTATAGATATTATGGAAGCACAAGGATTTTGACAATTTGCTGCAAACAACAACATGACCTTTTACGATCACTAGAATGACACTTCTGATGCAGGAAAGCTACATGTGCTGTTGATATTCAGTTCCCAGCTGAGATAGAATTTCCCCACTGAAATTTCTTTAGCTAAAAGCTCATTTCACTACAGAACCAGCACTGTTTTCCAGCTCCAGCTTTATTACTGAACCTGGTGGTTACACTGGTAGAGTGGACAATAATCCAATTAGCCAGGAAGAAAGTAAAGTCATCCTTCATTCTGCTTAAGTCACTCACAATAAAGCATATCTTAGTAATACACCCCTTGATGTATCAGAACATTTAATTGCCTGAAATAGGTTAGTCACCTATAATGACAGCAACAAGAATTTTATGTGACAAGATCCAATTCTGATTCATTCTGCCTGACAGCAGACCTTTGCATTAATCTTTTTTGCTTAATATATTTTTTAAAAGCCCACAAAGTTTCCTGGGGAATGGACTGGTTTGCATAATATGCAGATTATTTCAGTTGCTTGATCACTGTAATAAATGCCAGAGAAGACAAACAAACATTGCTTGCAAATGAAGCACTGCATGCAAATTTCATTTTTATTGGAATAACATTTGGTGACCTCCTCTGGAACTTTAAATTGATGAGATTTCCCTAAATAGACATGCTTTGCAATATTCAGTTAATGAACACCCAAAAGACATGATTTTTGTTTAAAAACAAATACATATATAAGAAACCTTATTAAAAATGTAGAATGGAGAATCTACGTTTATTTATTGAAAATGCTGGAATAGACAGAGGCCATTTCAAAGCACAGGAGAGCAACATTTCATGAATAAATCAGAAGGTGCTAAGATTAAACAAATGTAAAGTTTGAAAATTAATCTAAAGGAGGTCGATTAATGAAAGCAACAAATTAATTTAATTTGCATGTGAACATTTCACATTACACTTGCTGCCATTTTCATAAACTCAATTTCAAAGAGTTTTGGGTTATACAAACCCGTATTGTTAAAATGTCACAAAATAGTCCAGAAATTTAATTCCCTGATAGTGAGGATTAAGCAGGTATAGAATGATATGTGCCTTTGCTACAGTAAAATGCTAGAATTACAGATGTTTAATTCAGAGGGAGAATTTTTCTCCTATTCTCAAACAAAGGAAAATGAGATGAGCAAAACTGCCAGGTTAAGATGAGAGAAAGAGAATGCCTTTTCATACATGGTTAGAGAGGCGTTTGTGCCTAACACTAGCAAAACCTTTCCCAGAGCAACTTGTGATGATGGTACCAATCTGAGTTTCAAACTGAGGCTTACCGTGGCATTGGGAGCCATGTGGAAATGCACCAACTCAGAGGAAGCACCAGAAGCTATTTCACTGTTAGGGGGTACAGCTTACTTGAGCCAGTCCTGCCTTGGCTACACTTTCCCTGTCCCTGTAGGATTCTGAGCATCCTTTAGGGGAGTATGCAGGGCACAGCCTTTGTGCTTTGGGAAGCACAGAGAGTGCATATGTGCCACACCCTTACATTCCCATCCAAATGCACCATCTTGAAAGGCCAGGCACAATTTGATCCCTAATTAACAAGAGAATTGTTACATTTTTAAAAACATTAATTCATCCTCACAACACCTTGTGCATAAGGCAAGCAAGCATTTTTATCTCCATTTGACAGAGGGGAAAGCTGTGGAACAGAGACTAAGCAACCTATCCAAGGCCATAGAGCAAATCAGTGACATGGCCAGGGTGTCCTTGCTCATGCCACTACGAACTCCATAGCCTCTCAAAAGATCCCTCTTCCTTTCCACTGTCATAATTCATCCTTTCTACATTCACACAGTTTATATCCTTGCCACAATATGCTTCTGAAGTAAGGCAGGATGTTCTGAAGTGGATTGTATGTATTGCTGTATCAGGTCTTTCATCATTCTTATTAAACATCCTTGCTTAATGGCTTGACACTGATGCTCTGATTTGTTCTAGTGCTTGATGTACAGTAGCTGGGTTTTATTTAGGTCAGTAGCATTGAAAAAGACAACAGACAGCTACTTATTTTATGGCATACTGAAACTCACCAGACCTTAGCATTCTCAAAGGTCCTGTACTTCAGCATGAGGACGTGAGACCTTTTCAAATACTCATTACCAATCTAGCTTGAAAAAGGCTTTGAAGAATCAAATATGCACATATTTGTAACATACCTTTTTAGTGATTTTAATCAATGTAAACAGGAAGTGGTCTCAATTGTTCTTCTGTAAATTATTTCTTTTTGTCTGGGGTTAGTGGTTAGACTCTCTTCATTTCCAGTGGAAAAAATATGCGTTTTTATTTGAACTAGTACTACAGCTGTGCAATATTCATATGTTTATCCTAAGTATCTGAGAGCCTGGCACACCCAACAAATATTATTGAGTCTTACAGAAGTGAAGCAGGACTGAAAAACGTAACAGCAAAGTCCTCTTTGGGATACAGCAACAGTGTCTGATTTGAGTAGCTCTAAATGATAACAACATGCCATCTGTGTTTTAGTGAGGGTTAGCTACTATTTAAATGATTGTGATTAACAACCAGAGCTTTATACGCTAACAAGCCAAGTTTGATTGTAATTCTTTGGAGTGTAATCATGTCTCTACCCTGCAATTATACACAATGAACGTTGAATTAGAAGCAAAGAAAAAAAAAGTGAAATAACTTTCAGAGTTGGAGAAGCAGGCTATTGAACACAATCCAAAGGTGAATTGATTGGTGAGAATTGTAATAGGTTGGAATACTGCTGGTATTCCATCAGAGACCAAAGAAAATGATAATTTGAAGAGTCACTGGGAAAAATAATCAGCATTCACCTCTAATGTGCCTCACATCAGGCAGGCAGGCTATAATATCAGTGAAACATCAAACATTTGATGTTGCCAAAGAAAAATGAACCATGTTATTATGTGAATTTCAGATCATTCTTGTTGTTACTTTTGCTGAGAGGAGATAACCATAAAACCAATACCTCTGCCCTTTCTCCCAGTGGGTTTGCTGGAGACCTCCTGCCTTTGCTTTCAGTTTGGTCAGAAGTTACAATATAGTCCAGGGTTTAATTTTGAAATTTTGCTAGAGAGTGTTACATATCAATCCACAAGAAACTTAAATAAAAAGGGGGTATTGTACTGCAGAAAAAGTGATAATATGGGGTGATGCATGATAATTTATATAAGTACCGATAAATTAAATCATAGTTTGTGCATAAACCATACTTAAAAATGAACAAATTGACCTACAAGCTAAATAACTGTTATTAACTCATTATCTTTTGAGGGAAAACTTGAATTAAGGACAAAACATGTAGAATTATGGATAAATCCATCACAAAACAAAAATTATGCAAAACTCATTTATGGGTGACATGGCTCCAGAAACGCACAGTATGAATAATACTTCTCTGAGTGACCAGGAAGATTGAAGTGTTCTCCTACTGGTTTTCAAATGTTATGATTCCTGATGTCAGATTTGTGTCCATTTATTCTTTTGCGTAGAGACTGTCTGGTTTGCCCAATGTACATGGGCATTGCTGGCACATGATGGCATATATCACAAAAACATACTCCAACGAGAAGCTGCTGAACTGGAATTAATTTGCAAATTGGATACCATCAATTTAGGGTTAATCAGAGACATGGAATGGCGGGGTCATTACACAAACTGAATGTATTTTCCCCATGTTAAGTATCCTCACACCTTCTTGTCAACTGTCTGATATAGGCCATTTTGATTATCACTATAAAAGGTTTTTCCTTCTCCTGCTGATAATAGCTCATCTAAATTAAATAGCCTCCTAGAATTGGTATGGCAACTTCCACTTTTTCATGTTTTCTGTGTGTATATATATCTCTTACTATTGTGTGTTCCATTCTATGCATCCGATGAAGTGGGCTATAGCCTATGAAAGCTTATGCTGACATAAATTTGTTAGTCTCTAAGGGGCCACAAATACTCCTGTTCTTTTTTCTAAAGTAGATTCACTTCATCCCAACCAATCTGTATTAAAATATAATTTATGAATTAGGGATGGGGATTCAGATTCTCAGTCTGAATCTGAACCCCTACTAGCTTCATTATTATTGAATTCTCCAGGGATATCATTTTGATTTTTAGCACAAGCTAGAGGATCTGAGATCTATGACCCAGTGAACAGATTAGGGTAGGCAAAATATAGGATTTTCATCTACTTCATAGTTCATCTATAAAGTTAGAGAAGGTTGTGACCTGTTGAAGCTACAGTTTAAGGCCCGAGTTTGAGGCTGTAGTATAGTTTTGAATATTAATAACATGGAAATCTAACAAGAACCCCAAATGGCGTGTGATCATGCAATCAGCTGCTCCTATGAAATTCTGGGCAACCAAATCAGAGGAGAAGATAATAAGCCTTCTTCCCATGAGGGTTCAAATCTTAAGATTGAAAGTCAGTCCAGTTCCATGAAATTTTCAAGTGTTAGAACTTGAGCTTCTGATTAGGGCTAAACTAAGGAAAAGGAAGGCAGGATTTAAAAGTCCAAAACAGAAAAAGGATTTATAGGTAGGAATAGACTATGAAATGCATTTGAAAATAAAGATTATTATGGAATTTAGCATTCATAACTATTTTCAAATACAGTATATTTCACGGTCTTTTTGTACTAAGGAGCACGGCTGTTCTTTTTAACATTCAGATTATTGAGTAAAATGGACGCACTTTTCTTTCAACTGTTTCAGAATGACGGGTGTGCAGGAAGCCACCAGAACAAAATGTTTCAGAACATCAAAGAGGGAATAAAGCATTTTATAGCATATATATTTGGATTATGGAATCTCTGGAAATAGAAACAGAAGATTTGATTGAAAGACTGCTATTGATTTCAATAGGCTTTGGATCAATTAGATCAATTAGATAAATTATGCAATGTTAAATAAGAAAAAAAGGAAGATGGGAAAATAGAAAGGAATAAAATTAAAGGGTGTGCAGTATAAGGCACCGCTGTTTCCTTCTTAAGATTTTTTTTCTTTGATATCCATCCCCTAGCCACAAGCCACTAGCACAAACACTGGGGAATTGAAGTTAGCCTTTGATACCTTTTACCTCTCACTTCCTTTAAAGGCATACCACAAAAAAGTCAGGTCACAATGAGAACAATTTAGGTCATGTAGAGATTATAAAAAGTCACATAAAAAAAGACCTAACTATTTAAAGGGTCAAATTAAACAAGGGACAACTCTGCACTCGAAGCTCAAGTAAAACAGCTTTGTGCAGGGGACCAGAGCAGGGAGGGGAGAATAATGCCCAATCCCAATGGCAGGGCATCAGGTACCTGTTTACCAAGGCTATGACTACAAACCACGGGTAACAGTAGTGATCACTCTAGAATCAGTGGCACCAATGTTGTGATTTCTCAGGAGGGCTCAACCCCCCACTCTGCCCCTGACCCCATCCACACCCCACCTCTTCAAGCCTCACTCCCTACCCCACCTCTTCCCACCCCTGTTCGGCCCCCTCCCTTGACCTCTCGCCACTCTTGCTCCTCCTCCACTCCCCAGCCCCTCCTGCGTACCTCTGAACAGCTTATCGCTGGCAGGTGGGAGACACTGGGTGGGGGGGGGGGGAAGGGAGAAGTGCTGATCACTGGGGCTGCCAGTGGGTGCTGAATACCCTCTATTTTCTTCTGTGGGTGCTCCTGCCTCAGAGCACACGAATATTGTGCTAAAGGTAAAATATAATGAAGAATAATGTAAGGTGAACAAAAGCAGGTTTGAAATATTCATGGCATAAAAGGAATGATCATTTCATTTATATTCTTAGTGCAATTGACATTGAAAAACAAATGCCCTTAAGAGTTGTGCTTAGTGAATGAAATCTTTGGATCATTCTTAAATGTACCCCTGTTGTAACTGTTCAGGGGGTTATATAATAGGCAGAAAGTGTATTGTGTTTTGGCTGTAACAAAAGCATCAATTAATTTCACATATTTCTTTATTGTGCTAGTGCATTGCTCTGACACAGACACAACGGAAATTGCATGATTCCGAGGTCAGTGGAAATAATAAGAACTGAAGAGGATAGTGTAAAGGGATGGAAAAGTCTATTACCCACTGGTGAATCTAACCATCCTTTGCAACCCTTAATCTCAGAAGCCTTTTTTGTCATCAGTCGTTTTCTACCTATTTTCAGCATATTAGAACAAAGGTTTTGTAAATATGCTATGTCCTTCAGGCCCCACCGAGAATTAGTTCTTTGAACAAAGAGGGAAACATGCATTAATTCAGCACTGAAGAGATGTAAGAAAGGGTCTTTTTATATGGGCTTTTGATGCTGAAGGGTCCATGGTTTTTGGAACTAAAGAGGACATATATCCATTTTCTCTCGCACCTTTTTTTTAAACTTTATTTCCTATCTTCTCCCTCCTGATCTTTTTCTAGTCCAACAATTGGCCTGCTGCTTTTAGTGATCAGGTAGTGGTATTCGCTAGAGATGTACTGAGCAGGCCATTAAAGGAGCTGTACCTCAAGTCACTGTATGCTGATAGGCAGTTGCATGGCCTAAGAAAGGGAAATAAAGCTCCAAGCATTAGTCCTTTGAAAGCTTGTTTCTCTGACTTTGTGTATTATCTACAAAACAGTCCCAGAACAAAAGAAAGTTAACTGAAAAACACAAAGCTTCCCCAGCTTTAATTGGACAGGAAGAAGAGAACACACCTTTCCCCTTTGATCCAGCTTCCCTTTCCTTTGATATTTGGCTCTGAGCAGCCCCGTGACCAAGCAGGGCCTATTAACCCTTTAGAGACTGTAGCATATTTACCTTGCCATATATATATCTTAAACTGTCTGCTTTAAAGCCTGGAACACAGCATATTTTCTTGTTTTGCAGTCTTCCACATCACTTAGCTGCTCTGGTGATTAGGTGAAGAAAGATCAGCACGTTCCTAGCTCTAGGTATGAGTCTCTGCATCACAATTAAGAATAATCAGGAATGGGCAAAGTATTTCTCCAAAATAACCATTTAAAACATTTTCAACATATTGATTTCGCATGGACAAGCTAACTTATCAGGCAATCCATATTAAACCTTTCAATACAGTGTTTATCTGGCTGTCCTTTTTCCCACCTGGTAAGAACCCCAGTCTAAAAATGCAACATTATATTCACCTGATTTAGCTTCCTTAAAAAACAAAATGTCTTGTTCCATCTCCTACTGTAAACAAACCAACAATAGGTAAAAACAAAGTGAGTTTTAAAATTTATGTGTACTCCATTATTCTGAACTCTGGTTCATGCTATTTCATTAGTGAAGTGTGTATAGTATATGTAGCCACCACTTTAGGGCAGTGTAGCTTTATGAAAAATAGATAGTAACAAAAATATCTCAGAACACACTTATCTATACTAATACATTATAGACAAGACTTAAAAAATTAGTAGGCTTACATTTTGATCACCTTTTGCTTATATATTTGCAAAGTTCATATTGTCATGTTTGTTTTTTCCAAAACAAATGCTTCAATGTTATGGTAACAGAGTGTCCTGTGGCACCTTAAAGACTATCATCGGATGCTTGCATGCGACGAAGTGGATATTAGCCCAGGAAAGCTTATGCTTCAATACTTTAGTTAGTCTTTAAGGTGCCACAGGACTCTTTGTTCCTTTGCTATTCCAGACTAACACGGCTACCTCTCTGATTCCCTTCTTCAATGTTATGGGTCTTTTTAGGCATGTGTGTGTTTTCCCATAAGAAAAGTATTGCCACACTCCTATGCTTATCTACAATTTTCAATCAACAAACCAGGGTGTGCATTTTAGGGAAGAGGAAATTAGGGAAATGAAATAAATTTCCCTTTCTAGCCTTGAGAAGTTTCACGAAAGTAACAGAGATCAAAAGCTGACATTTACAAAGGAGAAAAAAAACACATTGTCCGGCTGTACCAAAAGGAGGACAGGAGACACTTGATAGTGTTTTAATCAAGTCACAACTTTATAATTAGATGTCTGGGACTATCCAGAAAACAAAAGTGTACAGTGTAGGTAATTCCATGTTCATTCAATACCTATCCGAGAGGCTTCTGCCAGCCCCCCACTTTTTCCAACCAGGTCCCCCAATTAACCCATTGCTGGGACCTTACTCCTTACTCCTCCTCCCTTGAACAAGGGTTAAGGTGGACTACAAGGGTACCTCTATACTACCCGCAGGATCGGCAGGTTGTGTTTGATGTATCTTGTTTAGACGCGATAAATCGATCCCCGAATCGACGCCTGTACTCCCCCTCGGCAGGAGAAATAAGCGGAGTCAACGGGGGAGCCGCCGCGGTCGACTTGCCGCCATGAGGATGGCCAGGTAAGTCAAACTAAGAAGTTGTGTATCTTAGTTTGAAATACCCCCTCCCCCCAGTGTAGCCCAGCCCTAAGAACGCAGGGATTGTCTGTCTGCCATTTCAGTCACAGGAGCCCTGAACTCCAGCCTATTCCACTCCTTTAAGAAACACCTCCTTTTAAAGTCCTTTACCAAGCCATTTAGCCGGTCACTGTATTCCAGGGGTGGGGAACCTTTTTGCTATCATGGGCCATTAACTCACAGAAAAAAATCAATCGTGGGCCATACACAAGTAAAAAGCAACTTAATTTAGGGTGGTTATTTTTTAAGAGAGAAATATAAAACATTCAACTTGCCTGCCTAGGGGGCCGCATGGAGGCTTGGGCTTCCCCCTGCAGTGGGGTGAGCCGACACTCACAGCTCCAGCCCTGCGGGGGGAGGGGGCTGAAACTTGCTGCAGGCCAGATGAAATTAAGCAACCATAGGAATGCTGCCTGCATGCCATAGGTTCCCCATCCCTGCTGTATCCCTTCCCTATTGAGTACCTGCACTGGACATCCGCCCCACCCTTGCACAATGAGTTGCGACATCATATTCTAGCTTCTTGTCCTACTCACCATAACAAAGTCCTTTCTGAACCCACTCTGTGGAAGGCAACCCCCCCCCCCTCCGCTCCCTGCACGCACACACACCCTACACCTAGGCCAATCTGGTGGTGATGAAAACATTCCTTCCCAGCCCCCCTAGAAAGGAGGGGATAGCATGATGCCCACAGCAGGTTCTCACCAAAGTTGGTATTGTGCCTTCTCAAGGGAAGGGAGGATGGGTGCTGCTCTGCCTGGTTTGGATAAAATGAGTTTCTCCCTCCAGGCGTCCCCCTTTTCAGCTTCCCAGCCCTTCCAATCTCTGGGGATGAGTCAGAGTCGCCACACTGACCCACTCCCCTTTTTGGGTGTGTACACACACACACACACTTAAAGGTGCAGTGAGGTTATTCTCAGTGTTTCTTTCGGGAAACAGCTGGATATGTTAGATCTGTACACTTTCAAAACTATTAGTAGAGAAAGTCCTATTACAAATCTATTGAAAGTAATTTATATGACAATTTTAGCCAGTGGTGGGCAACCTGCAGCCCATCAGGGTAATCCGCTGGGGGGCCACTAGAAACTTTGTTTACATTTGAACGGCCGTCTGCAGCTCCCAGGGTCAGTGGTTCACTGTTTCTCGCCAATGAGAGCTGTGGGAAGTGGTGCAGGATGCAGGGACGTGCTGACCACCACTTCTTGCAGCTCCCATTGGCTGGGAACTGGGAACCTCAGACACTGGGAGCTGCAGGTGGCCTTGCAAATGTAAACAAACTGTCTGGCAGCCCACTAGTGGATTACCCTGGTAGGCTGCATACGACTCGTGAGTCACAAGTTGCCCACCACTGATTTTAGCCCTTTTAATGTTCTTAAATTGCCCATGAAGAGACTTTGATTTTTGCTAATTATTCGTTTTTCATTTTTGTAATAGTTTAAGAGTTGTCAGCTGATAGGTTACTTGCAAACTGCTAACATTGTTATTTGTAATATGTTATCATTTCAGTTCCATGGCTGGATGACCTAGCCTTTTGTAATCAGAAGAAAAAAATAAACTGCTGCTACAAATTTTCAAAGACAAAATCTTGTGCCAAATGAATGTGACTTTCAAGAGTTTTCACAGAAGAGTTTTCAGGAGAACACAGACTGTTCAGCTGTAGAAAGATTCCAGAGATTCAGGTCAACAAAATGTTTACTATCAGTGGCAATACTTTCAGATGACTCAACAAGAATGTGTGAATATCCAGAAATGATGGACATTTTATATTGATTGAATCAGTATTTTTACTATTCAGCATGTTACACTATACGCCTGGAGGAATTCTGCACCAGAAAATTAAAATTCTGCATGAAGTATTTTTAAATTCTGCAAAATTTCGAATATTTTGTCAAAATAATAACACAATATAATCAGGAACAGATTCAAATGTTTTGGTAATTTATTTCAAAATATCTATCAGCAAGTAACAATACAGACAACAAACAAGATTAAGTAAAATTTTTTTGACAAGTAGATTCCTTACTAGGCATATTAATACAGAACTTTGAGTTATTCATTTAAACTACACTACAGAAACATTTCCTGCACCCTTCAGAAGCAGTGCAAAGGCTTGAGGGAGTCAGGCGTAACTTAGGAAGAGAAAAGGAGCCTGGGAGTGAAACTGGAGGGTTGCTGGATGTGAGTGGGAGAAGTATGGAAAAGGTTTTTTTGGGGGTAGTGGATTGTTAGTCAGTTGGGGAACCTCCCCCATGGAGACCCTGGCTGACCTCTACCCATTCCCATTCATCAGGCACATCTTCCCCATCCCCATGAGTCCCTGAACCCTGCATCCTTCTTTGTCCCTGCATCCTCCTCACCCATCCCCATTTGGCCCTGCAGTCTCCCTGTGGCCCTGCAGCGCCACTCCCATTCAGCTCTTGGCTCAAGGCTGTTACCCCTCCAGCTCCTGAGCCCTGCTGTGGTCAGTCCCTCTCACTACCCTTTTGAATACCAGCCTGTGACCCCCCCCCCCCCCAGCATCTCCATATACTTGGTTCTGCCCATCCCATCCCTCCTCACCTGTCCCCACAGTGAGGAATGCAGTCACCGAATACCTTTCTTCCCACGGACAGCCCTCTTCTGGTGCCAGAGCAGCCCCTGGTGGGTAAAAAGTGAAACTGCAGTGCCTCTCCAGCAGAATCTATATTCTGCAGAGAAAACAACTGCAGGGGGCATGAATTCTGCATGTGCACAGTGGTGCTGAATTACCTCAGGAATAGTATAGAAAACATATTGGCTAGATCCTTGGATATAGCTAAGGACCATGAAGGTGGCTTTAAAAACACTCCTAACATACCCCTACCTTGGGCTTGCTGCGCAGCAGTCTGGTCTCCAGTATAATTTAGAGCACCTAGAAGGCTGCTAAATCCCTCTGAATGCCAATGGGGCCTAAGTGATTGGTACAGCAACTGAAGATTGCAAGGGCACAAAGAAAATGCAACCATACACACTTTCCCCAGACCATGTCCCCCCTACAACATAAACAGGAAGTGAGGGCTAACAAGCATGCTGCCATGCCATCTCTGGGTCGCCAGAAAATCTCCTGCTCTGGAGTGATCCTTCTGTGGCTGGATACACTAGCTTTAGGATTGTTTTTTGATCTGGCAGCACAGTGCAGAGTAGCCCAAATATAGGACAGAATCTGGGCCACCTGTGTATAGTATATGTTTATTCTTCTGTAGTATTCATTGTTAGCGGCAAAATTCATGGGGAGGGGGGGAGATGGACAGATGGGTGGTTACAGCTTCAGGAATATAAACCTCTGCCAGGGATCCAGTTAGCAGGTAAAAAATACCCAAACCTGTCACTCTGAACAAAGTTGGAAAGGTCGAGATGATGCCTAACTATCTTGCCTTATGGGGACCAGTATGTTTTTGCGTGCATATGTAGTATAGGAGAAGTGTCACTGCATCCAACCTATAGGGAAACATTTATTAAATGGGTCAGAGAACACATATTTCAAGCAAGACTGTTGGCTATAAAGGGCATAGGTTCATTCTGTAATAAACACAAGCGTGATGTTCACAGAAATAACACTGTCAGGTTTGCCCTTTAGAACATTGATCCAGAGCTGGTAAATACTGGGTAAGAGGACAGTACAGCTTGCTGCAAGCACAAACCATGGACATTATGTTATTGGATTGCAGTGAAAACAAAACAACAAGAATAAAGCAAGCTTGATAACCTCATAATACCAACTATTTTTCACAATAATACAGTACCTCCAAACAATCTGCACTGCTGCCCATAAGGAAAAACTCATTTCGATAATCTAAATATTTGCCTGCTAGTCCCAGCTGATTTGTAAGCAACAGCGTTAATGTGGTAGGAATGGTAATGAAAAGATTTTGAGAGCTCTTATTCTTACTTTGATATTCCAAGCATCTCTGTTGTGTCCCCGAACAAGAAAATTACATAATTACTTCTGCAAAGAGGCTTGTCATAATCCAATGTTCAGTGCAGACCTCTTTTTTGGACTATAAAATCTGAAATGCTAAATGCAATAGGAGATAGCCAAAGAAATAAACAATGTATTTTTAAACAAAAATGGTTTCATGCTTACACTGTCTTAGGCTTTTAAAATGGGTCTTTTAGGATGATAAATTGTAAATATGAGTACAAGAGAATGCCACTGTCCTACAGACTCAGGGCTACTTGTTCATTTACATAAGTCACCCAAGGTCTGAAAGTGTTTTGTCTCTTATCAGTGCTCCTTGGAATCCACACTGCCCAATTTTTGAACATCTTTTTTCACTGTTGGGTTTTTTTCCCCACAGAACTCTCAAGCTGACAAGGCCCAAATATTGCGAAGTGAGGAGTGACCTTGCCATTATAGAATAGATAAAAAAGGAGACACACACACAAAAAAGGAAAACAGCAGAGGAGGAACCTTGAAATTATGTCGTATGAATTCATTTATCTCATATTCTTCTCATGATTTAACAATTTGCGCTAAAAAAAAAGCTGATGTGAAGCATCGCAGGTCTCTGTGTGACATAGGCAGTGGAGAAAGTGGGGGTGAAGAGCTAAGCTGTGCAAAACAGAAGTTAGGTTTCCTACCCACTTTTTACTTTTCCTTTTTAAAAAGGATGGTATGGATCTAGCCTTTCCACTCACCGCATGCCTTCAAGGATGCAGGTAAATGAAGAACTGGAGACTGAAGTGAAGGCCATTTCTCACACTGACTTAGAGGGAGAGGTATGTGTTAAAACACATGGTACTGAAGAAAATCTCACATTTACATGTAATAGAAAAATGTATTGGTAAATCGAGCTAGGAAAGTTTTCATTTTGGCAAAATTAATCATCTGTGTGGATGTCTGGGTGGGGACCTGAGCTGGTTCCATTTTGTAATGTTAAGAAGAACCCCTAGCTATGGAACCTGATCCTTATTGCTGTCGGCACCACCCTGCAGAAGGGTTACAATAGTTTAGTTACACCGATTACTTCAAACTATTCTATAGCTTGTAAGACTATCCACTTGAAATAATACTATCATGATACTTCTGTGTGCCTATACAGTGCTTTCCATCCAATGATCTTCAAACACTTCACAAACATTGGTGAATTAAATCTCACAGTACACCCTGCGTAGGTTCTTATATTGCACCCATCTTCATGGTGGACAAGCATGTAAGTACTGCCCATATTCATTTAATGTGGTGAAACCTTCAGTACTGATCCCATATTAGTAAGTGTCCTGCCATCCATTATATATTTCCTCTCTCTTCCTACCGCATATCCACACACAACAGCATGATAGAACTCCATCCCTGTCCTCAAGAAAACACCAAGACTTCTCCCTTCTTTCTCCCCTGGGAATACCTAGCACCCCAAAGGAACAGGAAGTGGCAGGACCATGACTCTCTATCCCCTCACCACATTATACCAGATAGTAGAGTTCTCCAGCCATGAAGAGAAGCAGATTACTGAAGGGGTCTGAGCTCCTGGTGCTGCCTCTGGGGCTGTGTGACCCTGCATCTTCCACGTGGGGGCATAGATCTCTACTGGAAAAGTCAACTGCAGGATTAGGCCCTTACTTTATTTTTTTCAATGAAAACTGAGATGGAGATTATTTACTTGGGGAAGGGCCCACTGAGAAAACCCCACCAAAAGTTCTCTTGGGGTCAAAAGGTTGATTTAAACAAAAATTGTCCATATTTACCAAATGAAGGTGGTCTAGCCTTGAAAGAAAGAAGCATTTAACTTCAATATTTTTAACATCTGACCCTTTAACTCATGTAGAATAAGGATGGGTAAAATGTTGTTTACAAGAAGTAGTAATCTAAAGCTTTACCCAGGACTCAAACTGTGCCCTGCACTGATCCATAGTGCAGATCAAAAAACGTTTGAATGAGGTTCCATTATTCGTGACCTCTGCATCTCCTAGTTCAAGTTGGACATAGTGGCAGAGGAGCTGAAATACTACAAGAAGCTGTTTCTAGGTAAAATATCCAGCCCAATGTTACACACCCAGGAGCTATAGCTAGTTTGGATAAGATTCAATACACCTCTGGACTTTTTCATACTTGTACAATCAAAACCAAATATTTAAATCCTTTGAGGTTCACTCACCACTAATTCAGAATATCATACCAAACTGGCAAGGCAGGTGCATTGTTCAGATTGCTCCAATTACCAGGCTGCAACCATATTACAGAAGAATATGGCTCTGAAATTACCAGATATACATCTCTGAATAACTTGTAAAATTACCTAATGCTTAGCTCACTCAAGCCTGGTTGCTGATTCAGAGAAGTGCTTAATCCCAATAACAAGCAACTTCCAAAAGGCATGCAAGCCACCCACAATATTGTGCTAATCACTACAGACTCCTATATGTGAGTAAGATCAATCTCTGCATATGGAATTGTAGTGTCAGTGAGTACAGAAAAATATCTATGCAACTCTACAAATAACCCCCACACGCCCAATAAACTATTAATTTGCTGCAATGGTTAAATCTGGAAACACATACATGACTAACTTTATTCAAGTGACTAGTCTCAGTACAGATAATGTGAATACTCACTGGAGTAAAATTACTCATGTGAGTAAAGGTTTGCAGGCTCAGGTCTCAACTCTCTAAAGTAACCAGAGGAAAGGTAGAACATAAAGATGTTTGCTACCTTTGTATAGTTTAAATTTGAATAAAATTCCATAAAAGTGCATAATTTAACATTGAAGCTATGATAGAAAATTGCAAGAATTGCTGTTTTTTTTCCATAGGCTATCAAAAAAGCAATTTAAAATTGAATAAAAAAGGGAGGTATTATCTGAACTGTAGGTGTTGTGAAAATTGTGCAGTGAAAATTAAAATACTAGTTTGTGCTGCAGCCATAAATTACTAAACTAATTATCTAGTAGCAGGCATAACTGAATCATTCAAAGGGGTAATTAGCAATCAGACATAATGAGTACTGCTACTATTTCTTGTCATACTGTATTTAGCTTCTGTGCAGCCTAGAGGAACTGAATTATTTCCTATCCTTCTCGGAGGGCATTACTGCTATATTGAGTGCATCAGCCCATATTATTACTCCCAATAGTTTAATTCTTCACTGGACTGCACACTTCTGATTTCTCCTGTCAAAGTTTCCCCAGATCTCCTGGGCCCTTTTAAACAGACATCTTCTTAACAATCTTCTTTCGGTGTAAATGTAAACTGCAGCATAATCAAATTACGTAGCCCTTTTATTAATTTTATTGTAGTTCTGGCCATTAACATATGCTATATGTTATAGACAGTTTATGTTTTCTATGACATTTTTAATATTATACACACTGTGAAGCTTTGTGCTTGCTATACCTCACTACCAGGGATCCTGGTTTTCCATGATAAAAAATACCAAAATTTTCTGTAATAAAAAAAAAAATCCATGTTTTTCCTCAATTAAAATTAAATGCTGAACTTTGTTTCTCTAACCACAATAGTGAGGCCTACCACTCTGGGCTTACAGACTGAGGTCCCACTGCCCAGAGCCTGAGCTGACAGTCCCAGTTGAGTTAATAAGAAGAGTTGGATAATGGAGGCTCAGATAAACAGGGTTCTACTGTATATGTATGGGTTTTTGTTTTTTTGCAAAATGTAAAAACCAAAGATATTCTGTTAAAATGCAAATTCTGCATTTTTCTGTGTTAAGCAGATTTCTAAGACCCCCTCCTATCTACAGTCTTTAGATGTCGAAGAGTTACACCAGTGACATTGCGCTCTTAGTAATATGCAAACTTGAAAATGTTTGTTGCTCAGGTGCATCTCAGATAAAAATGCAGGGTCAGATTCTTCTGAAGAGCTCAGCACCCAACAGCTGCCACTGAAAATGGGTGCAGCGCACTTTTGAAAACTTGGCTTCCAGGCTTTGGAATATTTATTTCACAGGTCACCATTCTGGTCTGTTTTAATACAGGCTTGTGATAAAAGCTACTTTATTCTCAACCACCACTTTTCTTAAAGATTGTTGTGATTTCTCATTACTAATGACCATCGTACTCTTCATTCTGTTCTATATTCCTTATTTTTATCATGGAGTTCAACAATATATATATATATATTTAAAGGGCCAGGTATCATGAATACCTTTGTACTTATGTGATAAAATACAACAAGTAATCAAATCTTATGCTCCAGGCCAAAAAATGATCACCTACAAAAATCAGGAAGACTATGGACAAAAGCAGATTCCTCATTTGAGGGAACAATGTGATGATCCAGTATAAAAAGAATGCTATGGTCTCATTTCATAATAAATAATTTATGAGTCATTATAATATCAATAATGCTGAATGACGAGGTGGATGAGGTAACACCTTGTATTTTTCAGCTTTAACTAATTAGGAAAAAAATCTATTCTGTTCATACAGGGCCCTGGATGTTTACCTTTATGGACAAAGTTTTAAGTGACACTGACCTCTTTCCTTTTTAGAAAGGGATAGGAGTTGAGCTAATGCCAAACTACTGAAATGGAGCAGTACCTTGCAGCAGTATGACACCATGCAGCACTGGTACAAAGATTGTCAATGTGGATGGTCTCTCCCCAAAAGAAGGCTAAATAACATATAGCATGACCACATGGGCATTATGGAAAGAATAAAGGATGTGTGAAATTGCATGAGCAGATGCCATGGAATGTTAAACTGGTTGCATGCTGATAGGAAAGAAATTTGCAAGGGAGTGAGAGGGACAGGGGGAAATGAAAGTACGCAGTTCTGTTAAACATTCCCATGTGGAACAAAGATGCTGCAGCACATAGATTATGGCTTTGTGGAGGAGCAAGGGTCAGGATTTGAAACATAATTTGTCCCATTATCTCAGAAACAGATTAACATAATTTAGCACCAAATTAGCATGCATGGTTGACCAAATAACACTGACTGACATACCTGGTTTAATGATTTTCAAATGAAAAAATGTGAGATGGACTTTAAGAGTCACATCTTTATTTCTCGAATAATATTCAACTGCTAATAGTGGTCTCTGTCTGGGCATATTAGCGTACTAACCAGTGACAATTAATGTAAAGTCCAAATTTGAGACCATGATGTTTCATCACCTTTCAGGGGCTACTCATAGTCTCTTCATTTATAAGTTATTCATAGGTTATTCTTCAAAGAAAAGAGACCCAGCACTATCTAGCTGTGAGCATAACATAAGAATGGCTATACTGGGTTGGTTCATCTAGTCCAGTATAGCCTTGTGAGAACCCTTTGTAATTCTTCCCGGTCTGCTTTGGACTTAATTAACTTGAATAAATTTTTATCTGCAAAATTTGCTATCTCACTATTCACCCCTTTTTCAGATCACTTATAAATATGTTAAACAGTACTGGTCCCAGGACAGATCCCTGGGGGACTCTAGTCTTTACCGCTCTCCTCTATGAAAACTGACCGTTTATTCCTTCCCTTTGTTTCATATCTTTTAACCAGTTACTGATCCATGAGAGGACCTTTCCTCTTCTGTATATATAACTATATCAATATAGTTGATCTATATTACAAGAGTTCTTATTGTCATTTTCCTCCTCCTCCCTGCCTCCTTTTTCTTGTTGCTGTAATGCCAGTTACATTGTGTTTTAAGGTACGTCCTCATTTTGCAAGTTACTCCCCAGAGCAGAGCTTTCCAAACTGTGTGCCGCAACACATTAGTGTGTCGGCGGCAGTGTGTAAGTGTGTTGCGCGGAGCTCTCTCTGCTTCCCTTGGCCCCTCCCCCGGAACTTCCTAAAGCAGCTAATGTTAAAGCAGCTAAAAGCACTACCCGGCCAAAACTGCTGGAAAGCAAGCTGCTGCTGCTGCTGCCAGCTTGGCCAGTGCCGGCCAGCAGAAGGGAGGCGGGAGGGGGCCGAAAGCCCACTCCCCTCCCTCCCCCCCGCAGAGACAGTTGGGGGAAGGAGGACTGCACCGCGGCTGGATGCAGGTGCCGGCAGCAAGAGTGGGGGAGGGGGAAGAGCCCAGAGAGCCTCGCCCCCCCCCCCCCGCAACCTGGCTCTGCCCCCCCTGGGTCCCCCGGCCTCCCCTTGCTGCCCCCTTACACCTTCTCCCCAGGAGCAGAGCGTCCCTTCTCTTCAGTTCCGTGCAACAACATGCTGCCTCCATTGCTGCAGGGTCCTAGCGCCCTCCTGCTTCTGCTGCCTGTGATGGGGGTGAGTGAGTATGCTGCTGCTGAGGGGTGGGGGCAGGAAAGGAGGAAGCTGACCCAGAGCTTGCTGCTGCTGGCAGGGAAAGGGCTGGGGGGAGTCCTCCTCTCTGGCTTCAGTCCCAGAGCAACCTGCTTACACCCATCCCAAACTCATCCCCAGACTGTCCTATCCCAGAGCCCACACCCCAACAAGATCTTATCCCCTCCCACACCCTAATTCTCTTATTCCACCAAATATTGAAAAGCTGTGTTCATCCCATCAACCTTATACATCCCATTACAATGGTAAGTAGTTATTGGTGTTATTCAACTTTTTTTAATTCTTACACATATTTACGTACTGTTACTCATAAATGACAACAATGTATGTTATTATCTACAAATCGTCTATTTTAAAAAATATAAATGAAAGGTTTTCATGAGATATGTTGCGCCCCCATACATTTCGTTATTACATTTTTTGGATGTGTCCGTATCTCTTATAACGGGTTAGTTTAACCTCCGGTTTGCTAGTCAAACTGAATTACTGTGTCGTGAAATAATGCACGTCTAAAAAGCGTGTCACCAACATGAAAAGTTTGGAAAGCTCTGCTTTAGACTATAAACTCTTTGGCATAGAGATTGTGTCATTCTATGTTTATACAGCAGCTAGCACAATGGGACCCTGATACTGATGAGAGTTTTAAGGGCTAATGTAAAACAGTAACAAATTATAAATATATTTAGATTCTGAAGCAATTACTAGTTATCTTCCTGGCTGATCAACCACTGTCTATGGATTTTACAAAGTGGTTAGATTTAATAGTTGGTTTAAATAGATTCTCATTAGCAACTGAACACTGTCTCACTTGGAATTCCAATCATTTTCTTTAGCATCATTCAACAAGGGCACCAATATGGAGTTTTCAGCAAATTAATGAGATGACACTTAATTTGTCTATAAGAGGTTGCATTAGTAAATTATACCTTTGGCTGTATATTTAACCTTACGCAGTACTACTACAGTAAGTGCTATTAGAATAATATTTTGATTCACGGTGATAAATTTCATGCAGTTCTTTAGGGGGCAGTAAGAGTCTGATTTTTAAATCTAACTTGTCTTCTGGTGATTGAATTTACCCAAACATCCAAATCCTGCTCAACCATATGAAAGAACATTAACAACATTAATTAGTAAAGATGAATTTATTTCTAAATGCGATAGTCCTCTCTTACGCATTATGCACATTGACTATGTGTATTAACAACTGATTTCTTAGTGTCCAGAATATTTATGAAGAGAAGCTACAAATTAAGTTTTTGATTATACTTGTCACACTTTACAGGACATTTTGCTGGATTTTCTAGGTATCTAAAAAAGTCAAGCCTTTATTCATAACTGCAATTTCTTCTTTAGATAATTCTCCCATGAAACATTTATAGCATTCATCCTGATGTTAAATGGTCACTATGCAGTATCTTCTTTCAAGGAATATGAAATTCCCTGCTTTTCTCTTCTTTCACTCCCTACCATTGCATTTTTCTTTTGTTGTGATAAGGGGAATTATAACATGTTGGTTCTTAGGAAGCATAGACAAGGCTTGGGATTAAAGTTTTTCTCCTTTTACTCTCCTGAAGATCTCTTGAATCTCCTGATAAAAAAAAAATTGTCCACAGATTCCAATCCTGCAGCCATCTCTCTGGTAAGCAGTACCACTGAAGTCTATGAGACTGTTTACATAAGGGCAAGTCATGTAATTTAGTCTTGCAAAACTGGGCCTTGAATAAGTGGAAGAAGAGGGTAGCCTTTAATTTATGCCAGCCATATATTTCTCATTCTAAGCAGTCAATGATTTCTCGTCTTTGTTATTTCAATGCCCTTTGACACTTAATCTATTCATTATACTACTTAATGGCTATATCAGGGGTCGGCAACCTTTCAGAAGTGGTGTGCCAAGTCTTCATTTATTCACTCTCATTTAAGGTCGTGTGCCAGTAATACATTTTAATGCTTTTAGAAGGTCTCTTTCTATAGGTCTATAATATAGAACTAAACTTATTGTATGTAAAGTAAATAAGGTTTTAAAAATATTTAAGAAGCTTCATTTAAAATTAAATTAAAATGCAGAGCCTCCCAGACCGGTGGCCAGAACCCAGGCAGTGTGAGTGCCACTGAAAATCAGCTTGTGTGCCGCCTTCGGCAGCCATGCCATAGGTTGCCTATGACTTTGTATTTGGTCACTTTCTACTTGTGTATTTTTATCTTTTGGTCTATTCAACACAGAACCCATCAAATGTTTATTTAGCATGCTTTTCCGTACATGATTTTTTCCCATGTCAAATGCTTGTGGCTCTCGTGGCCTGAAGCTACTTTGGAATTTGTTTCTCCCTGCAGTAGTCAGACCTTTTTGGGTGGTAGCTCCTATGAAGCGCTATGCACTTTCTAGATACTTAAGAAGGAACAGTCCTTACCTGAAAGAGTTCACAGTCTATATTGACACAGATAGACAGAAACTGATCAGAGAAGGGGGGGGGGGGGGAATAATATATTGGCATTATATACGTCAACAGGATTCACTAATAAGCAACATGACAAAAGTGGATTTTTAAGAAAGACTTTACAATGTTGCCAGTCTTGTCTAGCACAAAATTGTTCAACAAATATTCCAGAATATTAAATGTCATGTGTTCTAGTTCTGGTACCCATTACATGATTTCAATGGAGTTTTATGGGGGGCGTAAGATGAGATCATGCACTGGGGCTAAGCAGAGGCCTGCCTGGCCACAGATGTAAGCTTCAGCTTCAGGGCTACTCTAAATTGTACATGCTGCTTCCCATGGCTCCAGGTTAATCCTGGGAAGCACAGAATTGTTTCAGTGCATGCACTAAACACACCTCCAGCAGCCCCCTTGCTGAATGCTGGGAACCAAAACATTGTACAGCTATTACACCAGCTCTACGCAAGCCAGAGAGGGCCTCTGGAGAGGAATATTCCCACCAAGTTCAACGCAGTAATCAATGCATATGTGTTTGAGGAGGATCACACTTGATGATACTTAAACAAGGCATCTTACGTTACACATAACAATTACAACCTAGGTACACATTAGAATGACATTGGAGACCCACAGTTAGCTTCAAAGATACTGTAACTTGTGACACCGATATGCCCTGGCAGATGTAATATATCTGTGTCCAATCCTCATCTTGATATTTCACCAAATGTCATGCACTTCATGACATGTTTGTCTCTACCAAAAGCTAAAAACTAGCAGGTTACCACAGCTATTGCAAGATGTTTGTCCAGGAAATATTTTTAGAGTTATGCAGCATGTGGAATATTGATTTTCAAAAACTGGTAGAGTTGAAACAGGTCACCAGAGATTGGAAGGGTCTTAGAGCTGGCACAAGCACCACTGAGATCAATCAATATCCGTTCGTTGACTCAGCCCAACCCTGTGTACACAATCTGGTGCAGATGCAGACTTGAATATTAACAAGGACAAAAGGTCTGGAACTGTATAAGAGCAGAAAAGATGGCACAAATGTTATCCATTACAGAAGCACCATTCTGTCAGTAGGAGTGTCTTGTGAAAAGTGAATTCCAGCCGTCTGGACTAGACAAGCACTATAGAGACTGATCGGTGGGTGAGAAATACCTTTTTAGTCAGGAAAGTAACTTGTTAGTAAGTATAGACTATTGGATTTGTTTTATATTTTTCTTTTACCCGCAACCTCATGTTTCCAAATCCTTTTAATTGCTTTTATATGAATCTTTAACTGAAGTTGTGTTAAATAAACTTCAATTTGGTTGTACTCTAGGCATGTCTAAATGCTTTGTGCTATGGTGATGTTGATCTGAGGTGAAGTCAGCAACCTGGGGTGCACTGCTTCCCCAGAGACTCATGTTGTGGGTTTCCAGAAGAAAAGGGCCTGGGAACTTAAGTGCCAGCAGAGCTGTGAGGATTTATCCCAATAGGCAAAGATGAGTTTGTCTCACACTGTAAGCCAGTGGTAGTGATTTATCCCAGACATCACAGGTAACCTTGAAGAGAATTACACTTGTCTCTGACACTGTAAACCTTGTTTTGCCAGGATGTGAACTAGAGATCAAAAGAAGGCTAAAGAATTAAAAAGCCTCTCTGAGGGGGCTGTGAACAGCTGTCCCGGCAGACAGGCTGGCACAGACAAGCTCTGGGGAGACATCTAAAGGAAATGGGCCTTCCAGATCCAAGGAATGGTCAGCCTTAGGGAAGAATGAGATATGAATGCAGTATTCTTTATCGCTTTTAAGATGTGTTTTCTCTGACATACTTTTGTTCTAAATAAATATTTGGTCACTAATTATCACTGTCATTGCCCCACAGGGGAAAGAACTTCAGGGTCAGAGCCCAACTCAGGTCTGTGGAAATGCAGCACCTGGTCTGAGAAACACCTGCTTTCACTTCAAGAAAGAGATGACGGCCAGAGATGACGTGCTCAGAGGGTATGTCCACACAGCCTGCAGCAGCAAGCCTTTCAGCCCCGCTCGACAGACTTGGGCTAGTGTGGCTCGCACTAGTGCTCTAAAAATAGCTAGAATCAGAGAGGTAGCCGTGTTAGTCTGGAATAGCAGAAGCCAAGCTTGCATCCGACGAAGTGGGTATTAGCCCACGAAAGCTTGTGCTTCAATACTTTAGTTGGTCTTTAAGGTGCCACAGGACTCTTTGTCACTTCTGCTAAAAATAGCTGTGTAACTAGTGCCTTGAAGTTGCAGCTCAGGCTGGAGCTCAAGTTCTGAATTCAGAGCCTGAGCCAGAAGGTCTGCACAGCTCTTTAATGGTAGCATGAGCCCTATTAGCCCAAGCCTGTCAATTTGGACTGGCAGGCTTGCTTTCGTGAGCTGTGTAGACATACCCAGAGAGCCGGGAGATGTGAGGGGTGCATTTAGCCCAGTAACTCCGATACCCTTTACAATCTCTGACATGCACTTACACAGGACTCCCTCATTTTACTTAACCCCAATCACAATATCTCCACATCAGCAAACACTAATCAAAAACATAAGTATCCCAACATAGCCTTACCTCCATTATGCGGCGCCCCCCCTCCCCAATCTCCCACCTCTTCATACTGTGCATCTTCTTAATGTGCCACACATTGTACAGCAACAAACTATGAATATCTGCCAAGGTCATGGAAACTAATGGCCCAAACCATGTGTAGCAGGCAAACATAACAGAAATAAATGTGAAGAAATGCTGGATTTTCCTAAGTTTGGGCTTACCAGTTTGTATACATTCATTTCAAATAGCCATACCCTCTGTCTAAGACTCACATAAGTTTGAACGCTATATCCTCTCCTTAGGTTTCATTTTCTGCGATTCTTGGTTCTGGGCAGGCCTGGAAGTAGAAGTGCTGAAGTTTCATGGGAAAACTTGAGATTTCTATTCCAAAAGTTCTCTGTTCTTCTAATCACGTATTGGATGCTCATTTGCATCTAACCCACTGAATCTCCAGACCTCTAGAGGTTCACCGATTTTCATTTGTACCCACTTCAAAGTCTTTTAAATACTCGGAGAATGGACAACCTGTTCCACTGCCCTGGGAGAAACACTAGGAAGGCACAGACAGCCTGTGAAACACATTTGTGGCTGAGCAACCATTTTCTGGTAGGAGTCTACAGTGCTATCAGCCCTTTGCATGATGCAACAAACCTCTGCTTCCTGAATCCAGCCAGATCTGCTTTCTGGCATATATTAGTGACAGAAAAAAAAGAGAAGAAATGAAGCCATAACATCGCCCACTGCCCAGTCAACAGGGGGTGGGTGGAGCCCTGTTGGGGACAGAACCTAGCTTTTCCTATACCCATGCACAGACTCGAGTCCACAAAGATCCTAAATAGCAGCAAAAGAAAGTGGAGGAAGGGGCCTCACTCTCATGAACGTGCCATGGAGCTATGCAGGCAAATAAGAATCAGTTGTCAAATTTTTTTTAATAGAAAAACATTGACAAAATGCTGCCTTTTAAAGCTAAAATTATTGAAACAGATGTTCATTTTGCTTAACTTTTTTGTTTTTCGAATATGATTTCCAAATATGCCTTGCAAAATTCCCTAAATATTTTGTGGAAAATATTTGCCATTGGTAATTTTCTAAATCTAGCCCTGGGTCTGTTACTGGTATCTGTCATGTCTAGTTAATAATAAAGCATAATGAAACAGACATGAAAGCAACATAAATGTACTTTAAAAACAAAATAAAACACATGCAACTGCCTGCGGAAAGCATCTGAAACCCTAAAGTCCTTCTGCAAGTTACTCTTTTAGTTACCACATTGTAACTGAAAGCACAATTACGCCCTCTCTTTTTAAATGTATAGTTGCAATGACAAATGCATAAAGCCAAACCATGTCCTCAGGTGCATTCATGTGCCAGTATTTGAGCAAAGATTTTCCCCTTAAAAAATAAATGAAGGACTTCTCAGAATCTGTGACCATGAGACCAATTCAGACTTGGTGTAAGTGGGGTGGGAATAATTCTACTGAAGACAAGAGAGCTGCTTCTTCATACACTAGATTCAAATCTTGCTCATTAAAGGACCATGGCTAAACATGTATCCATAGTGTATGCAAACCGCAAAAACGGAGTACCTGATTTTCTCAAATTCTCTAGAAAAATCAGTGCCATTTGAACATAACCACCTCAGGAGGGAGAAAAAAGTTGCATTTGTATTGTCACACTGTACTATTGTGTATTTCTATGAGCCTTTGCAGAGGTACAAAGATGAAAACTAGATCTGTAATAGCTCAACAGCTGAAGACTATTGCTGATCATTGTTCTCTATGTGATGCTTATTTTGTAAGCACTGAAACAGCATGTTACAATGCATTCCTTCACCCATTCTTTTCTACTATGATTTGCTTTTGAATGATTTAAGCAGCCTATTATCAAAATGAAATACCAAGAAATCCAATTACTATTACACTAGCATGCTTTTGAATCCCTAACAGAGTACAATAAACTGTATGCTAAGATTCTGAAGATTCTATACCTTCGTCATACGAGCATGATTTCTCTATATGTTATACATTGTGGGCATGTCCCCTTTTAAGACAGTGTTAAAATAAATCAACTGTTGCTGCTTACGCCAATAATATTTGCATTAGAAATAGATTTACACACACAAATAAATAAGAAACCTCTATGTTTAATTTTAAGTGCTAAGGCAAGAAAGACCAATTTGACTTGTAGAACCTCTATCTATATTTAATTTAATTTCTGTAAGTTTAATTTACAGAAGACAACTATTCAGAACTGTAAGCTTCTCTGAGAGTATGTTAAATTTGAATTACTATATTAGATGAATGATTTCTCCACTGTCTTGCACCTATTGTAGTCATTTACACATGTGCATCGTCATTATCTTGTTTGGTACTATTTTATACTCACTTTGTACTGGTAAAAGTTATGATTCCAGGTGCTATCCAAGCTAATCAGACCCACAACATATATACTATAATGTCATGTTATCATAGACACATTACTGTATCCACTTTAGAAGTTTTCTGAATCTAACCCTAAATTATAGCAATATATTCACAATAAATGTTCAGAGTAAAGCACAGTTTGAGAGATTACTAAATGTTCAAAAGGCTTCAACATTTACAGGCAATTCATTTGCCCAGACAGCTATTTGTACTGATAAAATCTGCTATGTACATTGGCCAAACCAGCCAGTCTCTACGCAAAAGAATAAATGGACACAAATCTGACATCAGGAATCATAACATTCAAAAACCAGTAGGAGAACACTTCAATCTTCCTGGCCATTCAATTAAAGATTTGATGGTTTCAGTTTTGAAACAGAAAAACTTCCAAAACAGACCCCAACGAGAAACTGAGCAACTGGAATTAATTTTCAAATTGGACACTATTAACCAGGGGCTTAACAGAAGTTCAGATTGGTTCTCTCATTACAGTAATTAATTTCATTTTCTGAGTTAATTTCACTGACAACAGATCTCTATTTCTAAAGGTGTTTTTTTTCTCCTAGTGATAATGGACCATCTACATTTAACAGCCCTCTTAGAATTGGTATGCTAATGTACAATATATTTTTTTCTTTTTCTTTTTTTCTGTGTGTATAAATGCATTTTACTTCTGTTCCATTCTATGCATCCGATGAAGTGAGCTATAGCTCACGAAAGCTTATGCTGAAATAAACTAGTTAGTCTCTAAGGTGCTACAAGTATTCCTGGCTTTCTTTACGGATACAGACTAACACGGCTGCTATTCTTAAAGTAGTACTGTGCTCAGTTAGCTAGTTTTTCCACTAAAGAAGTTACGTATGTATGTAAATGGGTACATGCACTTATTGTGAACACACACAAAAACAGGTCTTGAAATGTAGGCCTTCTCTATCTTCTGACTTCAGAATGTCTTTCGACATGTCATGACAGCATTTGTAGCGTGTGCTCTCTGTTTTTAAATCGACATAGTTTGAAGTTTTTTAAAATAGAAATCCAGCATTTAGATCCCTAAAGTATACAAGGTCAGATGCTTATAGGATTCTTTGTAGGTTCTCTATGGTACTAAATATACATGAGGAGAAGCTCTGTGTAAACTCAAAAGCTTGTCTCTTTCATCAACAGAAATTGGTCCAATAGCAGGTATTTCCTCGTATACCTTGTCTCTAAGATCCTGCGACCAACATAGCTACAACACTACAAATAAACATACCATGGTTATTTTGCAGTTTGCAGTGCAAACACATATACACTTATACCAATTTTTCCAATTTTCTCAGTACTGAATAAATATTTATAAAATTAGTATTCTTTATTATTTATATTAAAGTAGTGCTTGGGGCCTACCACAATAGAAAAATGCTGGCTTCAAGTTTTCATTATACTATTCTGGCTGTTTTTCAATATACTTTGTAAAGCAAGAATGAATTCCGGTTAAATTTTGACTCTCTGGGAAGGTTGGGTTGTAAATGGCGCAGAGCATGCTTCAAAAGTCAGAGTCCTCTTAGATTTAAAACTAAAGATAAAGGGTGAAATCCTGGCTCTGTTGAAGTCAATAAGAGTTTTTCCATTGACTTCTTTAGTGCCAGCATTTCATGCAAGGCTTCCTACTCGATACGGAGGGAGAAGACTCCAGGAGTACCATCAGAATAGTCTTTAAAAAGGCCTGAGCCATGGAAATCCTACAAGTTCCATCTTCCTACAATGCCTAAGAAATTATATGATGGGCCATGCCTAACATTTGATATGCTTGTGATATATTTATCACGCTTCTGCATGGCTCTCTTTCATTAACCATCTGAGATCCGGGGATCCCTAGGTGCTGGCTGGCAGAGAGCTCGGGGGGAATGCATAGGGTTTTACAGTGATCCCCTAGTCAGACATATGCATAATAGTTCATCAAAAGGGGGCATGTGAGGTTTCTATTGAGAGCCCATAATCTTTGCAAGTATATGTATAGAGAATATTTAAGTTATGTATTTATACTGAAAATTATGTTCTTAAGGTTTTGGAGTAAGGTCAGGGAACCAGAAGGTGACATGCTTCAGATGTGTTTCTTCCAAGAAGGAGGTAACAGCTGCATACCTTCCTGTCGGCCAGTTGTGTATTTTAGGTCTCACGATGAATTGTATTTGCAGAGCGAGCAGAGGGGGGAGGAGCTAAATAAGAAATAGCAAAATCTACCAAAAAGAACTAAACAAACAGCAGGGGATGTCCTGTTTATGAACAAAGACAAAGGATTGTTCTAGTATGTCTTGGGGGACAAAGAAACACACTGAGTCCTTCACCTGGGAGACAAAATTAGAACATACTTGTCTCATGAAGGAAGGATCACCCCCAGCCTCGCTATAAAGTACTCTGAGGATTCGAGGTAAGCAATACTCCACAAGACATGAAAGTAGTTTGTAAATTAAATCTGGGCTCTAGAATGCATGGTAGGATTTTGCACTCATTTGTTTCCAATACGCCTACTGGCTACTCTTGAAACTCTATGCTTCATTAAATAAACTTGTATTAGATGTGTCTATAGCAGGGGTGGGCACACTATAGCCCCATTGCTCCCGGCCAGGGAGGCTACCCCAAGCCCCTCCCCTGCTGACCCCTGCAGCCTCAGCACGCTGTGCCACCAGCACTCTGTCCGCTGTTTCTGGGCTTCACTGCAGCAGCGGGCCTGGCTCTGATGGGGCCTGAGCTCCCACCACTCTAAGCAGTGTGGTAAGGGGGCCGAGGGTTGGATAAGGAGGCAGGGAGTCCTGGGGGGCTGTCAGGGGACAGAGAGCAGGGGGGGTTGGGTAGGGGCTGAGGTTCTGGAGGGCAGTGAGGTGGGGGGTCTCGGGAGGGGGAAGGCAGGGGACAAGGAGCAGGGAGGCTTAGATAGGGTGGAGTGCCAGGGGGATGGTCTCTAGAGGGGACGGTCAGGAGACAACAAGCAGTGAGGATTGGATGAGTCGGTGGTTCTGAGGGGGGGAGGTCAGGGGGCGGGAAGTGGGAGAGGGTCTGATAGGGGGCTCATGGGTTGGAGTGTGGCAATCACACAAGGCTTAGAGCAGGTGGAAATGAGGTGTTTCATAACTCTGGACACCCTCATTCACTTCCACAGGATCTGTGATTTATACTATACTAGCGAAAATACTCGGCATTGCTCGGGTCCGTCGGAGGTGGGGAGGGGGCAGAGAGCTGAGCGAGTGCGGGGTCCGTTGGAGGGGGGAGGGGGAAGAGAGCAAACCTGACACCCCCACCTCACTTACCCCTCAACCAACCCCGACTCACATTTTAACCCCCACACCCAAACCCAACACCCCCACGTCACCCCCTACCAACCCCAACACCCCCTGACCAACACCCACACCTCACCCCCCGTAGACCAAACCTGACACACCCACCTCACTTTCCCCCCCAACCAAACCCAACACCCCTACCTACCACCACAAACAAACCCGACACCCACACCTCACTTACCCCTCAACCAACCCCGACCCCCCTCCTTACCCCCCCAAGCAAACCCAACACCCTCACCTTACCCCCCCCACCAAACCCAACACCCCCTGACCAACCCCAACACCCACACCTCACCCCTCACCCACCCTGACACCCCCACCTCACCCCCCGACCAAACCCAACACCCCTACCTCTGTTACCCTCCGACCAAACCCAACTCGGGTCCGTCGGAGGTGGGGAGGGGGCAGAGAGCTAAGCGAATGCAGGGTCGTTGGAGGAGGTATTATGACATCATAACTATGTCACAGAGAACAGCAGCTGCCCAGCTGATGTGAATGGGCTTTAAAGAATTTCACCCCTGGGGGATGTCAGAGGTGAAATTTGAAAAAATTTCGACTTTTACCCTGATTAGGAACCTAAGACCTCTAACTGTACCAAATTTCAAGTCTCTAGCTCAAACGGTGTGGAAGGAGTAAGTGCACATACATACATGCATACACGCACGCATACACCATTTGACTTTTATATATATAGATTACATTTGGTGGCTTGGGAAAATGTAAAGTCTCTTATCCAAACTTCATTATACCCACTGTCCCTCTTGAGAAGCACCTCACCATATTGCTTCCCTCTCACAGTGCCAGTGGCATCCCCAGCAGTACCATTTGCACAGGCAAACTAGTTCCAGAAATACCAAAAGGACACAATAAAGAAACAAGATGCACAGGGTAAGAGCCTTCCTGACAGGGACAACAATCTCTTCTTCTATCTGGTGGAGAATAGAAAACACTTATCTGTTTGGAGTATTGACCATCCAGATGATATTTGGTGTCTCTTCAAGCCCCATCTCCCAGAGACAAGCAATTGTGAAAAATCTCAGTTTTTATTAAAAAATGGCCCTCCTGGTTGCAGTGACTGAAGTGCACCATGAAGGCTCAGAAACCAGAATGCAAAGAAAAAAAACCCTCCACTTTTATGGGATTTGGGGTCCTTCCTGCCACCAGCAAACACACCCCTACTCGCTGCTGAGATATAAACATGTGTCTAAAAAGGTCAATATAGCACAACTCGTCCTTTGACTCGTCATAGAGAATGGGTATCTGAGGTCAAAGACAAGTTCAAGGTAACTGTAAAATACTTATGAGTAGAGAGTAAAATACATTTATGGCTCTCAAATGCATCAGGTTCGGAAGAAAGTGAAAGTTAGCAAACCTCTTTTTTCCCCCTCCCCCATCAAGAGACCATATTGCAAGTCCCCCTACTGCCAAGGTGAAAAGCATTCAGGTCACTTTATCTAGCCCAAGGGGGGGGGAAAGTTCATATTCAACACTTTGCCTCCCACAAGCCCTGGGGATGTTTCATCTCCCTCTCCAGATGCTTGAAATCTGCAGTCCTGCTTATGTTTGAAGGTTGCATAAGCGATAACAAATGACTATTACTGTAGAGCTAGTGTTTATCTATGTTGTTTTTTTTACTGTAGCTTCAGTTTAACCTTCCAGAAAGTTGATGTATTAGGTTTAATAACTCAAAGAAATTTGATGTATTAAACTCAATTAGCTGGATCTTACAGTGCTTCTGGAGGCAAGATTCCCAAATGGCATAAATAAGAGTATATCCTACAAAGGGATTGAAGGACTAAATATAGTAACTGTATGTGTTTCAATAGCTGCTCTTACAGGGTCAGGAATGAGCATGAGTTACTATAGGGGCTACATTAAAAATAGCTTGAAAATAGGTATTGAAAATTAATATTACAGAATTTTCAAAGTTACAGTTCAAGCTACAGAAAGAATTTATAGTATTGCCAGCATCAAGAGATGAAAAATGATGAGTTCAACTCCACACAATCATAAGTTTCTTTTTAAAAAGCTAAGTTTTCAGTCAGCCTTTTGACTTTTGAACTATCCTCGATTCCTTTTCCCATGTCTGCCGTGTGACACTTCGAGGTTAAAAATCAACCTAAAGTACACAAATATCCATGCCTCTCCTTGACTGGTCATCTGGAAACTTTACTTATCCTCTCCTCACCCCTAAGATAGGGAAACTACCATTTATTTCCCATTACTGTCTTGACCCAGCAATAGCACTTCTTTGCCTGGGACCAGAGGCACCACTTCACCACTTCTCCAATTTCCTACTCCCTGGACTCCTGCTGCCCCAGGATCCTTTCTTTGCTATAGGGCTATTCATGAAGGCAGTGCAGGTCTCCTTCCTTAGTCCCCAGGCTCTCACAGAGCTCTGCCCACGTGCATAGCCCTGAGGACTGTTGGATCAGGATAGCTTCTTGCATCAGGATAGCTCCTCTTGCACACACCAAAAATCCCATGACACACTATTAATTTGTGACAGTTGGCAATACTGCCTTTCCCTGGATGCTTGGAGAGGACTTTCCCAACCCACAAGCTAAGGAAGCTGCCATTTTATCCCCCATCTCCCACCCCCAACACTGTCCTCTCCACACCCATCATTCTCCTGCACCCCACAGGCTTCCTCCTGATTGCACATCACCTTGCATCAAACAACCCCTTAAATCTGACTCCTGCTCTTCCTCATTCTCTCCATCCACCCATCTCATTGTCTCTGCCGCTCCTCACAGTCCCCGTGCCCTGTCTAGCTTCCTGAACCATTGAGTGGCAACCATTTTGTCTGTAGGCGGGGCTTCAATCTCACTGAACAGAATGGGAGGCAGCCACCAACTTTAATAAAGACAGCCTCACTTCTATATACAAACAGATTATAGGAAATTGCAGGCATCTTCTTGCTTCAGCCCCATTGCCAGTAATACGAAATGATGGGCATTTTGAATAAGGGAAAAATCACAAATTGACACCTTTCATCATATTTTCATAGGATATGTTAAAAAAAAACCCATAAATTGTATTAATCGTGATAAAAAAAATCACGAGAGTTGGCAACACTAGTTTTAATATACTCATAACTTCATAGAAAACTAGTTTTTTTTCCAGTAAATCTTTCCATTTTTGGTCTCCAAGTCAATTCAGCTTGTTTGAATCAGGTGGGTATAAAATATTTGGATATCTCCTTTTCTCAATTTAAAGGAAGTGCTCTAACCAAAATTTTATTCATGTATTATTTCAAACAAAGCCTTTTAAGAATGGCTGAAAGTTTACTTTTAGCCTCAAAAGGTCTCTAAATACCAAATATGTTTTTTAACATGAACATTTATGGAAGACATAGCTTAGTTACATTTTAGTAGTTTTTTTAAAAAAATATAGTTTTCCTCCTTATTTCAGTGCTACACAGTTACAATGTTGTCAATGATCAATTTTATTGTCTCTCTCACAATATTTGGAATTTTCTTAAAGTCCCAGCTCCTGGAGTCATGTGATTATTTGAAATGTTTTTTCTGGTCCCTGTCATTATGGAGGTGAGGAGGGGGCTGAAAATATGACCCCCTAAAAGTTCAAACACCAGAAGAAAAATAATCATACCAAACTGATAATTTTAAAAAAATGTTTGGTCTTGGTTCAATTTTTGAATGTGTGATGTTGGCAAAACTGCAGTTAGGCTCTCTATACTATGGGAAAATCTTTCTAGAGAGATCGGTCTGAACAATAGCACCAGTGTATTTTTACCAAAAGACTATTTTCCTAAAATAGGTTTGTGCAAAATATTTGAGATCTATACAACATATGAGGGTAACAGGTATTAGTTTATTTGTTACTACAGTTGCAAAATATGCAGAAACCACAAACCTTCATATTAGATCACATCATGTGTGTGTATTATTGAACTAACTCACATGCACAAACACTATTCTGAAGCAATCAACTTAAAAAAAATAAAATTTGTTTAATGGGTATATGTGTATTACTATTTTATTTCTTCTCACTGGAGGATTATCTATTTCTCTATAAATGGAAAAAATCCATTTTTAAAATTTTAATGTATGAAGTGCAATCTTCACCCATTTCAGTGCATAATTCATATGGCATGTTTGTGAATTTTGTACTGAACTGTACTTTGATTAATATTAGTGGGTACTGCATTTAGAAATTGGATATTCCAAGTAGGAGGTGAAACATAATTGATGGCCTGTGGCTGGGGTAAATGAAAAGGAAATGTACAAACAACTTCAGCAGTTGAATCTGATCGTTAAAATATTGTTTAATTAGGAAGCCTTCTCTAGTAATCATAATTATAAAAGGAAACAGTTATAGAGGCCAATTCAAATATTTACATCTTATTTTAATCACTACAATGTCTCTTAGTTCAGGGTTTAAAAATAATTTCTGGGAAATCATCAAATCTCATTTTTTCAAAATATATTTCAGCATCATGGCTAGCAGAGAAACCTATGATACAGAGACAGGCCTAAATACTTATCCTATTTCCAAAGAAACGGTGGCACTACATGCTGAAAAATATATTGTATGTATTTCAGTGTGGAGATGCTATGGATTTGGCCATGATTCATTGAGTCATATATGTGTATGTGGGCTTTCTACACGGCTCTCAAAAGAATATATGCACACTGAATATAATCCAGACTATTCCCCTTCCAAAGGCTTGGCTTTATTGATAATTCAAACCATTTTATTTTTCAAATACAAGATCTATGTTCACACCCAGAACTTACTTTGCCAGAAACAATGGACCAAATTGTTCCCTCATTATCCCGCTGAAGTGTATAGGATTGCACGAGTATCTCAGAGCAGAATTTGACCCTTTATATCTAGGGTTTTTTTATAACTATTGATTTTGAGCAGATGTGGAAAGAAACAATCAGCACTAAGTGTGGAAATATATATAATAAAAAGATAATTCTTATAAACACCAGACTTAGAAACACTGTATACCACGGGATTTCAGCTCCTTCAGCTGTTGAGTTCCCTTTGACCTGGGAATAGATGGCACCACAAAGGCAGAGGACAAGATCCTCAGCTGGTGTAAATCAGCATAGTTCATTAACTTAAATGGAGCTACATGGTTTTACACAACTGAGGATCTGGCTCAGAACTTACTTGCTCATATGCGAAGTCCTTTTGTAATCAATGGAACAACTTGAGTTAGTAACTGGCGATATAGCCTGGCCCTGACAGCGTCTGTGCATTGATATCAGGGGTATGTAATCAGAAGACTCTTCAATTTGGTGGTCTGTTCTCCCAATACAATTCCATAGTCTCTATATTTGTATTAACATTGATATATATTATGCAAACATCAAGGAGAAACTAGGCTTGTTATTCAAGTAGAGTTCAGTAAATAATTTGGAACACAATTTAGTTAGGTTAGCATCTTTCTTATCAATAGAGAGACGAGATAGTGAGCCAATATCTTTTATCGGACCAAACTTCTGGTGGGGGGAGAGAAACATTTTTGAGTTTACACAGAGCTCTTCTTCGGGTCTGGGAAATTAACTCAAAGTGTCACCATTAAAAATCTGATTCTGGCATAGGTTGAAGCAGATTTCAGATTTCCTAGAATTTTTTAATGTATGTGAAGAATTAATTTTAGCTACTCAGAGGTGCTGTGCTATGATGTTGTGATGACAATCAGTCAGTCTGTGTTCTTGCTGGAGCAGCACAAAAGCACTTCTGGAGCAAATATGCATACAATTGTGAAATTTGTTTTCTGTAAATATTTGATCACTTTAATATTCATAGAAAGTGAACACAAAAGCGGCAGGATTATGGCCAAAGAAAGCAGAGTAAGATATTCGGGTGAACATTCATACCAATCTTTTTTTCAGGGGGGAAGGGGATTATTCACCCACCTCTATATTAAAGAGATAAAAACAGTGAAGATATGTTATGAAGAGCCACTTTCTCTTGAGATTCAACACAAAGACCTCTGTCACAGTGGAAATGAACATTTTATAAAGGACTAATTACTGCTGGTCATAACAGAGCTGAAATCTTAATTATTAGAAGCCTTTCACTTACATTCTGATTAATAATATTTTTCAAAATGTATTTGTCTAGCATAGGACTGGATCCCGATCCCATCTGCACTACTGTAAATCAGAAATACCTCTACTAAAGTCACAGTTAACCAGTGTAAAAGATATAAAAGTAAGATGAGAATTAGACTCTCAGATTGCCACTCTCCTTCACAAGGAATCTGAGTATCACCATGCAACATGAGAAGTGCTGCATCACAAAGGCATTTTCCAAATCACATTTAAAGACAAAGTTCCATAATCAACAAAATGAAACAATTCTACTCATAACAAATACATGCTGATGAATTGATCTATTATTTCCCAGATCATTATAATTTAGGAAACTGCCAAAAGGTAGCATAGTATTCTAAATATTTTGGAAGTGTGGAAGGCATGGAATCTAAAAAGGACACCATAATTAAAGCAACCCTTTAGCTGCTGGTATATTAAAGGGCTGATTCTTCTATCCATTGATTTGCTTTATTGGGTATTTAAGAAAAAACATAAATTGACCCAATTTAAATTATGTTCATACATTTATTGCCACTTTTCAGCTTGGCTGAAAAATAAAATAAAATGCCCCCCTACAATTCTCTACTGCAGCTGAAGGACAGCCGACCTTCATACCTGCTCTCCACATGCTAAACTTAGCTAACACACTGTTTATGATTTCAGCAGATGGTGATAGGCTTAATATGCACATACAAACTTTATAGAATCTGTCCTCCTCTATTCAGAAGAGCGCTGGAAATATATCAAGGTAACTGGAAATCCTCCCATCTCACTCTTCAACTTGAGTCGGGAAAAACACTTGGCATGGTATTCCAGAGTCTTCCTGTAGCTAGCATAGATACAACACTGCACCCAGCTAGTAGCAACTGCTAGCTCTAAACCAGGGGTCGGCACCCTTTCGGAAGTGATGTGCCGAGTCTTCATTTATTCACTCTAATTCAAAGTTTCGCATGCCAGTAATACATTTTAATGGTTCTAGAAGGTTTCTTTCTATAAGTCTATAATATAGAACTAAACTATTGTTGTATATAAAGTAAATAATTTTAAAAAAATGTTTATGAAGCTTCATTTAAAATTAAATTAAAATGCAGAGCCCCCACAGACTGGTGGCCAGGACCCGGGCAGTGTGAGTGCCACTGAAAATCAGCTCATGTGCCGCCTTTGCTTTCAATTCCCTCTCATTTGTCTATTGCATTTGAGGCTATTTTCTCTCTCCCATGCTAGCCGATTTCTACGTTTTATCATAAAAACTGAATAATATATGATTATATTTGCTGCAGGCCATTATCATCAATAACTGCTCCCCTCCCTTCCACTCAATAAAGGATTCATTTGATCAAGAACATATAAACACCAAGTGCAGCTCATATCTCTCAGGCTGGTGTGGTTTAAATTCTTTAAAAGAAAAACATTTTAAAAGTGGTATTATTTACTCCTACCCCGACAGAATAGCTTTTCCAATAATTTATTTTTATTTTTTTTAATTATTTATTTTGCTCACTAAACTTTTCCCCATCTTTTCTCATGGAGATGTTAGAACATGAATCTGTGAATATACTAATGAATACAAATCACACATTATACCAGATAATGAGCATTGTACTGACTACTGCAGTATGCCTCATCATTACACTGAATGATTAAATACACACTTACTGTCAGCATTAATGTTTCTTGATTTTCTCTTCCATTTCAAAGCTATGTTAAACAGAGTCAAGCCTATGCATGATGCCACCCACCAACCAGTTCAGGAAACTAAGACAAGTTGACGCAGGTGATTTTCTCAGATATCCTTTCAGTGCCAAGTGCAAACAAAGACAAGAAAAGACTGATACTACATTGATGTGCAATGCTGTGTACTGATCTAAGCAAAACAGAGGTAGATTCATGAAGAAACACAGAAATTGTTCTGGTGGATTGACCCATGGAATATGAAGTTTGGTTATCCTCTCCTCCACAGTAGCTAGTATTAGGTGCTTCAAGGCAAATTTAAAGCATCTATATTGGAAAATTTCAAAAATATTCACCTATTAGAGAAGTGTCTTCCTAATCCCAGACATTTATCAGATACTCAGAAGTAAGGGAGCAGATATTCCTTTCAATTTTTTAATCCTGTTTAGTGTAGTTGATTTCAACTTTTTAAGGAATGAGTTATAGAAAACAGCAGAACAAGAGCATTATTTTTTTAACAAAGAACATTTTTGGAATATAAAAACCTAGCGAGTTTGGTGAAATAGGAGGAAGTATTAAGTCCCTGTGTGTGGAAGCATGGAATCCTAAAAAGGACACCATAATTAAAGCATAACAGATCACAATCCGACCAAATAAGAAAAATGCAAGTCACGAATGCGGCTTCGGGGGGAGGGAGGAGGGGGGGGCTGTTCACAACTCTGAAGATGAAAAGTACCTTAACAGAAATGAAGGGAGGAAAGAGTGAGGAATCCATAAGAATAACCAGTCACCTAAGGCTTGCATGTAAAATAAAGGCAGAACTCCCCCCCCCCCCAAAGATAAAATGAATAAGTTAAAGGGTTTTTAGAAATATACTAGGTAGTAGAGAAATAAAGGACAAGACAGACTCACTGATAAATCAGTAGGAATAGAGTATCCAGAAAGTCCTTCTCTCAACTCAATCACTGGTGGAAAGCCAAGTTAACACAGACTTCTCCAACTCAGTTTTCTACTTAGTGCAACAATGTGCACAACTCGAGTTTGATTTCTAAAGGGCACTAACAAGTTATGCAGTAATTGGTCCATGTAGACCTTGCTGAAGTGTATTAAAAAATCCCTAGTGTGCTTTAGCATAGTTCTCTTTCAGACGAGTAACTAATATGGCTTCCTGCTCATTGAACAGTACTGTGCAGAGAGCATATCACACCTGAGTGCCATGCTCTGTCTTGGCTGCCAGTAAGTTTCAGTAAGACTTTGAAGTGTTCATTTGAATCTGCAAAGCCCTAATTTGTTTTGGCATCAAGTCACTTAAGAGATTTCTCTCTCAATTTGTGTGATATTGTCATAGTTGAGATAACAAAGAGCTGAATGTCCTCAACTTAAAATTGGAAGATGTCCCAGGCATGGCAGTCTCCATGGAGTTCCCTTGACTTTCTAACTGGCTCCCCACCTGGTTCACCAGAACCTTTGTTTCTTAACCTTCTCCTGCATGCCACAAAGACAATTTTTTGTTTTGTGGATTTGGGAAAATGAGGAGTGATGGGTTGATGAGGTGGATGTTACAGTGGTTAGTTACAGTGTCTTGTTAGCAGCTTTGTAGCAGACTGGTTTTTTTGCAATTGTGAATTGCCTAGAGTTTGAAGTTCAGACTATAAAAATGAATTACATAAAAATGAAACAACATGGATGTTATGCTGAACTGATAGGTACTGAGAAAAGTTCCCTACCCCACCCTGGAACTGATCCCAATGTATACCCAGCTCTGGGTATTGAAGACTTTTGGGAGTATTAAATATACTATTATTTTGATAAATGCAGTTTATATTTCCCCCCAGACCATCATAAGGTTCAAAATCTTTACAGTTCCTGCTGCAGCCTGTTGAACAGGTCATTCACACAACTAAAACACTTGTAACTGGGCAGGGTTTTAGGTATATAAGGAACTTCCATTTTTAACAAGTCAATGTTTTCCTCTCCTATAAAAAGCTATATCTGAAGAAACAAATTTCTCATTTCCTAGGTTTGGAAAAGCAGCGAATATTTAGGTCATTTTTATGACAAACTGCCTATGAGAGGGCTGCTGTGGCTATACTGCCTGTCACTAATAGCTTCAATTCTCAGTGTAGATTATGAAAAGAACTGGGTGTATAGCTGTGCAACATTCTGTAGCCTCTATTTTCCTCTTTTCATGAAGCCTAGCATCCTAAAACTCTACTGACAGGCCATTAAATATGTTTATGGAAGTTTGGCACCAAAATACTATGCACAAACTCAAAGCCAGCAACATGGCAGATTTATTGAAAATCTCTTGACAGCTGCTGGCTTCCTCTCTCTATAATATTGTTTAATAAACAAGTGGACCAGATGTGCATAACTCCTCCCTTGAATAGTTAGTTTACACTATTCTCTGACTTATGCAGAAGACAACTCTCTCTCTCTGTGGGGATTTACACATGAGAAATCTCTTATACCTACGACAACCACCACCATAACTCACTATGATGTTATTCATCCCATATTTTCTTTGTTCTCTCATTTTGTATATATGGCATACAATGGGAATTCAAGCAGAAAACTACTTTACAATTTTTCTCTATCCTTTATTTTACACTTATCAACACATCCATCTATGTGTTTTTTTTCTAAAGCCTTAAATGAAACATTTAAATTATGTTCTATAATGGCATGGTACAAGAAGGAAAGTAAAAAAGCTATAATGAAGAGGCGTTTGTTTTAGGTGACAAGAAACAACAGTTTAATAAATAACTCTGTTATCTTTCAGCTCATTTTGAAAGATTATTTAGAATGTGAGAGATTCTACCATTATGTACAATTGAAGATGGATTTTTTTTTCTGATTTGGAACGATTGTCCCACAAAAAAAATACACATATTTTAAAAAGATAGTGGGGAGACCAACATTAAAAATAATTACGTTGATGCCATTCTGATCAGCTACTGCAACAGTAGCTTAAATGTGAGACAGATTTTAAATAAGACCAGACAAGGAAAAGAGAACCCTGCTGTGCTGTATGATGGCAGATACAATAAAATAAAATAGAAAAGTGTCTCCTGACTTTGGAAAGGGTGGTGAGAAAAACAAAACTTCTACAGTACTATATTAAAGACAAAGAGTAAACAAAACTACCAACTAGTTTATCAGGACAAGCTTACTAACATAACAGTCAAACTCTCTGAAAATACTAGTGGATTAATCAAGGGTATGTCTTCACTACAGGACTAGGTCGATTTCCCCTAATTCGATTTTCTAAACTCGAGTTTAGAAAATCGAATCAGTGTGTCCCCACCAGGACAGCAGGTCGACAGTGGTGGACACTGTCTGTCCTAGAACTTTTGCAGGGGTCGACATAGCCTGCATTGCACTGTGGGTAGGTAGCCCACATTGCAATGCGTGCTGGACACCCCCCCCGCCCAAGCAGCCCTGCGCCCCCCCCACCCGAACAGTCCCCCCCTCCCCCGCCGTACCCACCCGCCTGAGGGGTGAGGGGGAGCCAGCGCAGGGTTGCTTGGACGATCCGCTCTGCTGCCTGGTGAAATTGACCAGAGAGCTGAGCTGATCGCCCTGTGCGGGCTCCCCCCCCCAGCAGCCCCGCGGACCCCCCCCCCGCCCACCTGAACAGCCCCCCCGAACAGCCCCCCCCCGCCCGAACAGCCCCCCCCCGCCCGAGGGGGGGGGGGGAGCCGGCACAGGGCTGCTTGGGCAATCTGCTCAGCTGCCTGGTGAAATTGACCAGAGAGCTGAGCCGATCGCCTAAGCAGCCCCGCGCGGGTTTCCCCCCCCAGCAGCCCCGCGGACCCCCCCTCCCGCCTGAACAGCCCCCCCCTGAACAGCCCCCCCGCCCGAACAGCCCCCCCTCCGCCCGAGGGGGGGGGAGCCGGCGCAGGGCTGCTTGGGCGATCCGCTCAGCTGCCTGGTGAAATTGACCAGACAGCTGAGCCGATCGGGCTCCCCCCCCCCAGCAGCCCCGCGGACCCCCCCGCCTGCCCGAACAGCCCCCCCCCGAACAGCCCCCCCCTCGCGGGGCTGCTCGGAGGTCGGAGGCTTAACTTCAGATGCCTCTTCACTACTCACAGTAGACATAGAGAAGTCGATTTTAGCCTTACTTCTCTCGTCAGGCAGGAGTTACAAATTCGATTTTGAGGGCCCTTTAAATCGACTTTAAGGGCATGTATGTGAAGACAGGTACACGTTTAATTCGACCTAACGTTGTTAAGGTCGAATTAAAGTGGTAGTGAAGACATGCCCCAAAACTCACAGAAATAGTTCAAGGTGAAGCAATGAGGAATGTCCTCCCCTCTCCTCTATCTTTCAAGAAAAGCAACACATTGAGTTCAGGTAAGACAATTCAAGCAATGCTCTAGCAGGGCCTAATATGGCATGTCTACAGTATGCCTCTGAGCCCAGATTGGCGGGCTTGTGCTAAAAATAGCTGTGTAGCTGTTGAGGATTGGGCTGTAGCTCAAGCTCTGAAGACTAGGGAGCCTGAGCTACAACTTAAAAGTGCTGTCCACATTGCTGTTTTAGTTTGGTAGTGTGAGCCCAAGTCTGTCAACTAAGGCTCACGGGTTTGCTGCCACGGGCTGTGTAGACATACTCAGACTGGAATTGCTATACTAGATTGGACCACTAGTTCCAATCGCCTGTTTCTGAGTGGGATCGGGACCAGATGCTTCAGAAGCAGGTGCAAAATGCCTTATAGTGGACAATTATGGACTAACCGTCTTAATCCTCACAAGTTAGTGGTTGGCTTGTAACGTGAACCTCCGTTCTGAATAAATGTTATCTATTCTAATTATGGATATTTTCAATATCTCAATATAGCATCTATTTTTTTTTACTAATGTATTTATTTTAAATCCTCAAAAGGCTCCTGAATTGAATGGACTCTTGTTACAGTGAATTATACAGCTCAGAGGAGTTTCAGTAATCTTACTTTTACAGGCTAGTATCCTTCTAGTCTGGGTACAGCAATCACTCACATCCCTGTGGTTACTGTCCTTTGTTCCAGTTTCTTTCAGGTATCTTTTGAGGATGGAGAAGCCATCTCTTGAACCAGCTGAAGACCAAATGGAGGGGTCGCCCAGGGGTTTAACTAGCCTCTCTCTTGTGCATGGATACCCCTCCCTCCCCCTGTGTAGAATCCCAACTACAAGATGAGTTTTGAAGTTACATGGGCAGGTCACATGGCCATGCATGTCCCAGAACTTACAGGTAGCAGCCATGGTTCGCATGCTATCTTGAACGTCCTCAAGTAGACTTCTTGTGTGGATTGGAACCTTCCAAGAACCATTGTTCATTGAGTGTTTCTTGATCAGGCAATTAACTTGCACATTCCTTTCTCATGAAGCTGACCAAATGCTTTACTAAGGCTACTTAGAAGTCAAGCAAGTACACATAGCCAATATTCATAATTTTGAACACAAATGCACACAAATAGGAAGAATAGATTCAGTAGATCATAACCTTTATATGGCATTTACATAAAACTTATTCCAGTTATGTCATATATACGTTCATAAGCATATTTCCATAAAGCCTTATGGGGTGCAACATCACAGTCATCGCCGCTTTACATCACTGCAATAGCAAGACGGAATGGAAAAGGGAAAAAAACAGGAGAAAAGCAAAAAGGAGAACAGTGAGTGGGTGGGTGGGGGGAATTTGACAATGCAGTAGCCTCCTATTGAAAGCTCCTAAACATGTTTTCTGAAACAGGGCAATGGATCAGACTAGAAAATTTAAATATAGATATAGTGATTACCCCTTACAGGAAGCGGGAAGTGGAGGGAGCAAGTAATATTACATACAAGTGCCCCAATTTACCAAGTAGTTATAAACTACATAAACCCCCCCTGAGATTTTTGTATTTGTGAATTTGATCCAGGATGGGGCATTACTATTTCTGCCAATAAATGTAGCTTCTTGTTAATCTTCAGTTTTTCTGGAAACAAATGTTTCCAAGGTAAATTAGATCAGCCTAGAGATATCCCTATGAAATTGTCTGATTTTCTGTCTTCTTTGTTTATAGGACAATAGGCACCTTGCTGAATTGGAGTCTAAGTCCTTACATTTAAGGACTTGAACAGTCCAGAGAAGTCAATAAAAACTACTCACTTTTGTCAGGTTAAGCACATGCTTACGAACTTTTCCATAAGGAGACAGAGGCATTTCACAATGATCATGCAACTATGTTTTTCTTTCCAGTTTCATCTATACAAAATGTCAACATTTTTAGAGAGAATCTGCAAATTTAAGGCTAAGGGGCAGTTTGCACCAGTGGAAAATCTTTCATTGCTATTAGTTGCAAGATGAAAAATTAGAGGTACCTAAAAGTGTTTTGATGTCCATTGGGACTTTTTAATATTTCTAACATATAAAATTCATCTATCGGCACCATTGCTGCATATACATTAGATAAGATTAGATAAGGGGGGGGAGGGATAGCTCAGTGGTTTGAGCATTGGCCTGCTAAACCCAGGGTTGTGAGTTCAATCCTTGAGGGGGCCATTTAGGGATCTGGGGCAAAAAATCTGTCAGGGGACAGTACTCAATCCTGCTAGTGTAGGCAGGGGACTGGACTCAATCACCTTCAAGGTCTTTCCAGTTCTAGGAGATTGGTATATCTCCATTTATATATATATATATAAGATTTTATTAAAATCGACAATGAAGCATCAAACATGGCAAAATGAAATTCTCTGCATCAGAAAAGACAATTCCCTCTCAATCTTCCCAATTCAGCAAAAGCCTGGGCAAATAGGCTTTTTAGCATGCTTTAAAGGTCAACAGGTATTACTCAGTGATAAACACGAAAATACCTATCAATACATAAATAAATAAATCCTCTTGTATCCCTGGGCAAAATAAATTCCAGTATCAAGAGCCTACAATGGGATTGCCCAAACAACCAGCCCCATGATGTATGCATCTAGAGATTATTGATTCAATTTCCCATTTAATCTCAATTTCTGAACTTCCACATGAAAAAAAAGTGTGACTAATATAGCAACAACCCAAACCATGCCAGCCTTTATATATTAAGCCCAAATATTCTGATATGTATGAAGAAATTAAAGGGAAGATAGTGCAGTCTATACAACAGTAGTATGCAGGCTGCCTATGGTTCTATTTAAATTTGATAGAGGTTTTTTAGCATAGCCCTATTTAGAGTACATTACAGCCTGGAAGTTACAAAGTAATGTCATGTGAAAGGAACCAATTTCCTCAAAACAGAAACACTCACTCTCTCTCTCTCTCTCTCTCTCTCTCTCTCTCTCTCTCTCTCTCTCTCTCTCTCACACACACACACACACACACACACACGGTTACTGCTGGTTACTGGGATCCCAGAAGAAGTGTAGTTTTATTTGCCTCCCAGGTTTTAGATATGAACAGAGGGAAGGCACATCCCCTGAACTGTAATAGGTGCCAATATCAGCAGACCAAAATTGATGGATAGGCAGGTGAGTAGTGGCTAAGATCGGAGAGTTCTACTTTAGGCTCTGACATTGGCTGAGCTGCAGGAAGATTACTTCACTTCTCAGCACCAGAGTTTATACTGTTAAATCACTGTATGAATATTGCAGTGGCCTGTGGAGCTATCCTGTGGAGTTTCATGTTTTCAATATTATTTTATTTTAAAAAGCTTAATTAAAAAAATGGTTTCACCCACGAGAGTCTATCACCCTGCCCCCTTGCCCTGGCATATCAGGCAAGAGAACGGTATTTTAAGAAAAAAAATATCTATCCATTAGTCAAGAGGCAATAATACAGATACAAAGTAACCTATAGAGTGCAATCCATATCAGCTTTTCTGGGCTATATAATGAATTCCAAAAGGAAAAATAGAATATTCATGGTATTTGCATAAAAGGGACATTTACAAAATATTTGGTTAAAAAATTACACAAAAATTCAAAGTACACAGGACATAAGTTAATAGGTCCAAATGCGACATGGAAAAGGAAGTTAACAAGGGATCTGTTGAGAAAGGAGATAAATACATAGTATCTTAGGTACAAGTGATCATATTTATAATGTGTAGACAGAATAAAGTGCAGAGCAGTGATATGTTGCTTTAAGAGGACCAGCTTCACAAAGCTGAAAAACATTATGAGCAAAATCAGCTGGGAGGAAGAATGTAATCAAGAAAAAATGTGGATGATAATTGTTAAAGAATACTTTACCAGATGCACAAAAAGCTACAATTGAGGAAGAAGGCTATACTGATTAAAAAAAACCAATCCAGTTAGAGAGGAAAAAGTGAAGAAAGCTAGAAAAATAATACACATATATAGAATTAAAGAATTAAAGTTAGCTTAAATTTGGTTAGAAAATAGATGTGTGTTGTAAGGAAAGGCCCTGACTAGCTAGGGCTGGTCTTCACTAGTGCTGCCGGATATCGATCTTCTGGCGATTGATTTATCGCGTCTCGCTAAGACGCAATAAATCGATTGCCCGGAGCTCCCCCGTTGACTCCGGAACTCCAGCTCACTGGAAGGTGCAAGCTGGAGTTGACGGGGGAGCGTGCCGCCAACTGCTGCCGCCGTGGGGATGAGCGGTAAGTCATCAGCAGATACACAAACTTCAGCTACGTGATTCACGTAGCTGAAGTTGCGTATCTGCCGTCGATCCCTCCCCCCCCCCCCCCCCCAGTGAGGACAAGCCCTAGCAAGTAGAAGGAAGATCTTGGAAATAATGAAATATAAGGCCAAAAGGAATGAAGTAGGGAGGATGTCTGCTCAAAGAAGAACTAATGAGATAAGGGCAAGTTTCTAAAAAGAAGGCCTGTGACCCATGGGGTGACTGCAGATGGTTTTAAATCAAACAAAGAGAATCTGTCTTAAAATGAGCCAGCATAGCCCTTCTCCAACCCATACACCAGTGTTAAAGCCTATGAGAACCCAGGTGCAATGGGAAAACAGTAAGAAGGAGGGGAGGAAAGGAGATTATAAATCTGAACTGGATTAAGACTAGAAAATAAGGTGAACTGTCTCCAACTGGTTTTTAGCTGAAATCAATAATTGGCAATGACAATTGTTTGCTAAAAGGCATAAAAAATAAACTCTTGAAGGGTCCATTGCAAACACCTGCCTGATCATGCTGGAGCTGACCAAAATGGGTCACCCAAGGGTTTAGCCCCTTTGTAAGTATCTTGATCAAATGCTTATAAATGTTTTGTTACTATTTGGGTGTATTAAACTGCTTATTAGTTAGGCCTTTTAGGCATATCTAGAGCAAATGCATGAAGTACCATTTGGCCTTTGTATTTAATAAAGGAATTTATGGTTAAATTGGTGTTTGGTGATTTTAGTATTAATTTCAAATATTTTAAAATATTTCTTACAATAAAGAAATAAATTTATGAAGAAAATTGGAAGAATGGGGATGTTGCTACTAATAAATATAAATCAGAATCTAGGCACTGTAGAAAATTCATAAGTGAAGCAAAGGAACACAAGAAGAAATTTAAGGTCAGCAAATTTAAAAAACAATAGGAAGGAATTTAAGTATACAAAAAACAAAATATATCCTAACAATGGTATTGGTTCATTACTAGATGGAAATGGTACGATTATTAAAGCAGAAAACAAAAGTGTTCAGTATGTTTTGTGGTTCTGTATTTGGAGAAAGAAACCAAATGTGTAGTCATGTCAAAGGATACTACTCTTTCCAATTCATTAGTATCTCTGAAGGATGTTAAACAGTAGCTATTCATGGTAGACATTTTAAAATCAGGTGGTCTGGATAATTTGATTTCCAATGTCTTAAGTGACCTAACTGTGATTACAATAAGTTTTGGACCACTGGGGAAGTTCCAGAAGCCTGGAAGAAAGTTAATATTGAACTAATATGTAAAAGGGTCCAGGGGATGACTAGGGAAATTATGGGCTTGTCAGTCTGACATTGTTCCCAAGTAAGATAACGGAGTAGCTGATATGGGATTCAATTAATAAAGAATTAAAGGAGGGTAATATAATTAACACCAATCAACATGAGTTCATGGAAAGTAGATTCTACCAAACTAACTTGATATCTTTTGGGGGGTTTTTTTGGTGATCTTATAAGATTAGTTGATATAGGTAATAGTGTTGATGTAATAGACTGCAAGGCATTTGACTTGGTACTGATTAAAAAAACTAGAAAGATATAAAAGAAACTGGGTTAGATTAAATGCATTAAAAGCATGTAAATGGGGAATGAAACAAATAAGTATATTTCTATTCTTGCAGGGACAGGTTTTTTGGCCCTAAGCTATTTAACATTTCTATCAATGATCTGAAAGAGAAAGAAAATTGTCAGTGGCAAAGCTTGCAGATGACAAAAAATTAAGGGAATGGAAAATAATGAATAGGACAGGACACTGACAGAGTGCTATTGATCCGTTGGTGTGCTGGGTACAAGCAAACAGTATGTATTATAATATGGCTAAATGTAAATGTATACGTCTAGGAACGAAGTATTAGGCCATACTTATAGGATGGCAGACTTTATCCTGGAAAGCAGTGACTCTGAAAAAGATTTGAGTATTGTGGTGGATAATCAGCTGAACATGAGCTCCCAGTACACTGTGGCCAAAACAGCTAATGTGATCCTTGGACGCACAAACAGGGGAATCTTAAGTAGGAGTTGAGTGGTTACTTTGCCTCTCTATTTGGCACATATGCCAGTGCCACTGGAATACTGTGTCCAGTTCTGGTGCCCACAATTCAAGAATGATATAGATAAATTGGAGAGGGTTCAGAAAAGGGCCACGAGAATGATCAAAGGATTAGAAAACCTCCCTTATAGTGACAGACTCCAGGAGCTCAAACTATTTATCTTAAGAAATAGAAGATTAAGGGGTTATTTGACTATAGTTGATAAGTACATATGGGGGAACAAATATTTAATAATGGGCTGTTTAAGAAGAGAAAGATAGAGCATGAGCCAATGGCTAGAAGTGGAAGCTAGACAAATTTATACTGGAAATAAGGTACACATTTTAAAGTGAGCGTAATTAGGCATTGGAACAACTTAAGTGTTGCAGTGGATTCTCCATCACTGATCATTTTTAAATCAAGGTTGGATGTTTTTCTAAAAGATATGCACTAGGAATTTTTTAATTTTTTTTTTTTTTGGGGGGGGGAGGGAAGAGTTCTGCGGCCTGTGGTAGACATGATATCAAACTAGATGATCACAGAGGTCCTTTCTGAGCCTGTAATCTATGAATACTTTCAAAGAAAAAATAGATTTATTTTGTATTGAATATTAATAAGAAGTCTCTTGAGTAAAAAGAGAACTGTAACAATCATAATTAACTTAGAAAAAACAGAGTTTTAAACAAACTATTAGTAGTCATTTAACACATTCTTACTGTTAGCACTATGAATGATATGACTACAAGTTATTTCTCCTAGCACTAAAACTTTAGGAAAAGGAGAAAAGGCCATGTATATTATAATACCTTCCAAGTTTTAGGGTGATTTTAATCCTTCTTACTTGCTTTTTCATGAAAGCCCTTGACCTAGAACGTCATAGTGCATTTACTGAATAAATATTTTTGGCTAAGAATACATGCTTTGATTTTGGATGGGCAGATATTTGCGTCAAGAGCAGCTTTACAAATTGTAGAGACAAATGTTGTGCTTAATATTTTAGCCCACTGAGTGAGATTCAAATTGTTCAATAGTCCACTTCTATAATTACTCTGTTTTAATTTCAAAAGTTGGGAAGAGAAGTCCAGGCTCAGGTCTCTCTCTGCCTGTCAAAGACACACATTTGATAATTTATCAACTTCATATTGATGAGTGAAAATGTAATTATTGCTTAGTGCTATTTCAGGAGCCCTATACTCTCCCCAACACTAAGCAAAAGAGAAACAAATAGAAAACAGAGACCCAGGGAAAATTTCAGTACAAGACTTCTCTATTTCTTTCTTTTTTTTTTTTTTTTTTTTTTTTTGGTAATGTTGTGAGTCTTTATTACAGATATCTGTTTAAAAATTCATTAAACTGAACCATGGAAGAGAGTTAGGAAATGTTGAACAAAGGAGCATATAAACCCATGTTGACAGTTCCAAGACAGTTATCTGGTGAGTATAAGATTTTCTATTTTAATAACAGCTTATGGTCTGATGGTTCAAATACACAGTCTGACCTAAAATGAGAAGTAATGTAGCAATCTTTAAAAGCAGATGGGGAAATGATGAGATACTGGAGAAAATAGCTTGTAGCCACATAATCTTGGTCTGTGAGCTCATTAGATCTCATAAACGAAGCAGAGATAGACCTTATCAATATTGGGGCAGAAGACCTATAATGAAAAATAATTCAGGTACTGCAGAAGTAGTACTGGCAAATCAGGAAGAGTATTTGGATAAAGCAAACTGAAGTCTTAACTGTAATGTATATGTTCTACCAAGTGCAGCAGAACTAGATAGGATTCCATATTTTAAGTCACTGCTCACAAATCATTTTATTTATTTCCCATAAAGGCGCCATTCCCCCTCTCCTCTACCAAAGAAAAAAACCAAAACCCAACACCTGCCACTTATGCTTGTCTTTGGATCGTTTATCCTGGATACCTCACAAAGCAAGATCACTGGGGGCAATGTATATAACTGGAAAGGGGATTTCCCAGTGGGACACACAAAAAATGTTTCTCTCCCTGGATGATCTGATATCTCAGGATCTTCAACTAGTGATTCTTATATGTACAGAAGAGTTATTTTTAGATAATGTTAAGAGGTTTAAGATTCATAAGTTAGAATTGTTCGTTCTCTGTGAGGCATGTGCAGATGGGATCATAGAAACTAAGGGAGCCTACTTTCATAGGAAGAACACGAAAAATACATATTCATATTGTATTTTTATTCTGAAATACACAAGTTACATGATGGTACAGAATAGTACAGAATGTAACAAAATTGTGACAGACAGCAGTACTAGTAACAGAAAAACTTATTTTCTGACCCTAGCCACCTGGGCCATGGTTACAAACGTTAATTCCCCTATGACATGGTAGGGGTCGGTATCTACCGACTATGAGTGGCTAGTGTTTCAGAAAGATTTTATCAGAATTTGTGAAGATCTGAGCAAACTATGCAGGTGATCCCAAGCCACCCATGAATAATGTGGCCAGCAGACTCATGCCAATAAGACAGGCAGATCCATGGACATGGATATGCATTAAGCAGCACATTCATAGGTTATGTATTATTCAGACATTTGTATTATTGTAGAGCCTAGGAGTCTTAGTGGTAAACCAGGACCCCATTGTATTAGATGTTATACAAACAGAACAAAAAGATAGCTCCTGCCCCCAAATACAAGCATGCATGCATGCGTACACACACACACACACACACACACACACACGCACACAATGTAAATGCCACATACATGCTAATTTTAAAAGGAAAATCTGACTTGCATTTGAAAATAAAAAACACCACCTTTTACTAAGATGTGTGGTTTGAACTCCATTCATTAATTTCATAGTTCTATCAAAAGAAACTACTGGCAAGTAAATAAGTCACTTTGAGGTAACACCGATGTCTATGTTAACATGACAATGCTGCAGTTTCTTATGAACAACATGATACACTATAATTCAACTAGACAGAAAACACAAATGATAAAAAAAAACCAATTACTAGCTGTTGGGTGCGATAAAATATGTAAATATTCCCTTCATACTGACAGTCCATAAAACTGCATTACAGCTAACCCACAGGAGGAAGCTTAGGTCTCAGACATCAGAAGAATTTTAGCAACTTTCTTGTCATGTAGCAAGGCTGAGCCTGCTAATGATTTCTCCAAGGCTGCAGCCTTTACACCTGACATGACATTGTTCCAGATTCACATTAAATGCTGTCAAATTTATTCCAGCAGAGCAGTAAATAAAACAAACACTGCTAGAGGCATGCAACAGTACACATACTTCATGTTCATTTGTTGTTATTGTATGTACTGGGCTTAATTGTGCCTATAGCAGAGCTGTCCAACCACAGATATAAGCAGGCTCCCCAGCCCCCAGGCCGCCCACTCCTTGGGTGTAAGAGTCAAGCAGTAGTGATATCCCTGCATTCATGGGAGTGTAAGAACTGTGTTCAGTGTCCCAAAACGGACAGGAAGTAGGCAATGCTCAACCCCCTACACAGTCACAAGCCAACTGTCCCCACAGGGTGGAGGAAGGAAGCTGTGTCCAATAAAGAGGTGTAGTAACAGGCACCCTGGCTCTTCAAGAAAAGCAGTCCTTTGATGGGGATGGAGAATTTAATGGGGCTAAGAAAAACATCCTTCAGGGGAGTAAATTAACACATTGGGCCAGATTCTTAATCCTTTGTGATGCCAGAAACTGGTTACAAATCACCAGTACAGAATTACACAGAACGGGGAAGCTTCCTTCTGGATATGGGCCTTGTTCTTATTACCCCTTCCCTTCGTGTGCCTCCCTACCCTTATGGGTGTCAGAACATGGAAGGTGCATGGAAGAGGCAAAGGCATATGGTCAACGAAGGTCACGAAGCCAGTGTCAGAACTTAGAGCTTAGAATTTAGCTGCTGTCAGTCAGTTATTAGGGGCATCCAGAACAATGATGGCCCCGAGAATAAGAGAGCCAAAAGTGGTTCCCTGAGACAGCGCTGGCACAGGGCAGAGACTTGCTCATTAATCCTTATCACAATGAAAAACTTAGTTCCAATCTTACAAGAGAGTCTGCATGGCACAAGGGTCTGACTGTGTGCAATCACTTGCAAGACTTGGGCCTTTGATGGATCACCTTTGCTAGGGCAAAAAAGTTATTGGGTTCAAATTGAGCAACAGCTGAGTAGAGAAAAACGTGCACGAGAAATAATCTGGTTAAAAAACAAAACTTAACTCCTTTTCACACACACACACCCCCACAAATGTAAAAGTAAATGGTACAAATAAAGCGTCAGATCCCTCTCCATGCTCACCAGTCTTAAGCAATGGGGACTTTCCATCAGGGAAAGTTATAGAGAGTTCTGAGAAGTGATATTGAGCAGTGAGGGATTTGTGATTGTGTTTAAGCAAGGACGGTAGCACCGGTTAGCTCATTTTAAACAGAAAGTAGAAGAATATTTCCTATTTTTCTAATATAGGAAACTATCATTATTGAACAAGATATTAAACTTGTGCCAATCAGATACTTAAGGAAATGAAAAAAAAAACATTTAAATCCAATTACAGTATATGAAAGGACCAATTCCCAGACCTAAATGACTCAAAATAGAGAGTAAAGAAGGTTATATGAATACACGGGAAAAATTCTAAGCAAACCACTAAAACCTGCAAGCATACCAGGCACACAGCTCCCAATGACATTTTAGGAGTTGCATACACAGTTTTTAAAAGGGATTTTCCCTTTAGCTTGGATTAAATGTCATGAGAGGTAAGAAACTGATTTGGATCCTATTTATACAGATTGTGCATTGATGCAACTACCACTGATTCAAATGGAGTTATCCTTGAATCAGACATCTTAAGCACCAGTTTCTGTGGTGTGGTCAAGATTCCCGATCCACTGTTTCAGATACTCTGTTGAACTGAATGACCTTTAATATGTAGCATTTGTGTTATCCTCTCCTTTTCCCCATTCTCCCGTCATAAGCAGAGGCCTCTAAAGGACCGGAACAGCCTAGGAATCTTTGTTTCTGAAGGGAGGAAAGAGAGAGGGGAAGGTGCCTGGTGTGAAGGTTGTGGATCTCTCGAGACATCTAGATAGACTTATGTGTAGTGCTGGGGAGACACCGGTGGTTGTGATACAAATAAGTACCAATGACATAGGGAAGGATAGGAGAGAGATCCTGGAGCCCTAATTTAGGCTGCTAGGTAAGAGATTGAAGTCCAGGACCTCCATGGTAGAATTCTCTGAGATGCTCCCAGTTCCATATGCAGGGCCAGTTAGGCAGAATTACAGAGTCTCAATGCGTGGATGAGACGATGGTCTAGGGAGGAGGGGTTTAGATTTATTAGGAACTGGGGAAACTTTTAGGAAAGGGGGAACCTATACAGGAAAGATGGGATCCACCTAAGTCAAAATGGAACCAGATTGCTGGCACTTAACATTAAAGGATCGCGGAGAAGTTTTTAAACTAAGGGCTGTGGGAAAGCCGACAGGAGTGGAGGAGCACATAGTTTGGACATCCCTTAGGGGAGGATCAATTAATAGAGAATCTCTATGTCCTAGTGAGGATGAGAGGATGGAAAATGTTAAAATACAGGCAGGGTCTGATCAGAAACAGTCAAATAAAGAAGAATCCCATTCAATTACATCGTGTAGTGGCAGACCCACTGCAAAATCCTACCTCAGCGCCTCATCGTGGTGCAGCAGTGACCTTGGTAGTCTGACAGCTATGGTAGCAGGGCCAGGTCTAACCATGCTACAAAGGTGTCTGACTACTCAATCCAGGGAGGGGGATTCCTCTCTGAGAAGAGAATGCTTTTTCCTTCTCCTCAGAGGTTGCAGGCTAGCTAAGCTTGAGGAGGTATGTATGCCAGCCTACCCAGCCAGTGGGATGGCTCGAAGTCAACGACTAAAAGCAACATGAGCAAATGGGCATCAGTTCCCTGCACGTCATGGAGAGGAAATTGAGCAAAGAGAGGCTGCTAAAAATGTCAGGTGCAAGGCCGACATGGAAAAGGACAACCCTCACTGTGTGCACTTACCACTGTAGGTCGCTGGCGAGGGAGGAAATGTTAAACCATCTGATGGAGGATAAGAAAAAGATAAAATGTGACTGTAGTGGGCCCCCTCCGAGAGGGAAAACCCACAAGCCAGGGATCCGCCATGGACGGCGGAGCCGAGACGGCCACGCCCCCCCGACCCGGAAGTACAACCGGCAACCCGGTTGTACAAGAGGCAGGGCCGGCCGCCAAGGGGGGGGCGGATTGAGGCAGGAGGGGAACACGCCACGGGACTGGCTGCCTCCCCGCCTGGACGCCGACCAGTGCAGCGGCCCTGACCCCGCTGGGGGAAGGGACTGGCCTGGAGTTCCAGCGGCCACATACCCGGAGACTGGGGACAACGACTTAGAACCCCCGGTGGCCGGGTCTCCCGCAGCAGTGGACGACGGGACCGGAGTGCCAACAGCCGCGGACCCCGCGGACCCCGAGGATGAGCGAGAGGGACCCGCAGCCGAAACTCCCGCGACAGCGGATGACTGACCGGGGGTCCCAGCGGCACATACCCCGAGGAGCAAGGGATGGACTGGGCCCCCGAGGGCCAGGGACCCTGACGTCAGACCCCGGAGGGGTGAGTGTAAAGACTGTATAATTGCTGGCTGCCTGAGCAGGGAAGCCCAGGCTATAGCCTGCCTAGAGAGACTGTGTAACTGTGGGCCGCCAGAGCTGAGACGCCCGGCTAGAGCCTGCCTGTAAAGACGGTATAATTGCTGGCTGCCTGAGCGGGGAAGCCCAGGCTATAGCCAGCCTAGCGAGACTGTGTATCTGTGGGCCGCCAGAGCTGAAACGCCCGGCTAGAGCCCGCCTATAAAGACTGTATATCCGCTGGCTGTCTGAGCTAGGAAGCCCAAGTCGTAGCCGACCTATCTTAAGAAAACAACCATCTGGGACGAAGACCCCCGAATCAACGTAAGCAAGTGGGACCTCCTCCCGGCAGAGGGCGCTCCAGGGGCTGGACTACACTAATTCCCCCGACGACCAGCAGGAGGCGCCGCCGGGTGAGTGCCCTCACGCTTACAGTGACATTCTTGGTGTCTGTGAAATCCAACAAAAGAAGGGGTTGGAAGTCAACTGGAAGGATGGAAGTGCTGTGAGGCTCAGAAAGGGAGATGGCACTAGGAATGTTGGAGTCAGATTCATTGTCAGCAAGGACTGGTCTCCAAAAGTCATATCATGCAGCTATCATCACATATTGGTGTGCTGCATCTTCAGATGGAGTCAAAAGCTACCAAAAGATCATCCAGGCCTACGCTCCCACAAGCGAAAGCGAGGTTCAAGAAGTGAAAGAATTCTACCAAGAGCTTGAAAGAGCCCTCGTGCAAAAGCTCACTTGCACGGTCATGATGGGAGATTTCAACTTCAAGGTCAGGTGAGGGAAAGCTGGCAAAAAGTTCATAGGACGATACAGCAGCGGCGAAAGGAATGAAAGAGGAGAAAGGCTGTAGCGATGGCAGAAACAAAAGAACTGTATGTGGCAAACACCTGGTACAAAAAGAAGATCACAAGAAGGTGGATGAGCATTGCACCAAAAGTGAAGACAGAGAACAAAATGGACTATATTTTAGTCAAGAAAAGGCGCATCGTCCAAAATGTCTCTGTGGCGCTGCCTTTCAACACCTGATTAGAGCGAAGTTGATTTTCGACGAAGCAGTGGAAAAGAAGGTGCTATAGATGGCATCAGGAAACAGCAGCTGAAGACATTCAATGAGATGATAGTGACTGTGAAAAGCTCAGGGAAATTAGAGAGGCTATTAAAGTAAAAAAACTCAATAACAATAATGGGGAATTTCAATTATCTCCCTATTGACTGGGTACATGTCAACTCAAGATGTGATACAGTGATAAAGTTTATTGAAACCTTAAATGACAGCTTCTTGGAGCATCTAGCCCTGGAACTCACCAGAGGAGAGGCAATTCTTGATTTAGTCCTATGTGAAGCACAGGATCTGGTCCAAGAGGTGAATATAGCTGGAATGTTTGGTAATAGTGACCATAATATAATTAAATTTAATATCCCTGTGGCAGGAAAGACACCACAGTGACTCAACACTGTGCCATTTAATGTCAGAAAGGGGAATTACACAAAAATTAGGAGGTTAGTTAAACAGAAATTAAAGGGTACAGTGCCAAAAGTGAAATCTACGCAAGCTGCGTGGAAACTTTTTAAAGATACCATAATAGAGACTCAACTAAAATGTATACCCCAAATTAAAAAAAACACACATAGCAAGAGAACCAAAGAAGAGCCACCATGGCTAAACAACAAAGTAAAAGAAGCAGTGAGGCAAAAAGGCATCTACTTATTAAAGTAGAAGTTAAATCCTGCTTGCCTGCTACCCAGAGGAGCCGCTGAGCCAGCCGCTTGCCTGCTACCCGGAGGAGCCGCCGAGCCAGCCGCTTGCCTGCGGAGGAGCCGCCGACAGAGCCCTGCCCCTATTACCCGGAGGAGGACTTGCCGGACCTGCCCCCTGACAGTGACCCCGAGGAACCCATGAACCTGGAACCCTCGGAGGACCCAGGAACAGCCCAGGTACTGTGGGAGGGGGAGTTAGGAAGTAGCCTGGGGGGAGACCCTGAGCCGATGTCAGTGTGTTGCAGTCAGGATCCCCACTGATTGCAGCGGGCCTTGTCCGCTGCCAGGGCCCCGGGCTGGGGCGCAGTGGAAGTGGGTGGGCCTGCGCCCCCCCTGCCACTCCTATCGGTGGGTGGCAGTCTCCCGCCCCCCTCCCCCCCCCCCCCCGACCAGACACCTGGCCTATAGACTCCTGCTATTGCTCAGTCCCTGCCTAGGGGCCTGAGCCCTGACTGTGTTTGTTCCTGCCCCGCCCTGCCTCAGGGCCGAGGCTTATAAACTGCTGTTGCTCAGTCCCTGCCTAAGGGCCTCAGCCCTGGCTTTGTTGTTGCACCGCCCTGCTTCAGGGCCGGACTATGAACTAGTGCTCAGCCCCTGCCCAAGGGCCTGAGCCCCAACTCTTGGTTGTTGCCCGCCCTGCACAGGGCTGGGGCCTGTTGAGCTACAACAGCTCAGCCCCGCTGGGGCCTGAACCAGAATGCCCTGGTTGGCAGCCCACCTGACCTCGGGCTTGGGCCGCTTAAGATACCCGCTGGGTATTCCCCAACCCGGCAAGGGACACGAACAAGGCGGAGCGGTACCCCACCGCCCTGCGAGGGGGCGACCCCGAGTACAGCGCCCCTACAGTCAGTTTTCAGAATGGAGAGAGATAAATAGTGGTGTCCCACAGAGGTCTATTCTGGAACAGGGCATAGAATAGGGTGTCCCACAGAGGTCTATTCTGGAAAAGGGCATAGAATAGGGCAACAAAAATAATTAGGGGTATGGAATAGCTTTTGTATGAGGAGAGATTAATAAGCCTGGGATGTTTCAGCTTGGAAAAGAGATGACTAAGGGGAGATATGATTGAGGTCTATAATATCCTGACTGGTGTAGAGAAAGTAGATAATGAAGTGTTGTTTACTACTTTTCATAGGACAAGAACTAGGGGTCACCAAATGAAATTAATAGGTAGCAGGTTTAAAACAAAGAAAAGGAAGTATTTCTTCACACAACGTACAGTCAACCTGTAGAACTCCTTGCCAGAGCATGTTGTGAATGCCAAGACCATAACAGAGTTTGAAAAAGAACTGGATAAATTCATGGAGGATAGATCCATCAAGGGCTATTAACCAGGATAGGCAGGAATGGTGCCCCTAACTTTTGTTTGCCAGAAGCTGGAAATGAATGACTGGGGATGGATCACTTGATGATTACCTGTTCTGTTCATTTCCTCTGGGCCACCTGGCACTGGCCACTGTCCAAAGACAGGATACTGGGCTAGATGTACCTTTGGTCTGACCTGGTAGGGCCGTTCTTATATTCTTAAAGAGAAGGGAGCAGCTGGAGCCACTGTAATTTCCTAAGAGGGTGCAGTACAGGCTCTTTACGATGGGTCTTTTCACGGGCTGGCATTCAGGGAGCATTATCTGCGCAATACTAAGTGAGGCCTCAATCCTGCATTAAGAACCACATGGGCAACCCAGCAATGAGCCCTGATTTAAATTGAAGGGGCTTAGCACACTGGTAGGCCCACATTTCTTAGTGTAGGCTTGGAGCCTGCAAGGTTATTTATAGTGTCTATGCAAACCAAGATTAGCAGCCGTATTAGTCTGTATCCGTAAATAAAACGAGGAAGACTTTGTAGCACCTTAGAGACTAACCAGTTTATTTCAGAATAAACTTTTGTGGGCTATACATTCTATACATATATAGAATGTTAAGCATCCGATGAAGTGAGCTATAGCCCACGAAAGCTTATGCTAATATAAACTGGTTAGTCTCTAAAGAGCTACAAAGGCTTCCTCGTTTTATTTATGCAAACCAAGTTTTTCACTGTACTAATCACATTTAATTGCAGAACAAAATCAGTTCAGTTGCAAAACTATTCAGTGCATCAGCAAAATTATTTGGTTTTTCAGCATTTATAAATGTCTCCTGAAAAAGGAGAGTCAACTTAATCCTTTTATTCAAAACCTTACCACCATTTTAAAATGGAAAAAGTCATTACAATTTTGTAGCATTTTCAAATAAACTATATTCAAAGATTTTAAGCAAACAAAGCCCCTTAAATCCATTTGTGTGTTGTTAAAGCTAGCTAATCTCATTTAAGAAGTAGGAGCTCAACAAACAACAATATTCTGGGAGGCTGCAGAATGTTAAGCACTCAGAAATGCAGTGCTGTAGCAACTCCTCTGGCAGCTTCGACATTTACACATGGTTAGTCCTGAATAGGATGTTGTTTTGTAGCAGCAAAAAGAAGAAAATCAGTGGGCATTACTTCTAAAACAAAAGAACATTGACAATCAAGACCTGCTTCTCATTTGCTATATTTATAGGCAACAACTTCTGAAAAAAATAGCACCACAGGGAGCATATACAGTGTGTCAAGATGCAGCTCAGCTTAAAGCTCTCTGGCTGAGGGATCGTCTTAGATGGAGCTGCTACTTAGAACAGATAATGTCCACACAAGCAAACAGACATGGAGGTCTGATTCTTCACTGCTCTTCACTTTGTATAGATGTCCAGTTGCATAAAGTGCTTGAATAAACATGAACAGTGAATTAGCATGGAGGGCTACAGAGAATTAGGATATCAAAAACATTGAAATTACATGATTGGGTCATTATTTTTTTCATATTGTTCACAGCTTTCAGTAGTGATCATGACCAACACAAGTCTTATTTGTTCTAAACATTTCTAACAAATCATTACCTCCAAGAGATCTCTAAATTCAAGGCAATTATTGCTCTTTTGTCATAATACAGATTAAAAAGTATAACAAAGTGCACTTCTCTGAAAAGTGAGTAGGTAAAAATGGCTAATATGTACTCAACAGATCTGCTCCCTGTGTGTATTCAGAATTATAGCTACTGAGAAAATAAACGTTTCCTGCTTTTTACTCCTGTTATCAGGTAAGGAATAATGAGCTGGGTTCTATTCCTTCTCATGCATTGTAGAAGAATTATCTACACACTGTTATATCCGTGACAGGACATCATCTGATGTAAATGGGGTTACAATGTAACAGAGACTAATTTTTCCTACATAAGAATTGATTATGATGTTTAAGAAGAAAACCATCCCTTTTGGCTCTCAGAACCAGGGCGAGTTTGCTGGAGCTGTCATTTAGAAAAGACATATTTCTCTTGTTTATTAAATATACTCCGTTTACAAGGGTCTTTGAGACACAAGACACTTTTAAGATGAGAATTGCCCATCCAGAGTCTCTCAAGAAACATCCATTATTGAGCCCTCTCCATGAGTTGTTAAAAGTATTTGTTATATTATAGAATAATATTAACCCTGAAAAAAAAACCAACGTGCACATTCAGAAATTCAGGGCTGTCAAGGATGCCAAAACAACAGCCCTAAGGAACAAAGTCCTCTGTTTAGCCAAACAAGTACAGCATGGGCAGTGTAAATACAAGCTTCCAACACGCTGCAATAATTCATCTCACTAAGTGGGAAGATAATTTGGGGAATACCCATTCAGCCTCCATTAATGACAATACATACATTGGCCTTTCTGCTGTCAGCCAGCTAGTAACAACTGTTGTAGTTGCACATGCGGGTTGTGAAGTATACCCTGAGAACAAAATTGAGAGCACCTTTTTGGTCATCACTAACCTGATCTCATTTCAAGCTGGTGATTACAAAAATAAAAAGGTCATTCTCCTGAGCCGCACAGTACTTCACAAGAAAGTCACTTCCATGCATCTCAAAAATTGTTTTCTAGTGCATTTAACTTGATAGAGGAACTATACCTGTGAGCTCACTTTAAATACAGTCTTCCTAAGTTTAGCAGTCCCACAACATTCAGTCTTTTTGCAGTTTTGTTGTACCAAAGACAACCTAACAACACTCCTTCAAACTTCTCACTTCTCTTTCTTTTGACCTAATCCTTGCTCTTATTTTCTTCCTCTAATTTTCCCCTCCATCATCTCATTGATTTTATAACCTTCAGTATCTCCTCTCCCTCACTTATCCCTAATTCTCTACAACTTTCTTCCCCTTCCTTCGTTCTACCTCCTTTAGTTATCTGATATCTTGGAAAACAGAATATACAATTAATAGTATTCAACATGGTTTCATGAAAAAATAAGTTGTCAAATGAAAATCATATTCTGTGATGAGATTATGAGTCTAGTTGATAAATATAACTGTATTGGCATAACATACATTTATCTATTTCCACTCTGCATTCTGATTTTTTAAAAATTGCACTATTAAAAAAATAATATTGCATATAGTTATTAAATGACTCAAAGATGGCTAGTGGATCCCAAAGCATAATTATCAGTCGGAAATTATCCACCAGTGGTCTGTTCCTAGTGGTGTCAGTCAGGGGTTACTACTTGGCCCAGTGCTATTCAATACTTTTATCAGTGGAATCAGAGGAAATTATAAACTTATTGATATATGCAAAGAATATAAAATTGGTTGCATGGTGAACAACAAATGAGGACAGATCATTGATACAAAGAAATCTGGACCTCTTAATAAACTGGGTGTAGGCAATCATGTTTTCAAAGTTAAACTCAAGCTTATATATCTACAAACAAAGTATATAGGCCAGACTTACAGGATGAGGGACTGCATCCTGGAAAACAGTGACTCTGAAAAAGATTTAAGAGTCATTGTTGATATCCACTGAACATGAACTCCCTGTGTGATGGTGTGGCAAAAAGGGCTAACATGATCCTTTAAGGTACAAACAGGAATAATATCAAGTAGCAGTAAGCAGGCAATATTACTTATGTATGCTGCATTGGTGAGATACCTCCAGTGATACTGTGTCTGGCTTAGGTCACCATACTTTAAAAAGGACGTTGAAAAACTGGACAGATATCAAAGAACGATGATAAGAATGATCTGTCATCTGGGAAACATGTCTTACAATGACGGATTAAAATAATTCTTTTTATTTAACTAAAGAGAAGTTTCAGAGATCCATAGAGTATCTAAAGAATGGAAGAGATATCCAATGCTAGAGGGTTCTTCAAACTAGCAGACAAAGGCACAATATAATCCAGTGCCTGGAAGTTTAACTTAGCAAGTTCAAAATTGATGTGTGACAAAAATGTTTAATCCTTGAGGGTTACAGGACAGTCAGTTCTCCATCAATTGGAGATATAAAGTTAGGATATGTTTTAAAGTCAAGATAGGATGTATTTTTACACAAATTCAGCTTCATGTAGAAATTATTGAGGAAATCATATGCTCTGTTTGATACCGAAGGACACTGTAGCGTTATCTTAATGATCTCATCTGGCCCTAAAAAAGTAAAGCTCAGTAAAATAAGTGCAAACTGGGGCACAACCAGCTCATCTTCCATAACCAAAGTGGCTCCCCAGCAGTGGAGAGCGTAGTTCTGGTGTACAAAGGATGAGAGTGTGCTGCTGTGTGCGGAGGGGAAGAGGGAGATAGGAGGAGGAGAAGAGAGTACACTGAGAGAGTTCACAATCTTCATAGCATGGAGCATGAAAGCAAACAGAGTGGTAACTGGCTGGAGAATTCCCTGTTACACAGACTCCTTCCTCCCCCCACTGCAGAGGGACAAGTTATTGCCTCAGGATGCAGCTGCTGAATGTCCTGGTAATGATGATTTCTTTCCTCCAGTTCCCACAAGGAGCTACTCAATTCACAGCCCAGTATTTGATTAGGTTACATTGATTCAGATTATAATTAAATATAAGTAACTATGTAATGTTATCATTGAAACCCAGTTTCTTCCCCTCCTCCCATATGCTCACTTGGTTAATCTTCAACTCATTGCAATGCATCTAAAATAAATTGTAAGTGCTTTGAGCAGGGACTCACTGTTTCATTTATTAAGTCTTTAATGTAAATAACAAATGACCACAAAAAATAAAATTAAATAGATCCCAGTACTTCAGGAGATTATGATTTCAATTCCACTGAATTATAAAGTTGAAGTATCCAGTGAAAGTTAGTACAACACTATACACGCCCGATGCAGGTTCAAACATTTAATCAATGGGTGCATTGCAAGAACAGAGACCGGTTAGATTTAATGAACTGATGCACTCTACATTTCACACAGAGAGAGAGACACAGAGTAACTGGGTTGGCCCTTTCTACTTGGTCAGCGTTCTGGGATATCTGGCCAGCAGATAGAAGATACGAATGTTAAAAATGTTTGTTATGCTGCTCTGAGACAATATTGGCTTGTGGACCACAGGAAAACCCTAATGACAGTCATGGGAAAATGCTACTCTCTCGCATCCACCTTCCTCTAGTAGACACCACCACAAAAAAGACACACACACAATTAAAATCCGAACTGGGGAAACAAACAGGCACAAAAATGGATTCTTAGTTCAGTTTGTTCAAATAATGCCTGTCCATCTGGCCAAGATGGTAGAAAAGGGCTGGATTTTACAGAATTTCTTTAGTACAGGGAGAATTTTTAAAAAGGGAAGAAATACTTGTACAGAAACTATTTGCAGTGGAAGATAGAAACTGAAGATTGTATCTCAGTCAGAGGCACCACAGCTTTGAAGTAAACCCTGAGAATTTTATTTGATTATGAGGTACATAAAAATCCAAAAAATAATAATGATTAATTATACAATGACAGGGTTAAATAGAAAAGGAAACTTTAAAGCTTGTAAAACCAAAAATGTTCTGTTAACTCAGAAGTGGATTAGAATGTTCAAAGTGCTCCGGGACTCGACACCATGTAAAGGCTGATTTATACTCCAGGCATCATAATGCCTACCTACTTCAGAATGACAAATTGCACTGAGCTGAAATCTCAATGGCAGCCCCAGAGCACTAACAGCAAATGTCTTCCATCTTAATAGCTGGGCCTCTGCAATTCTATTCACTTAAAATTCTGAGCATTTAACACTTCTTGTTGCATCTAAATCCAGATACAAAAACCTTCAAATCAAACTATTTACCTCAAGTGAAATCTGCCTTGAATAATTCATAAGCAGCAAGGAAGCTAGATGAGAAAAAAGCTGAAGAGGGTTTTAATGAAGTCTAGAGTTTCAAAAATAGTGGTATAAAAGCTATTATGGATCTTTTCTAAACCTATGAAAAGGAATATCACTCTCTGTAACAATGAAAGATCCAAGTTTCTTCTTGTCGGTGACTGATGCTGCTAACAGAATCACACAGATTATTGCAGAGAAAGGGGCTCTATTTGAAGATGTAATACCTGATGAAGGATCTGAAGTGTTCAAATTGATTTTTATTCTTCCTGGCTCTGTGAAGAAGTATTGATCCTTAAAATTGCTATACTAAGCTGCAATTCAATTAGAATAAAATATGAAAGTCAAGTAAACACGCTAAGCTCAAGACTAGCATTATAGCACCTGTCTGGCAAAGCTATTACAATTTGCAGAGGCTTAGAGTGGAAATATTAGACACAATCAGCTATTGTATATCATAAGTAGCCATTCCACTGAGAGTAAGAAGGTTCTGTATTTTGATGTTTCAAACAAATCATCTCTGCACAGCAGTTATTTGGTTGATTTCTCTGGGATTTCTACTGAGCTGTTGTGCCAGTGACAATGGAAGAGTAGAAGGTTTTGCATGGTGAAAAAATGTGCCATTGGCTGAACTACAATTCAAAATGGAAAGACAAAAGTTCTGAAGTATTTATATCAGTAATGTGACAGGAGGGGTGGACTTGGAGACAAAAGTTCTAGCTTTTGGAAATTTAAGTAACAAAAATGTTCCTTTCAATTTTATCTTAAAGTAATGATTATTAATATACCATATAGAACCAGTCTATGGATGATGTGATTATCCTAAGCCAACATAAGCCATCTAACCAAAATACTTTTTATGTCACTTAATATCACACACATAAGGAAAATTATTTCACATGTAATCTTAAGACAGACATTCTTGACTTCCACTCATAAAACACTTTGGGCTGTAGAGTTAAAATCCACCTCTAGTTTAATAATTGGAGTTTCAGTCTTGCTTTTGCAGGTGGCAAAAGATACTGTTACACTGATTCTCCCAGACAGTGTTAATGAAATGGAGAAATAAAGCACCATTAAAGAGGCTCCTGGGTGAGGGAGAAGAGATTTTTTTTTCAAATTCTAAAGCACATACTGTATCCTTCTCTCTGCTGTTGAGTCTAATACAAAATAAATCATCAGGGGAAAAAATTCTATAACCTTTTACAATGTTAAGGTTAACTTTGGAAGCTTCTCTTTGTGCTGATTTCTGACATAGCTTCTTTAAAGTTTATTAAAAGTTTAAGTGTACTATGATGATCTGACACAGTCCACTTTACACACTGGAGAGGAAGGATATTCCAGTGGATAGAGCACTTGCCTAGGGCTCAGGAGACCTGAATTAATTCCCTGCTCTGTCAAGGACTTCCTGAGTCACCTTAGGCAAGTTAACTTACTCTCTCCATGCCTTATTTCCATCCCCATCTCTAAGATAGGGAAGTTCTGTACTTAGTTACCTCACAGGAATGTTGTAAGGATAAATACATTCAAAACTGTGAGGCTCTTATAATAAAGTAATGTGTGTGTGTGGGGGGGGTACCTATGATAACCAGACAGACACACACTGGACATTTTCATGAAGAAGCGTACAAGGCATTCTGATTGAGAGAAGTCCTTGAGTGAACAACTTTCCAATACAAATCCTGAGGCAGGCTGCCAGACCTGCTCAAGGCTTCACGTTTTACAACTGGAACATCAGAAAACAAAGTATTGTACAGAGGTCCTGACTAAATTAAGCACACAGTGCAGGAGTAGAGAAATTAGGGCAAGGAAAGGAACCTGCAAATAGGGAAATAGTTGTCCTAATATTACTACCCTTTTTTAAAAAGCTCAAAGATTTTCTCAAGTGAACTAATCCTAAAGTGCTGAGGTTTGGTATTATTTGTTTCTCTCTTAAGGGAAAGGTAGATCTCAGAACCACTGTACATGTCTGTAAATTCATACCCAGGGAATAATCAAGACTAAAATAGAAAAGGTGCTGCTGCTGTTGGTCAAGAACACTTGTAATTGGCAGAACACCGCTAGGAAATGTCTTTCATGGCAATAATTGCTACTGAGCGATATGACAAGTTATAAGCACCAAATTTGTTTGTGGTTTTAAAGAAAAAGAAAGAAACGGAATGGGGCTCCTCCTAAAGTTTCTCTTCTTCTCCTACTTTAGTTCCTGCAGCATATTGCACAGAGAGGAAGCAAAGGAGAGGAACTCTCTGAATATGGGAATGCCCACCAGTCTGCAGAAGGAGGCTGTATTCCTTTTGCATCTTACTTGTTATAGGGGTTTTGGAGTGGAACAATTTTAAAGTGATCCCAAGTAGAATCACTGATGAACTAGTGTATTAAGCCTGAACAGTGAAATCTCAGCATTCAATCTTAGTTTTAAACTGCGGGGCAATCTCAGTGGAATGACATACTGGGGTTGTTTTTAATACAGAGATGCTCAGCTCTGGAGAGATAGTCTCATCTTTTTAAAACATTTAGAGGAATTCATAGGTCTGGCAGGCCCCTGCATTGTAAGTATTGGTAATCTGAAGAAATATCTTTCTATGTTGGAGTAGAAAGTGTTTGTATAACCAATGTAACAAAGGGGAGATTTAAACAATATCTTCTCAGGGGTTTGGACAGTTTTGTATCCCCAAACTTCCAACTCTAATTTATTGTCACTGGTTCAGTATTTGATGAGTCTGCCGAAGTTTTGCACATTTCACCATAGTGAGATAATAATCCCATGAGTCCCTCCCACCTGCTCAGACAAAGAGCTATACCATACACCTAATAGCCAAAGGACTAAATCTTTCAGCTACCAAAGTCCAATGAGGAAGATGGGTGGCCCCCACTGAGTAGAAGCATATGCCCAGACGAAGTGCTATCATTTTCCAAACGCAGGGAAGGGGAGGTGCTAAGGTCTCTCCCAAGGTGATATTCCTGGACCCTTCTTCAGAGTTCAGATTCTCATATCAACATTTAGCCAATAGACATCAGATGAGTTTCAACATGTCTTCAACCTCAAAAAAGGGTGTGTGTGTGGAGAAACAGAGAGAGACATAACCACACAGCCTTATGCTGGACATAGTGCCAAGCTGCATTGCTTAAGAAAACACAAGGAGATAGTCTGCCTCTTGGATCTACCTGGCAACATTCATGATATACCCTTTAAGAGGTGCATACACTCCTCTCTGCATGCTGAAGTACTCTGAAGGTCAGTTGAGAACAAGGCCGCAGGGACATGGCCTTAACTCCTTACTCCTTTCTTGCCCTCTTTGTGATGCCAGCGTTCCTGAGAAAGTAAAGTGGGAGGAGTCCCTGTGCTTCCATGAGCACAGGGACAATACATTTCCACAATGGACAGAAAGAGGTTCCTGGCAGTCTCACCTCCCTTGCCCCCAGCCCCCACCATAGACATCAAGGACCAATCATAGTCAAGTCCCTGAATAGCCAAGTACTAATGGTCATGGACTGCAAAATTCCCTGCAAGGATTCATTGCAGGGATTTACAAAAAGGCATTTTATGATAGTTAAGAGTAAAATACATGGAGAAAAGGCTAGAGTGAAGTGAATAAATAAGGACTAATGATACAGCACCATTCACGTCTCTTCTTACTTCCCTATTTGGAAACTAGAGGGAAAAATCAAGATGCGAGGGGATGAGAGTTGCTAATGCCAGCACTTTCTTGATTACGCTCTACTTTGTCTCTTTGTAAGTGGTTACATGCTGATGAAATTTTCAACTCTTTCACTAACAACCTATTTGCAAAGCAGGAGTCCCTTCTTTCGCTGAGTAACTAAGTACAATTGTCTATAAACCCTGCTGGAATAATTTTGTTGACTGTTAGTACTTACCATTTTCCACTCCTAGTAGCATTGCTTTTATTGTACATGCAAAGTTAAAGGCTACATGGTAGTCAAACTGCCACTTTTTAGTAAAGGTGTAGAAAACAACTATTAAAATGTACTTTTGTGACATTGGCTAACGTAGACCTTAATAAACTGCCTTCTTAACTTGGCACTAATAATAAAAGAAACCTGAAGAAAATGTTTTTTTTAAAATAGAACTTTGTAACCTTTTCATCAAGTGTCCAATGTAGGAAAATAAGGTTATTTAATCTATATATATAAAAGTCAAATGGTGTATGCGTGTATGTATGTAAGCTTACTCCTTCCACACCGTTTGAGCTAGAGACTTGAAATTTGGTACAGTTAGAGGTCTTGGGGTCCTAATGACCGTAAGAGTTGAAAATTTTTCAAATCTCTGACGCCCCCCAGGGGTGAAATTCTTTAAAGGCCAATCACATCAGCTGGGCAGCTGCTGTTCTCTATGACATAGTTCTGATGTCATAATACCCCCTCCAACAGACACTGCACTTGCTCAGCTCTCTGCCCCTCCCCCCTCCAACGGAACCCCAGAATCCCTCAGCTCTCTGCCCCCTCCCCCCCTCCGAGGGAACCCCGGAATCCCTCAGCTCTCTGCCCCCTCCCCACCTCCGACGGACCCCAGAATCCCTCAGCTCTCTGCCCCCTCCCCACCTCCGACAGACCCGAGTTCGGATTGTCGGAGGGTAAGTGAGGTAGGGGTGTCGGGTTTGGTCGGGGAGGTAAGGTGGGGGTGTCGGGTTTGGTCGGGGGGGTGAGGTGGGGGTGTCGGGTTTGGTCGGGGGGGTAAGTGAGCCGGGGGTGTTGGGTTTGGTCTGGGGGGGTGGGAAGGTGTCTGGGTGTGTGAGGGGTGAGGTGTGGGTGTTGGGGTTGGTCAGGGGGTGTTGGGGTTCGTAGGGGGTGACGGGTTTGGGTGGGTGAAAATGTGAGTCGGGGTTGGTAGAGGGGTAAGTGAGGTGGGGGTGTCGGGTTTGGTCGGGGGGGTGAGGTGGGGGTGTCAGGTTTGTTCTCTGCCCCCTCCAACGGACCCCGAACTCGCTCAGCTCTCTGCCCCCTCCTCATCTCCGACTGACCAGAGCAACGCCGGGTATTTTTGCTAGTAGCTTATATAATTAAAGCAAACATAAAACCATACTGAAATACACATCCCACATAGGTAGTATTAATATCCAGGACCACTTCACCTGCACTGTGGCCACTAATCTGTCTTTCGAAGAACTACTACAAGAATACCAAGGGCCTAGTCTTACTTTCCTTATGTCAAATAATTCTTCCTCATCCATGTGACTGACTCCCAAATCTTTGAGAAGCTTCAAGGAGCACAATTTTATACATGAGTGTTTATATGCTTTGAGACATACTTGGTACCAACTATTTTGTCGCAGAGCTAATAGAAGAGTAGGGGGGCAACTATCCCTGTAGCAGCCCTTAGATGTACATATGGCACCTTTTCAAGCATATTAGTCAGCTGACAAAAGGAGGTGTACAACATGAATTTGCATATGGGGCTGAAGAGTAAGTACTTTCCCAGCAGCAATGGTTCCTAGTCTGCAGGGCTGGGATCAACTTCCCGTTCCAGGAATTCAACGTGGTGCACAGGGTCACATGCTGCTGTGTCCCTGTGCTCCATGTTGCATCTCCACTCGCTCAAATTTGGCCAGGCCAAAGGATGAACCAAACCTGAATGGTGCTGCAACCCTGTGCCCCAAATTGCAATGCCTGGGGTGGAAACCAGGCCAAGCCCCACTGGCCGGAGCTGTCACTGCCAGATGCGTGAAGAGTGGATTCATTCTCTAGTCCACCACTGATGACCCACTGCCCCCTGTCCCTGGCTGCAAAGCCTAGCTCTACTTCTGGTGCTACTGACTGCAGTTGAACATCCATTTAACAGTAGCACAGAAACTAGGCCCCAGGGTCAGAGCAGACTTAAAATTGTAAAAGTAAACAAAATGGCTAAAAAGCAAGACTACAGAAATCCTACCTCAATTCTGATAAAGGTTATGTGAGGTTACTCTAAGGAAGGTAAATATCAATACCTGGAAAGACAAGACAATGTACCAGATAAAAATTACCCTATTTTAAAATAAAATGTTCAATAATAATACTGCATCATCTAGTCATAAAAATGCACCTATCAGGGATTCCTCTTGGCACTGATTTATATACAGTGCTTATTTCCAAGAAAGGCCCCAAAAGGACTTTTCAATCACTGAATAAAGTCTCATTATCACACCCATTTTACAGATGGGTAAACTGAGGCTCTGACATTTAAATAATTTCCTGTGTGGTAATATGACTGATTGGATTTTAGAATCCAGGAATCCTAAATCCCATGCCATAAAAACTGCAATTATAAAATAAGATAATTAAAAATAGATCAACAGAATAATCTACACTGCATCCAAATCCAGCAGTCTACAGAGAACACAACAAATATTAAAGAAAATTACAACTCAACCAATCTCTTAAGTACCAGGCAAAATACCAAATATATAAGGAATACTAACACTTTATTAAAAGAAAAATGCCTTGAAATAAAACACATTTCAAATATAAACAAAATACTAGCATGTCACAATAGGGGATGGTAAATGTAGACAATGTTCCCCTTGTTTTTTACTATGTTCATCATCTCTCACCTAGGAAACATTGCAATTATGTGGTTATTGTTTTTAATATGTTTGATGGTTCCGCATCATATGAAGTAGAGATATACGTATGAAGTAAACATTGGATAGTTAGTAGTCCTGGTGTTTACTCATTAACTGCAACTTTAATGTGTTCACATTTTATTGGCTATTTGAGCCTAGAATCCAGTAAATGTCCATAGGTTTTGAAGTAAAAATGAAATGACAATTCACATGACAAATACATAAAATTTTATTTAGGTTAATTAATTTTACCCCAGCTTTTAGTTATTCACTATGGCACAAAAATGATGCAAATTCTAAATCATTCTTCAAATTTGTTCACAGAGATATTGAATTTAACTTGCAAATGTTGATAATTCAATCCATCTCAGAGTGATCTGCCTAATTAATGCATTTTTTTTGTGCATCCATATATTTTACATATGGAGTTTTGCAAATGGAAAACTTCTTCTGAAGTGCTAAATTATGAAATAGCAGAGAATCCTTTGAATCTTGCAAACAGAGCTCTGTAAGATATTTTCAGGCTCTGAAACTCTTCAACTCCATCTCATTTTTCCTTAATACTCATTTGCTATTGATAACAATTTATGGCTAATTTAAGCAGGAAAAAATTAGATAATTAAGCTGTTATTTTGTGCACTGCATGACATTATTACAATCGAGAATCTAATCTCCCAAGGAGAATAAAAAGATTGTAGGAGCCCAATTATTTGTAATAAAGCCTTTGATTTCACCAATCACGTTATTGGGTTATATTCTGGACCAAAAAGATAGCATACGGCCCATCTGTGTCTATGTCTCTGTCTAGTGATAATACTTTGGGAGGATTTTTCCTCCTTCTAAATGCTGTTTTAACTCCTTAAAGTGTGTTCATGGTGGCAGATTCTTTTGCTGCCTTTGATGGCTAATGTTTGCCACAGACTAACATTTGTACTAGGAAATATCTCCTAAATTCTCTTAAGACTTGATCCAAAGCCCATTGAAGTCAATGGAAGTTTTTCCTTTGACTTCCGATAACTTGGAATCAGGACTGTAAGGCCAGATTTTCAAAAGGACTCAGCACCTAGCAGCTTGCTGAGAAAAATCGCTGTTCAAAATAGCGCTGATCGCCAACCCTCTGAAAATTAGTAGTCTCCACTAAAGCATCCAAAACTTTACAATTAATACTTCTGAAAATCTTTGCTATTACACACTATATCTATATCTCTCTCTATATTCCATAATTAAAGAAATGTATAAGAAAAAAACAATTATGATTGCATAGTTAAGAACTGAACAGTAAGGGAATCCCAAGGCTTATTTTTGCCTCCTTGTATGTATGTTATAATCAGAGGAATACTTGTAGCACCTTAGAGACTAACTAGTTTATTTCAGCATAAGCTTTTGTCTGGGTTTTTTGGGGGGAGGGAGGGAAGTGCTTAAAGAGGACTTTTAAGGTTTATTTATTTTAATTTTTTTGACAAACATCCCCATCTCTCTCACCTTACTCACTGTCCCCCCTTTTCCTGTAGTGAAAGAAAGTCAGGCAGTAGAGGAGAAAAGTTTGTCAGAACCCCCCTACACTATCATTTTCTTGACAACCATTGGCACAACCTTTTGTTAGGTGCAATTCAGGGGATTGCAATGTAGCTAGCATCCTCCATTCCATGTCCACTTAGTCCATATGACACAGGTAAACCATATGTGGCAAAATTAAGTAGCAAAGGTTTGGAGAGTCAGGGAAAACTACTGGAGTGCTCTTACTCTAGTGACCTCAATAAAGAGTCTTTGCATATCCCTAACAATCAATGATTTGTCTCTTTTCTAACCCAAGATACATTATGGGGATGAGACTACAAAGCTAACTACAAAGCTAACATAGTTGAAAACGTAAGTGGTCTATTTCACTATTAGTCTGTACTACTTATCTGTAATATATTTTGTATGTTTGATTTACTATGTACTTTTCCATATATGGACATATATGGGTGAAATAGTAGCTGGGTGAATAACTGATTTTTTCAGTTCACTGGCAGTCCCAAAATGTTGGTTTACAGAAAAACAAAATCTCATTTTAGGACAAACAAAAAGATGTGTTCAACCTGTCAGGATTGCCTCCCCACTCTGAACTCTAGGGTCAAGATGTGGGGACCCGCATTACAAAAAGCTTATTTTACCAGCTTAGGTTAAAACTTTTCCCCAGAACACAAACTTCTCCAGTGTCTGGACTTGATACCAGCTGCCACCACCAATTTAAGCCCACAAAACAATGGGTTTGGGTAAATTGGAACCCCCCTTTGAAACCTCCCAAATCTCCTCCCTTTACCTGGGAGAGGCTTGAGAACACAAAGGAAAAAACCCTCACTTTCTGTGAGCCTTGCCCGATCCAAACCAGGATCTATCCAATGGAAACAAGCAGTCAGAGTCTTAGAAGAAAGATTTTAATTAAAGAAAAAGAAAGCATAAATCCCTTGTACAGAAATCAATAGAAAAAAACCCACTTGCATCACAGCATCACTGACCCCTCCCTGGGAATTCTTCCTCTGCTAAAGCTTAACAGTATAAGGAACACCGTGGATCAATTATCAAGTGATACAGTTCAAGCATACAATTCACTTACTACTGAACTTGACTTGTTAGAAGATTATAGAAAGGTAGAGTAAAAGACATAGGTGTGGTTCATCCCATAGCCGGAGAGAACAGCGCGCGCGAGAGAAACCGAAACTAAAACTCTCTTCGTCTCCGAGGTTGATTAGCATCTCCGGTTCATCATCCCCTCTCAGGTTACCTTCAGGTTAACCCTTTACAGGTAAAAAGTAATTCTAGGCTACTTTATACTTATGAAAGAACCTGACAGAAAACATATTAGGTGTGTTTTTTAAAAAAGAAAACAATATTGGAAGTGAATGGCTAGATTAGAGTAATGAAGGAGGAAGAGAGGGGCACCACTACCTACCTCCTGCTTATACCTAGTCGTCAGGCTACTCACTGTGATACTGGAGATCTGGGTACAAGTCTGGAGCAAAGAAACTAAGACCAGGCTCTGATTCAGATTTGAGTCCAAGCCCCCTTTCCAGCTCCACACACCAATCAGTTTGACTCAGGTCAGCAAACACTTAGGGATCAGAGGGTGGGTCAGAGCCCAAGTCCCACTGTGACTTGGGTTTAAGCCCTAACCTTTTGCAATGCGGATGCAGGTCAAGCTGAAGACCCAAGTCAGAAGGTCTGTGTAGTGCAGTATGGACATGTTAGCATGGCTGCCAGACCCAGGTCCAGCACCTGTAAGCCCAGGTTCACAGTGGAGTGCAGATGCTCAAGATGCCTTAGAAACATGTTTAGTGTGCAGTGTAGACATATTCTTGGAATCTTAAACTCTGCGATTAAGTCCCTGCTCCAGACATTCCCTGAGCCAGAGAGTGAGAACAATTCTATAGTCCCACAGGTAGGGCACTCACATGAAGGGAAGGGGATACCCTGGTCTCATTCCCTGTCCAAGAACTAATTATTTATGCAAAGTAGAACAGCGTTAACAGGAGAGAATGAGACTAACCTATGCTGCCTAGTCTGTGTTCCTTTGAAACTGGGTCTCCCACATCCCAGGTGATTACTCTAATCACTGGGCTATAGGGTGTAAATGGGCCACCACCACTTTCTCCTCCTCCTCCATTTTGTGAATGGCACCTAAATTGCCTCGTGAATAAAAAAATTGAAAAGTTTCCTTCTGAAAATGTAGAAATAAACCATTTCAACATTTCTGAATTTTATTATTTTCTAACAAAATAGCTAGTCAACATGGGTGGCGTGTGAGCCCCCCCTTCAGGGAGGCTAGACATGTGACCCCACCTTACACATGAGGCCCCACTCCTATTGCCCCCCATCTGTCGAAGTGCCAGACCCTTCTGACTGCTCCCCCAGAGCCAGAGAAGCCCTGGCTAAACCACCCTGGACCACCTGCCAGGCCACCTGCTGGCCTCAACACTGGGCTACCCGCTGGCCCCAGCCACCTGCCGGCCTCCAGCCGAAGTTGAGCTCCCACTGGCTTTGGGGGAGAAGGTGGAGCATGAGCGGGGTGAGGGCCTGGGTTAGGGGAGGCATAGCCTTCCCTGGCCTACTATGCCCACTACCCATGTTGCCCAACATGGCTCAAGTTAGCAAAACATGTAGGTTGAACTCAATTTGCATTTCTCAATCGACAAACATTTCAGCTGAAAAACTCCACTGAGCTCTAACCCTGCTCTCATTGGAGTCAGTGGGAGTTTTGCCATTGATTTCACTGGAATTTGGATTTCATCCAAAATGTCTGTTATACATGGAGTAGTGCAGAATATTCCAAGATGCTACATATGCATATGGAAAAAGTGCACCAGATTGATACTCTCTTTGATGCTCCTACCAGGAGCTGGAGGGAAGGAGATATGCTCCCAATGTACAGAAGAGAGTATCAGCTGGAGCAGATCCCACATGTAGAGTTTCCATGGGAACTTGGTGTGAGGTTCTCTCCTGCAGAACTTCCAAAGTCTGTAAGAGTACTTTTGTACCCCTTCCAACTTTACAAGTTCCATAGGGGTAGAGTATGGCTATATGGGTGATTGTATATATATATATATATATATATATATATATATATATATATATATATATACACACTAGTGAAAATACCCAGCGTTGCTCGGGTCAGTTGGAGGTGGGGGGGGGGGCAGAGAGCTGAGTGAGTACGGGGTCCGTTGGAGGGGGAAGAGAGCAAACCTGACACACCCACCTCACTTACCCCTCGACCAACCCCAACTCACATTTTCACCCCCCAACCAAACCCAACACCCCCACGTCACCCCCCTACCAACCCCAACACCCACCCCTCACCCCTCACCCACCCAGACACCTTCCCACCCCCCCGACCAAACCTGACACCCCCACCTCACTTACCCGCCGACCAAACCCAACTCAGGTCCGTCGGAGGTGGGTAGGGGGCAGAGAGCTGAGGGATTCCGGGGTTAGTCTGAGGTGGGGAGGGGGCAGAGAGCTGAGGGATTCCAGGGTCCGTTGGAGGGGGGAGGGGCCAGAGAGCTGAGCGAGTGCGGTGTCTGTTGGAGGGGGTATTATGACATCAGAACTATGTCACAGAGAACAGCAGCTGCCCAGCTGATGTGATTGGCCTTTAAAGAATTTCACCCCTGGGGGGCGTCAGAGGTGAGATTTGAAAAATTTTCGACTCTTACGGTCATTAGGACCCTAAAACCTCTAACTGTACCAAATTTCAAGTCTCTAGCTTAAACGGTGTGGAAGGAGTAAGCATACATACATACACGCATACATACACGCATGCACACATACACCATTTGACTTTTATATATATAGATATATACACATTTGATATCATCAGATACATGATTCAACACCTCAGAACTCAAACCAAAGCTACTTTCCTCCAGATCTAGGTTATACTGTCTTCCTCACAAAAGACTATTTTGCCAAGATATTTCAATTGTTTAAAAAAAAAAAATAAGACAATTTTTACTAATTAAAGTGTATGTGTAATTTTCCATACTCTCCTTGCTATCTTAGAACAGATCAGGTGTGTTTACCCAAGCTTTCAAAAAAGTCAGTTTCAAGCAGAGATTAACCATTTCAGCTCCAAAGGCAGAAATGTAAAAGTTATAGCTGAATAAAAACTAGAGGTTAGAATGAAAAGAATTATACATCCTTAATGTCACTGACTCATGAACAATTCCTCGATATGCTACGCTACATGAAACATTTATTTGAAGTTAATGCCTTTAGTTCAGGGACAGATTAACTGTGTCATGCATATTTCATAGTAGCCCACACCTTTCTCCATCCATATGAATGAAGCCAGATAGGACCAGTGTCCAGCTAAGCAATAGTTTGGATAATCTAGCCTTCCAGCCTGCAGTAATCACCACTTTCTCCCTCAGGTTACAAGTTGTTTTGAGAACACCACTCCCTTCCTGGTTGAGAACATATCTGGATAAAGAAGTGACAGAACAAAGTAGGGAACAACTGGGGCTCGTCAGGTAAAAGATTGCATCAGAGTAAGGGAGAACACATTATTCAAGAAGTGAGGAACAAGTAACTTCAAAAGCTTTCAATGTTTAGAATAAAACTTTCCTCAACTTTTGGATGACTAGCTAAAATGTAATGAACCATAGGTTCACATCTCTCTGTATTTTTGTTATAAAACTAATTTTATGGTTTTGTACATCAGAATGCCAAGATTCTGACTTCATTCTCTCCTCGTTATATGTTCCTCAGAGGAACAGACACTGATCAAGCATTTTGGCTCAAAAGAGAAAGACCAACTGAATTACATTAGCCTTTTTTGTAACTCATCTTTGTGCAGAAGTCTAAAAGGGTACATCCCTGACATGAATGCTTCAGATTTGGTTGGCATATTCTAGTCACTCAGCATGAATTATTTTAACAGGCTAACTTTATTATGGAATATCTTTTTTCTCCTTTTGAAACACCACGGTGTCTTTTAATTGGAGAAAAAATACAGACACATCATCATTATATACTTCTGTGAATTCCTTTCATTTTATTTTTTCCCATCAGATAGAATAACTGTAGGTAGCAGATGAAACATAGTCTCAAAGGAGACACAACAAAAGATAAATCCATCCTTCCTGTATCATAGTAAAGAGATAATGCTGTAGATACAATTTGTAAAGAAGGGAGAAATCATTCAGATAAGTTTCTGAGTTATGAGAAAAAATATTTTCCCCTTAATACACATTCTCCTTCAGTCAGCATTTTCTGTTACTTATCAGCTGTTCTGTAAGAGAGTTAAAAGGTTAGAATACCATAACACATATGTGGTAACTGACTAGCCCCATTTAAAAATGTTACTGGAATCAATCTACAACATGTAGTTAAAACCTGAGATTTAAATGATTGTCAATGGAATTGTTTTCACATTTTTTGTTATTATGAAATAGGTCCAGGAAGATTGTTAAACTAAAAGTGATTTTGACATGTGCTCAAAAATAAAAAGTTCATAAAGTCAACATCAATATGAGGAAAAGACAAACAATACAATACTTAGCTTGCCATAGTTAAAGCTGATGCTAGGTTTTCAAGATAAACCTGATTTTGACCACCCCCAGAAGCCTAACTTGGTTAATATTAAATACTAAACCAAGGTCAGGCTTGACAAAGCCCTGGCTAGGATGATTTCATTGGAGATTGGTCCTGCTTTGAACAGGGGGTTGGACTAGATGACCTCCTGAGGTCTCTTAGAATCATAGAATATCGGGGTTCGATCAACCTGAAATTGCACATGTAAAGTCTTATATAAATAATTTTTCTGCTAAATTGAGTCAAATCAGGCTAGTACTGGGATGGAGGCTTAAGAAATTAGGTAGCCTCACCTCAAAGATGTTATGGTCTGCCAAAACGCAAGAACTTCCTGAATGAAAAACAAACTCCAAAATTACAAGTTGGCCTTGGTAAGGACTATCCCTTTCAATAATCAGGTTTTATTTTTGGAGGGGAGGTGTTTAACATCAGAATTTAGTTTAAAATATTTTTGTATCCATGGGAGGACAGAAAGGTACATTTTGCTATAAGAAAGATTCATTGTGACTCAAAAGTAGTTGTGAAACACTTGGACAGTTTAGTGAAAAGACTATTTTTTCATTGCACATACATATGTTCTAATGGTTACCAGCCAGTGAGAATGAATGTGTCTGGAAGGAAGGCTATTAAAAAGTATAAATGCAAAACAAGTTTAAAACCAAGTATTTAAACCAAGCTTTCCTGCTTGCCCATTTCAATTATGATTAACATGGTGATTTAAATCAATCCACCTTGAACGGGTGGCTTAGGAGACAGTGGTCAACGTAAATGGCAATGGCAAACAGTCATATCTCAGACTCATAGCCCCAGCAGAGGTTTAAGAACAGTGAAGGCTTGGCTCTGTGCTTTCTCACCCACCCCAGACACAGAAGTAGCAGCAGGAGGAACCACCCAGTAGTTGAGCAGACAAACTAGAACAGAGTGTCAAGTCCTATTTTGTGATCTTAATAATGTTGTTTCCCCGTTGCCCTGATAACTTCTAGACATGCCCCAACCGTGGTGCTCAGTCTCCAAATCTCTGTTTCTACAGTAGAGAAAACCCGCAGAAATCTGAAGCACTGTTGCTTATTCATTTCAAGTTTATACAAGCAATATTCAGTGAAATCTGAGAAACATCAATATATTTTTTTTTGAGAGAGAGAGAAACAAAAATCTCTTCACATGGCAAAATAGCACAGGGCACTAAAATCTCCATGCTTCTGTTTTCATGTTCTTGGGTTTTTTTAAGTTTCAGTGTCGTGTATCACTGTTGGATTTCATGTGTCCTTATGCTAGAGTCAGAATGAGGATAGGCTAAACATGAATCCCTGCTGAAATTCCAGGCTGTGATGAATGCTCAGGATAGAAATGAGCCTTTGTAATCTTTCTGTTTGAAATTGTGCCATAAGAATAATGTTCTATTTTCTATCCATTATTTTAATTTATTAAATGCTGAGATTGTTTTCTTGAGCAGCAGAAGGATCCATAGGGATTTATTTTTCATGAATTGTTTTGGGTAAAGATACCGTAATGTGAGCGTACTTATCTATATGTACTTAAACAAAGCCCTGCTTAAAGGAGATTATTATTTTGTGCTCATCACTGACATAATATAGAGCCTGATTGTCTTTTTCACAAGACAGCCTCTGGGAGGGGACTTGGAAGAAATCTCCAGAATCCTCTCAAAGAGATTTCCCCATTTTGTTAGATGAGCTAGTGGTCCCTTCCAGGATTCAACTCTATAATTATGCTCTATCTGGAGACGCTATGCCACAGAAACAAAACCAAGATTTCCTCCCCCACAAAATAAAATATGGTTCCCTCTTCAAGATCTTACCTATCCTCAAAGGGTTAGGGACTATGTCAGGTTGCTATCAGGTTCTCAGTCATGGGAGAGGTCTTTTCTCATATCAGGAGTATCACCAGAGTTGCTCTCTGGTAAAAGAAAAAGAAATCTTACATGAGCAATGGGTGAAAAACCGTGTTTGTAATTGTTCAAGACATTCTTAATACTCGCAGAAAAAAATCTAGGGAAGAAAAAAATTAATCAGTTGCTCATTTCCAAGACTGAAGAGTAATCAGATTTTGTAAAGAGATCACCATCTTTATCTTGTACATTGTTAGCACTTAACCCATATATTTAACCTGTTTTGATTTTTTTTAAAAAAAGATTTAGTCTGACTATAATCAAAGTTATTTTTGGACCACAACTATATTTTTGACCATTAAAACAGTCTCATCTCTGCAGGGGAAGAGTGTTGCAATGCCTACACCAAGAAAGGAAATTCCATTTTTCAGGGAAATAAATTTGCTCCTATATGCTTGAATCACCCAGGCTAACTCAGGGAAAATATAAATGGTTAGAAAACAAAACTTTCTTGTTGGAAAACAGAACTTTTATACTCTTTTTGTGTGGGGATAGGAAATATGTACAATCAATATTTTAGGTCTCATGTGTGTTTAATTTGACTCAAGCAAGTCATGCTATAGTTCAACCAAAATACTCAGATGAGCCAATTTATGCACATGCTTAAGTATTTGCAGGAATGGGAACATAATCCTTTCTTCCAGGTTAGGTTTTAAAACTTATTAGGAATTCCAACCGTATTGGAGATGCCCCATCCATTGTTATCAGTGTCTCATATTCAATGTCAAGGACTGATTATACTGATGTGGCTCTCTGGAAAAAAAATATTACAGGAGAATTTGCTAAGTGTTAAGGGTGAGATAGTATGTGCATTATGCACTTACTTATGATGGAGTTAGTGTGGAGAGGTGCTCTAGGGAGGACTTGGCCTACCTGAGGCAATTCCACAGGCCCCACTGTGCAGTATGGGTGTGCATCATTCTTTTTGATAGTGAAGCATGCATGTCTGGCAAGCACATAGGCCAGTAGAGGTTTGGGAATAGGGCAAAGCCTTGACTCCATCCTGTTCCCTTTGTGATGATTTGGGCTGACAGGGCTTTAGGAGAGAGCAGTCTATATACTCTCTCCAGTGCTGAAATTGATATTTTTGGCTGGCCTTGCACAGTGATACAAACTCCTTTCTCCCTCCTTTGCTTGCACACCCACACTAAGACCTGCCACTATCTAGCCCTGAATCTATGTAGCAGCTCACAATCTCGAATTAGAATCACTAGCAAAACCTTTGCAGTAGCAATCTCTGATTGACAAGCATTTGATCCATCTGATACATTTTTCATTTCCCTTCAAGTGCACCACATCTCCCCTACCTTTGATCTAATCTGTGTTCAAGAGAATCTACTGCAGAATCAAGTGTGATTTCTAAATCTTTAATAGCTTGAAGCAAAGTAGGTTTTCGAATCACAATTAAACTGCTGTTCAAAATGGTATCTAAAGTATCAGAAGCTCCTCCTACTGGACTAATGTTTCTGATGCAAAGATATGCAATCCTTCTTTAAGTCCCCCTTCTCTCCATGATCACTACATCATCTTCTCTCCCTCATAAATAAAATAAATTCCTGTTCAAGCCATTCTTTGGAAAGGCCTCTATCCTTTTCATTTTTAGAAACCTTAAAATTTACATGTGAATTTTATATAAATACACATATAATGGGTTCCAGTGCATGACTAAGGCTCCAAGGGACTATGGTAATACAAATAAAATAAATAAATAATGTAAACATATGCACATAGACATAACATATACATGATACAGAGCAATAAATGAAACAATTTACCTGTCTGGTTCAAACTGTAGGATTAAGCTCAATCCACTCAAAATCAATAAAATAAAATAAAATCAGTGCATTAGGAGAATTTCCTGTGGGCTCTAAATTCAGGATGCATTCTCAGTTATATTGTATAGCATATCAGTGAAACCTACCCACACCACAGTTAGAGGCCAAAACCACATAAAAATCACTGACCTTCTTACACTCAACTGCATGTATCCTTAAACAGAGACTCAAATTATATAGAAAAACAATACTGATTCCAATGAAACTACTCACATGAAGATAAGTGTTCGAAAGGAGCGCCCTATTAAAATCAATCACAAAAAAGCATCTACTACAGTAATAGCTAAACATGAAGTTTTGACTGTTTGAACAAATAAGCCAAAGCATATTATACTCTAAATTCTGCCAAAAGCAGATCCAGGGGAGTCTTTCAAACTAAGCAATTAACAAAACAAAAGCAAAAATCATGAAGAAAAGAAATGCCAGGGAACACAATGCAAAGCAACTCAGTAGAAGTTGCAATGTTAAAGTTTTTCAAAGCAACAACATCAGGGGGCAGGTCCTCAATTTATGTAAGTTCATAACTCTACTACAGTCAATGGCACCTGGATTACACCAATTGAGGACCTGCACCAGGGTCTGGGTCTTATACTTGAGAGAAGACCACCAGCAAGGTGGTATTCAAAAGGTTCAAACTGAGTTTTATTAAAAATTGCTAGATCCCACTGATATAGATCAACTGGAGCTGTGACACCTGTCCTCAGTGGTTCAGGAGCCAAATTATAATCAACATTAACCAAAAGAGCCACAGTAGTGTGAATTCATTGTTTCATTTACTACATATTCATATTTAAACAGTATGACAAGGGAAATATCTATCTATATCGATATGTTTTCTCACAGCAAAATGGCTGACCAAGTAGTATTATTTTATCAAATACAATTGGTTAATAACATCATAAAATCATCCTGATTGGTTAATAATTAAATCACACAGTGTTTTAGTATCATGTGCTCCAAAGTGTGCAGAAGACACATTAAAGAGCCACTTGCAGCTCACGAGTCTCAGTCGGAGTATAACTGAACTGGAGACTGTTCCAGAGAGCAAAACCATCCTAAGAACTAAAAACCATCCCTCCGACAATACCCCGAAACACTCTCTTGTATATTTTAGGGCTGGCTACCACAGACCTTTTAGGAACAGCAACCTAGGGAATGATGAAAATGGCTTTCCTTTAAATGATAAGAGTTGTTATTTATCTAGGCTGACCATATTTCCTTGTGACAAAAACGGGACATTGGGATGGCAAAAACGGGACGGGGTTATAACTCCCTTCAGACCCCAAATATAACCCTACAACGCCCCCCCCCCCATATCCATAAAGTCACCAATACCCAACCCTCACATAACCACCTCCAGGCCCCCCAACACCATCCCACTACCAACCCCCCATCCCCTTACACCCACACAGCCTTCCCTACCCAACCTCTCCCCATAGCCCCCCACTAGCAACCAATACACCCTCCAGACCCCCCCAATGGCCTCAAAACACAGCCCCACCCCCCCACATCCTCCCACCTCCCCCATGACCCCCCAGCTCATCCCACCTCTGCAGGCCCCGCCGCTGCGCCCCCCTCCCCAGCCACCACCTGTGCTGGGCTCCGTGTTTCCTCCACGTGGGGGGGGGCGGGGAGAGCGAGGCACCAGGCAGCCCCTGCCCGGCCAGCAGCTCCACTCTGCCCGCCGCCACTGAGCCCCCCTCCCCAGCCCCTACCTACGCTGGGCTCCGTGTTTCCTCCACGTGGGGGGGAGGGGCGGGGGGAGCAAGGCACCAGGCAGCCCCTGCCCGGCCAGCAGCTCCACTCTGCCCGCCGCCGCTGAGCCCCCCTCCCCAGCCCCTACCTACGCTGGGCTCCGTGTTTCCTCCACGTGGGGGGGGGGCGGGGGGAGCAAGGCAGCAGGCAGCCCCTGCCCAGCCAGCAGCTCCACTCTGCCCACTGTCGCTGAGCCCCCCTCCCCAGCCCCTACCTACGCTGGGCTCAGTGTTTCCTCCATGGGGGGGGGGGCGGGGAGCGAGGCACCAGGCAGCCCCTGCCCAGCCAGGAGCTCCACTCTGCCGTTGCGCCGGGCTCAGCTGTAACCGGCTCGCGCGACACATGGGGGCGGCCCAGCCAATTGCGCCGCGCAGGCTCTGCAGTGGATGTGGCGGAGGGGAGGGGGGAGCAGGCCGGGGAGGGGAAGGGACTGAAGGGCTGCGGGAGGAGGCGGGACCCGGCCCTGGGTCCCTGAAATAAGACGCGCCCCGTTTTTTTTTACGAAAAATGGGACAAATTTGATATTTTTATTAAAGAGATGGGACAGTCAGAAAATATGTAAAAAACGGGACTGTCCCGTTCAAAACGGGACGTATGGTCAGCCTATATTTATCCCTTTAGCTTGACTGCTAACAATGCCTTTGCAAATTTAAAGCTGAGTTCTATTTTCATATCACATTTTTCTCCACTTGTGCATCCTATCTCCAATTCCATCTCCCACCGGGCTAGGAGATCTTTGGAACAATTGCCTAGCCTGTTATGTATCTTCTCTATAGATACGTAGTACACTTAAGCTATTCAGCCTGATCTACTGATCATGCAAGTTAATTTAAAGACTTCCATTGATTTCAGCTGGGCATTGTATCAGGCCCTTTAAATAGAGAGTTTCTTGTGAGTGATTTTGGCTTCTACTTACATGTTAGAACAATCAAAAAAAAATTGTTGAGCCATTACTTTTGGAGACACTTTATATAGACTTTTGTAGACACTTTGTAGACTGTTTTTAATAGGGTACAGTTCTCATAAAGTCAAAGTGGTTCTGTCTACTGTATCACTCATGCACATTGAGATGACGATCACTGAAAATATATCTGAGTGGGAATTAAAATAGCTTTGGATTTTACAATAACTATTGCTGGAGATAATTTATAAGAAATAGAAAAATACTAGGTAAGGTCTTCTTTTCTTTTTTACGCTAATGAAATTTAAATTTGCCCCCTTACCAGAAAATGTGCTTAGCTAGTCTTTTCTCTCCCAAGAAGAATATGCTTTTATTGCTTGAGGGGAAGAATTCTTTTTTCATAGTTGAGATTTCTTCCACCTTCTTCTTCCATACCCAGTATGTCAAGAAAAGTTAAAGTCAATGGATGTCATAAGAAGAACAGAGAAACAAATGTCTGCCAGTTATTTATAAGTCGAATACATATATAATACTAACAATGTCTAGGTAGCACATCACTCACATACCTATAAATATGCTCCACAGCTAATGTTTTTTTTCTTTTAATTTAAAACTAACTTATAAAAACCCTAGAAAATAAAAATACAAAAATAAGTGCTAAAACATACAGTTATGAACTGGGGAAACCTATGTGAACTAATTTAACTACAGTGATGATACATGAGAGAATGATTTATCTTTACAGAAATTATCTCCAACAGGACTGAGCTATAGACTATTCACTGAATTCAATCTTTCCTTCAAAATTATGTCCAAGGTCCACTTGCTCTAAAGGGGCTGCCCATCCCTCCCACCCCACCTGCCTCCCTTCCCCTCTATTCGGCACTGGTGAAACCACATCTGGAATATAGTGTCTAGTTTTGGACCCCTCTCCACATACACAGTGCAGAAAGGATGTGGACAAATTGGAGAGAGTCCAGTGGAAGAAACAAAAATGATTAGGGGGCTGGGGTACATGACTTATGAGGAAAGACTGAGGGAACTGGGCTTAGTTATTCTGCAGAAGAGTGAGGGGGGATTTGATAGCTGCTTTCAACTATCTGAAGGGGGATTCCATAGAGGATGGAGCTAGTCTGTGCTCCGTGGTAGCAGATGACAGAACAAGAAGTAATAGTCTCAAGTTGCAGTACAGGAAGTTTAGGTTGGATATTAAGAAAAACTATTTCAACAGGAGGGTGGTGAAGCACTGAGATGGGTTACCTAGGGAGGTGGTGGAATGTCCATCCTCAGAGGTTTTTAAGGCCTGGCTTGACAAAGCCTGGCTGGGATAATTTAGTTGATGTTGGTCCTACTTTGAACAGGGGGTTGGACTAGATGACCTCCTGAGGTCTCTTCCAACCCTAATATTCTATGATTCTATGACATGCATTTAAGAGAATTCCTTGCAGTTACGGTATCTGTATTTTAGGGACTGCTCATCAATACAACTTGATAAGCACATTCCTGACCTTTTGAAACTTATTACAAATGTTGATTTTCTGTAAGACTGAGTGATTTCTTTCTTTTTGATTTTGTAAATAGTTATTAGGGAAAATGCCACTGGCTATGTTTAGAGAATTATTAGTTTTCCCTCTCATTGTCAAAGGGTGAAATCTCTGCCTGCTTTATATTGTGGGGGATTAAGAACACAAGATCCATGTCAGGCTGTGCCATTTATAAAAAACTATGGATTAAAACTACATTAAGCTTTAAGGAGCTATTACTTTGTCCTTTCCTTCCTTCAAAAAGGTCTCCTAGAGAGAATTGAAGGCCAAGGAACAAAGAAATTCATCAATGAAATCAGCACTTTCTGTGAATAGTCTAATACAACATAGCACTGGCAAGATTAGCCTTTCCCTTTTTTAATTCTTTCCTTCCATGCTTCCCTTTTGCAGCCACTGCAAGAGAGGCCATCTGTGATGATGATCACATGCATATGCAGGTCCTATTTTCACTTAACCCACTCTAAACAAGACTCCAGACATTAAGACCAACTGATCTCACCCCTACTGGGATCGGCTTTGTTCACACAAAACTCTATTCTCAAAGCTAGCCAGCTCTCTTGGCTTCTAGTCTGTTGATCCAGATAACTTCCCACATGCATAGTCATTCCTCATTAGAGTTTATGGTTACTGTTTATATTACACACATACAAGCCCCTACAAGAAACCTATTGCGCGCACACACACACACACACACACGACTTAATACAATTAATAAAATTTTCATTAAATATGGAACTCAATAGTAACAATAATCTGTGCTTAAAAGATTACTCTGAGCTGAACATTCTTCATCTTAATAGAAGAAAATGATACGAGAAATCAAACTTGTCCTAAAGAAATCAAAAGGGAGATGAATGCAGGGTAGAAGCTGCTTCTGACCAGCTGTCGGAAATACAAGCAGCAATGAAAACGCTGACAAAAAAAAAAAAAAAGAATTTACAGGATTGTATCCATTACAGTTTGTTCAACTATGGATACCCTTGCTGCAAACCACAATAAGAATGATTTTCTTGTTGTGCCCTGAAAGACACTTACTACATTGTCCGCAGATAGTGACATGTGAGGTGTCATTAGAGGAAATTTTGGAACAAATTGATAAACTAAACAGTAATAAGTCTCCAGGACCTGATGGTATTCATGCAAGAGTTCTGAATGAACTCAAATGTGAAATTTCAGACTACTAATTGCAGTCTATAATCTATAATTTAAATCAGTTTCTGTACCAAATGATTGGAGGATAGCTAATATGACACCAATTTTTAAAAAGGGTTCCAGAGGTTACCCTGGCAACTATAGGTCAGTAAGTCTAACTTCAGTACCAGGAAAACTGGTTGAAACTATCATAAAGAACAGAATAGCCAGACACATAGAGGAACATAATTTGTTGGGAAATAGTCAACATGGCTTTTGGCTACAGCTAAACCACTCTGACTCAAGCCTGATCCTGTCTGATCTCAGAAGCTAAGCAGGGTCGGGCCAGGCTAGTACTTGGATGGGAGACCTCCTTGGAACACTAGGTGCTGTAGGCTTCACACCTGGCAGTAGGTATAAAACTGCCTCCAATGACAGATGGCACGACACATCGGTTGGAGTATACCCCCCGGTCTTATCACTGGTTCTGTCCAGTCTCCCAGCGGATCCTGCCATGGTGCGTGAATAACGCTAAGAAAAACAACAACAGTCAACATGGTTTTTGTAAAGGGAAATAATTCCTCACTAATCTACTAGAATTCTTTGAGGGGGTCAACAAGCAGGCGGACAAAGGAGATTCAGTGGATATAGTGCATTTAGATTTTCAGAAAGCCTTTGACAAGGTTCCTCACCAAAGGCTGTTAAGCAAAATAAGCAGTCATGGGATAAGAGGGAAGGTTCTGTCATGGATTAAACTGGTTAAAATATAAGAAACAAGGGGTAGGAATAAATGGTCACTTTTCAGAATGGGGAGAGATAAATAGTGGTGTCCCCCCAGGGATCTGTACTGAGCCCTGTCCTATTTAACATATTCATAAATGATCTGGAAAAAGTGGTAAACAGTGAGGTGGCAAAATTTGCAGATGATACAAAACTACTCAAGATAGCTACGTCCCAGGCAGACTGCGAAGAGCTACAAAAGGATCTTACAAAACTGGGTGACTTTGGGCAACAAAATAGCAAATAAAATTTAATGTTGATAAATGCAAACTAATGCACATTGGAAAACATAATCCTAACTATACATATACAATGATGGGGTCTAAATTAGCTGTTACCACTCAACAAAGAGATCTTGGAGTCATCGTGGATAGTTCTCTGAAATCATCCACTCAATATGCAGCAGCAGTAAAAAAAGTGAACAGAATGTGGGGAATCATTAAGAAAGGAATAGATAAGACAGAAAATATCATGTTGCTTCTATATTAATCCATATGTCCACATCTTGAATACTTCATGCATATGTGGTTGCCCCATCTCTAAAAAGATATATTGGAACTGGAAAAGGTTCAGAAAAGGTAAAAAAAAAATATTAGCGGTTTAGAATGGCTTCTGTATGAGGAGAGATAAATAAGACTGGGACTTTTCAGCTTGGAAAAGAGGTGACTAAGGGGGAATATGAGAGAGGTCTATAAAATCATGAGTAATATAGAGAAAGTAAATAAGGAAGTGTTATTTACTCCTTCTCATAATAGAAGAACAAGGGCCCACCAAATGAAATTAATAGGTAGCAGGTTTAAAACAAACACGAGAAAGTCTTTTTTTCATGCAATGCACTGTCAACCTCTGGAACTCCTTGCAGGTTATTTTGACTATAGAGCCAACTGTAAATGCTTGTACTTGGATGGAGTTGTGCCTCTGCATCTACATCCCCTAAAGTACTGCTATTCTTCTATCTTCCACACTCTCTCTCTCTCATTGTATTCAGGACCACAGCATCTCACTCCCTCCATAGAAAACCCCCATGACAAAGCAATTACAGAGGAGAAAAACATTGGAAGAATCCCTTAATGAAATTTCTTCCCTATCTTTCCAGAGGAGGGACTGGGATTACTGGTCCAAGCTGCTGGTGGCTCCTCCCTCCCCATAGTTCCAAAGGAGCTATATCATTAATGAATAACTCTAGCTTCCACTGCCCCAGGATACTTTTTATGGAGAAGGTTATGAAGAAAACAAGGTTTTCCCTTGGCCTTATTACCTTTCTTAAGTAAGATCTGTGGAACTGGTGAAGGATGAGTTGCTTCTCCTGCCTTGACACAACATGAGGTTGTCTAGGCTGCCCAGTGTCTGGCTAGTACCTCCTCATGGTGTTTCTCTCACATGGTCTGGAAGTGGGCCACTGCAAGCAGGATGGAAATGTGTGCACTGGGAGGAGGGGAACAGCTGCATGTGGAGAGTCCCCTATATAAGTGGGTCTTGGACTCACATTTGGGTCTTCTGCTTTTAACCACAGGCAAGGAAAATATTGAAACATCAAGCTATAACAAAGTCTGGTGGTTCATCTGATAAAAATACATCTCTGTGTATGCAAGTGGGAACAGTGGATAGTCTTTTAAGGCCCTCCACCCTGTCTCTACCACAATATACTGATCCTGATTTCCAAAAGCTAGTGGAAAATAATCTATTGTAGAACAATGCAACAGTGAAGCTCTTCTTTTATTTAATACATGAACCCCAGCTTCACAATCTACTTATTGGAACTGAGAAAGCCAATGTGCAGCAAACTTTGTCTATTGACCTGTCTGTGAAAATCCTCCACTTGGAACATAACAAAATATTAATTAAGAACATAAGAACAGCCATGCTGGGTCAAACCAAAGGTCCATCTAGCCCAGTATCCTGTCTTCTGACAGTGGCCATTGCTAGGTGCCCCTCGGGGAACGAACAGAACAGATAATCACCAAGTGATCCATCCCCTGTAGTTAGGCTGACCATACGTCCCGTTTTGAACGAGACAGTCCCGTTTTTTTAATGTTTTTTAACCGTCCCGTCTTTTTGTCCAAAATATCAATTTTGTCCCGTTTTTGGGGCAGGACTCATAAAACGTGGACTCATAAAACAGGACTCATAAAACATGGAGTCATAAAACGTCGTCCCCCCCCGCCGCCGCCGGCGGCTCGCTCGGCCCCCGGCTGCGGCTCCTGACAGCTCCGATCTGCCGCCTCCTCCAGCCCGCCGCCCACTGCCGCCTCCTCCTCTCTATTCCTCCTTCCCTCCCTTCTCTCCATCCCCCTTCTCCATCCCTCCCTTCCTCCCTGCTCTCTCCCTCCGTCCACTGCCTCCTCTCACTCCCTCCATCCCTTCTCTCTATCCCCTTCTTCATCCCTCCATCCCTTCCTTCCTCCCTTCTCTCTATCCCTCCATCCCTCTCTTCCTTCTCTCTATACCCTTCTCCATTCCTCCCTTCCTCCCTTCTCTCTCTCCCTCCATCCACTGCCTCCTCTTCCATCTCCCTTCTCTCCATCCCTCCTCCTCGCTGTCCCTTGCCTCCTCCATCCCCCCTGCTCCCTACCCCCATCTCTTCTCTCATCCATCCATCCTCTCCCTTTCTCACCTTCATGCCTTCTCTACCTCCGTCCCCTCCATCTTCATCCCTCATCCCCCCTTCTCTCTCTCTCCCTCCATCCTCTTCATCCCTGTTCTGCTTATTCCTCCATCCATCCCCCCAAGCCCCCTCTGCTCCCCCCCCGCCCGGTGCTGGGAGGGCCCAGGTGGGGCCATGCCCCCCCCACACCCTGTCCCGTTTTTGCCCTCCCAATGTCCTGTTTTTGTCTAAAGGAAATATGGTCAGCCTACCTGTAGTCCACTCCCAGATTGTGGAAACAGAGGTTGGGGATACTGTTCCTGTCCATCCTGGCTAATAGCCATTGATGGACCTATACTCCATGAATTTATCTAGTTATTTTTGAACCCTGTTATATTCTTGGCCTTCACAACACTTTTATGCTCTAGCTGATCCACATTCTATATGTTAAAAAAATCACTAGGTGGGGAAGAAGTAAAATATAGTTTGCAACAGCCTATGCCATATTGTTTTAGAATCACAGTAGAGAGGTGTTAGGGGCTCAGTTCTGACATTAAACACCAGTGCAAATCAGGAGCAACTCCAGTAAGTCAGTGGAGTTACTAGTGCAAGTGTGCTCAGAATGCTGCTTGCTACGCACAGACATTCATGTGTTGCTACAAAATCTCTAATTAAAAAAAAACACATTAAGGAGTTCAGACTGATGATAGGTAGGGACTTGCACAAGGACATAAACTAAATGCAAGTTGTCAAAATTAAGGCTGACATTTAATTCACCCTATTAATATCCCATGACAGGTCTTAATGTCTGTCTCAGCATCCAATATTCTGCAGCTCCCTGATTGAGGATTATAGAAATTGCAATGCATGGGCGCAACTAAGTCACTTCAGATCATATATATGAATATGAGAGAGAAGGTCACATGTGTAGTACAAATTACTACATACATGTTCTATACTGCAGAAATATCATACAAGGCAATTAGGTTAACTTCATAAGCGAACAGAAACCCAACTGCTATTATAAGCTCACATAAATTCTGCAGCATCTGACTAAGAGGAATGAGGTAATCTCCAGGCAGAGTTAACGACATTAAGAATATATAAGCCTCTGATCCACATTTCAGACCAGTATTTTATTTTATTATAATCAGAATAAATGGGTTCACACTTCCCTTCAGTACAGGGCACTTTTAAATTTATGCATAAATCTTTCCAAAAGAGGACAGCTAACACTTCATTTGTCCATGATATTTGGTTCACAAGAATGTAAGGTTAATATAATGCCTAGTTTTTATGCTGATGCAGAAGATGCCCGCAAGAAAGTAGCATTAGATTATGGAAATTCTGTAGGAGAGTTTGTTTTCAACAACTTCTTATGAGAATTCAAGCATCTCTTATCTACCACTTATCTTGAGGAATAATCCTCACCTCAGAAGAAAATATCTCTTGAGAAAATTAGTAAAAATAATGGAAATGGTAAGTTCTGTTGCGAGCTGACTCAAAAACAAAACAGCTCTCTCCTCCCATTCCCCATGCATAATTCTTCATACAATATTTTACAATAGAACAATGTTAAAACTATGTGCAACACTGAAGAGTGTGGCAATGGTAATGTTAGTCATGTTGCCCAAAATACCGTAACCCTGCCCTCTGTGTATCTGAATTCAGCCTTTATTCACATACTATTTTTATAAATCTCCTGGGACTTCTCCTGCATTCTGTGAACAGATTGGAAAGTGCTCGGTGAGTGAGGCACCTATTCAATATTTATATTTTATCTTCACTGTTCAATGTGAGCATCATTAGCTGCCTCTCATCCAATCTTTATGGTAAATAAAGCAGGAGTTTTCTGGAATCCTACCTCACTAAAATACCCAGATTTAACATAGCTAAACCATGAATTAATTCTACTCTCACTCCACTCTTCCGTGCCACTTCCCGTAGCCCCCATTGGACCGGGATGGCGAACCACGGCCAGTAGGAGCCGCGGTCGGCGAAACGCCAGGTAAACAAAGCAGCGGGACCCGCTAAGGGTGCTTACCCTGAGGTACCACATGCCAACGTTGCTGATCCCTGGTGTAGACAGCTCCATGGAGCAGAGAAAGGGGTAAAGATACATCGCAGATGCTCAGCTGTATCTACCCCCCCCCCCGGAAGGGCTGATGGTCATAGTGTCTTATGGCCCCATTGGACACCTGTTCAGCCAACTGCTGTGTCTTCAGGATAGTGGACCATTTGGCTTCGTCCATGTTTCCTTGATAGAGCTCTGTCAGCTTGTGAGACCCCCCACTTAGGAGCATCAAGGAGGTAACCTCCACCCCATCTCTTTCCACTTTACTTTAAGTGGCATATGAATCCAGTCTGGATGGCCATCGAGAAGCTCAGAACCAACAGTTCCTCAGGAATGAAGCCCAGAATGAGTTCTAGAACGGCTCTAGAACTCAGGCTGAGTTCGTGGGTCAGGATTTTGCTCAGTATAGTTTTGTAAAAGTGTATTTACCATAACTCAGTAAAGGGAAGAATGACCTTAAGTGTTTAGTTATGTAACAGTGATGTAAATATGAAAAAAATAAGTTTACTAATCTAAGCACTGCTAAGCTATGGCAATAAATTCACAACAACAGAGCAGGAAACCAAACTACTAGAATCCATGTTAGAGCAATGACCAGTCATAGAACAACAGAATGTCACTGGAAATATACTATAAGGAAAAAATACATCTGTGAATACATAGGGCCATATCCTCAGATGTAATGGGACCACTTTGTGTATCACAGGGAGCAGAATCTGGATGTGGAGACTTCTCTAACCAAGGCCTGGAGCAGCCCAGGACCAGCCCAGTACCAAGAAAGTGGAAAGGTGAACGTGATCCCGTTTTTGCAATCTCCTCCATCTCTTTCCCACAGGACCCATTCTGTTTGGCCCTTACACAGCCAGAGACATGACCCACTGTGTTCACTTCTTCAAAAATACACTTCTCCATAACCATTAAAATGGTCCAATTAGGTTGAAGGATTTGTTGATAAGCTGGCCTGGAGAATAGATACTATTGTGATTGGCACTCTAAACTGAGATAGACTGATAAATGGACTAAGGCAAGCTCTCTCAGTGGCAGCAGCTATGTGTGCAAATGCACTAAACGGAACCATACCATGGCAATCACCATGGCAGCTAAGCGTTTTAATGCACTGGCACTAGACTAAACTGTTACCTACCATCACCTCTGTATGCTCAGGAAAGGCGAGAACAAAACTGCAAGGAGAAAACTGATTTGTTTCCTTTGTATTTACATGTAGATGTTTACACTACAAACTTCAGTTACTGAGGCCATGGTTAGACTGGCACTTTGCACCGCCAAAACCCTCCTTTAGCGCTATAATTTTCCTACCGAACACACTTCAAAGGGAGATTTAGCGCAATGACTCCCCTTTTACAGCGCAAGTGTTAAACCTCCTTTTCGAGAGGGATAAGCCTTTTTGCGCTAACGTTGTAGCGCAAGGATGGGAATGTGGACACCCATCGGATCTCTTGCATGCCTCCAAGCCATGGAAAGCTATCAGCAACCCATTGAGGGCCATCAGCAACCCATTGAGGGCCATCAGCAAGCCATTAAAGACAATGAACTTTCCATGTAAGGCAAATGACGTGAGGTTTTGTTTTTATAAAGGTGGAAGTAGCTTTGCAGTTTCTCTCTAACAACTAACACAGCAAATAACCAGTGAAAATGCTTGCAGAGGGAGCTGTGTGTCTGAAATAGACAGCCTGTCAGTTTTCGCTAAGGAAAAGTAACTGACAGCCAGATCTCATCTCCCTGTGAACAACTTCCCAGTTCCCCCTTGCCCCCCTCCTTTGCAAAACAATTTCACCCAGCTGAATGCTGGGATACCTGCCCTATCCCGCAACTGCTACTGCCGGCAGAAGCACCACAAATGTAGCCATTATTTTGCGCTACAAAGTTTCAATTTGTACAGTCTCTAGCGGGATACCAATTGCGCTACATTGGGAAGCGCTACAAATAAACACGCTACAATCTTCAGTCTAGCCATACCCTTATACAATGTGAATACACACAAACTCTCTCTCTCTACTTGCCCCCCTGGGACATTTTTCTCATTTCTCTTCAAGATTCACTTTCTTTCTCAACACTGCTGCCTGCTCACAGCCTTCTACAGTGATTCACCAATGACTAGGTGACTTATAATTTAATGAAAAACAAAAGTTGTCTGAATTTATCATCTTTAAGCATGAAGTCTAGAAGTCAAACATAGCCCTGCAATGGGAGGACGCTAGCTGACGTAGTGAATTCTGAGCCTAAGGCTCTCCAATGAGAGAGTACTGCACCTCTTAAGATGCCTATTCTCAGCCAGTGTAAATTTTTATAGCCCTAATGAAATCAATGAAGCTATGACACATTTACACTAGCTGCAGAATGGGATATGTCCATTGATGTTTAAATCTAGGAACTGGTTGCTTAAGCATCCCATCTGGTCTCAATTTCCCTAACAGATCTCAGAGAAATAGGCAGTCCCATATATAAATAGGAACTGTGCCATTTAAAGTTTTATAGAGCAAGGCCACTGTTTTGTGATTCTAAGGCCCATCACGTCAAGAGACTGAATATTGTACATAAGAAATAAAGAATCATTGTGTATTTTATTTCTGTACATAGGCCTGATACAGTAAATACCATAATTAGAAGCTGAATGTCTCCATCTGTTCACCTGTTATCATTTCTGACACTGAAACACATTGTATATGTTTCTAACTATCTACAGCGATGCATTTATTAAACAAGCGTTGCAAATACTTAACATTTCTTAGAGAAATCTCAAAAGAGTCCTGCTAGCTCAAAATGTAAAGGTCACTCCAGCTGTAAATTCTGACAGTGGAAGTTTCCAGATGGCAGTAGCCAATATCAAATAAATTTTAATTGGTTTAATTGACTTTCTTGTTTACTAATTGATAGGGTGATGTAGTTCATTTAAATTAACCTCAGTTACCACCATAATTAAGCAAAATTAAGCAACCCAGGGAAAATTTTAAAGAAGGGGGGGGGGAGGAATGTTTTGCATTTGACATGCTAGACCTGCTTGTCTCTGGCACTTTATGGGGACATTTTAATTTCTGTTCACTCAAAGCAGAAACAAAAGGTATCCTTGTTGACTAGGTTTAGCAGTGGAAAGAAGATGATACATACACACAGCATCATTTCATTACTGTACCATTTTAGAAGCACCAGGAATGGGGTGTGGGATGGTAAAAAGGACTACAGAGATAGAAATAAGAGGCTGACCCCAGTTTGCAGGGCTTCCCAGTTCTCTTAAATAGGAGGAATTGGGGGGCAGAAGGCTCAAACAGGGCAGTCCCAACACTACATGTCCTGATGTTCTAACAAGCTTTAAGGGCCATCCTTTCAGTACCAAGGAGCCAGTACACTGCTATAGCCATCCTTAGGAAGTACAATAAAGCCACAAAAGAGCTAGTAGTGGCTGCCCAATCCTGAGAGACAGGCAGCATTAATGAGGCTGCTAAAATCTTGACCCTGTGGCTGCTCTAAATTATGCCTCTGCTGCAATGGCCTCCAGAAATGATCATCTGTCAGTTGCAATGCTCCAATCATGTGTCGGACCATTTCTGACATACCCTACCTCAGGGGCCTGGGGGGGGGAGAGGGGCACAGAGCCAGCTACATCCTCTGGCTGTTTAAATCCGTCAGCAATAATAGTTAGATCATTTGCACCATTAAAACAACACTAAATGATTTAGGATTGAGCCAAATCTCCCCAACTTTGCCAAACGCAAGCTTTCATGAATCATGCACTGAGACCCTCAAACTTACAGTACTGGCTTAAAAATCATAGGATTTAAAAAGAAATAAATGCTGGGGTTTTGAGGCTTTCGGGTGAACCCTCATCCCATTTTCAATCTTTACTCTGAAACCAGGAGGTTGCTTTTTTAAAAACAAACAACAAGATCCTCGGGAAATAACATGCCTCAAAAAGATAGGGCTTTAAGAGAAAAATACTAAATATGGTAAGATTTATGCCCCCCCCCAAAAAAATAACGAAAGTTGGCAATACTATATCTACTGGAATATCCATGTTATGATTGGCCTCACCTCTCATCTACTCAAAACCTCTCAATGTAGTCTAAATGTATAATGCACCTATCAACGTTGTATCTGGACACTTATTAAATGGGGTTTGATACACCCCCACCCAATATACTGATTCCAACTGGAGCATTTCATTGACATCTTGGCACCCACAACTTACAAAAAGCAACTGGCGAGGCACCTTCCAGGAGCACCAAACTTGAATATGGCCACACTCTGCTCACCAGGGCTGTGCTCTTTTAACATTCCATCAGAGTCTTAAACCTTAAAGAGAAAGGGCGCTGAAAAAAATATAGCTTTGGCATCCCATCGAGTTTTTTGTGTAGACATTACATCCCACAAAAAGGGCTATGTTTACATTACTGTATACATTATAACTTCTACAGTGTTATAAGTTCAACTGCATAAATGCTAATAAGTGAATTTATTCCAGATTCTGTCTGGTACTGAACACCTCCAGACTGGGGGTAGGGGGAAGGTTGTGACTTTGTGTTTCCTCAACACTTCACATGACTGGTCTCCAGCATAACTGTAACCAGACTAGAGGTCTCAGGAACTGTTTTTTAGTGTCCTGTGCAATGAGAGATACAGCCTATGTCAAGGCCCAATTTAAAATACCTACAGGTAACAGTTTTTCAAATATAGACTTTTATTCTTTATGTAGTTCTATTTCTTATTTTCAACTAATGTCCCTGTAGCAAAAAAATTGGAGCTAATATTTAATGTCCTGACTGCCAAGCTGTCGTGCAGGGAAAGTACTTCCGGAGTGCATTAATTCCCTGATGGGGGAGAAATGACTGGACACAGCCTAAAGATATCCTTCCTCAGTCCCTCTGTATTTACAACATGCACAGATTTCCTATCTTTGAACAAACATTGACAAGACAGCAAAAACAGCAATGAAATATACAGCAAAAAATAACACTTTTAGAGCAACGATCACACAGTGTAGGTCTGAAACACACACTTGTCCCCATCTCTTGCACATAACCTGTGTGCCTCAACTGCACTCCAAACACATTACAGTTCTTTTCGCTGTTGCTCAGGGAGTATGTCTCCCTCAAAAACACCTAGCACATGGAATCACTATGTCTGTACATCTGGTTAACATATATTATAGCCAGTTTAATCATATTATTTTGAAAATATTTTTTTCTATTGTGCCAAAAAAATGAACAAGAGGGGTAACTTGTTTAATACTCCACTATACCATAGACTACAATGGGATGCACATTTCACCATCATTCAGCAATGATGGTACCTTAGTACATCTTTTTAAAATGTATTATTTTCTTGATTTCTTCACTTTTGTTACATGACAGTATCATGGGAGAACCTATTATTTAAGGAACATGGTACAACATAACACCATCTTGCAGAAAAGTGTCCATCATATGATTGATCTGTGACCAGGAATGATATTGTTGGTACTAGTACAAGAAACTAGTACACCTGATGTGTAACCAAGCAAAATGATTTACCGTAGCTTCTGAAGGGATTTTGTAGGAATTTTCTTGCTACTATTTGATCCAAGGTTATGTAAGTGTAAAACATGTCTCAGTGTTCTGGTAGATTTTTATCCAATGTCTTTTATTTAAACTTCGATACAAGAGTAAAGGAAGAATTCCATCTGATTTTACCATGACAGATGCTCAAGTCATATCATTCATTGCCAGGAACACCTATAACATCTCATCTGAATTCCACTAACAGTTTGTACAGAAGAACATTAAAGGACACAATTGTCAAAGATGACTTATGATATTGAGTGCCTCAATTTCTGGGTGCCCAACTTGAGATATCTTAACAGGGCCTAAAATGTACTCAGAACTTTTTTAAAATTAAGACTCCTTTAAAGTATGTAATATTGGGCACCCGAAAAACTGAGACACCTCAGAATCTTCAAAGTCATGGTCCGTTTTGTGTGTAAATTTATCTGCTATCCAACTGCTTTCTAATTTCTAATAACTATGTTTTATGCCTTCCATCTTTGCTTAATTTACTCTTTACACTTCCCCACCCATCTATGTATGTTCTTTTCTCACACTGTTCCTCTATTCTGCCACCTTATTCTGAAGTCTCATACCCCCAGGTGCAGTAATTCCATTTTATTAATTATTATGTATGTTAAGAAATGGCATTGTACAAGACATGAAAAACACAGACTAAAATAAGTCACTGCCTATCTGACCCACAGATTGACTGAATGCAAGTCATGGATGCAAAAATGTCTTGATGCTGCGTACAGAGGTAGCTCTCCTTTTCTCACTTCTTCCCACATTCCTCTATACTTCATCATTCGACACTATTTGCTCCTGCTCCTTCCTCATTCTTCAGTTCCCTTCCTCATTCAATTCCCTTTCATAATCATTTTTTAAAAAAACCTCCTTAATTCTTACATGTCAAACCTTTCCCCAGTCTGCTCTGCAACCTCTCTCTCCTTATCCTTTTCTACCACTTTTTTCTTCCCTCAGCTCAACCCTTGTTTTCTTATTCTCAATACCTCTCTCTGGACACTAAGATTGCCACAATTCCTTCCAATTCCCTGTCACCCCTTCTTGTCTTTCCAAGCCCTTCCCTGGCTAAGGATAGAAGTGGAAACACAAATCATTGTTTTTACATTCCTCCTTGCCCTCCCTGCCCAACAAAGTCTTACAATACCTCTATCATTCCTCAGCCATCTAGCACCCATCCACATACATCTCCCATCCTCCTATTATATTCTCTTATGATCCCCTTTATTTTAGCCACTGGTGATTGATTTTCTATGCTAAAACCTCTCCTCTTTGGAGGTCCTTAATTCCTTCACCCTCTACTCTTTTCTACTGACTTCTTACTTGACACCTTGGGTGAAATCCTGGCCAAAGTGAAATCAATGGCAAAACTCCCATTGATTTCAATAGGGCCAGGATTTTATCCCTCGAGTCAAGACTTTGTTTATGTCAGGTATGAATTTGGTCCTTTAACTTGATGTTTAATATCATAGATAGTGGAGGTTCATCATTTTATGCAAATAATATTCATAAATAAATACCTTTCAGAAATGTTTAAGGATCCATGTATCTACTCTTCCTGGTTCAACTGATCAAGTAAATGTATAGTTTTGTCTCACCTCCTTTCAGTTAAATATTTCAAAGAAAAAAGTGTTTTTCTTGTGAAGAGAAGTTTCACTGAACATGGAATTGCTTATTTTTCCTCCTTTAACTCAGACTCCCTGTTTGCTTACGTGGTCCAAAATTTTTACGACATCCTGATCCTGAACTTCTCTTATTTACTTTAGTATGCCCCAAAATTTGTCACAATCTCCATGACTACCTTACATACATCACAGACTTATCAATTAATTGTTCGGCACCCTTCAATGTTATCAGTCTTTCCTGTGCTGTGTTATCCCCCTTCACTCTCCCGACACCTGCTTATAACTTGTAATGACAGCTTTAATGAATCAGCACTTGAATCCATCCATCATACATACATCCAGGCATGACAATGCAAATACAAACCATGACATCACACTCATTATATCTGGTACCAAAATGTTCCTTCTATAAGAAGGCTGTGAGAACATTCACGAACAGAAATATCCAATTTCCACCCTATTCTTCATCATTTACTCTCATTTTGCTTCCTTAAACTAGAATGATAATACCAATAATGATGAAGTCAATACTAATGTTATTGATACAAAATCTACCAGGGACATAAGTGCTTGACAGGACACGAGCTCTGCACCTGCTCCCATTAATTTCAGTGGAAGCAGGATTGAGACTATTAAAGATAAAAATCTGTTCAGATCTCCATGACAGATAATCTCCACTCCAGTTTCCTGCAGAATTCAGCTGAAGAATTTACTCTAATGTATTAAATCGGAGTGGCTCGCTGAATTGTTTTCATAGAGGAGCTCAAGGTTATTAGGTATCAGTTCAAAGAAAAACCTCACATCAGTCACAAAGCAGGAACAGACAACTTGGAGTTAAAAAATAAAACAGCTGTTCAATATCATTTCAAGGAGTAGTTTTGTACCATAATTAAATTTGTCCACTCTCAATAAAGTGAGATAAATGAGCTTCTGTTCCAAACTCAGTATTTTCTTTAGTTATAAATGCATTCCCTATTTTGGGGGAGGGGATCATACAGCCTTTGCCCCCCCCCCCTCCGCCCAAAAAAAAACCAGTCATCTATTCCTGGGCAAGATTCACCCAATCTTCTTGAAAGAGGCTCTACAAAGTAACCCTATTATTGTATTTATACTTTTTCAGACACTTATTTCATAAGTCAATTTACATCTATCTTGTTGCATACTGAGTGAAACCCTGATGTGGGCCAAGTTAAAACCTCAGTGAGGTTGATGGGCATGAAAGCACCTTTCCATTAACATAACTTTAAGGATAAGTTAATCACCACCCAATTTAAGACAAAAGGATCATGCAAATCCACCCAGGAGTTTGGACAGAGGGACAATTACTGAGTATCATTATGTGCATGGGTAGCACAGAGGCAAGCAGAAAAATCAAGCCACAGCCTGTAAGCCCAATGTAACCCCAGAGAAACCTGGGTCACAATATTGCGTCAAAGAAGATACCAAATCATCATCAATTTCTACTTCCAACTGGAACATCCCATGTGCCCCTTTGACTAGCTGCTCAGGTCAAAAAGGGGTAATGGTATTTTTCAAGCACAGTTACCTTTAATTCTTATTATTTATATTGCAGTAGCACTGAAAGGCTTTAATCAGATTGGGACAGCATTGTGCTAAATACTGCACAAACATATAGTAAATACCATTCCCTGCCTCCAAAAGCTGATAGCCTAAAAAAAGAAGACTTGGACATAACAGGTGAATGAAACAAACAAGTGGTTGAAGAGGGGAGGGGATAGAGAAGAATGCTGGTGTAAACAAATATAGGAAACTTCAGTCTGTACTAACTTTGTGCACAATTCACATCATTCTTCAATCATCTTCCATAAAGTATGCTATTGCTGATCTTTTAGGACCTAGTCTGAAGCACATCCAAGTCTATGGGAGTCTTTCAATTTACTCCAATGAACTTTGGATCAGGCCCTTTACCTTTTATCATTAATGCAAAGTAATTATGCACAAGGAATAAAATGGTTCGTCTATGCGTAGTCAAAGCACTAGGATTGCAATTAAAGTTTGGAATTTCTTTTTACAGCTTCAGGATTGGATATTCCAATGTAATGTATACATGTTATACATGCAAGTGCATATATGAATATAAACCGATCACAAAGTTTAAAATATTATTTAAAAATGTTAGCATAGGGCACATATATATATTGCTATGTTAATGATAAACATGTGTATGTCTTTGCTTTATCCATACAATCCTAAAAGTGTTCCACTCCTACTAGAAAAGCCACAGTTTTACACCCACAATACCTGTCTTATACAATTTTGACTATCATCCTCTGAAATCTAGTTCTGTTCTAGGCACACTGGAAATTTTTCAAGTGTTTCTGGTTATGAACATTGTTTTTAACATGAAGACCAATCGTGACACATGAATATGCTTCTGAATATTCCATCCAGCATTCCTCCTAGATGTTTTTCATCTTTGTCCCCATTAAGCCTCACATAAATTGGCAGAAACAGGAGGGTGCCTGGTAACTTGGGGAAATAGAGCATATTCCTGTCCTGTTCGAAATTTACAACCTGCCAAACTGCTGAGCCTTGACATACTTTATTCTGCTATGTGGAAAAAGCCATTTTTCTTTTAAAAGTTGGGGTAGTAGAGGTGCAGGTATAACCCAAGGAAAAAAATACACTGAATCACACCTCCTTTTTAATTACTTTCATTATTTATACCATATGTGGTCAGGATCATGACATTTGAAGTTTTATTATGGAAAAAGAAGAAACAAATGGCACCAGCATATATTTTTGCAGTTATGAGACAATACTTCAAAAGCTCCAAAGCCAGCATCTTTACCCACTGAAAGGCAAGGCAAAGGTTCATCTGACATGGCAAGATTTTTTGTCTAGCACAAACCACAGTGTTATTCCTGGAAGACCTTAGTAAAAAATCTGTTCTAACACAATTGCTTGTGTGGATCCAAAATTAGGCCAGCTAGTCTCACAAATGAATAATTTGGAGGCATAAGTGGTAGTGGTGGGTAGAGTGTGATGGTGATGGGGAGAAAATTAGAAGCCCATAACAGCAAACAATAATCACGTATCATATTCCTCAGATGATTCTGAACAAAAGAGAACTCGATAATTAAAGACAAGGTTTAAAACATAAACCACATTCTCTCATGATCATGGAATTATAATTGTGGCTTTGCTAACTAGTAAAGAGGACAGGGACCCAGTTTCTAAAGCTAATGAGTGGTGAAAATACTGCAATTAGACACAAGAAAACTATCTATTTTCTAAGAAATGTGCGTCTAGACCTGCATTTTATGCTTGCCACAAAAATGGGTCTCTTGGATAGCAGTACAGTTATACTAGCAATAGACCATTTAGTAGGAAAACCCTGAGAGAATGTACTTTTCCACAGGGAAAACAAGCAGGAATTAATTCAAGAAACTGGAGGAAAAAGCAACATAGTGAATTTTCGTTTTAAAATAACTGATATAAAAATCATAAATGGGAAAATAAAGGAACTATATTTCAGTTCTAGCTACCCTCTCAAGGCATGGCCCCATTTGAAAAATATCCAGTCTAAACTAAAACTGAACTGGTGTCCAAAATTTGTCCCTGCAAAAATAAAAGAAAAATATCCTAGTGTAATATTTTTGGGGAGTACATAAGCAGAATGATGCCTAGATTGGAGCAAGCAACCTACATATAAGGACATGGCAGATTCTGATTCCGACCTTCCTATAGCTCTTTAAGGATGAGTAACTCCATATTTAGAATACTTACTGATTCTGTTAAAGTTAGAGTCCTTTTTGTTTTGTTTATTTAATTACTGGTATAATCATTGCATCGTCTTGAACCCGTAAATTTCAGCTTTAATACATTTAGAATGGGAATGTCATTACTGATTTCTATGATTAGATATCTAGATGAAGAGGTTCCTTAATAAAATATACACATCTCAAATTATTATTTCTGTCAAACTCTAGGATTAGTCTTTCACTTCCGCACATCAAGAGGACAGAATATATAATACCGACGGTATTGTTTGGTTTACAGTTTTTATTATTATTTTTCTCTATATATGGCTCTGAGATTTGATCTGATTCTCTCTTTAAACTTTAAGAAACACAGAGGAGGTAAGATAAAAGGGTGATTTAACACTGAATGAGGTACTTTCAGTAACATATCTGGGAATTATATTAGATGTTCATGTGGAGCTTGGTTCCGCAAGATGTCAAATACCTATAGCCATAGAAACCCTGGCAGGACTGGTTTCACACAGTCCCTTTCAAGAACTGATACCATTTCCCAACTAGATGGTTTACATTTTCTATGATGTGCCCTAAGCATATTAAGAAAGTTAGTCTTTTATGTACTTTGAAATGCCACATCTTTCAACACACTTATGGGGCTTCAAATGTCACTGATTTATATTTGTAAAAAAGCTACCAATTACAGAAATTGAACACAGTTATAAACGACACATGTAGGGAAATAGAACCCTTGTCCTATCCATACAGCAAAATACCCCTAACAAGAGAGACCCACATACTGATTAAGCCCTTAATTAAATTAGAACGGTTATGACTGTATACAAAGAACCAGAAGAAATCTTCCCTATATACATAAAATTAATTTAACATACTTTTCATCCCTTTAACAATACATTTTAGATTTAATTTATTAAGGACTGGCTGACAGCATGATATTTGGGTAAGACCTAAGATTCATAAAACTGGGGATAAGTGTCCTGTCTTTTGGGGTGGGTGAATTTCACATATGGTGAATCAGGTTTTCAGTACCCCTCTCTACACTAGACTTGGTTGTCTAGATGGGAGCCAAGAGCCCATAGGAGACAGTATTGGCTTCTTGTTAACCAGTATGGTAGTACAGAAGCTCTTTTTATTGTCTTGGTAAATATAATTATAGAATAAACCAGCAATTTAAGGGATTATCTGCCCTGAGTGTGGCATTCTTAATGTGACCCATCCAGCTACCTGGTCACAAACCCTATCAGTTAGTTTTAGTCAATGCTGTGTCTCTTCTTTTCATTCATATAGTTTGTAATACAGTCTTTGGAAACATTTCTTACTAATTTTGACCTTTCCTTGGAATATTAATTGTTTCTTGGTTTTGCTAGTTGAAGTGAAATCAGTGGGTTTATCATCACTTCCTTGTTTGTGCAGCAGTTAAATGTGATGCTACAGCACAGTTGCAAAGTTAACAAGAGTGATGAAGCCAAAGACAAAACACTTAAGCATCATGGGCCATACACCAATGTTACAAAATAAAACTATTCCTGAATTATATAGTGTTGGCAACTCTGTTAATTTTATTGGGACTCTCATGACATTTGGTGTTCTTCTTAAAACCCCAGCTCTTATGGTCAGCAAATTGAAGGAGAATCTTTTTTTTTTTTTAAAGTAAGTTTCTAGCCTTTGTGGATGCAGAGAAAAGCTTGAAACCATGGGTGCAGCCTAAAGACTCAGAAACCAGAAGGCAAAAATACTCTCCCCCAGTCTCATGATTTTAAGCAATATCATGATTTGTTGGAAGGCAAAACTCATGATTTTTGAACTGGGATTGACAATCCGATTATAAAATTTAGCAGATTATTGGACTTAATTAACTCAACCATGGCAAATCAGGAATATCTTCAGGCCTGGGCATGCATACAACCCCACCCCATCAATCAACATACTTGTATATTCTGAACCCTGCTGAGGCCTCCCCCCCCCCCCCCATACAGAAGGCTAAGAAACAGAGTATGCCCTACCTCCAAAACCAGGGTTGGATTAACCAACATGCACTTGGTACATTTGCACAGGGTCCCCATCTCAGGGGAGCCCCCTGATCATTGCAAAACAAAACAAGACAGACCAATACTGTGACCTTGCATGGCACATAGCTCTGAAAGTGATGAGCAATGGGCATGAGCAGAGCAGGCAGCCAGGATCAGGAGGATCCACCCTAACCTTGGACAGGAACAGAGCACTGACCTGGGAGGGGAAGTTGGTGAGTGGCCAGGAAGATGCTGTGAGCCATAGGTGAGGGGCTGGGAGCAAGATGTCAGTGGGGATGGGGAGACTGGGGAATGTTGAGGGTGAGTGGAGGATGTTTGGGTCCAGCATCTCATGGGACATTGGTGGGCAGTGAAGTTGGAGATGAGGATATTGGGGGTCTAGGTGCTGGGGCTGCAGTGAGCAAGATATACATTGGGATTGCTGGGTTGTGTGAGGGGGCTGTTAGTAAGTAGAAGATGGGGGGATATTGTTGGGTTATATGTGGGGGGAGGCTATGTTTGAGGCAGGGGCACATTAAGGGTGGGGAGCAGCCCAACTTCCTTAATGCACAGGACACCAAAATTCTTTAATCCAAGACCCACATTTGGTGGAGACAACTACATTGCTGTTCTCTCTCACCAGTTGATTCTCTGAATTCCACTTTTGCCCCACATTTTGGAGGGTCAGCGGGAGAGATTCTCACTCCTTCAGTACCTTCCGAAAGAAGGCCAGGGAGAAGTAGACCTCCTGTCTCTGCTACTTCTGAAATCATCCAGTGCCTGGGAACTGGCTGCACTACTTATTCAGCTGGTGTTGTACTTTGTCTGTAACTGTTTATCAAAGTGACTGACTGTGCAGCCCCATAATATCTGTTTGATGGGACTGTTCTTCTGGGTGGACATGAGCTCTGTTCAACCAGTGTGCTCTGGACATGAAGTGCTCTCAGAGACCTGCTGGGACCAAACACAACACACAAACACAACAGAATAAATGAGTCTTTCGGAAAGGAAATGATGCTTTTGGTGTCCTCTCTTCCACCAGTCCACATGCTACTTCCGGTGGGTTGTTGGCTTTGATTTGGACATGGAGATGTAGGCAAGACTTCTGTAGGGGTAAGAGTGGATTTGATTAGATGCCTTCTCTTTGACTGAGACTGGAGATGGCATGCTCGGGTGACCAGATAGCAAGTGTGAAAAATCAGGACAGGTGGTGTGGGATAATAGGCATCTATATAAGAAAAATCCCCAAATATTGAGACTGTCCCTATAAAATTGGGACATCTGGTCACCCTACAGCATGCACCCATTCTCTGCTTCAGTTCCAGGCACTCTTCAGGAAATTTTTTAATTATTTAAAACTTTATATAGGTTTCAGAAGAGGGTGAAAACACAGTGCATCACAGTTATTCACGAGGGGCCAGATTGTGCCTTGCTCTCACACACTGGTGTACGGGCAAGGAACGTCTTAGCTCTCAAGGGATTCGGGTTTTCCCCTGCATGTCCACTTCATAACTGCTCATCTCCACCCACAGAGTAGAACTGTTCAGCTGCACAGTGGCCATTCCACTGCCACAGAAACCTAAGATGCCAGTTCAGAAAAGCACATAAGTATGTGTTTAACTTTAAACAGGTGAATAATCCCACTAAAGTCAAAGGGACTAAACAGAGGTTTAAAGTTATGAATGTGCTTACATTCCTTGCTAAACTGGTTCCTTTATGAATTTCACCCTAATTATGAAAATAATTAGCACAATTAGATGTTAATGTATTCCATTTAATAGTTTAGATAAAGAAAATAATTCACTAAGCCATCAGTAAAACAACTGAACAGTCATTTTTTTTAGTCTGACACTGTCTCAGAGCATGATGGTTCAGTAATATATTTAGTTTATCAATTCCAATTAAGTTGTTATATGAAAGAAAGAGAAAGATTTGAACCTACTGATCTGTCTACATAAGCTCCAGGGAAACCAGTTCAAGTCCATCATAATTGTTTTAACAGGTTCAGTTTCAGAACGTCTATTTATAACAAGCCTAACAGCTTTCCTTTATACAGTCTCTAATTTATTAATTAGCATCAACTTCACAGGTTCCCAAATGGAAAGATTGTTTTAAAACGAGAGATTAAAATGCCAGATATTTAACCATTTTTAAAGCAAAATTTTGAATCTTATCTTAACTCAAGGAAGCCTTGTGAGAGTTGTTTAGGAACACTGATGCTGACTGTTCTAAATCAACTATCAGTAGGATCAAATACTTATAGTCCCAATTTGTACTGCCTCTTCTATTTAAATCTGTACAGCTTTACCTTTTGCCTTATTAACGTTTCTGAGACTGATATTCAGGGATCTCCTGTGTCATAGGGCATGTCTACACAGGCAAGTTTCTGAGCAACAAGTTATACCACTGGAATTAAAACCGCTGTTGTGTATCCACACTGTGCTCCTTGTGATTGTGAAGCACATCCATATTAACAGCACTTGCAACAGCAAAGAGGGCATTGCAGCTTTTGCACTGTAAGGCTTACGATGCCCGTGGAGGTGATTTTTGCGCAACATTGTAGCAGAGGAGTTTCTGCACACAAAGTGACTTGGCATCATGTACACCTCGGGAGTTACAACACAGAAAGCTGCTTTACTGCTCAGAAACTTGCCAGTGTAGACAAGGCCTTAGTTTGAGGCATAAACAAACAATTACTTGCATTCATCAACACTTTTAAAAGTCCCAGAGTCAATCACTGTTAGACAACAATGATGGACTTAAGTCAGGGCCCCCTATGGTGGCATTGTAACTTGCCTTGGCTCTAACTGTGCTGATTAATCTAGGACATATTGAAAGATGCCTGTGTTTTGGGCAGACATTTAGAACATAGCAAAGTCTCTCCCTAAAGTCAACTAAAATTATGCTCCACTCCCATTAAAGCAATCTAGTTTTTCAGAAAGATGGAGACAAAAATTTGCAAACAGACAATAAGCTCCAAGTACTAACCCTCTGAACCCTTTCCAGTTTCAGACAGCTGGGAGGGGAAAGTGCATACACCTTCCCTTTAGTAGCAATTCCTAGCTATTGCACACACCCCCATACTAGGGCTTTCCTGATCTTGGGGGTCTCATGTCTGCTGCCCCTACAGAAGGTTCATAAAGCAGGCTCCTTGGAGGTCAAATGCTTGCTCCTGCTCCTCTGCCTGTGACTACAGCTCAAAGTTCCCAAAGGGCCAAAGATGCATACAGGAACCTAAAGGCCGACGAACTACCAGACAACCTCATACTCAATACATCACATGTATATTGTAGGTGAAACATTGGACAACAGAAAAAATGTGCAAGGGGAAATTGCAATCAAAGGCCCCAACCAATTTTGTAGCTGCTCTGGAATAGTTACTTTGAGTGAATGAGAGGACTCATGAGCCCACAGTTAGTCTTATTCATGATCAGGGCCTAATTTTTCAACAACAAAAAAAGATAAGAACATTCTAAAATAAATAGTGTCACAAACAAGTTTTATAAGTCTCAGTCATGAAGCAAAGATGAACATTGAGGGCTTTACTTTCTAATTTATTTTGAATATGTGCATATGTGCTTTTCAAATTTTTTGGAGGGCTTTTTAATACTCCAATTCTACATATCTGTTCAAAGTTTGTATTCATTGTTAATGTTGAGTAAGTGTTTACAGTTTGTTTCTTTGTTTACCTTTTTATTGTGTGCTCAGTTTCTCAATTCAAAGCCCTTGTTATTGTTCGTAGTGAAACTAAGAAATTGTTCTTGTCTTTACAGGTAAGTATACCCATTAGAGAGTGCTCGGAAAAATGTATCATGTGTTCATCAAAAAAAAGTAACTGTCAATTTGATGAAGTACAACTCACATCTCATTAGTGTTGAGCACAGAAGCAATATTCCACATCAAAAATGACTGCTAAAATATTCACAATTACCAGCTGTTCAGAATCCATTTTATATAGATAAAAAACATGTCAAATTTAATTTATCAGATGCTTTCTGCTGTCATACTTTTCTTTCGTTCAGTGTACTGAAAAGTTATAAAACAACCTCAGTGTTATTCTAGACATGTATCGGATGGGCAAAAAGAATAACAAAATCTATTATGCACCAAGATATAATGAAAACTACATGGATGAATAATCTTCCGTAGGTTCTCTCACTCTTGAAGGCTGAATAAATTATCCATTTCAACTTAAATTGTGATTTTTTGGAACAGGGACTTAGTCTTCCAATATGTTTGGATATACTTTTGCACATTTTTGATGCTATTATAATATAAATAAGTAGTCATTGAAATGTATCTGAATATACAATATTTGGCATCTTTATTATAAAACTGTTATATCTGGCATATCCCTAAATAAGAATATTACCCTTATGTAAGTGTAGTAGTTGGGCTGGTCCCAGGATATTACAATCACAATGTGAGTGAGGTAATATCTTTTACTGACCAACTTCTTTTGGTAAGAAAGACAAGTCTGTCTTGTCTCTCTCACCAACTCAAGTTAGTCCTATAAAAAGATATTAACTCACCCCGCTTGCATCTTTAATACCCTTATGTCAGTAATAATTGCAAAACAAAATTAAAAATAGAATTCAGCATTAATTCACCTTTACAAATTAGACACTCAAATGCTTATGAATATAAAAACAATCACAGATATTAAACAACAGAGAACAACAGTGGGATTAGCAGCAATAAATTTTGGAGAAAGTCAACTAGGCCATAAGAGTCAAATTAATGGGTTAGTTTTAGATGCTGTGCAACTAATAAATGAGGTCAGGTGGGTTTCAGAAATTTCTGTGATGGGCTTTGCTTATTCCACAACCACTGTGCCTGAGCGGGAACAAATGTGTGGAACTTTGGATTTTAGACAGAGTTTTAGGAAATGAGGTTGGAGTCCTCTATACGCTGGGATGGGGAACACTATTTTGAACTGTAAATCAATAGTGCAAAGCTGCAACACAACAGTGATCACTTTTTTTTCCAGGTTATCCATAGATCGATTGACAGCATTTAGCTATGGTTTATTAGAAACAATTAACTCTATATAGAAATCTGTTAAATAGTTGTAACCCACACACCTTCCAGGTGCTCTATCCCATATAGTGGCACCGAGACCACTTAGAGCAGTGGTTCTCAACTGAGGGTCCATGGACCACTGGTGGTTCATGGGTAACAAAGTCCTGTGGCACCTTAAAGACTAACTATAAAGTTCTGAAGCATAAGCTTTCGTGGGCTAATACCCACTTCATCGGATGCAAGCAGTGGAAGTCTCCAGAGGCAGGTATAGAAAAGTAGGCAAGAACCAGGTGGGAGGTAACAAGGTTATTCCAATTAGGCTGAACCAGCTTGTTATCTCCAATCAGGGAGGGTGGGTTATTCTTCTAGCAGTTGAATGGGGGGTGTGAACATGGAGAGAGGAGAAGCTATTTTTGTAATTAGCAAGCCATTGAAGGTCTTTGTTCAGTCCTAGATTGTTTGTGTTAAATTTGCAAATGAATTGTAGCTCTGCTGTTGCTGATGAGAATTTGTTTAAGGTTGGCAGGTTGTCTGTGTGCCAGGACTGGCCTTCCTCCCAAGGCCTGTGAAAGTGAGGGATTATTGTCCAGGATGGGTTGTAGGTCACTGATGATGCGTTGCAGAGGTTTTAACTGAGGACTGTAGGTGATGGCCAGTGGTGTTCTGTTGTTTTCTTTCTTGGGCTTGTCTTGCAGCAGCAGGCTTCTGGGTACACGTCTGGCTCTGTTGATCTGTGTCCTTATTTCCTTGTGCGGGTATTGTAGTTTTGAGAAAGCTTGGTGAAGATCTCGTAGGTGTTGGTCTCTGTCTGAGGGGTTGGAGCAAATCCGATTGTACCTCAGTGCTTGGCTGTAGACAATGGATCGTGTGGTATGTCCGGGATGGAAGCTGGTGGCATGAAGGTAGGCATAGCTGTCGGTAGGTTTTCGGTATAGGGTGGTGTCGATGTGGCCGTCATTAATTTGCACTGTGGTGTCTAGGAAGTGGACTTCCTGTGTGGACTGGTCCAGACTGAGGTGGATGTTGGGGTGGAAGCTGTTGAAGTCATGGTGGAATTCTTCCAGAGTTTCTTTCCCATGGGTCCAGATGATGAAGATGTTAGGTGGCCCACACGAATATTGTCCAAAGTCAGATATTGTGAGCGGAGGAATCGGCTCACAGTGGAAATTGATATTCGTTGTGCATTATCAAGTACCACTCCAAACATTGAAAAGCTTGTCAGTGAAAAGAGAATCCAAACATCTAGTAATAAATAAATTTCAAACCAAACTGTGTCTGCTCTTTTTAATCATATCTCAACAAAATATAAATAAAAGAAGCAGGTAGTCCACAAAATTTTTTTGATTGGCCTGGTGGTCCATGGACTGAAATGAGTTGAGAACCACTGATTTAGAGATAGATAGATTAATGAGTCTTCTCTATAGATGTTTGATGTCTCTCTACAACAAAGGCAGAGAGACGTTTCTCAGAAAACTGAGAAAAGCAAAAGAGATGACATTGCATGGGACTGCCTTTGCTGAACTCACAGCCTACAATGAGCAGACAAGACAATGAAGGCATGGCTCCAGACTTTAAACCAGGAGACCACACGCGGTTCTATATATCTTGGGATGATACTGGCTCAGGGCATTCAACACTAAACTAAAAACCTGTTTCTTTCTTTATCTCCAATCACACAAAGAAGGACACAAAGTACTCCTTGCCTTCAACCAGGATATTGGCTATGCTCTCCAAAATCATGCGAGTAAGACTGGGATAGGTGAAGTGTTTCTTTGTCACACAAACTAAAACTTATTGGAAGGAAACTTTCAAATGAAAACAGTTTACTGTATTGTAAGCAAAAATCTTTGCTTGTATCACTATGAGCACTGATATCCATGATATAAAATAGTCCAAATGTTAAAAGTGAGTCTGAACAAGTTTCCATTCATCCAGCTAGCTTTACTTTGGCACAACTGTTTCAGTACAACAGCAATATCAGTTGCCATGAAGAAACAGAAAGCTTCTACCACAACAAAGCTCGAAAATCACCTTTACCAATCTACATTGGTTTGATGCTTCATGCAGACATGAAAAAACGAGCTAGTAGTTTCTTTTTTAAAACTTTGTTTGTCCATTACCTGTGACAGAGTGCTGGTCATCTCTCCCAGCATGGAAAACAGTGCATGCCAACACTTGGAGGATGAAAATATAGCTTATCTTCTAAAGCTCTATGGTGGTCTGTTCATTACTGAGGCCACACACAACATAGACCAGAATCCCAGCTCCACCACAGCAACAGACTCTTTCAACGCAACTGGGATATATCACTTTTTCAGCATCCTAGTATTCAAGTGAGAGAGCCATCTGTGGAATTCTCACCCTGGACTGTGAGACTGCACATTAGAAAATAAGAGGGGGTCAGACCAGTGGTCCATCTAACCCAATATCCTGTCTTCCAACAGTGGCCTATACCAGGTGCTTCAGAGGGAATGAGCAGAACAGGTAATCATCAAATTATCCATTCCCTGTCGCCCATTCCCAGCTTCTGGAAAACAGAGACTAGGGACACTTCAGAGCATGGTTTTTCATCCTTGCCCATCCTGACTAATAGCCATTGATCGACCTATCCTCCATGAGCTTATGTAGTTTTTTTTTTGAACCCTGGTATAGTCTTGGCTGTCACAACATCCTGTGACAAAGAGTTCCACAGATCGTACACTGTGTGAAGAAATACTTCCTTTTGTTTGTTTTAAACCTGCTGCCTATTAATTTCATTGGGTGACCTCTAATTCTTGTGTTATGAGTAAATAACACTTCCTTATTTACTTTCTCCACACCAGTCATGATTTTATTGACCTCAACTGTATCCCACCTTAGTCATTTATTTTCCATGGTGAAAAGTCCCAGTCTGATTAATCTTGGCTCATCTGGAAGTGGTTCCATGGCCCTAATAATTTTTGTTGCCCTTTTCTGTACCTTTTCCAATTTCAGTATATCTTTTTTGAGATGGGACGACTCCATCTGCAAGCAGTATTCAAGATGTGGACGTACCATGGATTTATATAGAGGCATTGTGATATTTACTTTCTTATTATCTATCCCTTTCCTAGTGATTCCAAACATTCAATTAGCTGTTTTGACTGCCGCTGCATATTGAATGGATGTTTTCAGACATGCATTAAAGAAAACTATATCATCATTTCTTGAGTCTTAGATAATTGTCTTCCCATTGAACTTGAAGTAAACCAATGCTGGCATGCCAGCTCCAAATGTTGAAATCAAGTCTAATGGCCAATTGATTACCCAAGTCCTATAAGACATATGCAGGTGGCTTGAACAAGTAAGGCAAGCTGCAAGTCTGAATATCTTCAATGGAGATCATGACATTTCCTGGACAACTTACCATGCTTGTGTCATAGGACCTCCAGAGAAGGCCCAAGGTTGACAAGATCACAAGGATAGAATCATAGAATAATATCATTGTAGGACTGGAAGGGACTTTGAGAGATTATCTAGTCCAGTCCCCTGCACTCATACCAGGACTAAGTATTATCTAGACCATCACCAAGAGGTGTTTGTCTAACCTTCTCTCAAAAATCTCCAATGATGGAGATTCCACAATCTCCCTGGACAATTTATTCCAGTGCTTATTAACTACCCTGACAGTTAGGAATCACCCTTGCTGCAATTTAACCCCATTGCTTCTTGTCCTATCCTCAGAGGCTAAGGAAAATATTTTTTCTCCCTCCTCCTTGGACCTTCTCTGGAGGGTTTCTGGCAATAGTATTTGACTAAATATATTGCTTTCCTTAGAGAAACTGATTTTTTGAAAAATTTGTCTGCCTTTTTCAAATTTATAAAACCCTTATCTTACTGATTAAATAATAATGGTAATCATAGTGTATCAATAGTTGCTACGTGCCTTGCAAAGTGAGAAAGAGTTTGTGACCCACAGAGATTACAATCTAATTTATAAAGCTGGTTGACTCATTCATTGCAAAAAAATAACTGACAATGTAACTCTTTTATTCTGTCAATAAAATGTGTCCCAATTTCTGTGTATATTATTTGTCATTAGCAGCATTGAGTGAATAAAATGGACAAATTTCAATCTAAGGGCTTCTTGGATGTTGTTGAATTCAGCTATTTGCTGTTCATTTTTTGTGATTGGTTTATTTGGTCACACGGTATTGTTTTTGCCCTGATTAGATGATTAAAAATTTTTTTGGGGAAAAAAAAAGAACAAATGAGGAATACTGAAGAATGAATGGTAAATATTTTGGCTTAAGCATGTATATATGTTTGCATGCACAACAGGGTCTGAATACAAATAATCGTGCCCCAGAAGCATATACAGGCCAAATCCAATTTGTATGAATAGCATGGGGAATGAACTCAACAGATATTTGGCATTCAAATGAATGTTCACCAACATTGTTTTAGCAATATGCGACCTACAAGTAAATGTTATGAGCTTGGAAGAAATTAATCCCCCCCCTTATTAAAAATAATCTAATTGTTTACACATAGTAGAACCTTGGCTCCAAACTCACTTTTGTAATTGGGCCTATCCACCTTATCCTGACACTCAGGAAAACTACATTGGGCTCCCTTCCTCCCATACAGTGACATTTCCCTATCCCCAAGAGACAAAAAAGGAAGTATACATAGGAAGAGTACGAGAGTGTAGGAACAAAAATCAGGAAAGCCAAGAATTAGTTACAGTTGGCAAGCAATGTTAGAGACAATAAGGAGGGGTTCTTCAAATAAATCAGACAAAAAAGAAAGATCAAGGACAACCTGGATGTGTGGCTCATTGGAGAAGGTGAGCTGATACTGGAAGATGATAGGAAGGCAGAGCTGCTGAATTCCTATTTTGCTTCAGACTTCTCACAATTATAATTTGACCAGACAAATAGTGAAGTTACCATAGACAATAAAGGAGAAGGTATGTGGATCTGGATAAATAAAGATGACTTCAGAGACCTTCTGAACAATTTGAATGAATTCAAATCAGCGGGACAGGATGCTTTTGCCAGAGGGTACTGAAGGAATCAGCTGAAGAAATCTCAGTGCCATTGGCAATAACATTTACAAACTGATGGATGATAGGAGAAACAACTACAACAATGAATAAAATAATCAATTTATGAATACCTGGATGCTGAAGGGATCATCGCTAACAGCCAGCATGGATTTACCAAGAACAAATCATACCAAATCAGATTGTCAAAGAAGGAAATCAGAGTGACTGATTAGGTGAATGGTAAATGTGGTGGACATAATATACCTGGACTTCAGCAAGCCTTTGACACAGTCTCACATGACCTTCTGATAAGTACACCAGAGAAATGTAGGCTCAACAGAACTACATTAAGTGGCTATGTAATTGGTGTGGCAGGGTGGGCCTGACCCAGCCTGCCGCCCCTTTAAGAGGGAGAAAAGCCCTCTGCAAACCTCCCTGCAGAGAAGCCTAATTAGCCACCTGGGCTGCAGAGCAATCAGCTTGGATGGGTTGCACCTGGCAGCCTCCTCAGGGGGATAAAAGCCTGCCAGGCAGGAAGCCCAGGGTGGTGGTGGTATGGTAGTGTGGAGGAGTGAGAGAGAAGGATAGAAAAAGAGCTGTGTGTAGAGCTGAACTATATAGAGTTGTGTAGAGCTGTAAACTATAGAGCTGTGTATAAAGCTGTGTATATTGGTGGTGGGGCCTTGCACTGTGAAATAAAGAGCACTGTTTGGAGCCAAAGAAGAGTTTCCTGCCTGTGTTTGGAGGGGGGCAAGAAGGCGATCTGTCACATTGGTTAAACCAAAAATGAAGAGTATCTATAAATGGAATGATGCTGGATTGGAGGGAGGTCTCAAGTGAGGTTCCACAGGGATCTGTTCTGGGTCTGGTGTTGGTTAACATCTTCAATTAGTGTCCTAGATATAGGTACAGAGAGCACACTGATAGAGTTTGCAGATGAGACAATGCTGCGGGAGGGAGGGGGTGAGAAGGGGATTTGCTAATACTTTAGAGGATAAAGCTAAAATTCAAAGAGATCTTGATAAATTGGAGAGCTGAACTATAGACAATAAAATGAAATTCAAAAAGACAAATGTAAGATGCTACACTTAGGGAATTAAAGACAAATGTACAAACAGAGAATGGGGGAAAATTGGCTTGGCATCAGCACTGCTGAGAAGGATCAGGGTGTGTGTGTGTTGTATCACAACCTCAACATGGAGTCATCAATGTGATGCTGTTGCAGGAAAAGCAAATGCAATTTTAGGTTGCATTAACAGAGGTATAGCATGCAATTTACTGGAGGTGATAGCATTGCTCTGCTTAGCACTCGTTAGGCCTCAGCTGGAGTACTGTGTCTGATTTTGGTCACCAATAGACTATAGAGTATGGAAAGAATTAGAGAAACTGCAAATGATCCAGAGGCAAGTGACAAATATGATCAAAGGGATGGAATGCAAGCCATGTGAGCAAAGGTTGAAGAAACTGGGTATGTTTCGTTTGGGGAAAAAAGGGAGATGGGGAGGGGGAGTATGATAACAATCTTCATCTATTTGAAATGCTGCTGTAAAAAAGATGGAGAGAATTTGTTGGAAAAAGACAAGAGGGAATTGGTTCAAACTAAAGTATAGCAGATTCAGATTAAATCTCAGGGAAAATGTCCCAACTGTAAGGCCAGTAGGACAATGGAACTGTCTGCCTTTGGAGCTTGAGGAATATTCTTCACTGGAGGTTCTCAAAAGAAGGCTGAATAGCCATCTGTCTTGGAAGGTTTAGACACAACAAATCCTACATCTTGGCAAAGGGTTAGACTAGACCAGGGGTGGGCAAACTTTTTTGCCTGAGGGCCACATTGGGTTTCAAAATTGTGCGGAGGGCTGGATAGGGAAGGCTGTTCCTTCCCAAACAGTCTGGCCCTCCTATCCGACCCCCACCCACTTACCGCCCCATGACTGCCCCTCTCAGAACCTCCGACCCATCCAACACCCCTCCCCCCGTTCCTTGTCCCCTGATCGCCCCCTCCAAAGACCCCCACACACTCTGCTCCCCCAGGACCCAACCCCCTATCTAAGCCCCATGCTCTTTGTTCCCTGACTGCCCCCCTGAATCAGAAGCCTTCTGATTCGGATTCTAAATACTTAAAGGAAACCTGCATTGAAACCATAGATGTTACCATTTATTTTCTAACCCTTGCTCACTTTCAGACTCTTAATCAGTTCTCTACAAGGCCCATACCACACAAGTGCGTTGCACCTACTCACACTGTGTTTTTGGGGAAGACATAGTAGTGGGTTATTAGCCACAATGTCAGTGAGTTGGAAGTGTGAAGAAATGGAATTTCCATCAAGGCAGCTCTAGAGGATCCTTATGCATGGATCTCATAAATTCGGTGGAGCAAAGGTCATTTGCTGGAACAGACAACCTTTGCGTATTTTCAGAATTTAGTGTCTGTAAGCGTTCCCCCCGACCACAATAAAAGGATCATCCCACTCTTTATTCTGTTGGTACCCACTGTATGCAGAAATATTACGTTGGAAAATATCAGTTCTTTACATTCAAGATGACTGTCATGAAAAAAATTGTTGACAGCTAAACTCCTGCTGATGACAGACGTAACCTTGAAAACATCAATACTTAGAGTCCCCTTCTATTCCCCCCCAAAAATGCTATATCATGATTAATAAAACAAATGATATCTTTCCGGTTGCATAAATATACTCTTACACATTTAAAAACAAATTCAGAAACAAAAACCTAGAGGACAGAAACAGATTATTCAGAACTTGCATGTTGGGGAACTATGCTATATTTTCAGTTCTTGTCCTTACACTTAGAAATAAAAAACAAAACCAAGTAAAACTATCCTTCATTCATTATACTTTCTCTGAAAATGCTCAGACCATAAACATTCTTACTAAACATTTCATTGAAGATGTTACCATCTAGACAGGAATTTGATACAAGTACTTCATACCATCAGGCACAAAATAATCAGCGATTCTGGCACAGAAGTATAAAATTGGCCGCAACAAAATCAATAATGGCATGAATCATCATGTCCTAGTAATGCTAATTATGCTTCTAACTCTAACTGTTAATATAATCTGAATAAAATACAAGATAAAAATATATTCTCTACAGCTGCCATTAGTTAAGTGCTGACAACTAATTATCAACCTTTTTAAAAAGTACTAGATGTTTTATTAATGCACTGCATCAGTGGATGATTTTGGTAGATAAAAGTAACTTTTTTCTTTAAGAATTCCCCATAACTTTAAAACCTAAGAAGATCTTAACCTGAGATTTTATACATTCATGAATTATAAACAGATATACATTAATTATATAGAATGTTACCATTAATTTTACTTTAATCAATATTCCGTACTTTGGTATTTTGTAGGTTAAATTGGAATATTTCTCAACTTTTATTTAAAATGTTGAAGTGGCTCAAACAGGCTTTTTTATTTGCTCAGAATATGCCACTGACAGGTTTCACACAGATGTGAATAAGGATGTAGGTTCTACTCCCCAGTGCACAGTTAATATTTTAATCAAACAGGCTAGGAAAAAGCTTCTTCTCTGGCAGCCTTAATAAAAAAAATAAAGGTCCACACAAATTAAGTTTAATTGACTAATTAACACATCAGTCCAAATCCAACCAGAGACTCAAATGGTAATTGATATGGTCTCTGACCAAGACTTAGGAAAAAACAAAGAAGAAACCTTCTCCCCCAGCATTGAAGCCAGTGTATACAGGAAAAGAACTTCAGAATTTTAGTTAGTATCATAAAATTGATATAACTTCAATAAAGCCCACAGTTATGTACATGAGGTCTTAGAGTTTTTATTAAAGGACCTCCCAGAAATCTATGACAACACTTCACTTTGCATGTTTTTTTTTAAACTGCCAAGTAGCAGTTGCATATTTTCCTGTTTTCAGGATGCACGTGGCTGAGCTGAACAAGAGGAGAAGATTAGCAATGCAAGGGGCTGGTGCAGAAAACTGATCCATTTTTTTTTCCAACTGAAGTTGGAAGCCTGTTTTCATTTTCAGCCTCAGATCAGCTACACCAGTCAAGATTTTTAAGGCTGTCATACTGATAGGTTTTCCTTAATGGAATGCCATATAACAGATCAATTAAAAAAATCATACCCAAATTTGAAATCCAGGATGCTTTGGAAGAAATCATTTTTAAAAACCCACAAAACTCACAAGAAAACCTAACAGAAGGCTAAGAACCCATAAAATACAAGCTGAAGAAATTGTTAACCTTCTCTGGACCACTTGGCTAGCATTGGAAATTGTTGCAGATTAGACAAACTGAACTTAATCAAATGGAAAAGTAACAGAATTCAACAAAATCCATACCATGTATGAAACCCATTGGATAATATTCAGACACACTACAACAAAAAATTGTGTTAAACATCTAAAAAGTGTGTGTAATGTTTATCCCTAAATAATACCAAATATATGAATGTTAATTGTTGCAAAACCTTTATCTAGGGGCACAAAACTTGAACAGGGCATTCCATTTAATTAATGTACTTAAGCCTAAGGGACCCCACTACAAACTATACTAAAGCGTGTGAAGCAAATAAAATTCTAATAGTATGAAGACATTATCTTTCAAGTACATATTTGCTAAGAGTAACCTTTTTCCATACCTCCAATTATCTTTCTCTAAACTGATTGTTGTTGACATATGTAATTAATGCTTACAAAAGAACAAACCAGGAATTAAGGCAGGCAGCAATTATTTGAAGTGTAATGTCTGCCAGATTAGTGTTGGCAAAATGAATGCTCATTGTATATTAACAGTATATGAGAACTACATGAAGAGCTCTTGAAAGACCGGTTTAAAAGAAAACATAACAGAAAACAGTTTTTAATAGAAAACTGACAAGTTCATTGGTGTGAAGGAGCTGGACCATCCTGAGAGCCCTCGGGTTTATTTTTAGTTCCATTGTAAGGGTTAATGAGCCTCTGAATTACTCAAGATACCCTTTTTCTGGCATGTTTTCCTTCAAACTGGTTTTCTTGTGCTGCATTAGAACATGGTCTACACCTACTGAAGTCAACGGAAAGATTTGTTGACTTCAATGAGCATTGGTTCAGACTCTTAATATATTACTGCTAATCCCATATCAAGTGATGCCCTTGCCTCGATTAGCTCAACTTTCTTGTTTGGTTTGATGTGCACCCTGCCTTTCTTAGCCAGTTCTCTTTTCTCTCCTAGAATTTTGTGAAGCGCAAAGAGGCTGCTTCAGGAAGACCCTCAACCATTTAACAACTCACCCATTCACACACCAGTCTTTTATTTAAAGAGAAATGTACTTCAAAATCAAAAGGTCAAAAGTGAAGGGCATTTTTCTTAATTACAGAACCATAGTAGGACTCCCACAATAGCCGGAGAAAGAGGGCAGCCTTACAGCATGTGAAGCCACTATATAGTGTATACATTCAAGTTGGGAATTTCAGAAGAACATACTAACAGATAATTATATTGCTGCTGCAGCAAAACTGTAGTTTCTGCAAAAGCTTTCTGGTAATTCACCCAGTGATTAAATCATAATAGTTACTGTGACATGAGTCATAACCTAGCATTTTTGTCTGGTGGTGAGTTGCAAGTGTAACAGTGAAAATTATATTTTATTATGCATGATTAAAATCACTGTCCTAAGATTTAAATTTCCCATTGTAATTAATGTCAAGCTCTTTAGGTCAGAAGTGACTAACATTTCTATTAAAGTGGCTCACTGGAGGCGCTAGGCACAGGCCAGATTAGCCAGCTATTATTTTTGTTATTTGATGAGTGTCAGCAATGTGCCTGTCTCTGTTTACGATAACAATGGGGACGATCCCTGAGCTGGGAGGGCATGCTGTAGGGGATACAAAAATATATATGTATCATGTACAGTGCCTGGCCACTCCCTCCCTGTCCCACTCCCACCTGTCCATTACGTTTCTTTTCACAGAGCTGTTGTGTGCAGTGGGGCCTCCTTTGGCTGGATGGCACTGCTGCTTCCTTGTCCCTGCCACCTCCCTAGGGCCTATAACTCAGAACAAAAATGGTTAGTTGGTTGCCAGCTCCTGGTGTTCAGTTTGTGAATCATACATGGTTCAAAATGTACAGGGATTAACCACCTCTACTCAAGACATACTCCAGATCATGTTCTGCCACAAGGAGACTGCAAAATCCCGTATCTCATTACAAACATTATTTCCAACATTCTCCAGCACTACCTAGTACAACATCACTCAGTACGCAGGGGTAATCAGTCATTTTTTGTCAATGTCCCAATTTCTTGGTCAAGGTTCAGACTCCAGAGAAAATACAAAAAATAATAATGATCAGTAAATAAAAAGATTTCACAGACCTTACAAAAGCCAGTTTGGGCCTGTGGACCCGCCTATTGACTACTCCTGCATTACAGGAAATACTCATCAGTTGTGACACAATCTACTGAACCATAATCTTGCAAGATCTAAATATATTCATACAAACCTGATATAAAGTTTATACTTAAATATAAATCTATAGTTTATACTTAAATAGAAATACAAATATAAATTAATATGCTCAAGATATCATAGAATATCAAATAGATTAAACAATCTGAAAATATTTTTTTATTCCTCCAACATATTAAATTCTGACATATTTAATGGAGCCAGGGTCTCTATTCCTTTTCAAATATTTGCTAAACACAAACAGTGCATAAATATACAGTCAACATATTTTCAAGACAGAACAAAACAAATGGCAAAGTTAATTGTTGCGGGGTTCCAATCAAGAGGAGCGATTGAGAGTGATGAAGGATTATATTTATGGATGTATCTATTTGGATTTATACAAGTGTTGTGACAGGGCACCTATCCATACCCTTTAGGTCATTGGTCACAATTAAAATACCTTAAAATAATACTAAAACTAAAGTATGGTCCAACAGTCCAATTCAGTATACCCCATCACCAGACAACTTAGAGTCTCAAATCAGCCTCAGCTGCTCATCACTCTTAATTTTCCACCATTTTCAAATGCCCAGGGAAGATACATACACTTTTCAGCATGTTCTGTAGATCATCAGGTTCAGACTATTTCAGACTAATGCTGGAAGTGAATTCCAAATCTGTAGGACATCAGTGAATGGCTAAACAGCAGTCCCTTCTCATTTATATCAGTGGTGTTTCTGCTCAAGTATCTACTCTGACCTCAGCTGGTAGCATGGTACAGAAGAGAGGTGGTCTCTCAAGCAAGTAGGAACTAAGCCAATAAGGGCTTTATAAATTAAATAAAAAATGTCCATTGCAGATCAAGGCTGCTCCCAGGAAGATACTCCACGTACCAATAACCATAGTCTGTATTATTTTCAGTTTGGGGATGGTTTTAAGGTGTTGCTCAATGCAACTGTCTCATTTTGAGGCAATGGGAATCTGACTTGATACCTTATTTGTTTCCAGAAATTACTTTTTAATCAAATTGTAGAAAAACCGTGAAGACGTTATTTTTGGGTGGACTCCACTGAAAAATGATCTTTCAACCTTAATTCTTTTTAATGAAGTTTTTCGTGTGTATATCTCTTTTATTAAGCTGTTTTATTAAACAGTAAATGTTTGTATGACAAAAATGCTATCTGTATATTTTGTTTAACATAGTACAGGACCAAATCCTCTGGCAGATACTCAGTCTTTATATTTAAGGAAACACCCACTTAGTCAATGTAACCTTGAGTAACTAAAGACCCCTGGATATAAAATGTAATATGCTAAAAATACAGCAGCAAGAAGTAAACTCTGATAGATGTGAGAAATCAGACTATTGGAAGGTGATGTCAAGTCACTCAAGTTGAGAATGGGAGTGTGCATTGGCTCCAGGCTGGTCAAATGAAGAGTGCAGATTGGACAAAAAAATAATAAATAATAAATAATAATAATAATAATAATATGGTGAAAACATCTAGTCCAGCAACATTCCCTTTTCTTTCTCAACTATATTCATTAGCCAAGAGAAAGTATTTCACAGAAATCAGTAGATAAGAAAAGTGAAGATAAAATTGCAGAAAAAAAATCGATAACTAGATCCATATTTATAGTTATTTTTCAGCTATATTTACATTTTGTAAATAGATACAAACAAATGAGCATTATCCCTAAATCCTGCCAAACAAAGCAATACATCACCCTTTGAAATATACATTTATTTAATATTATCTGTACTCTCTGGATGTACCGTTCAGTTAGTCACTCTCAATGTCAAGCTCCTTTCCTCTGAGTGGTTGTCGCACTGCCTCCCTTGGAATCAGGATTGAGCCCATTACATCAGCTTGCACAATAGCAGCCTCATTGGGTGAAACCTTCCCTGTTTTATTTTTAAGAATAAACATTTAACATTCCCAGCTGCACTACAAGCACTCTTTCGATGAATACTGAAAAAAAAGCTTAAGTAAACTAGTCATATAGCAAGGCAGATCTGATCTTTCCATTTCAGAAACCAGCATTCACAGGATTGTTTATTTCCATATAATAGGTTGTTTTGAAATTAACTAGGCTTTTACTTACACTCTAAGTAGCACAACCAAAGGCTAACAGTAGCAACCTGTGAGAAGGTTTGGGGCTACATGAAATGTGCCTAAAATGGAAGTGGTATGATGTTATAGTGTGATACATATAGCTTAAGGTCCCACGACTCGAGTTCTATTCTAGTCGAAATAAGGGCTGTTGAACATGCATATGGAGCTGACAACTACATGAACTATTGTCAAATTTGGTACATTATACATCCAGCCCCTTCATATAAGTACTAGCATGTTTTCCAAAGCCCTGTCTTAACCAGGTTTCATGCTATCTTGCTGTTCAACATTTTAAGGAAAATTTGAATAACATGATAAGGAGACGCTAGCTCTCACCTTAAAGAAAACGAGCAATACTTGTGGTACCTTAGAGACTAACCAATTTATTTCAGCATAAGCATTTGTGGGCTATAGTCCACTTCATAGAATGGAACACACAGAAGTAAAATGCGTTTATATGCACAGAAAGCATAAAAAGTTGGAAATTACCATACCAATCCTCCAGGGGTATCTCCATGAAGCCCTCCTGGAGGTATTCTGAAAGCCTTTGCAGAAAATTTCTGGGGAGGGGTGCCTTATTCCATCCTCCATGGTAGGACACTTTGCCACGTCAAGCCAGTGGAAATTAGTCTGGAATCATTGCAGCACAAAGCATGGCAGAAAATGGTCCTGGGTTTTGGTTGCATTCAAGCAACATTCAGTCTTTATCTCTGTTAGCCTCTGGAGAGTGATATAATTCATGGTCACCTGACAAACAGGGGAATTTTTATAAGGGAACACTTAAAGGAGCTCACTCATTTTGGGCTGTTTGCATTTGGCTAAAAGAGATCATCCCAAAGAATTGCCACATGGTGAGGTGGGTGTGGGGGGACGGTTGTTCTGCAAATGCACCCAAAAACCACAGCCCCCACTTTTCAAATGGCCAACCCAAATGGCATGACTTGCTATGGGAAAGAAGGGTGCTGCAGTTTGAAACCATTCCCACATGTTATGAAGGCAGAAGAAGCCATCCCCCATACCCTTTGGCTTACCATGGCTGCTTGGAAACCGAATTCTGTTGCCCAGCCATGTGTGATGTCTCACCATGTGCTCAACATAAAAGGCAAAGTGTGACCTCGTACCTAAAGCACATGTGCTGTCTGCTGTGAATTGCTTGATTTACTGTGAAAAAGAGTCTTCTTTTTGTTCTCAGAAATGTATCTTCTTAAATTGTACTCTCCCTTTTTATCCCCCCACAGGTGCAAATATTCCTACACTCCACCTATCATCTGTATCACGGAGGTTATCACAGATTAGAAGGCGAAAGAAAACCGCACTCATGATGACATGTTTTCCGAGCTCATGCAGTCCTCCCACACTGATAGCGCACAGCTTAATGCATGGAGGCATACACTGGCAGAGTCCAAGAAAGCATTAAATGAGCATGATGAGAAGAGGGAGGATGCAATGCTGAGGCTAATGGGGGAGCAAACGGACATGCTCAGGCATCTGCTGGAGCTGCAGGAAAGGCAACAAGAGCACAGACCACCACTGCATCCCCTGTATAACTGCCTGTCCTCCTTCCTAAGTTCCATATCCTCCACACCCAGATACCCAAAAACAGGGGGGGGGAGGAGAAGGAATTGGCTCCTGACACTCAGCCACTCCACTACTGAGGGTGGCCCAAGCAACAGAAGGCTGCAATTCAATAAGTTTTGATGTGTAGTATGGCTACAATAAGCAATGTGGCCTTGTCCTTCCCTCCTCCACCACCTCACCCAGGCTACCTAGTGAGTTATCTCACTTTTTTTAATCAAGAAAGAAAGAAAGAATACATGGTTTTAAAACAATAGTGACTTTATTTCCATTGCCAGCTGTGATCAAATAGGGGAGGGTAGTGGGCTTCAAGGGAATTAAAATCAACAAAGGGGGTGGGTTTTCATCAAGGAGATACACATACAACTGTCACACCATAGCCTGCCCAGTCATGAAACTAGTTTTCAAAGCTTCTTTGATGTGCAGCATGCCTAGCTGTGCTGTTCTAGTCACCCTGGGGTCTGGCTGCTCAAAATCGGCCATCAGGTGATTTGCCTCAACCTCCCACTCTGCCATAAATGTCTTCCCCCTTTCTCTTACAGAAATTATGGAGCACACAGCAAGCAGCAATAACAAGGGGAATATTGGTTTCTCTGAGCTTTAGCCTAGTCAGCCAACAGCGCCAGTGAGCTTTTAAATGTCCAAATGCACATTCTACCACAGCTCTGCATTTGCTCAACCTATAGTTGAACTGCTGCTTACTACTGTCCAGAGTGCCTGTGTATAGCTTCATGAGCCATGGGAGCAAGGTGCAGGCTGGGTCTCCAAGAATAACTATTAGCATTTCAACATCCCCAACAGCAATTTTCTGATTTGGGAAGTAAGTCCCATCTTGCAACTGTTCAAACAGCCTGAAGTTATTAAAGATGCGACCATCATGCACCTTTCCCAACCATCCCACACTGATGTCGGTGAAACGTCCCTTGTGATCCACGAGTGCTTGCAGCACCATTGAGAAGTACCCCATGCAGTTCACGTACTGGTTAGCAAGGGGGTCCAGTGCCAAGATAGGGATATGCGTTCCATCTATCACTCCACCACAGTTAGGGAACTCCATCACAGCAAAGCCATCCACTATAACCTGCACATTTCCCAGAGTCACTACCCTTGCTAGCAGAAGGTTAGTGATTGCCTTGTCTACTTGGATCACAGCAGCCCCCCCACAGTAAATTTACCCATTCCAAATTGATTGCCAACTGACTGGTACCAGTCAGGTGTTGCAAATTTCCAAAGGGCTATCCCCACTCACTTCTCAACTGTCAGGGCAGCTCTCATCTTGGTACTGCTGCACTTCAGGGTGGGGGAAAGCAACTCACCAAGTTCCAGGAAAGTGGCCTTATACATGCAAATGTTTCACAGCCACTGGGAATCATCCCATACCTGCAGCATCTCATACCTGCAACCGCAGTCTGTGCTTGTTTGCTGGACCAAGAATCTGCATTCCACTGTATGAACCTGCACCACTGCCATTATGATTTCCCAATTGCCACATCCCATGCTTTCTGGGAAGTCTGTGTCCATGTCCTCATCACAATCATTTTTGTGCTGGCATCTCGTGCTGCATACTGAGGGATAATGCATGAGGTGTTTACAATGCTCACAACAGCAGCAGTGAGCTGAGCAGGCTCCAGGCTTGCCATGGTATAGCATTTGCATGGGTAACCCAGGAAAAGAGGCATGAAATGATTGTCTGCCATTGCTTTCACGGAGGAAGGGAGGGAAGACTGACAACTTATACCCAAAACCACCTGCAACAATGTTTTTTTCTCCATCAGGCACTGGGAGCTTAACCAGAATTCAAATGAGCAGCAGGGACTGTGGGATAGTTACCCACAGCGACTGCTCTGTAAATTGATGCTAGCAATGGTATTGAGGATGTACTCCGCAGACTTAACACGCTTAGTGGGGACGCACACTATCGATTGTATAAAATCACTTTGTAAAAATCTGCTTCTATAAAATCAACCTAACTTTGTAGTGTAGGCATACCATAGCTTTTTGACTTAGGGTATCTCCCCAAGCCTCCAGATAAACTTCATAGTCCAATAATTTGTATTCTTCTTTCACAGCCATCACGTTTCCTGTGGTGCCCTCCACTCTGCTATAATCATTTTGTAATAGCTTTCAACCACATTTTGAGAAGTCACACACAGTATCCTAAGGGAACTTACAGTAAGTTCCCTTAGGACAGGGGTCTCAAACATGCGGCCCGGGGGCCACATGCGGCCCGCAAAGCCCTTCCCTGCGGCCCGCCAAGCTTCCTGGCGCCCCCTCCCCCGGCCCCCCCATAGCAGTTTGCAGGACGGAGGGGCCAGAAGTGGAGGCTTCTTTGCTGCCTGGCTGGGCCGCGTGTGTTTCTAGCTCTGGACTTCCTAGATTGCTCTTGCTTTGTTTGCCAAATAGCGGTTGGTGGTGCCTAGTGCTTTCCAGGAGGGAATGGGGAGCTGCGTGCTCAGAGGAGGAGGTGGGGCAGGGGTGGGACCTCTTGGAAGGGGTGGAGTGGGGGCAGAGCCGGGGCAGCAAGGGCGGGGTGTGTGTCAGTGGTGCGGCCCTCGGGCCAGTGCACTAGTCCTCATGGAAGGGGTGGAGTGGGGGCACAGCCGGGGCAGCGAGGGTGTGTGTGTGTGTGTCAGTGGTGCGGCCCTCGAGCCAGTGCACTAGTCCTCATGCGGCCCTCGTGGTCATTTGAGTTTGAGACCCCTGCCTTAGGATACATATACACTGTAAATTCCCTTAGGATACATATACACTGTGGTCAGGAGTATGATTACAGTTAGTGTAGGCATACCTAAAATAGCTTTAATCTTAATCTACCTACCATGGCTCAAAGAGCAGTGCAGCACAAACTCTGGTGTAGGCTAGAATGTGAAGACATATCTTGTGCAGGCTTGTAGAGGCCATGCCCATGCACTGTGTCTTCATTGCTATTTTTAGCTGTGCTTGCCAAATTGAAGTGAGTGCAGGAATGTCCACACAAGCTGCTAGCACACTTCCAACTGCAGTGTAGATGTGCCCTTAGAGACACTGTAGGGGGGCTGAATTTCCAGAAGTTCCAAGTACCTGTGGATTCAATCAAGACACCCACAACGAGTAACCGCTTCTGAAAATTTTGATTTTAATGAACTGAAAAATAATCTGTCTTTGGGCTCCATTTTAACAGTGTTCTTCTGTTCTAACTGGACATTTCAGTGTGAAACAGCCATGATTGTCTTTTGTCTAGAACTGTTCCCTTAGTGGAGATTTCAACTGCCCATAATCAGACATCTAGTATCTAGTATCCTGGGATGGAAAAACCTCCATTCTTCATTTCGATAAATAATCTTACAACCTCATCCTAATCCTAGTTATCTGGTTGAAGGTGAATCTACTCCTCTCTGCTTATGCTCAATTAAAAGAGAAAAATAGGACATTACCTTTTAAAAGCTGAGTACAAGAATTACTAAATCTCTGAATGAGCATCTTAAGAAAGGATGGTCCAGCTGCTAAGGAAATAGGCTAGGAATTGGAAGACCTAGATTCAACTCCCTGCTCTACTACAGACTTCCTACATGACCTTGGCCAAATCAGTGTCTGTCTGGGCCTCAGCTTCCAAGCTGTAAAATGGGGATTCTTAATGCTTGAGAACAAATGCATTACTGACTGTGAAACACACAGCTATTACAGTGCTGGGGCAATTCAAGTGCATTAGAGAGATAACACATGTTCTAGGAACCATGATTATGTGGAGCTAAAGGCATCATTTGATATTCCTGAATAATTCCATCAAACCTTTCAAAGGAGAGGCTAACTTTCCTCTTCTCATTCCTCAAACACATGACAATCAGAATCACACATTGTTGGAATAGTCACCCGAGTTAAAAACAAGGATACAGCACTAGCAGACCCCAGTTATAAATTTCCTGGGCTTTATTAAGAAATATCTCCTTGACTTATCCAGGTTCCTTTGGATCAAAGAACATTTCCATATTATTCTGAATTTATAAAATGAGATTTGCCCACAAAAATATTTACAAATAGATGGAAGAAAATGTGCAGAAGTACTCAATGGAAATGTCTTGATGGAATTAAAAGGTGAATGGGAATGGACCAGTATATTTGTTCTAAGAGCGGTACATCCATTCCAATAGATGATCTTACATTTAGTTTCAAATTCAAAGACTAGTTATCTCTTAGGATTTCTAAAAACTATCTACTTGTGGCAGCTACCACACCTTGGATAACTGTCTTAGCAGAAATGCTATGATAAATGGTTAATTATCACTCAAGGGACAGGAAGGGCAATTAGCTGCCCCCCGTAAAATACTTAGTGGAAAAGTAACAGAGGAGAATTAAAGTATCTAGTGGTACCAACAGCAGATGCAGGCAGTGGCAAATGAAACCCATGGGTAACAAAACATTGTGAGCCATCCACAGAAGCCTATACTCTCTTTAGTTATTTGGATTTGAACTTGCGAGTGGTTCAGAGTCCTATGCCATCTATAAGTGATGGATCAGTGGCAGGTGTCTTCCAGATGACAAATTCATGTATTTTTTTTCAGATATGGTTGAAATAGTAACTGTCTGTGGCAACAGCAACAAACAAGTCAATTTTGAATGAGAGACTACAAGATAGTGCACAGGAAAGTAACTACCGACCACAAAAATGCCTAGTGTTATGGCAAAATTAAATGCGTATAAATCAGTGCAAGTACAGGACATCCTGAAATTTGTTTAAAAAAAATTAGGTGATTATATATTGTCTTTTTGACAGTGGTGGGAATGCTCCTTATTTTTAAGTCTTTTTGACAGAGGAATCATTTTAAATAAAGATCTTTTTAAAATACAAAATTGTTTCTTGCTGCTTTAATTTTTCACTTTTTGTCTCCGCTGACTTCTGTTAAGCTCTCCTGGCTCGTGTACTTTGTGTTTAAAAAGTGTTTTACTATTTCCATGCCTCCAGTCACAACAGCAAACCTACAGACAGGTGGCCCAGGTCACTGAAAGGTTAAACAGCTGTAATAGCATGCTACAGTAGTATCTCCGGTAACTGAGAAATGCTTTCTAGCATGGGAGTACTCAGCTCACATGAGGGAGGGGCTAGAAAAGACACACTAAACCCTTTCAGCTTCAGGCTGACCTAGACAGATTGTTGTGGTTGGCTGATCCCCAACCTTATGGTCAAAGCACTGACAATAGCACAAGTGTGATGTGATAAAGACACTGAGCTTACTGTGAAAGATCCGGATAATTCTTTCCAAGCTAATGAAAAATTCTATATCCCTTCTGAATGCTGATCCTACCTAACACAATGCCAGATGTGTGTGTGTGTGTGTGTGTGTGTGTGTGTGTGTGTGTGTGTGTGTGTGTGTGTGTGTGTGTGTGTGTGTGTGTAAAAATAAAAATGTCTAATGCATTTTTTGAAATCTGCTAATTATTATTCTTGAGCACTCTATTAGACAAATACTATCCCATTTTACAGATAATGAAACTTAAAGAGAGAGTTCCAGTGACTTGCTCATTGACAGAGTCAGTAACAATCAGGATTATAGATCAGGGATATCTTTCTCTCTGCACTGAGAAGAAGATTTCTGCATGCAGGGCTGGTCCCCACTACCGGGGGGGATCGACGGCAGATACACAACTTCAGTTACGTGAATCACGTAGCTGAAGTTTGCGTATCTGAAGCCGACTTACCTGCTGTCCTCATGGCAGCGGCAGTCAGAGGCACGCTCCCCCATCAACCCAGCTTGCGCCTCCCGGCAAGCTGGAGTTCCGGAGTTGACGGGGGAGCTGCGGGCGATCGATTTCTTGAGTCTTCACAAAACGCGAGAAATCGATTGCCAAAAGATCGATCACTACCCGCCCATCTGGTGGGTAGTGAAGACCAGCCCTGAGACTGCTGGACTACACCTTCATAATGAGGTACTGTGAAAAAGGTACTTGTGACGTTGCACTCCATAATGTTTTATGGAAAGATGCTTATGAGTGTAAATATGATGTAACTGGAATTTGCCTCATGCAAAAGGTCTCTTTTAAGGTATCATTACAAAGCTTACAATCTAATGAGTGTATTTATCCTATTTGTTTGCATGTATTATTTCTATGTCTGGAGTTAGGAGAAGAAGATATTAACTTGTATTACTGATGTAAACATATTAAGTAGAAGCCATTAAGTGTGCTTCAGAATCAATGAACTGTGACTGGGTTTGTTTACCAGCAAGCCTTCCTGTGTACCTGTAGGCCAGCTCCTAGGTAATAAAGAAGGAGGTCTTACAGTGACATGTGATCATGTCACCTGAACTAGAATCCATCTTAAACCTGGTGCTTTTCCATTTAGAAGGAAGGATGAGGACCCAGAGACACAAAAGATTCCCATCTTGTGCCAAAGCTATAAAAGGGGATGGAACAGAACAAAGGGGTACCAGTCATGAGAAATACCTTGCTTTTCACCAAAAATGCCTGCTGGAACAAATAAGAACTGTGCCAGGGGAAAGGATTGGGCCCAGACTAAGGAGTCTAGTCTGTGAAAGAAGCTTAATGGAAAATCTCTGAGGGTGAGATATTACCTGAAATCAGTTTCTTAATGCATTAGGCTTAGACAGGCATGTTTTTGCTTTTTTTTTTTTTTGGTAACTTTGTTCTGTCTGTTATTACTTGAAACCACTTAAATCCTACTTTTTATACTTAATAAAATCACTTTTAGAATCATAGAATATCACGGTTGGAAGGGACCTCAGGAGGTCATCTAATCCAACCCCCTGCTCAAAGCAGGACCAGTCCCCATCTAAATCATCCTACACAGAGTTTTGTCGAGCCTGACCTTAAAAACCCCTAAAGAAGGACATTCCACCACCTTCCTAGGTAACCCATTTCAGTATTTCACCACCCACCTAGTAAAAAAGATTTTCCTAATATCCAACCTAAACCCCCCTGCTCTGCAACTTGAGACCATTACTCCTCATTCTGTCATATGGTACCACTGAGAACAGTCTACATCCATCCTCTTTGAAACCACCTTTCAGCTAGTGGAAAACAGCTATCAAATCCCGCCCCCCTTCTTCCTTCTGCAGACTAAACAATCCCAGTTCCCTCAGCCTCTCCTCATAAGTCATGTGCTCCATCCCCCTAATCATTTTTGTTGCCCTCTACTGGACTCTTTCCAATTTTTTCACATCCTTCTTGTGTGGCGGGGCCCAAAACTGGACACAGTACTTCAGCTGGGGCCTCACCAATGCCAAATAGAGGGGAATGATCATGTCCCTTTATCTGTTGGCGATGCACTACTCATACAGCTCAAAATGCTGTTAGCATTCCTGGCAACAAGGGCACACTGTTGACTCATATTCAGCTTCTCATCCACTGTAACCCCTAGGTCCTTTTCTGCAGAACTGCTGCCAAGCCATTCGGTCCCTAGTCTGTAGCAGTGCATGGGATTGTTCCATCCTGCACTTGTCCTTGTTGAAACCTCATCAGATTTCTTTTGGCCCAATCCTCTAATTTGTCTAGGTCCCTCTATATCCTATCTCTACTCTCCAGCATATCTACCACTCCTCCCAGTTTAGTGGCATCTGCACACTTGGTGAGGGTGCAGTCCATGCCGTCCTCCAGATAATTAATGAAGATATTGAACAAAACCCACCCCAGGCCAGGACTGACCCTTGGGACACTCCACTTGATACCGGCTGCCAACTAGACATAGAGCCATTGATCACTAGATATGGAGCCATTGATCCCTATTGCTTATTAATGAACCCAGAGTAACTGATCAATACCTGGGGGAGCAAAGAGCTGTGCATCTCTCTCTATCACTGTTATAGACTGTGGACAGTTTATGAGCTTACCCCCCCATATGCTTTATACAGAGTAAAATGGATTTATTTGGGGTGTGGATTTCATTGAGAATTGGGTGTCTGGGTGTCAGGAAACCTGCTGAGCAGTTTTTGGTTAAAGTCTGCAGCGCTGGGGGCGTGGACCAGACATGGGTCTGTGTTGCAGCACAGTAACATGTTTGGCTCAACAAGGCAGGGTTCTGGAGTCCCAGGCTGTCTGGGAAAATGGGCTCAGAGGTAATCTCAGCATGTCAGGTGACAGTCCAAAGGGATCTCTGTGACCAAACCCATCACACTACCATGTTCTAAATTTAGGATGTTTACATGTATTTGGTAATTTTTCAAAATTTAAAGTGGCAGGAAAAAACACACGCATAGATATGGGTAGTGTGGGGGTTGTCAACCAAGCAGCTCTTTATACTATCTACTGTAGGCACTCAGTCAAGCCTCAGTATAGAAAAGCATATAGAAGAGCACTTGCCCTATCTTTTGGATAAGAAAGAAAGTTCTTTGTGCCAGAAAGCCTCAGGATGAATCAGAATGCTAATTTCTCACTGTATTCTTTATATCCATGATATAATGAATGCACTCCTGTACCAACGAATTGCACCCTTAGCATGATTCATGCCAGTGGAGTACATTAAAATTTATTTTATTTGTGTAGGTCTCACCCCCGCTCCAAAGTTTTGAGCTTTGAGTAGTTTAAGTGCCACAAGTCTACACTTTTATTTGTCCCTGATTAGCTATCTTACAAAGTAGTTAAGCAAATCAATAAACAGAATGAGCATGAGCCAATGGAAGCTCTGATAAGCATGCATGATCTTCAACTTACAACTACACCGTAGTCAGCAATTACAAGACAGCTATACCGTCTCATGTTTTTTTAGGATATACTTTTATAGCTATTAAATGTCCACTTACTAATAATTTTTGTTGTGCTCATACAACAGTTTTTCAGCTCTGATCTTACATGGGTACACAGGGTAACATCCACTAAATCTTCGGTATATATCAGATGCACTTAAACACCATTTAAATTTTCAGAATAAGCAAAAGAACTATTTCATATTCATATTTCATGTCAGAAACTCTTGCATTTGTTTGGAATTTTGACATTTAACATACAACTTTTATTAAAGGTAGATATTACAGAAATACCAAATCTCCTTCAATTATCCAAATTATGGCTTGGAACATGCAGGACATATGCAGGTAGACCTCTGTCTGTACAGAGCCCCTCTGACTTAAAGGGGATTTTCATAAGTATGAGGCTCCAAATATGGATTTGATTGAACGATTACAGTCTATTTCAGTTTATTTGAAAAAATATAATGCTTATTTGTTTCATGCTAACAAAAGTTGCAGACTTTATCATGCCATTTAATTCAACTCTTATCAAAGATGTTATACTCAATTAGAAGGTGCACAAGTAGGAAAACAATCCCTTCCTAATTGGATCCCTATTACTACAATAATGATAATGATCTTACATTTATCCTGTGCCTTTCATCCTGAATACCACAGTGCTTGACAAACTATTACAGCAGTTGCCTGCTAGTGCCTGCTATAGTTAATGTTACATTACAATCTCTGATTTCACATGCTCATTGTATTTTTCTCTGAAATTCACCTCTTAGCCTGAAATGTTGTAAGGTTTTTGTCTCACCGTAAAGGTGAATTTTAAAGAGAAAACTTAAAGCAATGTCCATTTGCCTACCCTTGAGTTATGTAATGGTAAGATACTCTGAGAAGTGTTCAACATCATTCTAATTCTGCTCTCATGGAAGTCAAGTGGTGTTTTACTATGAACTTCAGTAGGGGCAGAATTGGGCCAATATTGTGAGCTTCTGAGAATCCCACCCTTTATCTTTGCCCCAAGAAAAACATGAAAGTATTTAATTTGTGCAAACATAACTCAAAGTTGAAGTCAATTGGACTATTCAGATAAGTAAAGTTGTAAATGTACTTAAGTACTTGATGAATCAAGAGCTTCAGTTTGTTATTTAATGTATAGCAGAATTAGGAACCAACCAAATTCACAGTCCATTTTGATCAACTTTACCGTTGTAGGATTTTAAAAATAATAAAGTTAATGAATTCATCTTTTAACATCTGAAATTTCATGGTATTGTAGTTGTAGGCCTTGACCCCCAAAAAAGTTGTGGGGGGAGGGATCGCAAGGTTATTGTGTGTAGGGAGGGGGTTTATAATACTGATATCCTTACTTATATGTTACTGCTCATAGCACTGTTGCCTTCAGAACTGGGCAGCTGGAGGGTGGTGGCTGCTGGCCGGTAGCGTAGCCCTGAAGGCAGAACCGCCACCAGCAGCAGTGCAGACGTAAGGATGGCATGATATGGTATTGCCACCCGTACTTCTGCACTGCTGTCTGCAGAGCTGGGTGCCTGGCCAACAGCCACCGCTCTCAAGCTGCCCAGCTCTGAAGACAGAGCAGAAAGGTGGCACTACTGCGACCCCCCCCCTAAAACAACATAAAATAACTCCCTTGTGAGTCAGGATTCCCAATTTGAGAAATGCTGGTCTCCCCAATGAAATCTGGATAGTATAGGGTAAAAGCACACAAAAAGAGCAGATTTCACAGGGGGAGACCAGATTTCATGGTCCATGACACATTTTTCATGGCTGTGAATTTGGTGGACCCTAGGCATAATATAGAAAGTAATGTTAACTCAGTCACATTGCACATCCTAGGAGAACTGCAGAGGACATCAAATCGTTGCACGCTAACTGCCCCATGTGGATACTGCTGGTATGAACTACAAGATATCTAGTTCGTGTTAATGTAGTCCTATTTGAAAAAAACTCTACATTAATGTAAAATAAGTACTTTCTTGTTTGCACCAGCAGCATCTACATGAGGCAGTTAGCACACAACACTTTGGCATCCTCTGCAGTTCACACCCTGATAGTCCACATTGTGGTATACTGTGGACCAGTGGTGGGCAACCTGCGGGCTACATGTGGTCCATCAGGGCAAGCTGTTGACAAGCTGCCAGACTGTTTACACTTGCACAGCCACCTGCAGCTCCCAGTGAGGCAGTTTCCTGTTCCTGGCCAATGGGAGCTGTGGGAAGCCCGGCCAGGCCCATGCTGCTTCACGCAGCTCCAATTGGCCAGGAACAGGGAACTGTGGCCACTGGGAGCTGCAGGAAGCCATGCAAATGTAAACAAATTGTCTGGCAGCCCACCAGTGGCTTTCCCTGATGGGCCCCATGTGGCCCACAGGTTGCCCACTATTGTAGACATAGCCTGGTTCTTTTTTTTATTTATACCAGTGTAAGCCCATTAATATTGATGGAATAACACTTGTGTAAAACTGTTGCAAGCAAGAATAGCATCAGGGACACAATTTTTTTTCCTGGTGAGCTAATCTATGGTTCAATGCTGCAAATACTTACAAACATAGGTGACTCTTCACCACGATAGTCAAATTGGCTTAAATGGGACTATTGAAATTGATAAAGGTATTTACATGGATAAGTGTTTACAGGATCACGGTCTAATGTTAGACATGAAACATTGACTGGGAATAACAAATGGGAGTGGAAGGGTGAGTTGAATTAAAGTTACAAAAATTAGATTCCTGTAGTTTCTCAGTTTACATATGTGCACAACTTGGTGGATCTATTATTTTAATAAATATAAAAGGACATGTTTTGACTTTAATACTTTTTAAAAGTGTACAATTTTAATACTCTATCTGAACTCTTCTGAGTTCACTCTCCTTCTGTACTCTATTTGTGTTTGTCCACCTAAGAATGGCATTGTATGTTGTCAATGTTGGAACTAAGTGCTCAGTCCCAAGAGATGCTAAACACTGGCCTTGATCCTGTGGAGCTTTTAAGCACATGCTTAACCTCCTTCACTAACCCATATAAGCCCATCTGACCACCAGGAGCCTCATGCTAATTGTCTCCCCATAGCCCCAGTCTCCTGACCTGGCCTGACAGCTACTGTGAAGAAGGCGGGCTCTTTCTCTTCCCTTGCTGACTGGGAGCTGCTGCTCTGTTCTAGCACCACAGCACCCTCTGGTGGGCAAAAGGCAGGATTGCAGCAACTTTTCAGCAGAAGCTATTTTCTACCAATTTTTTTGAAATATGCACATGCGCAGTGCACAGAATTCCCCCAGGAGCAAGCTTGGTGATTAGAGTACTGACCTGATATATGCAAGACCAAGGTTCAAGGCCCCACTCTGCCTTGTTTTGAATAGTCTGAGATTAATACACTCAAAAAGGTTTGTTTTTATTTCAATAGTGAACAAAACCAAAATTTCAAAACTATGAAAGTGCCTATAAGCGAGCGGGCACTCACCCCGGCGGCGCCTCCCGCTGGTCGTCTGGGAAATCAGCTCTTTTCGCCTCCGGAGCGCCCTCTGCTGGTCAATGTCCACTCCTGTTACTGGCCCCGTGTCCCTCCCAGACCCCGGTGCCCCTGCACTGAGGGTGCTGCACCCTTGCAGAACCCCCACAAGTCTAGGGGTCTCCCCTCCCCGGGGAAACCTCCACCCACTATCCTCACCTTGCCTCAGGCTTTGCCCCTGCTAGTCACCACTTGCCTCCTCTCACTGAGGCAGACTGCAGTATCAGGCTGCTCAGCACAGGCAAGAGGGGTTTGGCCAGCTGCTTCTACCCAGCCTGGGGCTGCCCCCTTGCAACTCCAGTACCCCGTGGGTCGGGACTACGCTAGGCTTGGCAGCCTGGGGCCCTCTCCCTACAGCTTCTCAGCTCCCGGCTCCCAGTTGCCTTGCCCTTGCCCTTCCCCACTCTGAGTACCCTGTTTTAGGCTCTCAGCAGCTAGGCCTGTCTCTCCCTGCTTACAGAGGAGACTTTAGGCCCCTGCCTGCTCTTGCAGCCTAGGGCTCTCAGGCTAGAGCTTTCTCCAGCTCCTCGTGCGTAGCCCCAGCCCTGCACCAAGCTCAGTACCTTCCTTAAGGCTCCCTGCAGCAGGCCTGTCTCCCTCTGCTTACAGAGGAGAGACTTATCCAGGCCCTGCCTCTCAGGCTTTATACCGGCCTGAGTGTGTTTGGGGCGTGGCCACCCAGCTGAGCCTGCCTCCCAATTAGGCTGGCTTCGCTGGCTCCCGGCACCACCCCTCTCTGGGCTGTTTCAAACCCCTTTCCCAGGGCTATCCTAGCCCTGTCCGGCAGGGAGCGGGTAGTCACCCCGCTACAGTGCCACAAATCAGAATGGTCATCTTCCAGACATCTCTAGTGTGGAGGACTAGCACAAGACCTTCTGCACCACCTAATCCTGATATGGCAGCTGTAACTAAAAATGTCAAAAAGTTTAGTTTTGCTTAAACAAGGTACTTCTCTCATTTTTCCCTGTTTGCTCATGCAAGAAAAAGCTTTTTATTTACCTGGATATCCTTATATGTGGGGGTGGGGGAAGGATTAGCAGCATCTAAGATTTTTGTTTTGCTAATCTTACTTTACTTTGAAGTAAACTCATAGCATGAGAAATGTAGGTTGATGGCTGCCATCTTTGATGCAGGCTATTTCTGCTGATGTAGTTAGAAATATTGTTCCTTAAATAATGTTACTTCACTGAGCAGGGTGCAAAATAATTATAAAAACATTTATTCTGTATTGTAAATGTATATGAGGCTTTACATACAGCTTTTTCTGTCTCTCTACATTGCTATCCACCTGGCCAGCATGGAGTTGGAGGTGCCTGCTAAGCCGCTTGCTGTGGCTTTAGTCCTGATGCTGTGGCATGCTTCCCAATGAAGCACCAGGAGGAATTTTGTTGGAGTTAGCTAAAATTTCTCCTGGGAATTTTTCCTGCCAGAGCATGGACTTCTCTGAAGACTCCTTCCAGCTTCTGCTGGTAAATAGCTAGAATCCAGCCTTAAATGGATTCTCATCAACTTATTCTAGTCATCGTATCAAAATCCAGAATATTTTGTATCCAAAAAGATTTTTTGACATAAAATAATAATAAAAACAACCCACATACTTAAAGAACATGCAGTTTGTGGGGAAAAGTACTGCTTTTTGATAGAAGAGAACTCTTCCTTCAAGCATCAATCTTCAATATCTTTGGATAGGTCATGCAAAAATCAAGGAACATAATCGCTCTTTGTTCAGGAAGGACATTCTTTTTTTCTGGCTCATTATTTGTGACCTTTAGTATCCGGCACAAAAGTAGTTGTGAACATAAAACCCTACCTTTATTTAAGTCTTTAAATCCAATTGCATTTCTACCTATGTCAGGACCAGTGGTGAACCTACAATCCTGAAACCCTTCTCCACAAGTAGATTGAATACAGTGTAATAGAGGTTCACATTCAAAATTTCTCACAACAGAAAGAACACACACACAGATGGAACTTGTACAGTTCCATCCTTAATATCCAGTAGCCATATCTGTTTCTCAACATGATTGTTTAGTATTTCAATTTTTCATATAAAACAAGTCTCTTAATTAGAATGGATGAAACAACTTTCATTGATTCAGCTTCAGTCTTTAATCCTTAATATAAATAATTCTACTTGTAAAGGTTTTTTAAATCAATCACATTGGGCTTCTCTCAGAGATTCTTGGCTCCTAAAAATTCATTATATCCTGCAAGTACTGCTCTCTGGCTGTCACACCTTGAATTACTTTAGTTATATCAGCTGATCTCAACAAATCCCATAGAAGCCCATAGGTGATTTCGCATAAGAGGTAAGTTGCACTACAGCAGTGCATGAAAAGATTCTTATCTCCGTTTGTATATCACATAATTTGTAGCCCTCCTTAAAATCCATCAGGAAAAAGGGATTTAAAAAAAAAAAAATTCTGGAAAAAGAGTAAGCTGTTTAACTGATTAAAATGTTATTAATTACTTTCTACCTGTAACATGCCTTTGTTCCAAACAATGAATCTGTGTTGTACAAAGTTACTCTTAAGCACCATTCATGCAAGCAAACCTCTGAATAGTACACAAAATATGGAATACCCCTTGCCCACCTGTCATGTCTTCCCATTCAAACCACAGCTTAATTTAATTTAACAGGAGCTACTGAACAGTTCTATTCAAAAAATGGCACTGGCTTTATTTAAATTAAAAATAAAACTAGTTTATTTAATTACAAAGAGATAGATACAAGTACAAGGTATTAAAGCCAGAACTGGTTACAAAAGAAATAAAGAAAATATTTTCTAGTAGATAAAAGATATAACAAGCTAGACTTGGTTCAAGGTAAAACCCTTAGTCCATGTGCCCAGCAACACAGATGACCAAATTCTTAGGTCAGAATTTCTCCCCAAAATAAAAGGGCTTAGGTGAAACACATATACACACAGAGAGAAGTTGAGGTGGTTTTGCCCCTCATTATTTAGTCCAGTCACATAGAATCATAGAATATCAGGGTTGGAAGGGACCTCTGCAGGTCATCTAGTCCAACCCCCTGCTCAGAGTAGGACCAATCCTCAACTAAATCATCCCAGCTAGGGCTTTGTCAAGCCTGACCTTAAAAACCTCCAAGGAAGGTGATTCTACCACCTCCCTAGGTAACCCATTCCAGTGTTTCACCACCCTCCTAGTGAAAAAGTTTTTCCTAATATCCAACCTAAGTCTTCCCAACTACAACTTGAGACCATTATTCCTTGTTCTGTCATCTGGTACCACTGAGAACAGTCTAGATTCATCCTCTTTAGAACCCCCTTTCAGGTAGTTGAAAGCAGCTATCAAATCTCCCCTCAGTCTTCTCTTCTGTAGACTAAACAATCCCAATTCTCTCAGCCTCTCCTCATAAGTCATACGCTCCAGGCCCCCTAATCATTTTTGTTGCCCTTCTCAGGACTCTTTCCAATTTTTCCACATCCTTCTTGTAATGTGGGCCCCAAAACTGGACACAGTACTCCAGATGAGGCCTCACCAATGTCGAATAGAAGAGAACAATCATGTCCCTCGATCTGATGGCAATGCCCCTATTTATACAGCCCAAAATGCTGTTAGTCTTCTTGGCAACAAGGGCACACCATTGACAACTATCCAGCTTCTCATCCACTGTAACCCCTAGGTACTTTTCTGCAGAACTGCTGCCTAGCCATTCAGTCCCTAGTCTGTAACAGTGCATGGAATTCTTCTGTCCTAAGTGCAGGCACGCTCTCAAATGAGTTTTTTTGAAGGTTACCTCTCGGTAAACTTCATTCCAGCTGTAGGGAAGGAGACATGGAGTCTCATGGTGAAAAACATTTCATATTGTTTGCTAAAATGCAGATCAATCTGCTCCTGCCCTGCAATATGACCAATAATTGTCAATTTGAGAACACCTGGTTAGAGGCAGCAGCCTGTCCTTTGTCTTTGAGAAACCAGTTTACCCACTCCCCAGACTTGTCTGGTAATTACATTGAAGTCATAATTTCAGTTTTTGTTCATAACTCTTAACTCTCATTATGTACATACATTACACAAGAATATTGATGACTCATATACTATTACGTTTTAAATTATAACCTCAAAAGACATATCTTGCACAAAAGTTATTACAATAGTGTGTAGGATGTGAATACAGGCATATTTTTGATCATACACCTCTACATTTTCCCACATCAGAAAGGTACCAGTGGAGTCAGAGCAACCTGAGTTTAATCAATTGATGTCATGAAAGCCAATGTGTTTTTTAGGCTTCTGCAATACCTTACTGTACTTAGATTAACTTTAAAATAATATTTCAAAGTGTGAAATTAAAGAGAGATTTCCTTATACTATTATTCTCTTGCCTTTTTAATGGTGGATGAGAGTCTCGTGGCTGAAGATTTTACCCATTATTTGGTTTAACACTACCATCATCATGGTCTTCTTTCATCTTAAAATCTCCAATGTCTATCTCTGCTAACTGTAATAAGGTAAAAAGAGAGTTAGCTGATATTCTTCAAATGCAATGCATATGAAATTCTCAGTAAGTGTCTTCAATGTTGCACTTCAAGATTCAATTTATGGGATAACAAACAAAAGGAAATTAGAGTTCTTATAACTGGTCCCTCAATATCACTTCAGAGTTATTTTCTAATCTGAACAGTTCATTTATTTTGTTCATTTTTGTTATTTATAAATGCAGGGCTCTTTTACAAAATGCCAGGGTCAACATTATGATAAGAAGAATAAATTGGTTTTATAACTTCTAAATCCCATCCACTTCCCCAGTACTGGAGAGAATGATGTTATGAGCTTAAAAAATTTCTCATTCAAAACAGAAATATTCTGCTTCAATGTTTGACTTTCTGTGAATGAGTAACCTTTAACAGTGAAAATCTTGTGGCATATTGTCTCATTAAATAAATAAATTTTATAAAACATATACATACATATCATGCTGCAAAGTGAGATACACTTCTTGCAAAGTTTTACCATTGCAAAAAACAAATCTGATATTTGTTACTGTAGTTCATTACTCCCACTTATTTGAGACTATATTATCATATCCCCCTTTTTAAAGATTAACAATTCCCCTGAATCTGGTGCTAATTCATGTACAACACATCTGCAGAGATAAAGTGGTAAGGCCAAGAACCATTTTAAAAGATCAATCAATGATAAAAAAAATGACATGTGTGCAAGTAATAAAAATGTAAGAACAGTACCCTAAGTGTCTTAAACCTTGTTCTTACAGGTATTATGTCTTTGGCACTTTATAGCTTCAATTAAATGGCAAGGAATTCATCTCAGGAAAGGATGTATTTTTTTTTCCTGCAGAGTGCATTTCAATTTCTACAAAACCTCAAATAGCTCCAAGTTGTGAATTCCTAATAATTGAATACAATATTTTTCAATCATAAGCATAAATGGGAATTCAGATTTTTGGCACTGGCTATAATACACTGTGTTGCAGGGAACACATTCATAACAGGAAAGGTCTATTCATGCTCTAGGTCTGAATTTTAATATAATTATTTCAAAGGAAACACATTCATTAGCATAATAGTTTCTCTTCCCGTTTATATCCTGGATTGAATGATGGAACTGTTAAATTAATCAGGAGGCTGGGTTACTAGAACTATCCTACAAGAAGCTAAGAAGTGTTAATTGCTAAACAAATTAGTCCAAGTATTCTATTAAATCCAGTTTTCCTATATTCAGATTTGCTGTAAACTTAACAGGCTACCCCATACTCATCACAGAAGCAAGCTGAAATTGGGAAAGAGGAAGAGGCACAAAATAGCAGTGACATTTTTATTATTGCTTTTATGTAGCCATTACATTATAATATTACTTCCCTCTTAATATACTTTGCAGTAAATAGCTTCCACAAATGTGCTGAGTAAGAGCAAAGGCTGTATGCAACAGCTATTAACACCTAAATGTAGAGAAATATACTTCAACAATTATACACCAGATTTATAAGAGAAAATAAGAATTTTCCCAGGTGAAACTCCCTGTAGACAGGTGAAACTTCCTGTATGACAGTTAATTTCAGATAAGCATATTATAAACAGTACGCCTCACTTTGTTCTGAGGTAATGGTTTGATCAAGCCTTTCTATGCAATCTCACAGAAATTAACAAACTCCAGTAACTAATGCATCAGTGTAAGCTTTCCAAATGGCACACAAAGTGTCAACAGGATGGGAGTCTACTTATTAAAATCAATGTCTACGGTCACATTTTGACATAAGTAAAAGTAGGGCTGGATCTATATAGCTTTTAGGACACAATCCTGTACAGATATATTCATATCCTTAACTTTAAACTATAATGGACTACTCAGAGACTATGAAGTCAATGCACTTGAAGTTAAGCACCTGTGTAATTCTTAATAGAAATGTCAACACTTTTTTTTTTTTTTTTGCAGGATTGGGAGCTTATTTTCTTAATGCTTCTGCTGCTAGAAAGCCTTGAAATTGCAGTGTTAAACCAGCATCAGCATTTATTGTATATTAAAAAAGTATGTATTGTATATTTATTGTATATTAAAAAAATACCCTCCTTAGCATAATTTTTAATTAATATAATTTGACTTTATTAGAACAAAAAGAGTCTCCACTGCATTCATGTGTTTAAATTACTTAGTTGAGGATAATCAATAACTGTATGCAAGTGAACAAAAAATATGTATTAGTAGATAGTTGACCATCTCCATTTTTTTCAAATAAAGTTAGAGCAGCAAACTGGGGAAGAACAGGTATTGCTAATAGAAATAGCTTTGTTTAAAAAAACCCCATACATTTATAATGGTAACATTAAATAGATTTAAAAAGTCAGTTTGATGATGTTCATCAACTGCTAACCAGTCTCTGCTATTAATTAAAGCTTAATGACCTGGATCTTTCTGTCATTGACAACATGTGGTTTATAATTACAAAGAAATTTAAATTAGCGTGGCTATAGTAATATGGAGAGGGCAGAAACTCAGGAGAAAGTATGTTTATTCAGAGAATGATTAAATAAGATTTCATAGCACAGAATCTTTTTAATAAATAAAATAAGTAAACTTCTCCTTAGCTTAATGTGCAGTGATCAACATTGCTGCATTCCATAGCTTTGTCGATCTGTCCAGACACAAATACTTCTGTTGATTGTTAAGTATACAGAATGCTGATGATACTAAAAGGATTTAAAAATGTCTTGGTATTAAAAAAAAGGGGGGGGGAGGGGGTCACCAGTTCAGGAACACCAAATTAATTAGCCTTTTAATCTAGAAATAGTCAGTGCTGTTGTGCTAGTCTTAAAGCGATAGCAAAACTATTTTCCATGTCAATTATATTATTTTATTGGATCAGAACAGGAGATACTGTCCTTGAACATGGTGTCTATAATAAAGGAATGATAACTACTCTCTGGGAATGGTTTTTCAACCAGATATGCAGCCACCTTACAGTAGCTCCATCTAGGTTGCATTTCCCTAGTTTGTTTATGAGAAGGTGATGAGAGACAGTATCAAAAGCTTTACTAAAGTCAAGATAGACCACATCTACTGCTTCCCCCCATCGACAAGGCCTGTTACCTTGTCAAAGAAAGCTATCAGGTTGGTTTGATATGATTTGTTCTTGACAAATCCATGACTGTTACTTAGCACTTTATTACCTTCTAGATGATTTTAAATGGATTGCTTAATTATTTGCTCCATTGTCTTTCTGGGTACAGGAATTAAGCTGACTGGTTTGTAATTCCCCAGGAATTACTCAATGCTCAGCAGCTTGCAGGATCAGGAGTTCTGTGATATTTGCAGGATAAAGTATTCATTTTAAGGAAAACAAATCCAGGTATTCAAGCAGTAGAGCTGATAATTCAGTGTGTGTCATACTTTTCAACCAGTATAGTGTCACAGAGGACTGTTACTAGAGGTTGCATCTTTCAGATCAGACGTCAAACCAAGGCCCTTAGCACTCTATTAATGATATCTTTGCACTCAGGATGATTTTGCAAATATCTACATCTTCATAGTCATTAATGACCCTTTGGCACATATTTCCACAAGTCCCCAGAACACAGGAAGCCTTCTGAAATCACCAGAATGCACACCTGCTGATAACTAAGGTAGACAAGCAGGAGCTCTGCTGATAAATCAGCATGATAGAGCAAGGCAGAATTTTGTGGTTGCAAGGCAGAATTTTGTGTGGACACAATTCATCAAAGCCACAAATGAGCCAAAACAAAACACTGCAACTTTATTGAAAAGAAAGCCTTCAAAGCATTAGCTCTACTGCCCTTCCAGATTACCAAGGGAGTAATGATATTGTGCCTACATAAATTTTAAATGCAATTTCAATTGGATATGATAGTTTTCTTGTGTTCCTCTCTCCCTATTGCCAACTGTTTGGGAGTTTATAAGTGTTGCTTGCATTATGAGTATTGCAGCATTGGCTGCACTTCTGTGATTGGTGAAATTATTCTTATCTAGGTTGCAAGCAGCTTGTAAAGCAGTATGCAAATGTATGATACTGTTATTGGGACAGGTTATTTTTGTAATCCTGTCCCTTTGTGTAGACCAGTCCACAGGATCAGTGAGCTATAACTGGGGAGAATCCAGCCTATTTTTTAAAAAAATGGGAGTTAAAATCCAATGAAAATACGACCAGTACTTCTGCTGTTTCAACTGAAGGAATGAAAACCAAGAAGCAATACTAGAAAATGAATGTGAAACCCAACTCACAAATTTAAAGGCAGGAAAGAAAATCCTCCCAGGAAGCAAAGCAATAACTAACAACAGGTAAATAATACAAAGCAACATAAGAATCAAACTTTTCCTATCAGATGCTAGAAAGTCTGTTGTGGAAATGCCATAAGTTAACTTTGGTTAATTCTTAGTGCTTTTCTTTCTGTTAGTTAATTCTAAAGATGCTCAGCTAAATAAATATTTTAATCTAGGATGGTACTCTCCTTAAAGAATTTTCATTTGGCTCTCTAAAGAATAAATGCTTGAATTCCTCCTTTCAAAAAGTCATTTTTATAGAAAGCAGCTTTCCAATTAGGTTCAGGAGCGGGGCTAAGGAAAAAAGGAATCAACCCTTTCCATTTCGAAAGAGATTTTTTTTTGCTCACCAGAATTCAGTCTTTGTCCATTGCCGTCAGTGATATTAATATTGATCTCTTGTATAGGTAAATTATTGAAGATTACAATAACTTGTAAACAGAAAACAATCCTCAAAGAAACAAATGGATTTTAATCAAATAATCATACCTACAAAAGCATATGTAATTATTATCAGTAGTATATTATCATCAAGGAAGGAGGACCTAAATCATATCCTTGGTTCAGAACACCTTTGAAATTTGTGGATGTCTGAGAGGCAGACACAGCTCTGGAATCCACATTTTACAAACTGTCCCATTGTTTACAAAATATTTTACCCAAACTCCAGAGTAGAACACTACTGAACTACGAGGGATTAGAAATCTGGAATGGGTTCCAGGTATTCTCAAACCCAATGCTAGTTAAAAGAAAATTAATCATTCGGATGTCTTACCGAAAAAAAAATTGAGAATGTCCCACTGATATCCTATTACTTACAACCAAATCTAAGGTATCCTGTTAAACCATCTATGTTTTCTAAATTTAGTATAAAACTGAGAAAATAGAGCAAGACCAATTATCTGAATGTTGAAAAGAAAAAAAGAAAAATGTCTAGTCTTCCCTAAATTTGAGGATAGTTTATTTTTACTTTTTATTATAAACATCACAATAACAAAAAATGAAGTTATAAATTAAAATTACCACCTGTAACATGTCAGAGAATTAACATTCTTATGGAAAAAAAGTTTTTAAATATTAAAGCTATAAAATCCAATAAATCAATACTTTACTACTAATGAAGGAGCAACAAGGAGAAGGCAGAGAAGAGAAGTTTGAAAGCAGTGGGTGAGTGAAGGGAGGGAAAGAATCCAGGAGGATGGAGGAAGGAAGTCTGGCTATTGGATTTTGCGTGCTCCTTAGTCAAATGTTTCTACAAATGGAGCCCACGTTTCTTCAAAACTCATGTACTCAATCCCTGCAACAGAACTTGACCTCCCCCCCCACCCCGCTTTTTTTGGCCATTAGATGAGAATATCACTGTTGTATTCTGTGCATTGATTTACTTTTCTACCTCTGTAAATACATTTGTTTTATGATCATTGCTGCTCTCAGCAACCAAGAAAGCTGAGATGATGGAATGCTGAAATATGCTAATTTGTAGGCTCTGACTAATGTTTGATTGCTACAGTCCCAAATCATTCTAATTCCAGTGTTAACTTCTTTCCACAAATGTTTAATTGGAGGACATTCCAAAACAATGTGCAAGCACGCACTCTTATATTTACCCACAACATCTGCATTTATCCAAAGGAAGAGCTTTAATCTCATTTAGTCTTTGCTGTGTCCCATACCGTCTAAATACATGTTTTCATAGAATTCAAAGTCTTTAGAACCATCTTTTACATTGAGTAATACAGCTGACCACCATGGAGCTTTTAAAAAAGGCTTTGGGTTTTAGTCATAACTTCAAGACTCAAGGAGTCCTTTTTCATCAAAAAGCCATACCTGGATGACATGGGCCTGTGAAGTTTGTGAAAAATCACTACTACACCCTGTACTTCAGACATGCCAGGAGTCCCAAGCCTGAAGCAATAGGGGACTCAATGTTTCAGCTATATTTCTGTTCACATACCACTGTGGCTGTGATGTTACACTGAAGTGGTAGAACCCCCTTACCCCCCACATCAACCAAATTAAGAGAGACATAGAATGCCCCTCTCTATCCATTCTCTCCATGTGACTGATTAGTTGCCAATCTGCAAATATAAATTACCCCAGATAGTAACATTTGTATGGTGTCAGTGATGAAAATGGAACCCATTGGCTAAATTGGTCCATACTGTTCTGTTGACCAGTCCACAGGGCACTATGCTTTTTATCTATAGGGCATGGTTAGGATCCCAAGAATCCAGATGGAGGATCATTTTTCATTTATTTTCCTTTGATCCCCATCCACATGGGGATGTTATTGTTGGAACCAGTGAGAGCTGGGAGATGATATAAAGCAACATCATTCTGAACATCTGAGCACATGCCACCCTCAGTGTAGAGTTGAGGTTTCCTTCATAATAGCTTGAGGCATCACCCAGGTTCCCATATACAGCTCTTGACAATCTTAAAAATCTCCTAAAGTAGGATGGAGATCTAGGTAAGATGTTCATCTTAACTGTTCATTTTTCCCCCCAGAGGCTCAGAAGCAGCACTCGCCACAGCCGGATATCGTCTAGCTGTAGAAACGTAGGTTCTAAATTCCTTTTTAGACATTTTCCCAAGATTCTTTGGTATTTTTGTCTAACTATTTAATTTGTTCTGCCTGATTATGAAAGTTCCCCAGGGAAAATTCCCTGCTACAAAGCAGCCAGGAAATGTCAACTTTTCTTAGCTAATTCTATGGCCTCAAATCGAGCCAAAATCTTTGAGTAAAGCTATAGGATAGGAAATGTGGTTTGGGGATTTGTTACAAACAAAAGGAGTTCATGGGGAAATCTTGATACCCCAATTAGTTGGCTGAGGTAAGGGACTAGAACCTAGGTCTGCAGATCCTGGGGCAGCAGAAGCTCTTGCGTCATCATTGGGAGGCCATGCGAAGCCACAGCTAAGGAGCACTGTGGAGATTAGGTACTGCAGGAAATTCCATCCAAAGGGTTTAGAGTAACAGCACCTTTGGCCTTGTGATCGGCCCCTCCTCACTATTTAATCCTGTAGGGAGGCCCAGGAAGTTGTCTGGAAAACCACAGAGACTTCTGCCTTGCTGTGACTCCAGACCTAACCTTGATTTGTTATCTGCAATCTCCTATCCCAGTCTGATTCTGACCCTGACTGTGGCCCATTGGTACTATACTACCAATTATTCAGATTCCTGCCCGCTAACTACTGCCTTCTGGATGGTTCCTGACTTGTGGGCACCATCTAAGAACACTTATGTCCCAGTCCCTTACAGGTGACAACTTGATGAAAATCATTCTAGGGCCAGATGAAACAGGAGGAAGGAGAAGGAACAATGGACAACCATCTGACACTTTAAAGGAGGTTAAAGGATTCTGAAATTATGCCACTTGTTAACATACTAGTTGTAGGGCCTTTATATAAAAATTTAATCCAAGCTCTAAGAACAGGGCCAAAACCAGATCTTTAGAGAGCAAACAGTATGTATTCCCTGTTCACTTCATCAAAGGCCTTTTCTGCATCTGAAGTTAGAAAGATCAGGCGATTATCATGCCAGCCTTTAATAAATCTCACATGGCTTGGATAGAGAATTTGGGGCACAACTTTCTCCACCTTAGCTGTTAAAACTTGGCCAATATTTTTATGTCACTATTAAAGAGACTGGTCTCTTGTTTAATCAGGACATGGAATCCCATTCTAGCTGAGAGTAACTAAAATCAAAGCTTCCTTCAAGGTGGTGATGGAGCTGGTTGTGAAGGGGGAGAAGTACCAGCATTCTCCAGGGCCTTGTTAAACAAGGTAAGCAGCTTGCCTAGAACAGTTCAGAAAAAAAGCTTTTTTTAAAAAACAAAAAACAAAAAAAAAACCCACACACAAAGGAAAGCCTGTTGGGCTTTCAGGGTGTCAGTAAGCTCTATTGCTTATGGATGTTCAAGATCTCTTGGCTGGCCACAGAGAATGTGTTGGGGTATTTATATTTTGGACATGGTTGTCTTACAGTTAGTAGAAGAGACTACATATTGCGGACTCTAGAATCTCAAATTAATCTACAATTATGATAGGCAACTATGCACCATTATGAAAAATCTCAGGCTCATCTATATTGGGTGTGTATTAGGACCCTTTCAGACCCATTTACAGTGATTGAGTATGAGAAGCCAACCTTTAGTACCCAAACTAACATAAAAAACATTCACTGCCAGTTTTCTGTGGATCAGCACAGACACTCCTCTAGAATTTGAGATGTAGAAGCAGGACAAAGATCTATTAACACAATCCCATCCTAATTTATGAGACTCTTCTACAGTTAAGTAAGTCCCCTATAAAAATGCTATCCTAACCTCACCTTTTTCAAAAAGGCATAAACTTTCTTACATTAAATGTAAACATAAGTGTTGTTTTAAGAGGTTAAATTAAGCTTTAGCATATTAACAGTTCAATGTATGCACTAGCCTCTTAAGATGGTATTTAAACATAGAAAGGAAAGAATTTCAGGGCATTGGTGCTTGTGGAAATCCTATGGGGCATAGGGACAGGGGGCCCCATATGTCTAACGCAGATAGTTTGACTAATTTGCAGAAAGTTACAACAGAGGCAAGATGACGGGGATATGTATGAAGGGCAAGATGTGGCACCGACACGGATTCACCCTCACCTCATCTGTTGAGACCACGTAGTGCTAGCAAGACCAATGCATTTTTTAAGTTAGGAAGGTCAGGAGGAAGAAGGGGAGAGAAAGAATGGTGGGGTGGGTGACAAAAGGGAATCAAATAGAACATAACAAAGGAAAAACACAAAATTAAGTTATAAATAGAGCAATATGTATGTGCTTGGCAACTGTCAGAACTGATGTCATCCATTACCAGGGTTGAAAAGAACAGCTAAGTGTAGAAGACACATCCACAACACAGGGTGTGTGCAAAGTTTGAGTTCATATTTCATGCTATAACAAGAGTCCTTCATATGGTTACATCAGTCTCTGAGATAGTATAGGTTGCATGGGTTTACAGCATTCGAGAGTGGGGACTCGGCGTTTTACGAGGATGCATGTAGGTCCTTGTCAGAGTTCTCATGTGATGTAATTTTCTGTCCCCATCCTTCAAAATAATAATAAAACAATTAATCCAAAAACTATTACCTCACTCTGTAAGTATATGGACAGATAACAGCACCCCAGAGATGCGATTTGTGAGCTAAACGTGTTTGATGGTTGCACTATGGTCCTATAGCCAAATGAGATGGTTTGCAAAAGCAATCATGGGTAGCTTATTTCTTTCTCTAGGGCTGTGCCATAGGTATCCACCAGTGATAGGCACAATGTAAATCAGAAGGGTTTATCTTCTAATTGGTTCCCAAGGATGTGCAGTTGCCTTGCTGCTACTCACTGGAGTCTGTATGTGCATCTCTATGTGACTAAGCTGGTTCCTACTGCAGCAAGGAAGCATTGGCAGCAGGGCTGTCTTAAGTCAAGCCAGCATCCTGTGCACAGAACCACCGAAGAGTGGCCAGAACCACCTAGTAGTGGCTAGGAAGTGGTTCAGATTGGAATTGTGTTGCTCACTGGTGCAGGGTTTAGGTGTGGGAGTTGTGTGCCTCTACTCCCTCAGCATCAGGCTGTGTATAAGGCAATAAAATCCACAGCAAGTCAGCATGTAAGGGCATGGCACTGAATAATCAGTAGTGAGACAGTCCATGCATATCCATGGTATATTGCTGTTGCTATCATTCCAAACTTCTGTGTAGAGAACACAGCAGTCCAGTATATTCACTGGTTCCATCTTCACCATACATAGCCAAGACCCAGGTGGACAGACAACCAAATGTAATGAGGGCCAGCTGGATCCATATGATAAAGGAAAACAAATGCCAGTAGTCAAAGTCATCAGGAATAGCACACAGCAAAAATAGTTGTGTTGATTGTTTAATGATGCTCTTGAACTCTGATGGCTCCTGGGATGAATAGGTTACTTCTCCAGATATTGCATGAAACATCAGATAATATTTTAGCTCACTTGGTTTGCTCCATAACCTCCCTTGCAAAGTCATGAAAAGGCTCTTTAATTGGGAGATTGCTCCAGTGAACCTCTTTTCCCCCATTGCCTGTTGTATAATGGTTTCTTCAGCTACAAACCTGAAAAAAATCGATTATTGAGGATCTGGATTTAGCCCAAGGGGCAAGCATAGGAGCCAGAGACCTGTTGTAAGGAAAGGTTAAAAATATAGGAAAATGTCTTACTGAAGCTGTGTAACTAACTCTGGGTTGTGCATCTTGTGTTATGCATTCTTGGAGGCGCCACTGGGCCTCACTCATCCTTGTCCTGTATATTTCATAAGTTTGTTTTACCCCATATGTACCATTTCAAGGCAAGGACTTTATGTTTAGATGTTCTGTTCTTTCCTGACAAATAAGTAAATAGATAGAGAATAACGTCATGTTTTTCACCTGTTAATTTGCATGAGGCCCTTCTTGCCTCCTCCTCCTCCATGTAAAGAATCATATAAAAAGTCTTGTAATGATGTATGAGGGGAAGCCATAATTTGAGAGCTATCTCTGTGGCTTCACTTCGCTAGCGAATAAACTTTTGTATTCAAGCTTTCTCCAAGGCCTGCCTGTTCTTTGAAGGTAAATTGGGACACCTCCAAAGGGAACGAGCCATTTGTGCAACACTGTGGGCTCTTTCAATATCAAATACATGGTCCTCAGGCAGATCAAATATTTCCATTAAAAGTCTGGGGATACATTCTACATAATTTCTTTGTTCTGTCCTCTCAGGGACTCCTACGATTATAAGACTGTTTCTGTGTGATCTGCCTTCAAAATTGACCAATTTAGATTTAATTGATTTTATATCCCTGGGGTGTTTCTTCGTTTGGGCAGCCATGCCTTGCATTTGCTCCTTTTCTGAAGAAACATGACCCTCTGATCTAACATGCTGCCCAATAGCAGCTGCAATGATTCAATACTAGACACTGTTTGGAGAAGGTGGCTTTATGTAAAGAACATAGGCCAAATTTGGATTCAGACCTGAGTAACACTGGTTGGAAAAATGTTTAAGTTAGTACGGCTGAGAGATTCTTAAAGCAGTTTTCTGATACATAGGCAAAAAAGCTATTAAGGATAAGGTCACTCACTTACCCTACACCCTGCCTTTACCTTCTTAAACTACTTTTCCGGTGTCATAATGAATTCATTGTCAAGAGAATGTGTGGAAATGAGCAGGCGCATAATGCTGATGAGTCATGAATCATATTTCAACCAATGTGACACTTATGTTTGGGATCTAACTGGAAGTTTGCCTACAAGATCCTTATCACACGGCACCTTCTTGAATCCTATTGTTGAGAGACATCTCTTTTCAGTTAGCCATGACTTGGTTTCTCTCTCACCTGCACCTATGTGACCCCAAGATAAAGGTTCCAGGTCACTACTCCACAATGAGCTACAGCCAACATGCTGGAACCCCTAATTGGACACAAACATCTCCAGAGGTGAAGTAGAGGAGTCACTGATCCCTACAAAAGATGCCAACCCTGTGAGTAAAGCCCCTCCCCCCCACACACACATCAACACAACCCTTGAAGTTGTATCTGGCTCTTCTCTTCCCTGTATTGGCCCTCCAAAGGATTGAGGCAACAGATTCTGACACTGGCTGAGCCAAGCCTGAAGATCAACTAAGGGCTGGTCCCCACTACGGGGGAGGGGGGAGGGGGGGAAACAACTGCAGATACGCAACTTCAGCTACTTGAATCACGTAGCTGAAGTTTGCTTATCTGCAGCCAACTTACCTGCTGTACTCACGGCGGCGGCAGTTGGCGGCGCGCTCCCCCGTCGACTCCAGCTTGCGCCTCCCGGCAAGTTGGAGTTCTGGAGTTGATGGGGGCACCGCAGGCGATCGATTTCTCGTGTCTTCACAAGACGCAAGAAATAGATCGCCAAAAGATCGATTGCTACCTGCTGATCCAGCGGGTAGCGAAGACAAGCCCTTAGAGTTAAAAAGACCACCTGTGTTCCTCATCTGTTAAAGTTCTTAAATTACATTTTAACAAATAAATAGAGATTTAGATCCAAGTTAAGACCAATCATCTGAACTGAAGACTAGAAAGTTGCAACAATTCTTCCATAGATTATTCTGCATCTGTATTAAACTGCCAGAAGGATGCAAGCACTGTGTAAGAGTGGGGAGGGAAATACATTTAAACAAACCAAGCTTAAGGTATTCTTTGCAGACTGGGAGAAAAGTAGCCAAAAAAAGCAATCTACCAAGAAATTATTTTGAGAGCTTTACTTATTTAAAATTAAGGCATGTTGAAGCCTCTACCTTTGATAAATGCTTAACTAAATAGCTTAAAATAAAAAATGTAATGGATTCTCCCACTCACCTTCCTGTAAGATCTTAAAACCTGTTTTTCTTAACTTACTCATCATAATTAATTGCTAATAGGAAAGCTAGATAAACTGAACCATTTACTTATTGATTATATTTCAGTTGTAACCTTAATTTGACCACTGCATTATACCTTTGTAAATTAAGGTAGGAATACTAGAAGTTAACCTAGCCAGTGACATTGCACTTAAACACATTTATTTTTATAGCTGCTTGGTTAATCTTTTAAAAAAAATTATACAAGAGTTACACTCAATTGGTTTATTTCCCAAAATTTCAACAAAGTAGCCTATGAAGGAGAAAAAGATAAAAACATTCCTGAACCCATCCCATATTTTCATTACTTAAAATAATACCCTATTATTCCTACATTTAGTTGTGAGGGTGCCTGCAATTACATATTTGAGTGGAGTCAGCTAACTCTCACTGTTGCCAGCAGAGACATCTTGGCTTTGTGTGTCTGTCTCTTCTCCTCTTCCCCCCTCCTTCTCCCAGATTGGCTGGCTGAAGAGAAAATCTCCATTCCTGCTGAACCTCCAGTCTATGCCAGCATAGTTTCAGGTGTTCGTTTTTCGGCTTAGGGGGTGAGAGGGAGGGGGAAGCTGATGCTGGTAGATGGTCTCAAACCCCTCAGAAGTCTGTGGCCCCTGCTGGTCCTCTTGCAGGATAATCTCACTGGCTTTTACTGTAATATCTGCAACGTTCCTGTGTTTGTGCTATTACTAACATTTGGAGATTTAAAAGTCAACATTGACCTTGGTAAATCTACATTAATTTCAGATTTCAAAGAGTTTTGTGAATATCACTAGTATCTTTTCACAGCAAGCATTTCATTCTCTTTGAATCTCCATGGGTTTGCATCATACAAACATAGCTGGACAATTTCAGTGAAACTCAAAAGCCAGGTGGGTTTCAAAGGGCTTGGGTTTTTCAATTCAAAGAATTAGGCAGTTCTAGGTTGGTTTTTTTTAAGAATTTGTTCTACCACAAAAAGGTAGAGGACATAAGTTACCAATGACAACTTCATGTGGTAAGCAAGTATTATAGTTGGCTAACTCTCGCCAGAACATTTTAACAGTAGCTTTCACCACTCTCACAGTATGCAACAAACAGGATGCATGGCAATAGATTGATCAGTAATATGTAGATTTCTCCATCTCTCATTTTAACCCACAAAATAAAAAATAGTGTCTATGTCCCATGTTTTATACAATTCTGCTAGCAAAGGCACACATTTTGATATTTTTAAATATAAGTAATTGAGGTATCATGAGCTGTTGAGCTTGGAATGTAAGCATTTGCCAAGACATTGATGAGATTATTCAAGTTTGAATATACCAAAACTAATTCGTAAAAAAATAAAAAAAATAGTTTCTGGTTAAAGCAGTTGCTAAATTGAAAATGGTGTTTGCTTGGATAATGGTCTCATCTCAAAAGGTCTTATCTTAAGAACTGCTGACATGCTTTTTTCAACTGATCCTTGCTGCATCAGGAATTTGAAAAAGAAAAATGTACATCTCAGATGCAACTTACTGAACAAACTGGTGTACTCAGTTCATCTCTTGAATGTCTTCTTTCTAATAACTATTAGACCCAGATACAGTACAGTATACTACATAGCTCTAAGTATACCAGAAGTCTCATTATTACATTGAGGCTCAATCAGTATCCCTAGACATTGTACAAAGATATATTATTTAATTTGTAGGGATCATGTATGTAGGATATTTTATTTAGAAAGCAGTTTAAAGCCTAGGATGAAATTCTAGTTCCACTGATACCAAGGGGAATTTTTGCAGGGAGTTCAAAGGGCTAGAAGCGCATCTGTCCCGGTACCTGGCATAGAAGTGGTTTACATTTTCATTTTCAATGCCCTTCCCATCAGAGTGTAATGGAACAGTCAATTAGATACTCCACTGCATGACAGTACATCTCTTCTAGCAAAAAGGTGTGACTGGAATATTTCCACAAGCACTTACTGACAGAACATCACCAGGTACTTCACGTTTACCTGTTCAGGAGTCAAATTTTCTCAGGGGTAAACCCAAGAGTGTGGAATGAACTCTTGCAGGAACTAAGGGCGATCAAAAACTTCACCACTTATTCAATCTGGCCTTCTCTTACATAAACACATAGCAAGGTGTACTTTAAAATAAAAACACACCAAAATAGTCCTACCAAAAGAAAACAGTCACTATGCGTGCGCGCGCACACACACACACACACAATGAATGAGAGAGAGGGCAAACCACACATGACTGATGTTAGGCATGCTGCTCAGTGTATTACTGGAAGGTCCTCAGATGTTACCAGGATAAAGACAGTATAAGAACCTGTAGAGCACAGAATTCATGATGCACATTAACATGGCATCACATCAGTCCTTTTTGTAGTTCAGCGACTTTGATTAGGTTAATGAAATATTAATCATTTTTACAGTATTGCATTAAGATGGCATACAATTATGTTTAACTCATTTGTTTGAAATAATGCCCTTTAATATCTTTGTATAACAAAACACAAACAATCACCTAAAGCATTCCCCTGGTACTGACAAGCAGAAGAAAGTAACAGATGTTTTTTTAAAAAAAGTTTCCCTCCCATGCCAAATGATGACAAACATTATTGTACTCAATCAACATTTATCAAACTCGTTAAGCAACACAGTAAGCATATAATTGTAGCTTCTGACAGGTTTGAGTGATATCTAGCCTTCCTGACTGCTTACATGAAAATCCATTTAATAAAATCCAGTCTAAAGTTTTATGTGCTCTACAAGCAAATGTCCAATCTGTCCCTAGTCTAAAGTGGGTGGTGTGAAAGGGAAAGGACACAAGGATTTCTCCTCTACCCAGGAACTCCCTATGCAAGGCCCAAGGGTGAATGCTAATGGTGTACTTTGGAAAAAAAAGAGTCAGTATGTGAGCATATGATTAAAGACTGCATCATAATGTATATCCAGATGGGGGAGGTGCATGAATTAAAGTTGCACAGGCAACCTCAGTTCACACATTTCATGACTTTTGAGTGACTGGGGAAGAAGTGACTTCCACTCACAACAAAGTTTAAAAAAATTAAAATTGGAAAAAAAAAAAAGATTTAATCCTGTGGGACCCCCATTGAGTCCCAACATGGATCAATAGTATGATCCTCAGCACAACCCTCTCCACCATGTGAGCTAAGAGAATAACTGATAGCAACAGAAGGCTACAGTCGTCTTTGGCCAGCTTCTAGAGGGGCTAGAGATCCATACTGTGCCAATGGGTTTCATAGCTATTTGCTAGACAGCAAAGGGAAGTCAGAAATAATGGGATCAATTTAAGGCTCTTTAGGGTAGTGTTCTCTAATGGTAATACTCCTGTCCATGTCCTTACCATGTTACTGTCCCCTTCTGGTTCTGTCTTCCCAGACTTTTTCCACTCCTCCTGCTATCCTCTCAACTTGACTCTTCTCCCTGTCCTCCCTACCCATTCCTATCCTACCCTCCTAGATCCTATCTCTGCCTCCCCTCCCTATGCTCGTCTAACAAAGTCTGTTCTCTTCCCTGCTCCCCACAGATTTTGCCTTGCCCCTACACCTATCTTTCTCTATCCCCAGTTTCTTCCCCTCTCCCCCTTGTTCCTGTTCTCCCCCTGCTTCATCTTCTCCCACCCTAAACTCCTGTACCTGTCCCCCCTCCTGATACTACCTCCACTACCCCACCCCCTTCGTCTCCTCTCACCCTAGATTCATCATCCCTCTGCATTGGAATCAGGCAGCTTCCTCCTCCTCCATCCTTCCTGGGCATCCACACAAGGAACATTGTCTATCCTGTACTCTGTCTTCCTCTTCTCAGTTCTGGTGCCCAACCCCACAGGGCCCCCAACAGTCAGGAGTCACAGTGGGGAGAGTCCTATCAGCTTCTGCATCCCCAGCATGGATACTCAGAGAATAGAGCATGCTCAGTCTGAGTCAGCACTTAGGAGCTGTGAGGGGATGAAGCATGCTCAGTTCAGATAGACTCTTCACAGAATTAATCTGCCAAACTATAACGAGTCCCTACTAAGCATATGCTAACATTTTTCAGAGGCTTATAAATTGGAGAAATGTGGCTGATTTTCACAGGGATGGCAAAAGCCACATCCCAGAGCCTAGGGTGACCCTGTGCCAAATTTCAAGTCCCTACTCCAAAGCACAGAGGAAAACAGGGTTACTTACCTGTAACTGTTGTTCTTCGAGATGTGTTGCTCACATCCATTCCACTATAGGTCAGGCACGCGCTGCGGGCCTGGTTGCCGGGTAGATTTTTCCCCTAGCTGCAGACTGGGTGAGCAGGAGGCCCCCTGGAGTGGCGCCACTGAGGCACTCTATAAGTACCCCTGCGACACAGTCTGGCCCTCAGTTCCTTCTTTGCCGGCTAACCCGACAGTGGGGAAGGAGGGCGGGTCTGGAATGGATGTGAGCAACACATCTCGAAGAACAACAGTTACAGGTAAGTAACCCTGTTTTCTTCTTCGAGTGATTGCTCACATGCATTCCACTATAGGTGACTACAAGCAATACCTAGGAGGTGGGGTCGGGTGGACCCATTGCTGATCGTAAGACCGCTGACCCAAACGCCGCATCGTCCCTGGTTTGCTGGACTATGGCGTAGTGGGTGGCGAAGGTGTGGACGGAGGACCAGGTAGCCGCCCTGCAAATGTCCGTGATAGGGACTCCTTCCCGGAAGGCCGCAGAGGACGCCTGCGCTCTCGTGGAATGTGCCGTTACTTTCTCAAGCGGCTTGCCCGCGAGTTCATAACAGGTGTGAATGCACGAGGTGATCCAGGAGGAGAGCCTTTGGGCGGAAACTGGCTGGCCCTTCATTCTCTCCGCAATTGCCACGAAAAGTTGCGTTGTTTTCCTGAATTGCTTTGTTCTGTCTAAATAAAAAGCAAGAGCCCTCCTAACGTCCAACGTGTGTAATTGTTGTTCCCTTCCAGAGGTGTGTGGCCTAGGATAAAAGACTGGGAGACAAATGTCTTGGTTCACATGGAAGGGAGAGACCACCTTGGGCAGGAAGGCCGGGTGGGGACGTAGCTGCACCTTGTCATTGTGGAAGATAGTATAGGGCGCCTCGGAGGTCAGTGCGCGGATCTCTGACACTCTACGAGCCGAGGTGATAGCTACAAGGAATGCCACCTTCCAGGAAAGGTGGAGTAGGGAACACGTGGCGAGGGGCTCGAACGGGGGCATCATAAGGCGTGATAACACCAGGTTGAGGTCCCAGGGTGGTATGGGACGCTTGACGTTCGGGTACAGTTTATCCAGGCCCCTGAGGAAACGGTATACCACAGGATCTGAGAAGACCGAGTGGTTCGACTGGCCCGGATGAAAGGCCGATATGGCAGCGAGGTGGACACGTATGGTGGAAGTAGAAAGGCCTTGGTTTCTAAGGCCTAAGAGGTAGTCCAGTATGCGCGGGATGGCAGCCTCACTTGGGACTATATCATGTAGTCTGCACCATGCAGAAAAGCGGGTCCACTTGGCTGTATAGGTACTTCTGGTGGATGGTTTCCTACTTCCCAGAAGGACATTCTGTACCTCAGTCGAGCATAAGAGTTCAGGACCTCTCAGCCATGGAGTAGCCACGCTGTGAGGTGAAGGGACTGCAAGTCCGGATGCAGGAGGCGACCGTGGTCCTGGGAGATCAGGTCTGGCCACAGCGGGAGGCTGATGGGAGGGTCCCTGGACAGCCGGAGGAGGGACGCATACCAGCACTGCCTGGGCCAGGCCGGGGCTATGAGGATGACGTGTGCCCTGTCCCGTCTGATCTTCAGGATCACCTTGTGGAGAAGCGGGATCAGAGGGAACGCGTAGAACAGGTGCCCCCTCCAGGGTAGGAGGAAGGCATCTGTCAGGGATCCCCGGGAGCTGCCTCGAAAGGAGCAGAACTGGAGGCACTTCCTGTTCTGCCTGGAGGCGAAGAGATCGATGTGGGGAAACCCCCACCTCAGGAAGATCGGTCGGATGACATCCGGCCGAAGGGACCACTCGTGAGACATGAATGACCTGCTGAGGTGGTCCGCCAGTGTGTTCTGAATCCCGGGGAGTAAAGAGGCCACAGGGTGAATATCGTGGGCTATACAAAACTCCCATAGGAGAATCGCCTCTTGGCAGAGGGGACTGGAGCGGGCCCCGCCCTGCTTGTTTATGTAGTGTTGGGCTGTGGTGTTGTCTGTCAGGACCGCCACACAGTGACCCTGTAGCGTGTCCCGGAACGCGTGGCACGCAAGTCGGACGGCCCTCAGCTCCCGGACATTGATGTGGAGGCAGAGGTCTGATTCCGACCAGCGGCCTTGTGTCCTGAGATCCCCTAGGTGAGCTCCCCAACCGAGCGATGAGGCGTCCGTCACCAGGGACATGGACGGGCTGGGGGGAAGGAAGGGGACCCCTCGGCACGCATTGTTCTGGTCTTCCCACCAAGCCAGAGCGGATAGGGCGGCTCTGGGGATGGAAAGGAGGGTGTCCAAACTGTCCCTTCTTGGCCGGTAGGCCCCTGCGAGCCACGACTGCAGTGGGCGTAGTCGCAGTCTGGCGTGCTGTATGACGTAGGTGCACGATGCCATGTGGCCTAACAGGCTGAGGAAGACTCTGACCGTGGTCATCGGGCAGTTGCGAAGCTGTCTGATGGCCGACTGGATGGTGAGAAACCGGGGCTGGGGCAGGGATGCCCTTGCCACCTTGGAGTCTAGTAGGGGCCCAATGAACTCTATGCTCTGGGTAGGCTCCAGGGTGGACTTCCCCTCGTTGAGGAGGATTCCCAAGCGGTCGAACGTGTTGATGACCAGACGCACGTGCGCTGACACTTGGTCCCTGGAGGTGCCCCGGATGAGCCAATCGTCGAGGTACGGGTATACTTGTACCCCGCGGCGCCGCAGAAACGCCACCACTACCGCCATGCACTTCGTGAATACCCTGGGCGCGGTGGACAGGCCGAAGGGCAGGACTGCAAATTGATAATGTTCTTCCGCTATTAGGAAGCGGAGGTAGCGCCTGTGAGAAGGTTTGATGCTCACGTGGAAGTAGGCATCCTTCATGTCGAGGGCAGCGAACCAATCTCCTGGATCCAGAGAGGGAATGATAGTGCCCAAGGTGACCATGCGGAACTTGAACTTGATCATGTAGGTGTTGAGTTCGCGCAGGTCCAGGATGGGCCGGAGGCCCCCTTTCGCCTTGGGGATTAGGAAGTAGCGGGAGTAGAACCCCTTTCCTCTGAACTCCTGTGGTACAGGTTCGATGGCTCCCAGTGCGAGGAGCGACCTGACCTCCTGTACGAGCAGTTGCTCGTGAGAGGGGTCCCTGAAGAGGGACGAGGGAGGTGGGTGGGTGGGAGGAGTGGAGGAGAGCTGGAGGGAGTATCCCACCTCCACCGTGCGGAGGACCCACTGGTCTGATGTAATGTCCGACCATGCACGGTGGAAGTGAGACAGACGGTCTCCGAAAGGAGGATCCAGGACTGTGGATAATAAGCTGCCCCCGGGCGCACCATCAAAAGTTGGGCTTAGGCCCCTGGGGAGGCTTAGAGCCCCGCTGTTTCCCGCCCTGTCTGGGCCCCTGACGCTTGCGGAAGGGGCGGTTTCTCCTGTTGGAGGAGTCCTGTGGCTGGCGAGCGGGTGGGAAGAACCTCCGGCGCGGAGGGATGAAGGGGCGCCTTTGTGGGCCCGGGGTGTGCATGCCCAGGCCCTTGAGGGTCACCCCTCTGTCCTTGAGGGCCTGGAGCCGCGTGTCTGTGTCCTCTGAGAAGAGGGCCTGTCCCTCAAACAGGAGGTCCTGTATCTTATATTGCATAGCCGGGGCGAGGCTGGATGAGGAGAGCCATGCTGCCCGGCGAAGGGCTATGCCCGAGGCCATTGTTCTGGCCGCTGAGTCGGCCGAGTCCAGGGCGTGTCTAGAAATGTCCCTGCTCTGGGTCAATAGGGCCTTGAATTCCTGTCTGCTCTCCTGGGGGAGAGCGGTCTCAAATTTGGTAAGGGCCTCCACCGTATCAAAATGGTGTCTACTCAGTAGGGCCTGATGGTTGGCCACCCTAAGTTGGAGGCCCCCGGAGGAATAAACCTTCCTGCCAAAGTGGTCCAGCCTTTTGGCTTCTTTGGCCTTAGGTACCTGTGCCTCCTGTCCATTGCGCTCTTTGTTATTCACCGACTCCACCACCAGGGAGGAGGGCGTAGGGTGAACGTACAAGTACTCATAGCCTTTGGCCGGAACAAAGTAGCGTTTCTCTACCCCCCGGGCAGTGGGGGGGATGGAGGCGGGGGTCTTCCAGACCGATGTGGTGTGCGCTTTAATGGTGTTAATGAATGGCACTGCCACACGTGCCGGGGTGCCCTTTGTTAGCATGGTGGTGACCGGGTCATCCACCATCTGGACCTCCTCTAGGGGCAGATTCATGTTTTTTGCGACTGCCTGGAGGAGGTGTTGATAACTAGAGAGTTCCAGGGCGGGCGGGCTATTGGAAGAGGTGCCCGCCACCGCCTCTACCCCCACTGGGGAGGCGTAAGGACCTGGCTCTCTGGGGCTGTGTACCGCCGACGGCTGGCTGGCCAAAGATGGCCCCGGTAGCTCCTGCCGAGCACCCCTCGCACACACTGGGAACCCTGGCTCAGATTGGGTTTCCCCAGGCTGATCATACTCCCATGCCACCCATTCTGGCCAGGCAGGGTTTTGGGTGGCTGGGGCTGGTCCCGTTAATGGAGGGGACACTGAGGCAGAGGAGTGCCATGGGGCCGCTGCAGTGGCCGACTGGAGGGCCTTGGGCGGAGAGTCATGCCGGGTTCGTGTGCCGACAGACTCTCTACGCTCTCGGCGCCGAGGGCTTCTCGACCGGTGCCGGGAGAAGTGACGGCCCCCTGAAGAGCGGCTGCTGCTGGATCCGCTCCTCCTGCGGGATCCACGGTGCCGCGATGACGACCGGCGCCGGGCGGATCGCCGGTGCCGTGACGAGGTCCGGTGCCGGGGCGAGCGGCGGTGTCGTCGAGACGTGGAGCGCCGATCTCTGCGGTGCCGCGACGACGAACGGTGCCGAGGTGATCGGTGCTGTGTGGAGTGTGACCGGTGCCGCGACGACGAACGGTGCCGGGAAGACGAGCGGCTTGGCGATCGGCGTCTGGAGCGGCCCCTGTGGCAGCTGACGGACCGGTGCCGGGAGTGCGACCGGTGCCGAGAGTACGACCGGCGTCTGTCCGTACGAGAGTGCCGGGACTCCGATCGGCGCCAGGACTCGGACCGGCGGCCAGAGCGCGATCTGCGCGAACGGCCATGAGGAGACCCGGAGCATGGTCTCAACTCAGTGCGGCGCCGAGACTGCGACCGGTGCCGGGAAGCTGACCGGTACCGGGAGTTCGATCGGCGCCGCGAGATCGATCGGCGTCCATGCCCAGCCGGGCTTCGAGCCGCGATCTCAGTCACGGTCATGGGCGGCTTGCCCCTAGACCGGACAGGTTGCTGAGGGGTATCCTCTGCGAGCAACCTCCTCGCAGCAGCAAACGCCTCCGGCGTGGAGGGAAGCTGCTGCGGAATCGGCACCCTGAGTGGCGAGACCACTGGCACCGGACTCGACGGGGCCTCCTGCGGCGCCGGAGTCGTCGGTGCGGGTGCAGGCGGCTGGGCCTCTGGTCGGCTCCCCGGCGGCGACTGTGGACGCGTGAGCGGTGCCGGCGGCTGCACGCGATCCGGTGCCGAGGCTGGGCGCGGTTGTGAGTCCTTTCTGCGCTTAGCGCTGGGGGAGCGCGACCGGTGCCGAGGCTTGGATTTGGCCGGCTTGGGTGCGGGGCCCGGTGCCGCACTCGAGTCCGGAGTAAGGGCCGCCTCCAACAGGATCTGCCGCAAGCGGGATTCTCTGTCCTTGCGGGTCCTGGGTTTAAAGGCTCTGCAGATCTTGCAGGAATCTGCCAAGTGCGCTTCCCCGAGGCACTTGAGGCACTTGGAGTGTGGGTCCCCCGCAGGCATGGGCTTCCCGCACTCCGCACAGTGCTTGAATCCCGGAGCCTTGGATGACATGGCTCCGGTGGCAGGGGAACCCCTGCGCTTAACTATTTACACTATAAACTATGTAAACTAACTAACTACAACTAATTAACAAGAACGATAGAATAACAATGGAGTTAACAGCTAGGAGATAAGGAGAACGCTTAAGAGCAGTACTCCTGTTCCGACTACCAGCACGAGCGGTGAAGAAGGAACTGAGGGCCAGACTGTGTCGCAGGGGTACTTATAGAGTGCCTCAGTGGCGCCACTCCAGGGGGCCTCCTGCTCACCCAGTCTGCAGCTAGGGGAAAAATCTACCCGGCAACCAGGCCCGCAGCGCGTGCCTGACCTATAGTGGAATGCATGTGAGCAATCACTCGAAGAAGAACTAGAGCTTCCCAACTAGACAGTCATTCAACAAAATTAAGTTAACTTCTGCAAAAACAATACATTTTTTCCTGCCTCAGCTTACAAAATAGCTGAACATTTTTAGCCAAATCTTTCAAAAGAAAAGAAAATCAGCCTGTGCCGGACAACTAGTCTGGAAATTTTCAGCAGCAGTGGTTTACATCTGGTAAAGTTAAACACAACTGAAAGAGAGACTAATAATGAAAGTGTGGAGCAACTTTAAATATTGTAATCAGAACCTGCACAACCTAAGTACACACAAACACTATTTAGCAGTTTCCATTAAATTATTTAATCTTTAATCAACATGACATTTTAATATCTATTTAAAAACAGCTCTTCAAGTATTTCTTTTAATTGTTGTACATAAATTCTACTTTAATAAAGGCATGATGCTGTATTTTCATCAGTATAACACATTTCAGTAGAAACCTTGTATGTGGTACATACTGAAAATATCCAGCAGGAAACAGAAAAATTAGATATTGTTTAATCAGACAAATCACATGAAATTTGAGGAAGCTTTACAAAATGAGGAGGAAATCATATTATAAATGCAAAGTAAAAGTAATATCATTATGCTGTAGACAATAACAGCTTTAAAGCCGACTCCTTTGACAACAACTTTGACATGTATAAATGTTAAAAGAAATGCTTAAAAACGGAGTCTGAATCTCCTCTCATTTACACCAATGTAAATCCGTACTGATGCCAATGAAGTGAAGATTCACTTCCACCACAGTAAAATTGGTGCAGGAAGAATACGACCTTACACATTTAAATAAAGAACATTCGAATGAAAGACAATATTTTGGGCCCAGTCCTGAAGTTTTTGTGAAGGAACAGCTCCCAGTGTGAAAGCTCACCATGTGTTCGGATTGCAAAATTGGTCCGAGTAGCTTATCAAAATGGCAATGGAGAGCTTGACTCTAAAGGTTACTCTTACTTTACCTGTAAAAGTGTCAATTATCTCTATATATAAAAGTCAAATGGTGTATGCATGCGTGTATGTAAGCTTTCTCCTTCCACACCGTTTGAGCTAGGGACTTGAAATTTGGTACAGTTAGAGGTCTTGGGGTCCTAATCAGGGTAAGAGTCGAAAATTTTTCAAATCTCACCTCTGACGCCCCCCAGGGGTGAAATTATTTAAAGGCCAATCACATCAGCTGGTCAGCTGCTGTTCTCTGTGACATAGTTATGATGTCATAATACCCCCTCCAACAGACACTGCACTCGCTCAGCTATCTGCCCCCTCCAATGGACCCCGGAATCCCTCAGCTCTCTGCTCCCTCCAACGGACCCCGGAATCCCTCAGCTCTCTGCTCCCTCCAACGGACCCCGGAATCCCTCAGGGGTGTTGGGGTTGGTTGGGAGGGTGAGGAGGTGGGTCGGGGTTGGTCGAGGGGTAAGTGAGGTGTGGGTGTCGGGTTTGTGGTGGTAGGTAGGGGTGTCGGGTTTGGTTGGGGTGGAAAGTGAGGTGGGTGTGTCAGGTTTGGTCTACGGGGGGTGAGGTGTGGGTGTTGGTCAGGGGGTATTGGTAGGGGGGTGACGTGGGGGTGTTGGGTTTGGGTGTGGGGGTAAAAATGTGAGTCAGGGTTGGTCGAGGGGTAAGTGAGGTGTGGGTGTCGGGTTTGCTCTCTGCCCCCTCCCTCCTCCAACGGACCCCGCACTCGCTCAGCTCGCTGCCCCCTCCCCACCTCCGACTGACCCGAGCAACACCGGGTATTTTCGCTAGTATATAAATAAATAAAGGAGGGCGTTCTCTGAAAGTCCTCTATAGCCCTGTACTAATGCCTGTATAAAAACGTAGCACTGTTTTTTTGGACAGCATTAAGAGTTTGGCGTCTGTTGAACACTCCAGGATACAGCTACAGAACACATCTGCTCTGTTACTGAATGTACCTAGTATGTCCAAATATGCCACTGATTGAAGGGACTATTAGTGGATCACAGAAACAAGAGATATAGAGGGTGGACTAACGGCAAAAAGGTTAAGTATATACAGACTTGCAGTAAAGTTCCCGGTTCTTGTCGTTTTTGTTAAGAGTAAGATTGTTCAGTATAAAATGCTTTTTCCTTTGCTCGCTTATGAAAAGCATCAATACATGTTTGAAGATCTTACAGGCTGAACTCAACTGAAAGATGGCCATTATACTGACAATATATAATATAAAGCCATTGTATTGGTTCCTTTTTTCCTAGAAATTATTTTCTCCCCAAACTTACGTGTGTGTCAGTATAGAATGACCTTGGACTTTACAGGTCTTTAGTTAAAGATTATAAATCAACTTAAATGCTAAAAGGTGAATGGAAGGATAAGTGAGAATAATCATTTTCAAAAATGTGTCTTTCAAGTGCTAGGTGATAACAGGAATTGTTGTATAGCACTCAGTATATGGCTATGTCTACATGGAAGTGCAGTGCAGACTCCAGAGGTCTGAATTGTAGTGCACCGTAAAATATTGTGCGGTAACTTCCTGTGCATGGACTCCTCTGACACAAACTACAAGGTAACTAGTTTGTGTAAACAGTGTTCACAGCGGATAATTAGAGCACCGCATTTCGGCACATGTTGCAATCTACACACTAGTAGTACAAAGTCTGAGGCCACACAGACAAACCCTAAACTGAGTTTGAAAATTAACAGGTACATCTGCAAGGTCATGTCCCGCGCTTGTCCATCAGACAGACCAATAGAAATTTAATTGTTTGTAACCCTTCGCCAATCATTTGTTCCTTCTTAACTCAATACCCAGGCGATGTTCTGACTCTGCTGTGAAAGTTTGCAAGCAGGGATGGCACAAGCCTTTGTGATGCTCTGTGTGAAACAACAGATCTGCTTCCCCCCACACATACGGCTTTGTCCTCCCAGCTAGATTGTGGCATTTATGCCACAGCCCTGAGTGCAGAATAGTGGATAGGGATTGGAGAAATCTGTGCCTCAGGCAATCCCCATCCTATGTGTTAACCACCAGACTATCCTTCCTCTCAAGTCTTCCTTTCATGATAGCCTCTGCTTCCCTTAAGTCTGTCTGCCCAATCACAGGGAAAGAGTCCAAGTAGTGTGGTTTAAGAGTGGGACTAGAGGGGTGGTCTCCAAGTATGAGAAGAAAGGTTTCCCTGGTAGAGGTTCTGGATACTTACACCTAAATCAGGGTCTAATAATTATATATATATATATATATATTTATATATATATATATATTTAATTTACCTTTGCAATTATCCTTTCCTTGTTTTTCTTATTCTATCCATCATGAAAGAGCCAAGGTACCAAAAATTTGTAATAATTACAGGTGGTATTAGTGAAAAAGCATATCTTTAGTGTAAGTACATTGCAGAGCATAAAAACAAACTACTTTTATGGTAAAGCATTAACAAAACAGTATCTTACCACTTTACACTTACCTTCATTTTAAATATTTTTTGCAATTATTCCTGCTTGATAGTTTTACTGCTTACAAATGATTTTTTGAAAAAATTCTCAGCTTTCTCTTTTCCTAAAGTAATTATTTGACATATTGTAATGAATATATATCTAGTTTGACAACTAGCATAACAGTGCTGCTGCAAGCTCTCTGTCAAACACACCTAACATTAGCAATTATCTCTACTCATGAGCCAGCTAAACGATACCAATGTGCTATTTTTATATCCTAGCCTCCATTCCTATACTGCTCTAGAAAAAAAACACAAATCCCCTTATAGTAAAATAAAGCTAAGGTTGTGATGACAAACCCACAGAAGCAATGGGAAATGAACTAAGGGCATAATTTCAAATTTAACTACGATTTTCCTTGCTCTGAATATTTATAGTGTGTTGGTGAATCTGATGCAATGAAGGGCTAAATTTGCACACTACACTATGCATCCCCTCACCACTAATTTCCAAATAAAGTCTCCCCACTAAAATTTTGGACCTTTCCCCACCACATTTACAGAATTAGTGAGGTGATTCCTTCTCCGATTAGACAGTAAAATCTGAATTGAATCCCTTTAGGTGTGGTCAGTGTGTCTTGGTTGATCTTTTATCACCAGTCTGTTCAATTACCTATGTAAAGTGCCAGCTGTGTCCTTTCAGTGCTAATGCAACTCCTCCAACCTCACTGCCAGCTGGCCTAGGCAGGCTAAAACCCCACCCCTCACCACACATCCATTTTTCCCCGACAGCATCTCCAGGACCCAGCTGTGTAGAATCAAGAGGTACCAGTCAAGTTGCTGATAGTCAGCTGGTTGCAGATATCCAGTGCACATACTCCTTCTCTAGGGATTTGTGGTTCCCTGATAAACCAGAGCTGGAACTGGACTCAGAGGAAGGCATCCCCTGAAGAAGCTGAGGAACAGATTTAGGTCTCCGAATATGTGGTACAGTGACAAGAAAATCATCTTTCCTAAACCACTCTAACTTCATATGAAGGAGAGAGTTGGAGTCCCAGAAGCTGGGTGAGGAACCAAGTGTGGAGGGACAGGGGACTGGCAGTTGCCCTCCATCAGATGGAAATAATTAAGAAAGGAATGCTGACCTGCACTGTACGACTTATTGCTGGTTAATTCCCAGATAAATTAATAAAGTTGTGGACTAATTAAACCACATCCTTTGCATCTCATCTTTCGTCCTGATGGTCTGTCTATATCAGAGGCACACATAACACAATTGACTTCTTTGCTGGTAGACTCAGTAGAGAAATCAAGTATTTACTGGTACTGTAAACTAAGCCAAAGGTGCAATCCCCAAAATGGCCATACCTTTGATGGGCAAGTTGTCCAGTTAACTGGGGGGAAGGGGAATAGTGGTTTATGGGCAGGAGGAGGGGCTCAGAAGCTGCTGCACAAGGGGAATGGGTCAGCATGGTGATACTGACTCATTCTCCAGGGATTGGATGGGCTGGGGAGTTGAAAAAAGACAAGTAGGGGAGGTGGGAAGAAGCCCCCTTCGCCCAAAGTAGCAGGAGGGATCAGAGGACTCCAGTACATGAGTCTGCATGGCACTACAGGGATGCAGGACAGTGAGGATCATCAAGCTAGTACCTGAGTCCTGTAGGGAATCTATGGGAAGAGCTTTGGAACTGTGGGGTTTATGCTGGCAGGGGCAAGCAATGATGCTAAAACTTGTGAAGGTCAAAGACTGATCCAGGAGGCTGGATGAATCTGTTATCCCATGGGACAGTGGTGAGTCGAGAGTCTGCCCCGCGAGGCTTTGAGGGCATACATGTCAATAAGATTGGGGAGAATGGTCCCCTCTTTATAAACAGTGATAGAAGTCCTCTCACAATGTGTCAGTTTGTTATGATGTTGAGACGATTGAGGTGGTTAGGGCTTTCAGCCCTGGAATTTGGTTCTCATGAATTTAGGATTGGGGTGGCAACAGCAGCAGCACTGCTTGGCATTGGGGCAGAGGCAATTCAGGCGATCAAGTGTTGTCATTCAGAAGTATACAGAACATATGTGAGACCCCAGCTGGTGAGTGAGCATTAATTTGTTGTATTTTCATTCCAGATGTGGGAAGACTGTCCACGTAGATTGTGGTGTGGGCAGGGTGCTGTTTATTGGGCTTCCCAGTTTTCCAAGGGTTCACAGCAGGGGTTCAGTGATGAAGCAATGAATTGGCACAGAGGCAATGACATGTTATAGGACCAGCTGATGTACCCTGCGGGGGGGTGTGTGTGTGTGTGGCACATTAGCCATCACCAGATATAATTGTGGTGTACATTAGGGAAAATAATTTGGGAATGTGTAAAGGGGTTGACTTACTGCTTGGAGTGAAGATGGACTTGAGACAGATCCTGGAATTTTTTCCCAGAGTAAAAATTGTCCAACTACACATGTGAACAAGGGTGGACAAGACGAGAAGGTATGTGAACAGGGAAGTGGCCAAATTCCTGGGGGCCCACAGGAAGAGCAGTAATTTCATATCCTGGCATAGCGTATGGGGTACCAGAGTTATTTTGGGAAGATGGGGTTTACCTGTCAGACTTGGCTACAGGTACATTATTGGCAGATATAAAAGGGGGCTTTAGGAGACATCTGGGAACCCGAGTTTGGGAGCAGGCAGCCAAGCTAATCGCTGGTGCTTGTATGACTGGTACAACAGGGATCCAACCTCCCTTCCTTATAGTCCCATCTTCACTTCTGGTGCTTCCTCGTGGTAGATGTCAGTGCAGGTACTCCAGTCATTGTCCAGATGAGTGGCTTGGTAAAGTACTTATCATGGAGGTGTTTCTTAAAGTAATAGTGGGGGAGGGAGAGGTTCAGGGGTTGTATCACTGGCACAACAGGGATCCAACCTCCTTTCCTTCTAGTCCCACCTTAAACCTTGTTCAAGGAGGGGATGGTAAGGTCCCTGCAATGGGCTGGCTGGTGACCTGGATGGAAAAAGGGGGGGGGGGGGAAGGCTAGTAGATGTACCCCCCCCCAGTAGATATTGAATGATTATGGAGTTACCTGCACTGTATTTTATCTGCCAGATAGTCCCAAACATCTAATAATAAAGTTGTGGCCTGATTAAAACCGTATCAAGTGTCTCCTGTTCTTCTTTTGGTATAGCCAGAAAACAGGTCATCAGGGCAATATAGAGAAGCCTGCAGTAGCACTGCATGTACTGTGCTCTTTCTGTAGGTAAAAGACTACTTCAGTTTCCAGGGTGTTGTCAGTCTGACTTTCCACAAGCACTCAATTAGCTCAGAACAAAACCTTCAAAAGAAAATAAAGCCACAGTGACCTTGTTTGACAAATTTCAGTTTAAAATATTATTTTATAGCTGAATGTGGCAAAAGTCATATCCTGGTTCAGAGAACACAATATAATATCATCTGTAAGTAGAACACAATTGTCTCAACATTTTAAAACCGTTTCACTTTTTTAAAAAGTGACAACACATCACAACACAGGATAGAGAAGTAGCACAATCTACAAGAAAAAAAAATCTAATCCTTGTGTTATATAGTCCCACATCTTTTCTAAACAAACCTACAGAGGCTCAATCATAAAACTTCCATGATACAAGCCAGGGTGGGATCCTCTTCAATCGGTCATTGATAAATTGTTTCATTGTGATTCATTTAATAATGAATCAGAAATTTCCTGTTTGGATTTTAGACTTCCCAATTGCAAAAAGTTACAAGGGCAAAATGTTCCACAATGAAATATCACAACAAAAGGTTTTTGGTCATTACAGATTAGACTGTGACCCTAACAGTTAGCTGTAGTATCACTTAACATATATGAATCTTGCTTATGACAAGATGACCATCAAGTAAATCTGATAGTCAACACATAGAAATAAAGACAAGTGTAGCAATTAAGTGTAGTGTGGCAGGGTGCTGGCCAGGAGCTGCTGAGCCAGCCCTGCTTCCCCTTTAAGGCAGAAAAGCCTCTGCTAGCAGCTTCCCTAAACTAGGGAAGCTGATTACCTAGCAGAGTGCAGCCCTGGGCTAATCAGGGCCAAATGAGTTGCACCTGGTAGCCTCCCCAGGGGATATAAACCTGGCGGGGAGGAAGCCAGAGGAGCAGATGGAGAGAAGGAGGAGATAGAGAGAGAAGGTGAGGGAAGTGAAGTAGAGCTGAGGAAGGTAGCTGAGGCTGATTGCCTGCAAGAGCTACCTGGCTACAGAGCTAACTTGTTTCCTGAGGCCAGCCAAGCTGAGGGCTGGGCCTAAGCCAGAGCTGTGTCTATTGCTGTAAATAGGTGGTGGGGGTTTGCACTGTGAATAAAGGACACTGGTGAAGCCAAAAGGAGTCTCCTGCCTGTTTCTGAAGTGGGCGGGCAGACGACCGCCTACAGTAGATACAATAGATGAGAACAAGTGTCAGAGTATAGTTAAGCAGGCCAAAAAAGAGCAACCAGACAAAAAAACCCAAAACAAACAAAAAAACCCACAAAAATTACAGCATTTTTTAAAAGTACATCAGAAGTAGGAAGCCTGCCAAATAATCAGTGGGGCCCTGGGACAATCGAGGTGCTAAAGGAGCACCCAAGACAGACAAGTCTGTTGCGGAAAAGCTAAGTGAATTCTTTGCATCGGTCTTTACTGCAGAGAACGTGAGGGAGATTCCCACATCCAAACCATTTTTTTAAAGTAACAAATCTGAGGAACTGTCCAGATTGAGGTTTCAATAGAGGTGGATTTGGAACAAGTGGATACAAATTGGAACAAACAGTAATAAATCAGGAGGACTTGATGATATTCACCCAGGAATTTTGAAGGAACTCAAATATGAAATTGTAAAGCTACTAACTGTAGTACAGTGGTGCTGGAGAAAAAAAAATTAGTGAGGGTGTTGAGGGCAGAAACAATGTATTTGGATTTTCATTACTAGTTCAAGTCAGCACCCTTAATTACAGCACCTTTCTTTGGAGTGCAATGGATCACATAAATTAGCCTCTGTGCCAGATAACAGGCAGATAGCTAATGAAATGGCAATTTTTAGAATAGGTGAGAGGCAATCCTGAAAATTACAAGATGGCAAGTTTAACTTCAGTATCAGGCAAATTGGTGGAAACTACAGTAAAGAATAGAATAATCAGACATCTGGATTAACATACAGTTGGACCCCGCAATACTGCAATGATCGGGATCCAAAAAAACCCCATCGTGATAAGATCAGGGTCATGATATTGTGGGGTTCCACTGCATCAAAGCAGCACCCGTCACCGACATTGGGAGCCAGCCACCCCCTGCACTATATATGATTCGCGCTATTGCAGGGCGCGGTATTCCGGAGTCAGACTAATTTTCTGGGGAAGAGTCAACTGTAAAGGGAAATCATGCTTCACAAATCTATTAGAATTCTTTGAGGGAGTCACCAAGCATGTGGACAAGAGTGATCCAGTGGATATAGTGCACTTGGACTTTCAGAAAGCCTTTGACAAGGTTGCTCACCAAAGGCACTTAAGCAAAGTAAGCAGTCATATAAGAGGGGAGGTCCTCTTGTGGATCAGTAACTGGTTAAAAGACAGGAAACAAACGATAGCAATAAATGGTCAGTTTTCACAATGGAAAGAGGTAAACAGTTGGGTCCCCCAGGATATGTACTGGGACCAGTGATGTTCAACATATTCAAAAATGATTTGGAAAGGGGGATAAACAGTAAGGTGGCAAAGTTTGTAGACGATACACAATTACTCAAATTAAGTCTAAAGTTAACTACAAAGATCTACAAGAGGATTTCACAAAATGGCAAATTAAATTCAATGTCAATAAATGCAAAGTAATGGACAGTGGAAAACATAATCCCAATTATACGTACAAAATGATGGATTCTATATTAGGTGTTACGACCCGAGAAAGATCATAGAGTCATCATGGATAGTTCTCTGAAAACATCTGTTCAATGCACAGCAGCAGTCAAATAAGCTAACAAAATGTTAACTACCATTAGAAAAGGGATACATAATAAGAGAAAAATATCATAATGCCACTATATAAATCCATAGTACGCCCCACACCTTGAATGTTGCATACAATTCTGATCACCCAATCTAAGAAAAAAAGAAAAGATGCTAGAACTGGGAAGGCAGTCTGACAAAATCTGCTCTTGTCATCATGGAACGATTCAGAAATACTCACATAAAGTGATACTTAAAGAAATAAAGGGTTCACAAAAACAGAGAGCAGCATCACAGCATCAGAGGATTCTATTTTGGAGAATTCCACATTTAACTCAGCTCAGATTGCTTGCTATCTGTCAGAGATTAAGCCTCTAGAGAGCTCCTGGATCTGCTGTTTGGCAGGCAGAGATTTTCTTCTATTTTATCCAAGAGTGTGATAGTCAGGATAAATCACCACCACAAATCACTGAAACAGTCTATTTTTCCACATGTTCTTCACTGGTTCAAAATCTTGTTGTGTTTTGCTTGAGGAATCTTGCATATGCCAAGGATTGTACAAGGAGTAGGTAGTTGGGCCTCGTTCTTAGACTGTCTCCTATTTGGACCATTGTGTAAATGAGCAAACTTCCATTGAAATCAGTGGAGATATAATATTTTACATCAGCTGAGAATCTGGCTCCTTATCTTTATAAAGCCAAAATATAAATGTAGGGGGCAGTAAAAAATTCTAGATTTAGTTTCATTTTCTATGACCTTCTGATATTGTATTTATGCCTTATTTTCCAGGTGATCTAAGTTATCTGAAGAGCTCTTGTTTTTGCTTTACTTTAGACCAAACCATGAGTGTTAGTAGTCAAAGCATGGGGTCTAGGATGGGTGGCAAAACACATCTGATATACTGGAACGGGATTATTCCATCAGTTTTGCATATTCAGCTTCTACCAAAATCAGTGGCAGTTGGGCATGCACAAATGCCAAAGAATCAGCACCCTAGATCATATGTAGGTAGGCCTGGAAGGAGCAGATTTTTATTGCTAAATGTCAATTTGACTATACACACATACCAGTGAAAAGTATTTCTATCAATAATAATTGAAATTTACAGATAGACAAAGTAACAAAAAAGCAGCTTGAGAACTGTTTGATTTAAGGTTAAAATTTTGATATATGATGTTGACAATTTGTGTTTTAACTTTTATATAAAGTTTTAACTTTTGAATCTCTAGGTTTATGGGTGTTAGATAATTATTTTATGAACACCCCCCCATACACACAATTTCCAGCAAATGTGAAAATTTAATTCAATAAAAATCAATATTTTCTGTCAAAATTATATAAAATATTGAATTCTGCTAAACTTAAGTATACCACCACCACTGGTGTAAAAAAAATTGGTCACACCACCCAAACTCACCAACTGTAAGAAGTCAGTGGATACTCTGTCTTTTGAAGAAAAAGTGTTACCTCCAGGCATAGTAATTATCACCTTAGTTCAAGGATAAAATTTAAAGGTAATTTTTTAGCTAGCATTGGGCAAAGAAATGACGGAGAAACAATTAAATGAAAGTCAAGCAGTTTTCTTGAATCAATATGTATCATATACCCCAACCTCCTAAATATACCCCATAAACCAACTGGTGACAATACTATCCCATTAAAGACTCTAAAAAGAATCTCATCCTTCCTGTTAGAAGGAAGGGAGACAAAGGTAAAAAGTTAGAAGAGTGAGAGCACATGCACAGGACTCTGCACAAGCTAAGGTACTTATACCTGCATAACTTGCCTGACTTCACACAGGAAATCTGTGCTATGGCAGTGATTTGAACCCAGGTCTGTCTCCCAAGTCTGAGACTGTGTGTTGTAGTCAGTACATATATGTATTCATATTTTGCCACCGAACAGTCAAGTTTTATTCTTCTGTTTCCTTAACTTACTCTCTAGGACAGAAACACAACACATTAGATAGGGCCAGCAAAAGACCCAGTTGTGACACACTGTACCTCAAAATAGCATCCTGTAACCCTCATATTCATCATTTATATATAGCTGTGATAGTTCCTATAAAGCAGGAATCAGCAACATCAGATCGCAGGGTAAGCACCCTTAGCGGGTCCTGCTGCTTTGTTTACCTGCCGTTTTGCCAACCACAGCTCCCACTGGCCGTGGTCCCGGTCCAATGGGGGCTGCGGGAAGTGGTGGCCAGCACTGCTTACCCTCCAGTCCCGCATGCCAATGTTGCCTATAATGGATATAAATCATGCCATCTTATGAAAGGTAATGATCTGCTGAAACCCATTGTTCCATCCAAATAGGTATATCACTAGTGTGTATAAAGTTATGAGATTTTGCTGTATGGTTGGTACTGAAATATATTTTAAGTTTGAGAGTTTCCACTGTTCACCACTCCCACCAATAATCACCAGGGGAGTTGTAACTAAAGGATTTACAATTCAATGACAGTTGCGCAAGCACCACATGGTGGGGACTGCTCAACTCTATGACTCAGGGGCACAAGACCACCAGAGGGATTCCTGTGACTCAGAAAACCCACCATGACATGTCTGGACAAATGTCTTGTAGGTACATAAACAAACAATATAAAATAGGGGACAGTGGTGCATCATACTTTTGCCTCTCTCCTCCCTCACCACACTGAAAGCTACAAGAATGCTGAGAAGACAAAAACTTCAGCTGACTAGGCTTCTGACCAGGGCAGGATGGTACAGCTCTGGAGGTACAAGGCTATGAAGCTGGGGAGAATTGGCTGGTGCCTTTCACAAGTGGCTCTGGGCGTATTCACTCAATCTTACTGGATGTGGGTCTCCACATGCAGTTGTGCTGAGTGATAACAGTGTCTGGAGTCATTTGCTGCTTGTCACTAGCAAAGCATTGAGACAGACAGCCCAGGCTGGAGAGTGAAGGGTGCACTGTGGTACCCCAGTTCCAGGTTGTATCCCAGAAATCCTATCACACTAGTATATACGGTAAATTTAATTCTCCACTTCTAATAATCCTTAACACACGATTGAAGTGGAGCATTATCAATCCAAAGGGATGTCCAGACTGGGATAAGTTTCACCATATGTAAATTTCAGCTTTTTTATTTGGTCAGTTATTCAGTATTATAAGACACTATTGATGTCAAGCTTACCTGCTACAAAGCAAATCCTAGATAAATATGTGAACCTGTAAAACATTATCTGTCTTTTGATTTTTAACACAATACTTATTGTTCTTTGATTCCTATGTACAAATCTCCAATTTCAAATTCTACACAGAAGTATGTTTAGGCAAGTATTAAAGCCTTTTTATTAACTAGCTCCCAAAATACATTCAGGATCACTATGCTATATGAATACAGTATAATTAAGCTGTCATAATGCTTCTATTAAACATTTAAATATAGTACAGTAAAACCTCCATTTAACGGACTAATTCGGGCGAGGGGGTGTCCGTTAAATCAAAAAGTCCGTTATTTAATAAAAAAAAAAAACGAGCTGTCGGAGCAGCAGCCCGCCTGTTGCTGGGACCTGGGCGGCAGCCGGGAGCCGTCAGCCAGCCCGCCCGCTTGTGGGACTCGGGCGGGAGCCGGCAGCCAGCCTGCGAGAAATGGATTTCAGATGCATCAGACTTGCTCAGAAATTTTGTCCGTTGCATCAGAAGTCCGTTAAATCGAGGTCCGTTAAATCGAGGGTTTACTGTATCTAAAACCGTATTAACAAATTGGGTGCATCTTGTCTCTTCATAAACAATTTAATAAAATAGGCCTTAGAACCATGCTTAAGTTTTCTTTTAGCCAGTAAGAATGGGTCTTACTTCCCATCATTACATAGATTAACATCGTTAGACATTTCAGCTAGTAAACCACAGAGCCATTTCTATGACCCTGCTTCTATTGCCATCTGTGAACACAAAAAGTCTTGCATCAATGCAAACTTCTTTCCCATACCAGCATTAAGGATTTGATCCCAATCCCATTAAACTCAATGGGTTTTTGGTTCAAGACATTACTATAGATTGTTAACAGAAAGTATGTAAATAACTTACACTTAAGCTGAAACATGTTAGTGAATAGTGACAGTGCAAATATATACGCTGTATCACAAAATGTATTTTGCTTCTTAAGGAAGAAATCCTGCCTGTTCCTCTACACATGTGAACAAGTCACGGTATCAGAACTGATGTACTTCTGCTGAACAGAAGGGACAGGCTCTCATAGGTACCAGTCAGCAATGTGTGAGGGAACAAAGGAGAAAGAGAGGAAGTGGTATGCATCTGTTGCTATGCAGATCCTCAGGTTCTATAAACCCTGCTAAGGGAGCACATTGATTAGGAGATAATTGCAACCGTAAGGATGCAGTGGCAAATACTGAGCAGTTGGCTGCTCCACATTCTGAGCTGTAGATATTATTTAAGCACCTATGCCCCAGCCACGCCCTGTCTCCTCCTTTAATTATGTTCCCTCCACTACTCTGTAGCGCTGATCTCACTCTGAGCAGAGTTTTGCTACCGTTGCTAAGTACTGTGCACATCCCTCTGCATAATCCAGAAGCCTCAGCACATACTGAAATAGAAGAGAACTGCCATTTTTGCTTTCCACACTTCTTTCAAGAATGCTCATTAACTGATACAATTCTGGCCTTTCACTCATTACACTGTATACTGGCTCTCAGTGTATGCCATGCAGTGTTTTTCCATCTACTTTATTTGTGAGTGAGAGCCATTCTAATCCATGCTGATATGCACTGTATAGATCCCATATAATTCTGTGAAGAGCACACGGTACAGGAGGTCTGCCTGTCTCTTTGCAGGATTATACTCACACATTGTACTCATGTGACTACAAAACAGTTTCTGCAAATTTCATTTAATTTCCCTCCCCCCCCCCAATACTGGAGTCAGCCTTATACTGTGTAATTTAGTAAAAAATACTGTGTACAATTACATTTACTCTAAGGTCTGCATGGGACAGAACTCAATACAGCAGATTTGTATAAGAAAAAAGTATTATCACTGTAGAAACCTCCTCTCCCCCACATTTTACAATCTGAATTTCTTTACCCAGATCAATGAAATATTCGGATTTACATCAAAGCCACAGAGAGGTTTTGCAATATTTTACAAAGCTCAGGGGTTTAATAAAACAATCTGCATTTAAAAGCCTTGAGAATTCAACTTAATTAACATAATTAATAAAAAATTTCTGCAGACTTTTAGGCAGTACATGCACTCTACTTAATTTACTACATAGATGGGAATTTGCAGAATGGCAAGCTTAACACAAATAATGTCAGAAAGGCAACACCTGTTGTAATATTTACTTTTCCTCCATTTTGGAGGATTCCATTCTGGAATCACTAAAATGTCTACACAGCCTGGGAAGCCTACTCCAGGAGGACAATAACTTCCACATTAAAGGTTTGATGCAACAGAATTACAAACACTATTAAATTAAATATTCATATTTCATAAGTGATTATTCAAATAGCTAATTTAATAGTAATCAACATGCAATACTGTAAATGCAGTTAGTATATGAAATTGATATGGATAAATAAAAATATTGTATGTATTATTAAACTGTTTTACAGTTCTGATACTAAGAGCAGTCAAATTTAATTCTAAATATCTGGTATTGATACCTTTATTCGGGGTCTTAATTTAGACTATACAATTTAAAATTAAATAAACTCAGAACCCAATCCTACCCCCTTATTAAGGTCAATGGGGCTTTAGCTACTCAATGAAAGCAGAACTGGGCTTCCCAGAAGCACATAACATGAAAAAGTTGATTTGTTTTGTACATGCAGTTATAAACATTTACATTAAAACACTACAAGCAGGTAATCTAAAAAGCTAGAACTCACTTGAAGCTCTAACAATCTCTTAGGCTCGGTCTTTCATATGTGTATATTAAACTATACTTTCATTTAAATATTTACATAGGACTAAAAAAAAAAATCTCCTGCTGGGGAGGATGCACTGCAGAAATATTCTTCTTTTACAAGCTTCTGAAGGGTCTCTACAATCAGCAAAGACTAAATGTAAGTATGACTTTTTAAATTAGTCTTGGATAGATACATATAAAATTACCTTTTGTTACACAATTTCCAGTATTACTAGTATTTTAATATAAAGTGTATTATATATTCCCTACAAGATTAATTTATGAAAGCATATTGTGGTTGATTGCAGCAGAACCCCTCAATGGAATTAATTAAGGGATAATCTCCATTGCTTTGAAGTATTCAAACCAATAAATGGCTGCTGAGATTAATAGTTTAAGTAAAGCTAAATTGTTTAATGAATTTCAAAGCCTGTTTATTACACATACATTACAAGGCAAGAGAGATTGGCACAACAAACCAGAATGTGAAGAGGAAAAAAAACCACAACAAAAACAATTTCTTTCCCTTGTGAGTATCTGAAAATCCTGCCTCTGTTTGACATTTCTGTGGCACACACATGAACTTGGCTAACATGAAAATCCAAGCAGGAATAAAACTAAGTGTGTGTGACAACTGTTCTGATTGTAGATTTAAAAATAATACAAGAGTCCAAGGTAAGTGTTTCAGTGGAAATTGAGTGTTTTGGATGGACAATATGTATGAATATGATTCACATATTCAAAAGCGGATATGTTGGCAAAACCTCATGCTTTTTCATGCTCAAATCAGCATTTACAAGTGCAAATCACAGAGCTGAAAGCCTTACTGGATGTTTAAGGATGCCGGACTTAAGAATGGCTGTTAGCATAGGGTCCTGTGGGTGAAATCACCCCTGTATCTTCACTGCACCTCTTAAATTGGCTTAACTGGAATATAAGTGATGTCTAGGTCTTGTGCTGACCCTTGTGGGAGCAACAGGCACATGTGCAGGCTCAGTCACTGTGCTCTACTTTGAAAGTTTGCCCACCTGACGATTAGAGCGTTTCAGTACCATCTCAAGAAGATGGACAAGTCTTCTGTGGCTGAGATTCTCTTGTAAAATTCCATTAAACTCACTGAAGCTAATTTGTTCTGATTTATAATATACTAGCAAAAGTGCCTGGCGTTGCTTGGGTCAGTCGGAGGTGGGGAGGGGACAGACAGCTGACACCCCCTGACCAACCCCAACACCCACACCTCACCCCTCACCCATCCCGACACCTTCCCACCCCCCCCGACCAACCCCAACACCCCCCGGCTCACTTACCCCCCGACCAAACCCGACAACCCCACCTGACCCCCCGACCAAACCCGACACCCCCACCTCACCCCCTGAGCAAACCCGACACCCCCACCTCACCCCCCGACCGAACAGTGTATTTAATAATCTGTGTGCTACACAGTGCACCATGAGCCGGGTGTGTGTGTGTGTTGGGTTTGGTCTGGGGGGGTGGGAAGTTGTCGGGGTGGGTGAGGGGTGAGGTGTGGGTGTTGGGGTTGGTCAGGGGGGTTTGCGGTTGGTGGGGGGGTGAGGTGGGGGTGTCGGGTTCGGTCGGGGGGTAAGTGAGCCAGGGGGTGTCGGGTTTGGTCTGGGGGGGGGGTGGGAAGGTGTCGGGGTGGGTGAGGGGTGGGTGTTGCGGTTGGTCAGGGGGTGTTGCGGTTGGTGGGGGGGTGAGGTGGGGGTGTCGGGTTTGCTTGGGGGGGATGAGGTAGGGGTGTCGGGTTCGGTCGGGGGGGTAAGTGAGCCGGGGGGTGTCGGGTTTGGTCTGGGGGGGTGGGAAGGTGTCGGGGTGGGTGAGGGGTGAGGCACCCACCCCGACACCTTCCCCCCCAGACCAAACCCAACACCCACAGCTCACCCCACACCCACCCTGACACCTTCCCACCCCCCCAGACCAACCCCGACACCCCCCGGCTCACTTACCCCCCGACCGAACCCGACACCCCCACCTCACTTACCGTCCCACCAAACCCAACTCGGATCCGTCGCAGGCAGGGAGGGGGCAGAGCCGAGGGATTCCGGGGACCTTCGCAGGTGGGGGGGGGGGCACAGAGCTGATGGATTCCGGGGTTCCGTTGGGAGGGGGAGGGGCAGAAAACTGAGGGATCTCCGGGGTTCCGTTGGAGGAGGGAGGGGTGAGCTGAGCGAATGCGGTGTCTGTTGGAGGGGGTATTATGACATCATCACCACCTAACCGCCCAGCTGATGTGATTGGCCCTGAAAGACTTTCACCCCTGGGGGGCGTCAGAGGTGAGATCCGAAAATATTTCGACCCTTACGACCATCTAGACCCCAAGACCCCTAACTGTACCAAATTTCAAGTCTCTGGCTCAAACGGTGCGGGAGGAGTTCGCAGTCATACATACATACACCACTTGACTTTTATATATATAGATGAACCAAGACGGTTTTTAGGTGTCACAACACATGCCTGGATCCTGCATTCCTAGTTTTGCCAGGTGTCTGGAACACCCGGTCGAAAAAGGACCCTGGCAGCTTCAGTTGGCACTGCTGGCTGGGCCATTAAAAGTCTGGTTGGCAGCGCAATTTTGGGGCCAAGGCAGGCACCCTACCGGCCCTAGCTCCACGCAGCCTTGGAAGTGGCCACCAGGTCTCTGCGGCCCCTAGGACCTGGGCGGCCAGAGACTGGGAGGCTCCGTGCGCTGCCTCCACCCCAGTGCCAGTTTCACAACTCCCATAGCACATGAACCACGACCAATGGGAGCTGTGAGGGCACCGCCTGCAGGTGTGAAGGCAGAGCACAGAGCATCCCTGGCCGCCAATAGCTTAGAGGCCACAGAAACTTGGCAGCCACTCCCTTAGAGCCACAGTAAGCGCTGTCTGGATCCCGCCCACCTCCACGTTCCAACCCCTTGCCCCAGACCAGAGTCCCCGCCGCCATGCCCCAAACCCACTCAACCCTGGACTCACCCCAGAACCCTCACCCACACACTCCTACTCACTGCCCTGGCCCAGAGCCCACTCCTTCAACCCAAACTCCTCATCCCCAGACCCACCCTAGCCAAGGGCCCATACCCACTCCCACACCCCAACTCCCTGTCCCAGCCAGGTGAAAGTGAATGAGTGTTGGGAAAAAGCAAGCAAGAGAGGGAGGGGGATGGAACGAGCAGGGGTGGGACCTCAGAGAAGGGGTGGGGCATGGCACAAGGCAGGGGCATTCAGTTGTGTGTGATTAGGAAGTTGGCAACCCCTACTTGCACAACCAACACTCCCCTATGCTACAAATTAGGTAAATCTATTAAATGGTCACTGAAAGCCCTTTTATTTTAACTGTTCTATTCACTGTATTCTTTTGAAAATCAGACTGAGCATAATCTCCTACCGACTTCCACCTCCATATGAAAGGGAATTTTTTTCCATTTGATTTTTCTTACAATTTGATTTTGATGAAGTTTGAAATTAATGGCAGAGTTATACTTCCTTGTTTGTGCCCCTTTATCATTGATATCTCAGCTTTGAAAAATGGCCTATTAAGCAACAGGTGAGGACAGAGTTATTTTAGGAGAACAAATATATTTAAGAGCAAGGAAAAAAAACAAAGGAAATTTATCACTGCCTGCTACTCTAGCATCTGGTCTAGCTTCATGTCTGGTCTGCCTAATGAACCTGCTTCATAGCTGTCTCAGGAACTCTTCTCTGTCTCTCCCCGCCCATCCATCTGTGTGTGAGTGTGGGGGGTATAGTCTGACAGGATGTGTTGCCACTTCATGGTTTCTGCTGAGCTTCTCTCTTTATAGAGCAATATGAAGTCACTGTTCTGATGAAGAAATAACAATCTGAAATACAAAGGGCCTGATTCTCCTCTCATTTATACCAGTAAAATACATCAGGGGTAACTTATTGAAGTCAATAAGTTACACTGGTGTTACTGAGAGAAGAATTAGCCCCCAAACCCAGATCCACAAAGAGACTTGGTTGCCTAAATCCAAAATTTAAGCATCACTGAGACCCTCAAAATCCCTGCTCAGTTTCTGGCTAACCCAAACTTGTAAGTGCTCAGTCAAAATGACTGCTGAATTTGCCTAAAGACAGTAAAAACTGTTATCTGGCACTTTACCAACCGGAAAGCTCTAGAAACCGGCATTTCTGATATCCATTAAAAGTCAGGTTGGTGCAGGGCTGGAAGGTTCCCTATCAGGCTTCATGTGGCTCTACAGAAGGGGTGACGTATCCCTGCTGCTCCTACGTGGAGGAACAGCCATGGGAGCTCATGTGCTGCCCCCACCCCAAGAGCTGCCTCCACACCTCCCATTGACCGGGAACCATGGCCAATGGGAGCTGTGGGGTCAGGGTCTGAGGCAGCACTCAGATGCCTGGCTTTGCCTCTGCTTAGGAGGCAGCAGGGACATGTCATCACTTGTAGGAGCTGTCCAACATGAGACCGCCTGGACCCAGCACCCCAAAGCCTCTCCCACACCCCAACTCCCAGCCTCGAGCCCCCTCCCAAACTCCCTCCCAGAGACCGCATCCCACACCCCTTCCTGTGCCCCAACCCCTTCCCACACACAGACTCCCTCCCCTCCATTGGTAAGTATAACTCTTAGTTAATTTTTGACTCACCGTCACTCCCCTAATATGCCAGATAACAAAAGCTTTTACTGTTTCATTTGAGTTCCCAGCACCAAGTTCAGGGGTGAATTTAGATGCTTCCAGTTCAGTCTACACACAATTACAGGAGTAAATCGCCTACATGCCTGCCACATGAAGTTACAGTCCTTCAGATTCTCAGACTCACACCTACTCACCAGCCTTCATGATTTGTAAGACAGTCTCGTGATTCTGGGGGGCATTGACTCAGTTTTCAGCACTTGGGGTTGGCAATATTTTCAAGTTTGAGAAGAATACATTAAAATCAGTCATTTCCATTTTAAATTATACTTTACTCTGGCTTTTTCCACAAAAGCATTAGATCCCTTGGCACTCACTAGGGATCATTCTTGTTGGGTGTTGAGCACCATTCAACTTCATCGGCTTTTTAACACCTCACAGGATTGGGGCATCTATGCTTAATATCCCATTAGATTCCCTTGCAGTCACTTCACATATATCCACTCGCCAATGTGTAATTTACACTCTCACACACTTTCAGCTCTGACTTTCATCCTCAACAATAACTCATTGCTTTGAAAGACATTGTTGGATAGCTAAGTGAAGTATTTGAGGTACTATATGGGGCTACATTCCTTCTAAGTAGAGGTATTTTATTTTAATTATCCCTTAAGGCTGTGTATGTAAGTGATAACACTTGAACCAAGAGTCCAGGATGCCCATGTGACTGATATCAAAACAGTCCTAATCCATTTCTAATGTCTGATCAGCAGATAGTAAAATTTTGGTGCTAGAACAGCAGTGTATAGTTTACTATACAATTGTTATCAACATCCTTATATTTATTAGTGTTAATATGGGACAGGACATTCCTGTGAAGTTACCATTATTATAATACAGCTCACTTGCATGTGCAATTGTGAGATATTGATGAACTTGGTAACCAGGTGTGACAGTGAGACTCTGCTTGAATGCAGCATTTCTATCTGAAGTCCCAATGCCCAACCCTATATTGTGCAGTGTTCCAGAGACAACTCAGATTCATTCTAGTTTTATTATTGGTTTAAAAAGAACCTTTATCTAGGCTTAACTAAAGCCCACTCTTGAAAAAGTCCAATTGTCTGTAGGGAGCTATTGCACATGGCAGCTGGAAGAGGTTATACAGGAAGAGCAAGAACTGAACAGTTGAAATAAAATTCCAGAAGACGAACTTGCTGCCTGAGGGCCTGTTCCAGTTAAAATTTAACAAGTTTTCAGGTGGGCACTACAGCCAGATGGCCATGTCAGCAAGCAGCAGATGGACTGGCTTGTTCAGAGAGAGTTAATGACGAGGAAAAATAAATCCATTCCACATTTGAGATTTGTCTGACTGAAGACTGGGAGCTCATGAGGCAGCAAGCATCACTGCAGACAGACATTCTTATAGCCCTCATTTGCATCCCTCTAGACTATGGATACTCAACTGACTACAGCTTCATAGAACCTGCACTATATCTGACTCCAGTGGAAGACAAGAGTCAACCAAGGATCCTAGCAAACGTGAACTGTCAAGTGAGTTGTTGTTAACTCTCCTATCCCAAATATGGTAGCAAGGCCCTGACCGCAATTGCTCATTTGGAGGTCTCTCCTTCATTGTTATGGTATTCTCCCTTTCCCATAATTCACCTTCAACCTCTTTACTTTTCTGACAGCTTCATAGGCTATTATATATAGTAAATTACTTACTTTAGCAATTGGATGAGATAAAGTTGCAGACTCTACTCCAAGAGTGGGAAAAAAAAATTAAAATGATTTTTGTATTTAAATTGAATTTTCTTTTCTAATTAAATTAAAGAAAGTTGTTGTTTTTTAAAATAAGCCTCTTTATCATTTGAAGTTGTCAACACATTTTAAGGCCTAAAATTAGAATCTATTGAAATCATTTAAATTAAATACAAAAAAAATATTAAGCAGTACATGTTTGCTGCCAAGTTTTAATGAAAATTAAAGCTCTGAACTTGTAGAAGTCTCTGCGTTAGAACATGAAGCCACAGTTTGTTGAACCAGCTTTTCAAAGCAGTAGCTATTTCTGTAGGGGCAGAAAAACAGAAATAAAGAAAATATTGTAACTAGCTCAGTTCAAGGACTTACTAATTCAAAGTTAAACCAACATGGAGGTGAAAGAGCAAGAAAGCTTGTTTTTCCTCTTCTAATCTATGAATAAAAACTGGTTGTGAGAGGCGGAGATCTACTAGTTCTATAACCTTGAGGGACATATTGACCAGAAACAATTAGCTCAGTTCACTAACTACAGATAACACTTATTAAACAAAGAAGTCATTTTTTAAAACAAAAGATGTTTTGGTAAACATTTTTCTTCTGTATCTAGTACATTTAAGGTAGTGTTATTAAGTAATAAACAAATAAAATGCCATTTTGTGCATTTTTAATTGAACTTGAATTTCCATCCAAATTAAGCTTGATATAAATCATCAGTAAGAAATTAATCTAGTACATAAGAATTGCATCATTTACCAGTTACCATGTTAGCACAAAATGTAATAATTAAAAATCTGAATAAATGTAAATTAAGATATATAATTGCTTAAATAAATGTTTATAGATATAGTGTACCCTCTTGGTTAGGATAAAGAAGCATCATAATTAGCATCAAGACTGTATTTAATTCCTCTTTCAGAAAATAACTTAAAAAATACAAATACAAAACATCATTAAAATCAAAGATTTAAGTCAAAGATTTCTTGTGTATGGATTTAAATCACTTTAGGTCGATCCACCCAGTCTGCCCTCAAAGTACTGAATTTGTATTGGGAAGCTTCATAAAGCTACAATGGAGTTTCTAAAGTTACCTATGAGCAGGAAGTATCTTTCCAAAATAATCCCTGCCAAAAGGCTCACAGAGGCAATTTCTCATCAGAGCTCCAACAGTCACACAAACTCATAAAAAATAATGGTAAAAATATACTTTAAATATGTTTTTGCATTATCTATTTTTTCAGCACTCATTTACATCCTAGTTGTATTAATACCTAGGGCAAATTTCTGATTTGCTGCTGAGATTGCGGTGCTTAAAATAAACTTATTTCATGAAAAACTATCAGTGGCCAATAAGAAAACAACAATAATGGTTTGTACTTTAAAAGCACTTTTCATCTGAAAATCTCCAAGGTACTGCATACTCACTTTTGCAAGAATATCTCCATTTTACAGATAGGGAAACCAAAGCCCAGACAGAATGTGTGACTTATGCAAGGTCACACAGTGAGCCACTGGAAAAATGAGAAATAAATATTAAGTCTCCTGAATTCCAGTCCTTTGCACTAAGTACTAGACCATGCTAACATGGGAATTCTGTACACAGAACAAATGGAATGTGTGAAAGAGAGACCATCAGTGCAAATCAGAGGAGAAATTTGCCCCTAATATGTGAATCTGATTTCACTGGAGTGCTGATATGAAACACATCAAAGAGTGTTCACTGCCCTTATTTCTGGGAGCCAGATGTGGTTGTTACTCAGAACAGCATACAATCTAAGGTATCAATCTTGCCTGTTACTACATGCAGTCAGATGCAGGTTAAAGAATACATTGATAAATTAAATATATGTGGTATAAGCCCATATTTTTCATATGGGGATAATATAGATATTTAATTTTTAAATGATCAGTTTTGTGTTTGGGAAATTATGATGTTTCTTACTTAGTATTTTAAAGAAAATGACCTAAAACAGCACAACAGCTTTTGAAAATTACAGATGTGTAGTAAATTGGTATGCAAAATAAACCTCCTGGGCAAGATTATTCACCGGAAAACAAGGAACCACTGAATGTATCATAGTTTTAGAAAGAGGAAGAACCTCACAGCAGGTCAGATTTGCATACTAATGATATAAAAAAATGTTGCTCAGGCGCTAATCTGTCTTCAGTCATAAGCAGGCATCTGTTTTAAAAATAGTCTAACCCCCCTTTTAAAGCTTTGACTGCTAGTATTGCAACAGCTAAGATATTTCAGTACTTCCATTGAATGTTTTTGGTTTCAGGGTTAGCAATTCAGCAATTGCTTTTTCCCATGCCTAAAGTAACTCATCTAGAAATGATTTTCTTGTAAAAACAATTTCACTGTTTTTCACTTGTAGTGCAGGAGGAAAAAAAATACCTACAGGGTATGATTTTCAAAATCAATAATAGTCTAACTAATTTATATAAGCATAAAATCATTCCCAAACCAGTAAGCAGATGTTTATATAGACTTCTGACACTTAAAACTACAACTTTAAATATCTGAAAGTTATTAATTCCTACATTTTCAAAATTATTCACTAACTTCTAGTATTGTGATGCTTCCCAGGGCTAGAGTTGCCAACTTTCTAATCACATAAAACTGAACACCCCTGCCCCGCCCAAGGCTAACCCATGCCCAGCTCTCTCCATCCCCCTCCTTCCCTTGTTCACTCTTCCCCACCCTCTCTCACTTTTACCAGGATGGAGCAGGGGGTTGGAGTGTGGGAGGGGATATGGACTCTGTGCTGGAGAGACAGACTCTGGGGTGGGGCCAGGGGACTGGGGTCAAGGGGTTCGGTGAGTGGGTGTGGGCTCTGGAATGGGGACAGGGATGATGGGTTTGGTCTGCAGGAGGGGGCCCCAGCTGGTGTACGCGGGGTGAGTGCTTCAACTGGGGGGGTGCTTGGGGGTGGGGTCAGGAATGTGGTTTTGGGGTGCAGGAGGGGACGTCAGGCAGGGAGTTAGGGTGTAGAAGGAGGTGTGGGTGGCACTTACCACAGCTCCAAGGAAGCAGCCACCAGGTCTCTCCAGCCTCTATGTGCATGGGCAGCCAGGCGCCTCCCCTTGGTCACAGTTCCTGGCCAATGGGAGCTGTGGAAATGGCACTCCGGGAGGGGCCAGCCTGCAGAACCGCCTAGTTCCTGGCTGCCCCCGCACCTAGGGCCGCAGGGACCTGACAGCCGCATCTGGGAGCCCAACAGAATTAGAGCAGGCAAGGAGCCTGCCTTAGCCCCGGGTCCCCGTTGCACCACCACCAAGACTTAATGGCCTGGTCAGCAGTGCTGACCTGAGCCAGCAGGGTCCCCTTTCAGCCAGGTATTCCAATCAAAAACTGGACACCTGGAAACCCTATCAAGGTCTACCTGGAGTTGTGAGGCACTTCACTGCCACCACCATCTGCCCTTACAGTAAGTCTTCTCTGCACCTGAAGTGGATCAGCTCCCTCAAAATATCAGCCTCTGCCTTCCAAGCCCCCACAGGCCTCTGTACAGATTAGCAATAGACCCACACCAATCCCTCAAGTCCCCCTGTGGAGTGCTTAGCTCCCATTCCACTGAACACACACAGAACTCTTAGATCTGCTATTCTCAAATGAATAGTACACACAAACTTTTAAGAGTCAAATTAGGGATCACTACATTGCTTAACACACAGCATTATTTTAGACACATTGGAAACAATAATAAGTTTATATATAAATAATAACTGATTGAGAGTGATAATACTGGAAACAAATGGTTACCTACAAAACAAAATCATTACACTTAACCAATATGGGACAGCTTACCTCAAGTTCTTTCCCCAGCATTTTCAATCAGTTGACTGAAACCCTTTCTCCTAAGATCAAGCCTGCTGGCAGCTTCTCCTCACACCTTGAAGAAATATCTGGGTGTTCTTCTGTACCCCAGATATAGTTTCAAACTTTCACTGTTTTACACCTTAACAGGATAATTGCTGCTTTTTTTCTTTTCTTTACCAGCCCCCCAAATCTACGGACTAGCATTTGCTCAGGCTTTAATGGACATTCATTGTGAACCATAAAATACTCAGTTTGTATATGGCCAGCCAGAATGAGATAAGCATAATATTTTTGACATATTAAAAAAAGTGAAAAATCAGAAGCTCAAGCACTTAGTAAAAAGATCAGGAAAATTAGTATGTGATACAAGCTTGCGTTACTGCTTTCAAATGTTCCCTTTCTAGAGCTCAGCATAGAGACTCTGTAAAAATACAAGTAATCCCTTCTAATATACAGCACAGGGACCTTGTCACTACTTTTACTTAGAATAAAAGTTTTCATCAAATCACACACAAGATCCACCAGAAACAGTTTTGGTCAATTGCTATCAGTTGCAACTGAATCCTGCATGCTTTACTCAACATCACAGCCAGGCACCAAAGTCCACATAAAACAGTCCTTGCACAAAGAATCATAATGGGGTTGGTGGAAACAAAAGTACTCTCCCTGGTTAGAGAAAGGCAGTGCAGTTGCACCAAACCTTCTACAATCCCATGGGCTGTATGTAATAGTAGCTAGTCTCCTTATTCTCCCACCATGGGGGATTTATTTCTTTTTAGTGGAAACAGGCTGATCATGATCCCATACCACTTATTCCCTAGCCAACCCCCAAACCACTATGCAAAAGTGATTCATGGCTGAAAATTCTTCTGTACAATTTGCTCTCTGTCCTCACACAGCAGTTTCACATCTGCATTTAAGATATTTTGGTCCTCCATTAAGACTCCTTTAAAGTTAATGGGAGCTTTGCTTGAATAAGGACTTGAGGTTTGTCACGGAGTGCCCGGGTAATGGTCTGCAACTTGCTCCCTAGGAAGCCAGTCAGGACTTTAGGGAAAGTGTCCCCTCTCCGTACACAGCCTGTTTCCAAGGCTAGGAGCTTCACGGCTACCCACTTCAACCTTCCTAGGTCTGACCTCAGAGCATTCAGCATCTTCTGCCCCTCCGTGCGCTTACCCCAGCGAGCCCGCCCAGGTGGGGTCGTGGGGGAGCCCGTGGATTCTGCACCCCAAATCCAGTCAAACATGACTCTCAGCCAGCCAGTAAAACAGAGGTTTATTCATCAACAGGTACATGGTCTAACACCGAGCTTGTAGGCTCCCGAACCTCTCAGATGGATGCATTTTGGGGGCCCAAGGGAGGCCAGATCCTGCCTGGGCCTGCCTCCCTTCCACCCACCAGCTTCAGACTCCAAAACCTCTCTCCAGCCAGCTGCAGACTCCAAACTGAAACTCACTCTCTCCAGCCCCTCCTCCCCCCCTGGCTCAGCCAGGTCAGGTGACCTCCCTCCCCCACTTGGAGTCAGATTACAGCTCCAGGTATGGACACCTGGGGAGAGGCTATGCTTTGCATCAGCTACATATCCTTATCCCTTCACATAGACGTTCAAGAAATGCATAGGGGAAACTGAGGCACCCACAGTATTCCTACTCGGTCACGTTAAAGCCCTTATCCTGTAGTGAAATATAAACTGTATTATCATGACTGTGTTCATCATTACTTAAGTAATAGCAACAGTAATAATGCTATGATTCAGAGAAGCACATCTATAAGCAATTATATAACAGTATTAAACAAAATGTCAATTAATTCTGCACAGTGGGCCAAACCTTCCCTCCTGGTGCAAAACTACGTGCTGCAATAAAGCAGTGGAGGCTGCTAACAGTCCATAGGTTTGAAGGAGGATCCCATCCAAGGAGCCTCTGCAGAGAAGCCTTACATAAAGTCTGTGGACTTTGGCCAAATTATTCTTCCTTGGGAAAAGCTAATGGTTCTATCATTGCACAGAGCCTATGAAAGCAGGGTCAGAGAGAAAAAAGCTTCATTGAGGAAGATCATGGTTAACTATTCTAGGCAAAATCCTGGACAATTGAAGTTAATGGGAGTTTTGCAAACACAATTTCACCCCCTCTCAAATGTTAATATTACTGTCTCTGCAAGACATCTTCTTAAAACTGTGAATAAATATTCACTTACATTAAAGATATAGGTCCCAATCCTCACGTGCATCCTACATGCTTTGTACTGCACCATTGTCACAAAACAGCTCCTCAAACCAAGATACCAGGCTTAATTCACTGCAGTGTAGCAAGACCCTGAAAAACTGGCAAAGCACATACTACATCAATCTCCCTCCTTGCAGCTAGCACCAGAACTGTGGCCAGGGGAAATGGGATGTGACACAGACTTCCCGGCACACCTGCAATCTCTGAATGTGGTAACAGCCCCCTGGCAATTGGGGGCTGGTGTAATTTTTTGCAGCCTTAAGCACACAGTTGGTTCATCTTGAGAGAGTAGAAAGGTAGCCACCTTTCCAACAAAATATATATTGGCCTGGCTGTATACTCCTCAGCAACAGCCAAAGAGCCATTGAGTTATTTCCTTATCCAAAGAATAATGTTTCCTCATAGATTACCTGACTGTTCCTTGACTGACCCAAGTTTTACTTTAAAGAGCTTTTCCAGTAAATCAGCAATTAATTGTAGAAACCTGTCTTAATTAAATGAAAATTTGCATTTGTTCCCCCTTTAGTGCATGTTGATATATTTCCACAAACTTAAGAAATCATTAGGGAAATAATATCTATTCATGCATATATTAATTTATTTTATAATACTGTAATGGTGTTGGAATAACTAAATCCCATTTTTGTCACTGTCAAGTGACCTTTCAGACCACAGAGTTGCATCTTTTTACTCACAGCCCAATTTCTCCTTCAAGTGCACAGAGACTTGGCACTGCATATTAGTATGATTTAAGTGACACAATCCTTTGGGTGTAGGTGTAATGTTGATTGGTGTTGTCTTTACTTTGAATACAAACTATCAACAATCATGATATTTTACAGAATAGTGAAAATCTAAAGATGTAGTAGGAAAAACAAGCAGGCACAAATCAATTAAATCAACATGTTAAAAATACAATTCAATTCTATAGCCATGTTGTGTCGTTGACTGTTAAACAGAAGTCACTCTATCTTTTCATGACTAGGAGAATAAGGAAATGTACCCTACTAATAATTATTTTTAATTTAATTATGCATCTGGCTGAAGTTTCATCCAAGGATTAATCACAATGCCTAATCCATCCACCGAATTTATCTAAATTCAAGAAAGGAATGTGCCTAGGCTGAATATTCTTTATATTTACTCACATAAATCTATCTCAAAAATATAAATGAAGTTTGGCAAAATTTATCTGACTATAGGACACCTTATATGTTAAGTATATGAAGTTATATTGATTACTAGCATACAAACTGAAGCTGATCACGAATCAAAGTTGATTTGTATGCTAAATAAATTACCTTTTTTATCTTTTTTCACCCCAGGGTAAAAACTGTTGTATGACCTAATCTGGTATACTCTGCACAGTAATTGGTGGAGGTATTGGATACAAGTTGTAGCAATTGATAATAAATGAGGTGTCACAGATAGAGTAGAGCAAATTAGCTACAGACAAAGCAAAGTACAGAAGTGTTAACTGTTTAAAGAGAGAAATAAAACAGTATATCATTCAAGAAGCCACAATAGTCAGGTTACTTACCTTAGAAGAGAAAGATACACTAACTGAGAGTACAATCCTGCACTTTTTACTCAGGCACAATTGTCATTAGCTTTAATGGTGTTTTCCCTGAATAAGGACTGCAGGATCAGACTTAAACATGAAGGCTACAATTTCATATTCATGAAGTCAGGAACTGAAAAAGTAGAGGTACTCAATAACATTAACTTGATAGTATAATGCAAAGTATTTTAATTACCCATTTGCAAATCAGGACATAACAGGAGGGTGCTGAGCATCCTCTGCGTCAGTTGAAGTTAAGAGAAGATCCAGGTACTCAGCGTTTCTGAAAATACAACTCTTAATGTATGCTGGAGAACTGAATCCACGCAAAACATAGGGACCACTTGTGCAACCCTGAGCATTTACACAAACAAGTAATTCCTCTAACGATAATGAAACTACTTGTACTTAAGTAATATGCATATTGAGTAACATTTGGAGAAATGCTCTAACAATTAACATACCCAAAAGAGTGGTCTCCCCTCATTAGCAAAGTTTTAGTAGCAGAACCCTGCACTGATGTCTAATATTTCTAAGACTTCTGTACTTTTACAAAATACTATTCAGAACATTTACCTATATTAAGTACTATCATAAATCATTAAAACTGAATGACACATATTAAATCAATTCATAAAGTATATTTGGGAAGTATGTTCTAGCTTTATTTCTTTTTAAGTGATTGTGTGTAGACTCACTAATTCACTAAGGCCTACCCTAGAAAACTAGGTCAGTATAACTACGTTGCTGAGGGTATGAAAAATCTGCACCCTGGAGTGAGGCAGTTAAACCGATTTAAACTCCCAGTGTAGACTGTGGCCTTGGTTACACTGGCACTTTATAGTGCTATAAAGCCTCCAGGAGCACTATAACTCTCTACCCATCCACACTGGCAAGGCATGTATTGCGCTATAAACCCACAGTTATACCGCTCCTGGTAATCCTCCCTTCCTTGAGGAATAACAGCTATTGCATATTCCCTGTAGCATGTTATGGCAAGTGTAAACAGTCATTACGCTATAAGTGATCTCTGGCACGCCTCCGAGCCATTTAAGGCAACTGATGACTCTTTGCTTTGTTTTGAAAATGGCAGGAGGAATGCGGAAGTACCTTTTCAGAGTTTCTCTCTTAACTCCGCAGATAAGCACTGCAGATGTTTACAAAGGGAGCTCTGTGATGAGAAACTATAGCAGGCTCTAATTTCAAAGGACACCCACTGATTACAAGACTTTCAGCCGTAGAAAATCCCTCACTCTCTCCGTCTGCATACACACTACACGTTTCCCCTCATCCCCCTCGTTTGAAAAGCACGTTGCACCCAGCTGAATACTGGGATAGCTGCCCATAATGCACCACTCCCTGTGCCGCTGCAAGTTCCGCAAATGTGGCCACGCCAGGACATGCTATAGTGCTATACCTATTGCTGTATATGGGTAGAGCTATAACCAAAAGCGCTATAATCCTGTAAGTGTAACCATGGCCTGTGTTAGGTCAACAGGAGAATCTTCAGCTACCATGTTTCGGTGACGTGGATTGCCTACATTGATGGAAGAAACTCTCCAACTGTTGTAGGCAGCATCTTCATTGACATTCTACAGCAGCACAGCTGCATCGGTGCTGCACCGCTCCAGCATTTCAAGTATAGACAAGCTCTAAATAGTCACTCAGTAAAGAATTCACTATACACGTGGTCCACTATAAAGGTTTTGGAAAATATTCAGCACCGATATATAACTAAATGATTGAAACTGTATTAAATGTAGTTTATCAATAAATGTAGTGGGCCAGATCTACAGCAGTGTAAACCAGTGTGACTCCACTGAAGACAATGGATCTGTGCCAATTTTCTCCACTCAGGATCTGGCCCATTATGTCTCACAGAAATATTTTTTTAAAAAAAATTAAGCACAGTACAGCACATATAAGGTATTGATTTTTATCATTGATTTTGTGCTGGCATTTGGAGTCATGCCTCAAAAAACTTGAACACTTTATGTATTTACAGCTGTCTGCTGGCAAAGGGTCATTCATTAACTGCAAATAAAACATGCTTCTGAAGCTTATAAAAAGCAGCATTTGTGTAGACTAGATTCAAAAATACCTTCTTAGAATAAAGAGAAAATGTATTTTTAAATCACCCAAATAAAAAGAAAACTGTTTTTTCTAAAATATGCTTTAACTTGTCACACTAATAAGACAGAAACAGATTATGCTTCTCTCCCAGAACAACTGTTCCATAGACAGAGAGCAAAGATCAATGATGAGTCATCATCTCATAAAGAACTATCTCCAGTGACAAAATACAGGGTATTGTTTGTTTAGTAGTTCAGCATAAATATGTATCTAGAAAAATTTTGATTGCCTGCCATTTTCTGTTCTCTATTCAACCAAATCCATCTATCCTTTCATGATGGTAGCATTCTCTTTGTGTTAACTGGAGGGTGAGCAGAACCAACCTCAGTCCCAGGTCCAGTAGCAGACAAATCTACCCTCTGACATTCTTAGTAGAATGATTCATTCCAAACTGTACACTAAACTAAAAACTTCATTCCAAAAATATTACATTCCAATGTAATAATAAATCACTGGCCCTTCTCTTAAACATTATCCTCTGTATAAAAAGTGAAAATCACTATACACACTTACATTAAACTAGTCAGCCCAGCCTGTCCCTTCCTGCCAACACAATGTCGAAAGGCAGCTAACACTTCCAGGCTGCTGCTGGCTGCTGACATAACCCAGCCACCTCCTGTCCCCTGGCTACAGAGCGGGCAGGAAGGGGTTAAGCCCTAAGGATACATTGTGCACCAGGACCCAGGAAACCTGACTGCAGGGGTGTCAGTGAACTGGGCTTAACAGAGGAGGGTACCTAGGGGACAGAGCAGCCTCACGCTCCCTGGGGGGCTGAAGATAGTGCAAAGCCCTTGCCCGGAGGGGGGGGGGGCTGCTGTAGAGCCTACAGGTTTGGGGTGTAAACAGGCTGAAAATCGCTTTCCCCCCAACACTCCAGAGCTTAGCTGAGGGGCAGAAAGGCTTCCTCATGCCAGCGCTGTCACTGTTGCCAACATGTGGAAGAATACAGCTATCTCCGAGTACTTTGCTGAAAGGAAGAAAGAATGAGAGGATAAGGAAAAAAAGAAAGTTGTCCCTCACCCTCAGAGCATATGTTTTCCTCTTCCACTGCCTAGTATCCCCTTCAGTTGAATGCAGCAACCAAAACAAGTTGTAGATATATTTTGTAACAATTAGTGCATACTATATTTAGTGGCTACCTTCTAGGTCTTTTTGTTCTGAGATGAGTGACAATGGATAAAGCCACAAGTATTGCAGCAAGTTTGCTCTTAAGCCCAGAGGAGGTGGAAGATAATTAAATATGCAAATCATCATCTTAATTGTGAGGATCATCATGAATTGTGAGGATGAGTATCTTTATTCCCATTTCACAGTTGTGAAAACTGAGGCACCAAGAAAGTCATCAGAAAAACCTCTTCAAATTAGGCCTGAAGAAAATACTTGTAGGAACTCTTACAAACAGAGAATACCAAGTTTTAGCTACTCTTTCCAGCACTGCTTTTCTTTTAAATCACCACTGGAGCTAAGTATGTCAGGGATATTTTGTGCATGAATTTTGTGCATTGTGCATCTCATAAGGATTTTTATGAATAACTACACTTTTGTGACAACCAGGTTTTATTAATCCTATACTCACAGTATTAAGCAGTCCAAAAGGTTTTCTTTGAATTAAAAATAGTTAATATTTGGCACATAGATTACTTCCGAGTCAAGCTTGAGACAGATTATTTCTATACTATTTTAACATATTTGTTTCCCAATTTTAGAAATATTTGAGGAATGTTAATTGGAGCCAGATACTACTCATGATCCAGGCCTTTTGCACCACTCAGGCAATGCAAAGAGGACAGAAAGATGCCCTAACTCTTTGAGGATTCCTCCAGCATTTCAAAATTTCTGGCTGACATAACTTGTTCTACACCACCATCTCTGGAAGCTTCTGGAAGCTCTGGAAGGTGTGTCCAGAGTGTGCTGTACTTTGGCAATTCCCAGCTAATGTAAATTGGCTCTTTGTGGCTTTTATACGATGACAAGCTGTAGAAGCTTCCAGGAGCCCTGAGAAATCAAAGGAGTGCAAAGCTAATATACAGACAACTTTATCTCCACACACACAGGGCCGGCGACAGGGGGTACTACGGGTACAGCTGTACCGGGGCCCCGGACTTCAGGGGGGCCCCCTGAAGTCCGGGGCGGGCCCGGTACACTGCTGTACCCCCTTGACGCCGGGGCTGTGAGCAAGGCGCGGCTCCGGGCAGCCGCTGCAGCGCTCATCAGCCCCCTCCGCCGGCACCCAGCAGCCTCCCCCCACCCCCCTTTGCTTCTCCCGGCCGGGCCACGCAGCCAAAGCGCAATCGGGGGCCACGCGGCCAGGCGCATGCGGGGGTTGGGGCCCGCGGGCAGCGGGAGACCGGTCGGGGGGGGGGGTCCGCGGGCGGCGGGAGACCGACCAGGGGGACCCCGTGGGCGGCAGGAGACCGGCCGGGGGGGGGAGCCCGCGGGCGGCGGGAGACCGACCGGGGGGGGGGGCTCCGCGGGCGGCAGGAGATCGGCCGGGGGGGGAGGGGGGCGTGGGCGGCAGGAGACCGGCCGGGGGGGGGGCGCACGATCTACGTACGGGGCCCCAAAATTCCTGTCGCCGGCCCTCCCCCCCCCCAACCTCTTGGATCCTTCAATAACCAGAGGTCATTTGGCTCTGAGGACGTCTCAATGCTTCTTAATCAAGTTGGATGAAATACTCATAGCAAATGTTTCTTAATGCAATTTGCCCATTTTTCAAGTTCTCTGATTTTCTATTAAACAGGAGCAATTTTATCAGATTTTATACATTTCTTTCACTGCCTGGATGTTTTCAAAAATATGGAAAAAACTCTTTTTTGCTTGAACATTCACATTTATTAATTTTGAAAAAGTTGCCAGAAGAGAAGGTGTTCCCTAAAGAAGTATGAATGCAGGTCTAGGAGGCATGTAGGTTGAGCAGTTTTCATAACCATTCTTTACACATATATAAAACATTAGAAATAGTATTGATGATGTTGCCCTAATCCAAGAAGAAAGTGCCATTATTTCCATTATACATTTGAATGCACCCAGCCTCAGAAAGGCTAAGTCACTTACCCAAACTGACACTACCAATAGCACAGCCAAGATCTTTTTAGACTCTTGTCCTATACTTCATCCACTACATCAGAATTCCCTTCTCCCTCTAAATAACATACTTTACCTTGCTGTGCCACACACCTTGAATATATTTTCAACTTTTATCCATGGTAGGTAATTTACTCCATTCTACATAATGGAAAGCTGATATTCAAAGAAGTTAAACAAAATGACATACATTTCACCCAGCTCATTATACATGGTAATTGAACAAAACTACTAGTTTTAAAACATGAATAGAAAAAATGTGCTATTAAAATAGTATTTTTACTCTATAATTATCTTTTTAATTTAATATGTGTTATATTCAATACTAACTTTTAGGTAGTTTTCTGTTTGTTGTAATGGAAAGAACCCAAGTTTTCTTAATATCGGTAAAATTTAGTATCCTCTAGCTAGGGATATTACTATATCAAGCCTGATCCTTCAGCCCAGACAAAGAAAAGATGTTTGTTGGCTTCAAGGTCTACTCATTGTGTGTGTCCTAAATGTAATCCTTGGGGCAAAGCAGAATAGATGAAAAAATCATTTACAGTTGGATCTCTGGCAATTGGATAACTTTGTTTCTTGTGTTATTTAACCCATCCTAAAGATTAACATTATAAATTTTGATACTGAAAAATTATTCTAAAATTAAACTAAGTGACTGAATAAAACATTTTTTCTTTTGTGAAGAAAACAAGTCACATAAGTCTTCCATTTGTCTATAGCTGGCCTAATCACATGCCAACAATCCTAGAATCCATTAATATACTCTCGTTGCCAATGCAACGCCTGCTAGGGAGGGTAAACCTTAGCCTATGTAAAATGTGTTATTGATTTTAATCAATACACCACTCAAGTCTCAAGATGGATTTTACTGCAATGAAACGTAACAGAATGGACATAAAAAGTGTGCAAATTGGTGCCCTCTACCCTTTTCAGAAGCAACTGACATTTTGACCATTCTATCACCATGCATAATGCACATTCCTGAAACCATTTTCAAACTGCACAAAGCGGGCAGTGGAGCTGGATGGATTTCATTGCAAAGATGGCTCCCTAGGCCCCTATATTCATGGTCACCATATTAATCTCTCTTTCTCTCACTCATTCACAAAGACACATGTCTATATAGCAGCAGTAGCCACTCCATAGTTAAGATTGAAACTAGCTCCCCATTATAAGTCCAAACAACCCACCTCTCCCCCTCCCCCAAAAAACAACCCCCCATTAAATGTCATGTGCATAAGTTGTGAAGATGGATCCTCGGCTTCTCTAAACCAATGTAGCAACAATGAAATGAATAGAGGTACCCTGATTGACACCGCCACAGGATCTCACAATGGTGTTTAAAAATGTCTCATAGCCTTGACTTTTTCCAATATAGATTTACCTTAACTCCAAAAAGGGTTAGTCAACAAATGTATAAAAGTTTTGGCCTTATTAAAGAGAAGTGCCTTTTAATATTTGTTGTTTTGTTTTACAGAGGTAATGGAAGAATTACACAGACACCTAAACAGTTATATAAAAGGGGCATATGGAGATGTCAAAGGTGGCAGAGAAAGGCAGAGAGTCCTTTATTCATGTTAAACTTTAAATTTTGCTAAATATAAAACGTTAAAACCTCCAGGGCCTGTTTCTCTATTATGTAGCACAGATATAAAACTGGAGTAACTCCACTGATTTCAACCCCAGTGATTTCTGTGGAATTACACTGTCATAAAACTGTGTACACAAAAGTTTCTCCCTTAAAACTTCCATTCATCCCACTGTCTCCTACCTCTGTACTCCACACAAGTATTACTCCATTACACACAACACTCCGATGCACTTACTCAGGTCTTTTAATACCTGACAGATCAGACTGGACCTTCTGCCACTAAAGACCACAAACTGGATTCCCCCAGTAGAAGTAAATTGGGCCCACATCTTGTTTCACTCTAGAAGATGTTCACTGTAATACTATGTAGAAGAGGTTAACAATATGCACGACCAAGTTACAATTTTCTCATTTTGTGTTAAAAGCATCTCAGATTTGTTGCAGTAACATAGTATTCCATGTACATCCCTTGTTTTGCTTTTTAAGTAAAGATAAAAATGGGTGTCAATCTTTGCGTGACACTATCATTTTGAGCTTAAACTGCTTTAAGGAAATAGACTCATAAGAGTTACCACCAATGACTGAATGAAGAAACAATTGTTGCTGCAACAGATTTCCTGCAGTAAGCCAGCAGATGGCACCTAAATTCAAGCAGCCAAGCCCTGGTGGATCAAGGGGCAAGAAGGTAGAGGATTTCATGATAGTTGGGAGGGGGAGGAGCTATGCTGACCAAATAGCAAGTGTGAAAAATCAGGATGGGCGTGGGTAATAGGTGTCTGTATAAGAAAAAGCCCCAAATATCAGGACTGTCCCTGTAAAATCGGGACATCTGCTCACCTTAGAAAGGAGCTGGAGGGTGGGCATTATCTTGCCCGCAGAGAGAGAGAGAGAGAGTATGTGCTCGCGTGCATGCAGGGGCTCTATTGAAGGAAGGGCTGTGTTGCTGTGGGAGCGGATATGCATGAGCAAGGGGAAAGGACTGTGCTGGACACAGCTAGACTGAGGTTCAGGGTGAACACTTTGAATTGAGGCTCACAAGTCCTTAAGGTGAACGCCAAGTAGATGAGAAGCAGCAACCCCACTAAACTGGGGGTCCAGACTAAACTGCAACCAGAGGCACAGCTACCTCACCAGCCCAGCACATCTCAGCTCTGTGTGCATCAACAATGGGATCAGAGGCCTGGGGGAGGCTAGGTAGGGGTGTGACTTGCACTCCATATGTTTATGGAAATATGTCCATAAGTGTAACTATGATGTAACTGAAAAATGCTTTATGCAAAAGGTCTCTTGTAAGGTATTATTACAAAGCGTATAATACACTGAGTGGGTTCATCCTATTTGTATGAATCTATCATTCTCGTATCTGAAATTAGGAATATGAAATATAATTCTGATCTCCTATTGTAGTTATGCAAAGTGTAGGCCATTAATAATGGTTTGGAAATTTGATGCCCCCCCTTAACTAGGACAATTGGTTGTAGATGTCTCTGTTTACTTGTAAGCCTTCCTGTGTACCCGTGTGCCAGTGAGTGGGTAATGAAGTCTCACAGGACATGTGAACATGTCACCTGATACTGAAACCCATCTTTAACCTGGTGCTTTTCCATTTAGAAGGAGGGGAGGGGACCCAGAGATAGACAAAGGATTCCTGCCTTGTGCCAAAGCTATAAAAGTGGGTGGAACAGAACAAAGGGGTACAGCCATGTGGAATCCCCTGCTTTTCACCTAAGATGCCTCCTGGAACTAACAAGAACTGTACCGGGGAAAGGATTGGGTCCACACTAAGGGCAGGTCCCCACTACGACTTAACGTCGACTTTAGCAACGTTAAGTCGACATAAACCTGTACCCATCCTCACACGGACACCATTTGCGTCGATTTAAAGGGCCCTCAAAATCGACTTCTGTACTCCTCCCTAACGAGAGGAGTAACGCTGAAATTGACCTCTCTAGGTCGATTGTGGACTAGTGAGGACGCATGGGACGTTATTGGCCTCCAGAGGCTGTCCCACAATGCTCCATTCTGACCGCTCTGGACTGCCTCACTGCTCCACTGTGACCGTTCTGTACAGCACTCTCAACTCACTGCTCTGGCCAGGTAGACAGGAAAAGACCCAGGAACATTTGAATAGCATTTCCTGTTTGGTCAGCGTGGCCAGCTCACCTGCACAGCTCAGTCGCCATTCAGAGAAATCAGCAGCACAAGCTGCCATGCAGACCCCAGCATCACAAGACTCCATGCAGAGCTCAGCTGCCCTGGAGACCAGCCAGAGGAGAAGAGCTCCAGCGTGGTCCAATAATGAGGTGTTGGATCTCATCGCTATCTGGGGAGAGGAATCCGTGATGTTGGAACTCCGCAACAATAAACGGAATGCCAACATGTTTGCCAGGGTCTCCAAGGCCATGCTGGAAAGGGGTCACAACAGGGACGCCACACAGTGCCGCATAAAATTTAAGGAGCTGAGGCAAGTGTTCCAGAAAGCCAAGGAGGCAAATGGACAATCAGGGGGCGCGCCGCGGACATGCCGGTTCTACAATGAACTAAATCAGATAATGGGGGGACGCCCCCATCACCATCGCACCGGTCTACGTGGACTCCACCGATGGGATAATTGTCAGGGCCGAGAAGGATTCAGATGAGGACGACGATGAGGAGGAGGGAAATATCACGGAGCAGCAGGAGGCCAGCGGAGAAACCGTGTTAGCAGACAGCCAGGAGCTGTTTATCACCCTGCAGCCAGCACCCTCCCAAGCCTCCCAGGGGGGTAAGTGTTTTTTTCTAAGGGACTACATGACTCATGATTTTTAAAGGAAGCATTTATTAATGATTAACTTGCCCTAAGGACTTAGCGTGCTTTCATTGCTGGTCAGTTTCTACTCAAAGAGCTTGTCAATATACTCCGGTATTGACCGGAAGTCCTCTGCGGACATCTCAATGAAGCTATCCAGGAGGTAGCGATGAATCTTCCACACCAGATTTCTGGGGAGAGCTGCCTTATTTTCCCCCCCGCCCCCCGCCCCCCCCCCCCGTGATAGGAGACCATCCCACGCCACGAAAGTAGTAAATAGTCTGGCATCATTGAGCAGGCTAGCATTGCGGCGAATGGACCAGGACTTTGCAGGGACTCAATCAGCATTCGTTCTCTATCTCTCTTTGAAATTCTAAGCAAACTGTTGTCATTCATGGTTGCCTGTTTGAAATACAGACTGCAATTAGTAGGGAGATAAAGATTCCCAGCTGCAAAGTACTCTTTTCTGCTGAAGACCGACCGCTCAGTACGGGGCCGATGATCATGCTCCGGAGCTGATTGCACCACAGAGGGCTCACCCTGGGCTCTGCGGGCCGGGGAGCGACCTCTAGATTTCTTGGAGGGCACCGGTGATTGAGACCGGTGCCTCCGTGAACCACCAGTGTGGTGACGCGGGGATCGGTGCCGGGGAGCCTTCTGGCTCTTCGTCGGTGCCGCCGCGACCCGGACCGAGGACGGTGCACTGCGCACCGAGGTAGACGGTTGATCCAGTTGGGGCTGCAGTGCAGACTCCATCAATAGTAGTTTGAGGCAAGAGTCTCTCTCCTTCTTAGTGCGAGGCTTAAAGGCTTTGCAGATGGTACAACGCTCTGCCTGATGACCCTCTCCCAAGCACTTTAAACACCGGGAATGAGGGTCACTATTTGGCATTGGCTTCCTGCACTCTTTGCAGCTCTTGAAACCCAGCACGCGCGAGGCATGCCCCGGCGCCGGAGAAGTAAACTTGCTTATATATACACTAAGACAAAATAACTACTAACAAATAATTACACTAATACATTTCTAACTAGAACTATGTAACTTGTTATAACTATATATATATATATATATATATATACACACACACACTAGCAAAAATACCCGGTGTTGCTCGGGTCCGTCGCAGGTGGGGAGGGGGCAGAGAGCTCAGTGAGTGCGGGGTCCGTTGGAGTGGGGAGGGGGCAGAGAGAAAACCTGACACCCCCACCTCACCCCCCCGACCAAACCCGATACCCCCACCTCACTTACCCCTCGACCAACCCCGACTCACATTTTCACCCCCCCACACCCAAACCCAACACCCCCATGTCACCCCCTACCAACCCCAACACCCCCTGACCAACACCCGCACCTCACCCCCCATAGACCAAACCTGACACACCCACCTCACTTTCCCCCCCAACCAAACCCGACACCCCTACCTACCACCACAAACAAACCAGACACCCACACCTCCCTTACCCCTCAACCAACAACGACCCCCCTCCTCACGCCCCCAACCAAACCCAACACCCCCACCTTACCCCCTCACCAAACCCAACACCCCGACCAACCCCAACACCTCACCCCTCACCCACCCCGACACCTTCCCACCCCCTCAGACCAAACCCAACACCCCCGGCTCACTTACCCCCCCGACCAAACCCGACACCCCCACCTCACCCCCCGACCAAACCCGAAACCCCTACCTCACTTACCCTCCGACCAAACCCAACTCGGGTCCGTCGGAGGTGTGGAGGGGGCAGGGAGCTGAAAGAGTGCGGGGTGCATTGGAGGGGGGAGGGGGCAGAGAGCTGAGCGAGTGCAGGGTCCGTTGGAGGGGGGGGGCAGAGAGCTGAGCGAGTGCGGGGTCCGTTGTGGGGGAGGGGCAGAGAGATGAGCGAGTGCAGGGTCCGTTGGAGGGGGGTATTATGACATCATCACTATGTCACAGAGAACACCAGCTGCCCAGCTGATGTGATTGGCCTTTAAATAATTTCACCCCTGGGGGGCGTCAGAGGTGAGATTTGAAAAATTTTCAACTCTTACCCTGATTAGGACCCTAAGACCTATAACTGTACCAAATTTCAAGTCTCTAGCTCAAACGGTGTGGAAGGAGTAAGGGAACGTACATACACGCATACACTATTTGACTTTTATATATATAGATATACGAGATCCGCTATGAGTGAAAGAACACTACAAAACGCTGTTCCAGCGACTGTCACGAACGGAAAGAAGGAACTGAGCAGGGGTGGGTCGGCAGGGGTATATATACGTTGCTGTAAGGGTGCCACTCTAGGGGTCTCCCCTGCCAACCCTACGGGTACCGCTAGGGAAAAGCTTCTGGGACCGTGCATGCGCGGTGCGCACACACTTGTTGGAATGCACATGAGCAATCACTCGAAGAAGAACAAATGTTGCTGGAAAAAGGTCTGAAAAGGAGACAGAAAAACGGAATTAGCCTATTGATATAACTCTTGGATTGTTGTAAGGTCATGCTTGATAAACAAGAAAATGTGGCTCTGGAAATTAATAAACCAAAACTGGGGTGTTAAATATTAAGCCTAATTGGTATATAAAGTAATGAGGGGTACACTATTCCACCCAACACACCCTTTTCGGGTCCTTAAAGACACTGAGGGGGAGGGAATATGAAGAACAGGCAGAGGCTACTGAAGCAAGCTTCACCATCATGGCTGCCACTCTTACCATCTCCTGGGATGCCAGGGCCTTCATCATCCTAATTCTGAGAAATGTCCTTGTGGCGGGGTGAGACCGCCCGCCCCCTACCGAAAGTGGCTGGAAAGAGCCCAGAGGAGCCCTGGAAGGGGTTAGGGCCAGGAGCTAGCTGGCTTCTAGGCCTGATTGGGGCAGTTGGCTCAGCTGAGTGGCCACGCCCCAAACTCTCCCCAGCCAGGATATAAGGGCTGAGAGGAAAGACAGTCTCCTCTGTATCCAGAGGGAGACCGGCTTAGCTGCAGGAGCTTAAGCCAGGTACCTGGGTTAGGGCAGAGCTAGGGCAGGGCAGAGGGAGCTGGGCAGGCTCTAGCCAGAGAGCCCCAGGCCACTGGGCCTGACAGAAGGCCCGACCCAGGAGTACCAGGGTTGCAGGGGGCAGCCTAGGGCTAGAGATAGCAGCAGCAGGCCAACCCTCCTTGCCTATGATTAGAGGACATGATACTGCAGTCTGCCCCAGTGAGCGGGGGCAAGTGGTGACTGACAGTGGCACATTCTGAGGTGAGGTGGGGATAGGGGGTAGAGGGTTCCCCCAGGGAGGGGAGACCCTCAGACCAAAGGGGGTACTGCAGGGGTGCATCACACACAGTTAGCGGGCACCGGGGTCCGGGAGGGACACGGGGCCAAAACAGGAGTGGGGCATCAACCTGTGGAGGGCGCTCCGGACGCTGGAGAAGCTGATTCCCCAATCGACCAGCGGGAGGCACCGCAGGGGTGAGTGGTCGACCCTGTTACAGTCCTAATCAGACCAGAAAAGGAACCAACCACTACCATCTCCATCTGAATCCCAAATACTATGTGAGATAAAAGGATAAAATAAGATAGGGAAGAAATCTTGTGAGGGGGTTTAGCACACAAGCTTTTCACATTAGTAAAAAGTTCAGTGAAGGCATCATTTTAATTTTATTATTGTTTCTCTTAAATAAAATATCTAACACACCATTTTGGTTTGATTTCTTTTGCAGCATGGCTTTATTTTAAAATGCAATCTGGATTCTGGGAAATATTCCTGCCAAACAAATTTGCATAGAAGTGTAGGATATATATCAGCCAATTCTGACGATAATCTCAAAAGATCTTACCAGCAATTCAAGGCTGACCTTGGTTAGAAACTGGATGGGTTGGGCTGGACTAGAAGAAGTAGTTTTATGTTGATTTAGGAGAGGTTACTCTTTCTTCTAAATAAGTACCAAAGCCATTCTTCAATACAAAGTTAGACAGCATGATATTGTTGGAGAAACTAACTTTCAGAGTTTTAAAACCATTGGTATTATTCAGGTGGATCGTTATTCTTCATTTCTTTCCCTCAAGTGTTGTGTAGTTCTGTGATCTGCTAAATAGTAACCATGTTCCATCCTAAAAAGAGTGGTGGTTTGTGAGATTTGTGTGATCTTTAATTATGGGATCAAGTACTACACATGCTTGCTATGGTCACATCTTAGAAAAAATGCAGCAGGGAGCACTTCTCCTGTGCCTTTTAGGAGGCTTGCACAATCAATCTCTACATCTAGGAACTGAAATTAGTTCACAGCTGAGGATAGCATTTTTGTGTCTTTCCAACAGCAGAGTTTCTAAGGTACACAGGCACAAGGCTCCCTTCATTACACCTTACAAAGTCTGTAAGACCCCTTCCTCACTCTTTCCAATTTATGAGATTTTGAGTTCTGATTATATTCCCAGATATCCTGACCAATTTGCAGCTTGACTGGACTTCACTATGCAGCTAAAGTCATGCATGAACAGGAAATTGCACAGGGCAGCAGCCAGGACCCCAGGCATGCAGGGCAGCGGAGTTTAATCATTAACCAAAACTATTAAGCATCAAGCTTATCAGTTAATCAGTTAAACTTTTACATCCCTATCTAGGGTATGAACGCTGGGGAACAATGCAAACTGTTATGCAGTATTATCTATAGCTATCACTATAGCATTCCCTACATATGCAGGCCTTATATATTGTAGGCAGAGTGACCAGATGTACCATTTTTTTAGGGACAGTCCTGATATTTGGGTTTTTTTTTATATAGGCCCTTATTACCCCCCCCCCCCCACCCTATTGTTCACACTTGATATGTGGTTACCCTAATCGTAGGGAGTGCTATACTGCTATATATAAAATGCCAAAGCACTTTAGAGGGAAAGTAAGATATATAAATGAAAGATGTTTTTAAGCCAGACATAAACATTTACATAATGCCTTTCTGTGAATTCATATTTCTCAAGAACACCTATATAACAAATGTTTGTGCTTTAATTCTCAAGCACAAACAATTTATTATAGGTACAGTGCACATATCAACTGAAATTTGGGTACATGTAATTTTCCTTTTAGATTTGTCTCTGAAAGCCACAACATTTGCTGCTGACAAATGATGATTTTAGCCCATCCAGGATAACAAAATCTTTACTTATATTTCCCAGCTCCTCCAGCAGCTTCTGCCAGCTGTTCTATTACTCTATGTATAACTACTTCCACTCAAAATCAGTTCATTATTTAAAAATCTAAAATAGTTACATGTCTACTTAAACCTTTACCTACAAAATTTCTGTATGAGTTTTCTGCAGACTTCACTCTTGTAATTTCACGATTTATTAACTTTTCTTTGATGTCTGTTTCTGTTCCATCTGCTTTGAAATCTGGTGTTATTATTCTATTAATAAAGAAGCCACTTTTTTAAAAGGTTGAACTGAGCTCAAAGGTATTAGAGAATGCAGTAGCATGTGTAAAGATGTTTTTCATTATTACTTTGGTGTTGTTCATACCTCCACATACAACGGTTTCTCAACATTTTCATTAGAAGTTTACTATTTGTCTGTAAAATTATATTTTGGGTTGAATCTTCACATTTAAGCGCTAAAAGCATTTTTTCCATAGTTTTTTATTAAAATCTGCTTGGAGTTTTTTAACTGAATTTGGCTTTGATTCAAATCTCAGTGTCTTTTGGACTGCAGAAAATTATTGGAGACTCTGACACTTGAAACTAATCTCAATAACTTGGGCAATGTGGTTTCTATTTGGTAACAGTAGAATGTCATATCAGAATTCCTGAGTCTGTCCAGCATCACTTTCATATACCGCATAGCAACCTGGAGACCTGCTATCATGTCCTGACTTATGAAGAATTTACGTGCTTAAGACTTTCTCAAGAACTGAAAAAAATACAGAAGGGTTCTTCTCCTGCAGACTTACAGGTCCTTTCTTGATGTTTGTCACCTAGGGACAGATACACTGTTGTAGAATTATCAGATATTTCGCTCTACATTACATAATATTGACAGGGATCTAGAGGCCAATATGACTCTCCTCACTCATGCGAATCTTCTTAGGCACAATGTGCCTCAGGTGGCACTTAACCAAAATAAGGATGTAATAAATGTGCATGAAGAAGGCCATGATCAGGAGATTTCATAGGAAGCCTTTAAAAAGTGAAAATTACAGAACACATTTTTGTCATAATTGCATTTACAAAAACTGTACACCTGCACATGCACAGAGGTGACTGTGTATACAAAACCTGCCTTTTTGCATGCAAAATAGGCAATTGCACAAGGAAAATAATATTTTCACACATAAGTAACCATAGGTATATGCATAATTTCTTTTAAAGAAATATCATGAATATATGATACTCTAGAATTTTTAACACCTATAGTAGACTGTAAGCTCTTTGAAGCTGTTCTGTTACATATTTGTATGGTACCTAGCACAGTGGAGTTCTGATCCCTAACTGGGTCTCCTAAGTGCTACTGCAATAAAAATAAATAAAAATAATAATTGATACTTAAAAGCCTGTAGCATCATGAAGCTTAATTAATGTTTGCAAAGGATTTGAAATTCTTAGGTGAAAGGGGCTGTGCACAGTAGACACCTGTAGAAATTTAGCATTTGCTACTCCACAATTAGTACAGTATCATGGCATATCCTATTCTAAGTACAGGCTAAGATACCTTAGTAGGTGAATGTTGAGTGTTTAATGAAACAAGTATACACCTAAATTATATTATTAACTGTAATCATATAATGATTTATATTTAAAAGTGCTACAGTGCTGTCCAAAGATTAACTCATGTTTGCCCACTTGTGAGGTAGGAAAAGATATTATTAACATGTGGGAAAACTGAGGTACTGAGCAGTTAAGGTACAGTAAACCCTCGATTTAACGGACCCCTATTTAACGGACTTCGGATGCAACGGACAAAATTTCCCGATGCATCCGAAATCCGTTATTGGGGGCTGCCGGCTCCTGCCCCGGGGAGCCCGGCGGGAGCTGTCAACCCCCCCCCCCCAGGAGCCAGGCGGGCGGCGGGCAGGAGGGGGGGGTTTGACAGCTCCCGCCTGGCTTCCCGCTGCAGGGGAGCCGGGCGGGGGGGGGGGGAGAGGTGGGGCTTTGACAGCTCCCGCCGGGCTCCCCGCTGCAGGGGAGCTGGGCGGGGGGGGGGGCTTTGACAGCCCCCGGCGGGCGGGCTGACAGCCCGGCCGGCGGGAGCGGGGGGGGCGGGAGGTTGACAGCTCCCGCCGGCCGGGCTGTCAAAAGTCAAAAGTTAAAGACAAAAGTCCTGTTATTTAATGATTTTAAAAAATTATTAAATAACGGACTTTCGGCTTTAATGGACACCCCCTCGCCCGAATTAGTCCGTTAAATCGAGGTTTCACTGTACTTCCAAATTCATCCAGGTATCCAAGAAATAAAGTCAGTATTGCAACACAGACATTCCTGTCTTCCAGTTGTCTACTCTATCCACTAACCCAAGCTGCCTCCCAATGACATTACATTTTTATAATACAATCATATGATATAAAGATGTCTTTTCACATATGGAAATACTTTTAAGGTAATATTTACAATACTTATGGAATACATAAGGAACTGTATTTTAAAATGGCAAGTGATTTATCTGATAGAAACCCTGTAAAAATAACATTAAGGATCTGTAACAACCTCTCGAATGTTAGGAAACTTACCATTATATATTCAAATTTCACATAGTTAAGAAACATAAGACTTCACATTCTTCTTCTTATCCTCTTAAAATACCTAGATAATGCCTCAAGAATTTACCAATAATACTGCATTTTTCTCCTTTTGTGAATTTGTCATGAATGTTTAAAGTAACATTGTCAATGCCAAAATCAAGCAGATAAAATTTTCTTTGCATATTTTGCAAATACAAACACAAAACAATTTGACCATTCATAATTATTGCACTGCACAACAGAACAGTCCAATTCTGCACTCCATACTCAGATAACATTCCAAAGGGATTTTCGCATGATACCTGACTCCAAGCTTTAAGTAAAATGTCAAATACTTTGAGACTCATGATAAAATTGCAAGAGTTGGCAATGCTGTGTTATCTTCCTACCTTATAGTGGATTGTTCCCTTATACTGTAACTCACACATCTCTGATCTTTACAACAAAATTTGGCCAATGAATTGCCTATAAAAGTGGTTCTCAACTTATTTTGATCCCCTCTCCTTCTTTGTGTCTGTAGTAGTTTACACCTGTCTATCTAACACCTGCCCCTCTCCAGCTGCCCAGTTCTGAAGGCAAAGTGGAGAGCAATGGACACTGGCCATGTGCCCACTTCTGAAAACATTGCCGCTGCCAGCAGCATCACAGAAATAAGGGTGGCAATGCCATACCAACCTTACTTCTCCACTGCTTTCAGAACTGGGTTCCTGGCCAGAAGCCAAAGCTCTCTGGCCTCCCAGCTCCAAATGTGCACAGTAAGTTTTTTCCTTAAAGTTGCTCATGCTCCCTTTCCCCTTCCCCCCGCCAATACATTCCATGCTCCCCCAAGGGGATGCATCTCCCTGTTTTAGAACCTCTGATTTACAATTTGATTGCTACTGAAATTAATAAATTTAACTTTGAAAAGTAGTTGTTGCACGTGCTCACTAACTGCTTTTCACAAAGACTTTAAAACTTCAGGTTCATAATATCTCTCTGAAAAGTGGCAAGGTAAATAATAGAGTAAATGTTTATGATATTATAAATTATCTGATATGACATACCAAAAACAGACCTATCCTCCCGTCAACTCATCTATTTATATGATTTATTACCTTTTTCCTAATATTTTAGACTTCAATTTATAAAAAAGTTATATTTTTCAAAGGAAAAAAATTCTGTGCTCTTTTATACTAATTTATACCATGTAATTTCATTGAATCAGGGATATAGGCTGGAGCACAAATTCACCCAGAAATTAGAGATAATGTAGTGCTGGAGACTCTCACTGCAAAATCATGGCCCCATCGATATCAGGGGTAAAATTCTGATTGACTTCAGTGGGGCTAGGTCTTTGGACAAATCATATGTTAATCTTTTGTTCCTCGTTTTTTTCTCTGTTCCCCAATAGTCCAAATTCTTCCCCAACACCAGTGATCCTTGTGAGTCTCTGCTGCCCTCCACCTCTTCCCATCTGCCATATTAGTTCCAAGTCTCAGTCTCTTGGCCCAGCCAGCCCTAGTCTCTCCTCCCCCCCCCACCCCCCCGCCACCAACTCCCAGTATCAATTTCCCTCTCTCAGCCAGGGACCAACCCCAGTCTCCCCTACTCAGGGCCTTTATCCCAATCTACTCCCACCCACACACTAATGGAGGTTGGACTCTTGCCCCCTCTGCATTCAAATGAGGCAGCTGTTGACTGGACCCAGGATGGGGGACATTGAAAACATGGAAGAGAGAGGTTCCCTGCTCTGAATTCCAATGCCTGGCTCTTGCCTGGTCTGCAGCAGTGCAAAACTGCCATTGCAGCACAATTCTGCTGAGCATTGGGCTGAAGCATGCTCAGTAAAAATGGAATCTTCCTTGTTTTTAGCTGAGAAGCTTTAGCAAGTCTCTATTTAGCATGTGAAAACTGATATTTTTCAAAATCTTGTAATTTGGCCAAGTTTAGGTACATTTTCATGGGAATAGCAAAACACATCACTGTCAGAAAAAGACATCCCCTTACCAAATTTCAAGTCTTTTCCCCAAAGAATGGCGATGCTAGAGTTTCTTACACACACAAAAAAGTCACCAGAATTTTTTTAAATGGGCAAAACAGTATATTTTTCACTAGCCTCATTCTTGGAAATTAACCATTTCCATTTTGGCTGAAATGTTCCAAAACATTTCAGCCTGAGCCAGACACCTGGCAGTCGAAATGGTTAAAGTTTTTCAAAGTTTTAAGGAGCTGAAAATGTTCACAACATACTAGGATATTGTATGATAAATTCCTTTCTATGGTGTTAGTCATTATTTTAGTAGATATTATTACTCAATGTTTCATAAAACTCTGTGCTTTCTCCCAATATGTATCTTACAGATCAGAGAACTGATCTCATAATATTAAACTACACCAGACTAAACACTCTTGAACCATCATCCTTTACTCTATTTTGCTGATTAACAAATAGCACCCTACTCAGTAGCACTGTACTTTTAGCACATTGGACAAAATGTGCACCATATCATTAACTAGCAGCAACAGCAGTACACATTTTTAATTAAATCTCATTTCTACTTTTCCACCTAGGGAACTACTGAGTCATCCAATATCATATGTCTACTCTACTGAAATAGTACATTATACCATATTTGTATTCAAATCACATCCTACCATATTGGAAAACTAGTGCCTGAACTTATTCCCAGTGCAATCAATAACAAAATTCTCATAGACTTCACTGGAAATAGCATCATCTGCTTGGACCCTGTTATTTAGATACATGTACCTTGCTGTCTTTGTGCTAAAACAAGATAATGCACCATACTAGGGTAAGACTGACTGTTATGAGAAGGTATAAGAGACATTATATTTTATTTCTTTATTTCTTATATGTTGATATTTACAGTATGTAATACCATACTGAGAAATGACTGACAGCAAGACATACCAGGTAGTGACTTCAGGCCAAATTCTGTTCTCAGTTCAAACCCACTGAGGCCAATTCATTGATGTCAAAGTGTTGCACAATATAAATGACAGCAGCATCTGGCCCCTAAAGTCGATGTAAAGGCAAGAGAAACATACACACTAAAATGAAATGTTATCAATTCTATAAGCTTCAAATGCAGAGTCCACTAGGATCTTTTAGGCCTAGCCTAACTCCCAATTCAAGGCAATGGGAAGAATTATAATTGTCCTCAGTGGGAGAGGATATACTGCTAAAGGAAAAATGTATTAAAACATTTTCAAACTTGAATTCTTAAAGTCAGGCATCTGACTCCATAATAAATAAAACTGGTCTGAAAAATTCAACTTCTGAAAAAATTGAAAGTTTACAGAAAAAAACATTTTCTGATTAGCTCCAACACTTAAGCATCTAAATATAAATAACTGAATTTTACTTAGAGGTGCTGACCACTGATAGTTCCCACTGAGGTCAGTCTGAGCTGTGGGTGATTAACACCTCGAAAAATTGAGCTGCTTTTATGTTAGTGCCTAATTATGGATTTACAGTAGATGTCTGGCTTTAGGCACCCTGATTAAAAAAACATGTGGCCCAAACATATCGATACAGGTTTGTTAATGTTACTTTTTGAATCATGTTTAGGTATATTTGAGACCATCTAAAGTGTTTCAGTTACAAATTCCAGTGGCAATAGTAGCTTTTGATTTGAAATAAGTATAAATTTAGCACCCCTAAAAATGGACTGCCCTATCAGAAGTTTTGGCCTTTCAAAGTTTTAATCAAAAGTCCGTATCTTCAAGGTGCCAATACCATTCCCCCCCAAACTATAATACATATTTTCCAATGGCTCTGAAGGTAGTATAATATTATACCAAGCATTTGGTCATAAAAATTACTGATGATTACAGATGAATGTTACATTTTAAAGTGAAATGGCAACTACTGTATTTAGTAATTTCACATTGCATTTTGAAATAAAAATTGAAAGTTGCAAAACAAGGCAGAAGGTTATAGAATAACGTGTAATGTGGTATTCTACAACACTGATGATACTGCAGGGGGACATCAGGACGAAAGGCCTGACCCAAGGCCTAGTGGAAGTCAATGGGAGTTTCCCCACTGACTTCAAATGGCTTTAGATTGGGCCCTCTGGATCAAATCTGTCTTTATCTTACTTACACTGGCAGTCACATAGATTTCACCAAGAGCAGTGACTTCAAAACAACTACTTGTATGTATAAAGCAGGTAGAATTTTGCCAATTCTATGTACCATATTGAATTACTGTAGATGAGATTTAGTAGTATAACATACCGTTTAGGAAACAATTCGGCACTTAGACACTATGGAACATTTATTACCAATTAATATTATAAATATGGAGTCATATATGAGACAACAGTCCATGTTTACATTGTAAGTGGAGAGAAATTATAAAATGAAAGTTTATTTAAATATTTTAACAAATTCACCAAAAGAAGTTACTATTTTCTCAAACTTTTATTTAATGTGTGTGTGTTTGTGTGCGTGTGCATGTGTGTGCGCAAACACATTATTATTAAAAAAGATTGTTTGCTTAGGTCATGAACATTCCTTTTAGGCTTTCAGACCTGACCATTCTGCTCTGGACCTGTTCCACCAGCACCTGTTGGGCTAGATGTGAAAAACAAAAAAACTTCTCTAGCCACCATGTTCAATTTTTATTTGAAATATAACATCTGGAATTTTTTACCACTTCCATTATAAAGACTTAAGCTTAAAATCTTGCTATGGTAGGATGCCTTTTCACCTGTTCAATGCCTGCCCTATGGCCTCTTTATGCTAGATAGTCTAGGTGCAAAGAGGTAATAGGACATCTGCAAGTTCCCTTTCCCCCCACTCAGGAAATACCCATTTTAAGAGTCCTCTAGGCCAAGTACTGTCTCTACCAATATTGTGATCCCTCCTACAGCAGCCCTACTATCCAGGAGGCATTCCCAATGTAGTAGTGTAGTGGGGTGGGGTGTAGTGGGGTAGTCACTCCACTCTGGCCTAAAAGGGCTTAAAACAGCCCAGGAGAGGGCTTTGTCCCCACTCCCATACCCCGAGCCGGCTGCACACCTTGCAGCCGGTCTCGTTTCGAACCGCGCCGAGGAAGCAGCTCTACACGCTCGTGCTCCACACGATTCATCTCCTCACCCTCACGTCCCGCCCCGACACCAAGTGGCGGGACTACCTAATACCGAAGGAGGGTGAGGAGCCCCGGTGGGCCAGCTTCTATTCCACCTTGATCCCACGGCCCGCTGGGGATATTAGTTGGCGGCTCCTTCACGGAGCCGTGAGCACGGGCGTGTACTTGGCGCGGTTCCTCCCCGTGCCCGACGCCTGTCCTTTCTGCGGCGAGAGGGAGGACCTGGCGCACGCCTACCTAGAGTGCGCCAGGCTGCAGCCCCTATTCCGGCTCCTCCAGAACCTCTTATTGAGGTTCTGGCTGCACTTTTCCCCACACCTTTTTCTTTTTGGGCACCCTATCCGTGGCCCCACAAAGTCGCGAGACCTCCTCGTCAACCTCCTCCTGGCGCTTGCCAAAACCACCATCTATAAGACCAGGAGGAGGATGCTAGACGAGGGGGTACGCTGCGACTGTGGGGCCTACCTCAGGTCACTTCTCCAGGCACGCATCCGGGCAGAGTTCCACTGGGCAGCGTCCACTGGCTCCCTCGATGGCTTCGCGGAGCAGTGGGCGCTGTGCGGGGTTCTCTGCTCGGTGTCCCCGTCCTATACCCTGGTTTTGAACCTGTGACCCTCACGCACTCCCCCGCCTTTTTGCCATTAGTTGTCCCCCGTATTTAGTTGGCCCCGGGCCTAGTGTCCCTCCCGCCAGGCTGGGGGAGGGACTTTAGTTACACTCCTTTAGTTAGACTACACTTTAGTTAGACACTCCTCGGGTACCCAAATAGTAGAAGGAGAGGGCTTTGGCTGGGAGCAAGCAGCTTCCAGGCTGATTGGGAAGTCAGCTGGGGCCAGACCCAATTAGGAGGCAGCTGGACTTGATAAAAGTGCTGTTAGTTTAGAGCCCAGTCAGAGAGACAGTCTCCTCTAGCTGTAGAGGCAGACAGGCCTGGCTGCTGGGGAGTTTGACAGGGTACCTAGAGGAGCAGGGTTGAGGGAAGGCTAGAGGAGCTGGGGGAGCTCTGGCCTGGAAATCCCCCAAGCTGCAGGGCCTAGGAGACAGCTAAAAAGGGGTACTAGGGCTACAGAGGGCAGCCCACAGGTAGGCAAAGGCAGCTGGCCCAAGCCTCCTTGCCTATGATGACTGGCTGTTACACTTGTCTTCCCCAAGTAGTAGGGGCTTGATGGTGACTGGCAGTAGCCTAGACTGAGGCAAGGTGGGGCTCAGCAGGTTGGCGGTTCCCCAGGGAGGGGAGACCCAGAGCTAGACTGTGGGGATACTGCAGGGGGTAGCACCCCAGGCGAAGGGCACTGGAGTCCATGGAGGGACACAGGGCCAGCGGACAGTGGGACATCGACCTGCAGAGGGCACTCCGGAGGCCAGAAGAGCTGACTCCCTGGATGACTGGCAGGAGGTGCTGCAGGGGTGAGTCATCTCTCCTGCTACAGGTGGGCCTGAAGAGGAAGGGGCACATCAGCATGAGAGGAGGCATCACTGTGGAATCCTTTCACCCTGCAATGGCACATAAGGGGCCATTGCAGCAGTGATGCAAGTTAGGACTGCCTTGCTGGCTGCCCAAGACTGTGCCAGGGGTTGAGCTAATTCTCAGCTCTCCTGAAAGAGAGATTGCACATCCTAAGTCCCTGTGCCAGCCCCACTACTGGTGCAGGGATAAATTGCTGTGTTCTGTTCATTCCCTTTGAAGCAGCTGCCACTAGGCAGTGTCTCGAGACAAAATACTAGGCTAGATGCACCACTCGTCTGATCCAGTGTGGCCATTCTAATGTTCTTATGTGTTTGTCCGTCTGACTTCAGTGGGACTACTCATACTGGTAAGCAATATACTAGGTAGTAAATTGCACATCTGATCCCAATTTAACTCACAGAAATAGTCCTTGATCATGCCAGTACTCCTACTGATTTGCATACTTAACAATGTAATCATATTACATAATTTCCACCTTGGAAATTAGGGCTGTGAGCATGGCACGGCATTCTGGGATTTTTTGTTTGTTTTGTTGCTGATAATAAAAAGCGAAAGTTAAAAGTGAAGCTGCTGTGACTGAAGTGCTGATGAAAGTCCCCCAAAGCTAAGGTGACAGAGAGAGAGAGAGAGGGTAATGACCAGAAGGAAAGGTCAGTCGGAGGGGATCTTATAAACATTCCATTGTTTAAGCCTTAACTGAACCGTTGCTGAATTTTTCTCCATTTCAATTGCTGCCCTCCTCCTCCTTTTACTCCTCTCCCCTCTTCCATCCCTCTCCTATTGCTTCTTTTTCTTTCATCCTTCTGAGCTGTGCCGACACCAGGGGAGAGGTCCAGAGCAGGAGGGAAGGTCCAGCAAGTCTGAAATAAAAAAAAAAAATTACAAAGAAAAGATAAAATGGGCTCAGAAATGAAGTTAAATAAAACAGCAATGTTTAATGCATTTTACCCCTTCTGATAAATGGCACATTTTTAGGCAGTGAAAATAGTTCCTGCTGTAACTTTGGTTATGGTTAGTGTTACTAGATTCATTATTATTTAACCAACTAGCAGGAATTTCTGAACCCATTTTAAAATTTCTGCTGTGCTATGCCTTATCATACTGCTTCTTGTCTTAGGCCCCAATTTTAAAAAAACATCCCACTTGAGGACAGAAGTTAAGCTTTTAGCTCTAACTGCTGCCCTGAATCAGAGCATTAGCACTTTTCTGCAAGCTTCTCTATATAGGCAGGCCTTTGCATCCACGTGTAGACCTATTGATTATCTACTCACACAGAGGCAGCTTGCAGAAGGGGGCCTTATGATGTGTGATGGCAGAATTTGCCTCATATGTCATATTACTACCTAGTAGCTCAGTCAGCAGTTATATGCTATCATATACTGAAAATGCATTATGCCACATGCTCCTTATATTCCAATGACAAACATTCTGTTTGTAACTAATGTATGATAGTAGATGTGTTAGCAATAGATATATAAGCATGTTGTCCAGCCACGGTGCCTTAGGTGCAAAAAAGGGAGACAAGCCAGAAACTCCATGAATTCCACCAAGGACTTCATTATTGCCATGATATTTTATGTAAGAGGTGCTCAGATACTACAGGTTCAATAGGCAGTACAAAACCTTAAGGAAGACATATAGAAACACTGTGAGGAATAAATATGAAGGCCAAGTGCCTCCTAATCTGGTGAAGTGTGTACCTGATATTGTAACTATACACCCTACTGCCCTTAGGAAATGGTTATTTGAATATTTTATACTGTGAACTCCAACCTATGTCTCGAGTCTTATTAATCAATCAGATTTCTGACTTAAGGCATACCATTTTAACAGGGCTGTTATAGTACACAGGATGGGCCTTCTTTAATAATATGAATAACACTATGCTATTTTGGGAATTAAAGCAGGACATACCATGTTTTGTACTTCTTCATATACTGAACTATATATTTTACTAGCTTGATTCAGGTTTCCTCTTATACTACTTTGGACTATACAGTATAATTTAAATTACATAATTACATAATGGGAATGACAGTTGAAAAGTGTGGCCAACTCCGGCATTTTACATGAATTTGCATTGCAGAATTCACAAAGCTCTCCATAAATCCCAATCTATTTACGTAGTTTTATCACTCTTCCAAAATCATACAAAAATGTTGCAGACATACAGCAATAGCCAAACCCTTGCAATCAAACAGGACTCCATATTATCTATGAGCTATAATAGCTCGTTATTTTTTGTCACACTTCATCTTACTGCTGATGGGATCTCACCATCATCTCTAATTGGATTCAATTCACATTGTATTGCAATAGATTATGACATCATACTATACTAGTTAGTGGTATTCATAGCAAGGCTATTGTACCATGACAGTATGCAAGCTCTAGGTTCCACCATTGGATACTGATCTAAATCCTCCACTTACCAATGGAAGATCATTCATTTGTCAGTAATATAATAGGTATTCATTTAAATGAGCAATTAATGATAACTAAGTCGAGAGGATGAGGGGGATTTTTACCACTTACTTTATCTACTCATAAATTTAAAAAATAGTGACTGTATATCAGTATATCCAAACTGCATATATTTGATTGTATTCCTCTCCCCACACTTTTTGTACTTTGCCTCTTTTCTCAGGCACTATGAGCTCCCTACAGGTGGACCGGACCCTCTGTATACATTACATGAAGTAAGTGGATTTTTGTGCAGGTTTATGGGTGGTGGAACTTATTGCAATATAGGGATCTTAAGTTATAAGCTCTTCTGGGAAGGAACAATGAATGAAATCTTGACTTCATTGGGGCTAATTGGAGTTTAGCCATTGGCCACAGCTTATCTGATTTCCCCCCTCTCCCGTGGAAATTTTATATTTTCCTCATTCAGTTTTTTAAATTTTCATCAAAAAACTCAAAACCCAAAATCATTCCAGTTTTTGGCCAAAATCTTTGGACAAAAACTGAAATTTTCCACAGAAAGAAAACACTTTTTTGCAAAAGATTTTGTTTAGTCAAAATTTCAGTTTTCAAAAGAGGGCTTTTCCAGGACTGCCCAGGGTATAAATACCATCACCTCTTCCAATAAGCAGGAAGGGTAGTGCCCCCTCCAACAGCACCACTTTGTTCCAACTGCTTCTGCTCTTCCTTGCTCAATCCCTGTACACTTTCCCTCTCCTTCCCCTCTACTATACAATTTTAAGAGGAATCTTTAAAGGGGCAACAATCCCTTTTCTTTTAGCTAGTCGGACAAGGAACCCAACACACAGAGCTCCAGTGAAAACAGTTTATAAGGACATTTTTTCATCTTTCCTTCCCACTGACTTTAATAGGGCTAGGATTTCACACACATTTTTAAAATTTATTTGTAAAGCAGTCTTGGGTACAAATCCTGATGATAAGGCTATTGTGTGCTATAATCAGTCAATCAACCAAATAAATAGATTGATAAAGAAAGAAAGAAATAGAAGCTGCTACATTGAAGAAGTATCCCCCATGGCAAAAATGAGATAGTAACACCAAAACTTAAGGGTAAATTTTCTTTTCAAAGGACAGAAATTTCATTAACTGTTTATAAGATTTACATGTATACATCTGGAGGAGCCAGTCTTGCAGTTGTTCTATGTAGAACCGCCATTTTAATCAATGAAAGCTTTACATGCAGAAGGAAAACAGAATCAATAGTGAGGAAAATGATTCTGCTCTCCACCTCCAGCATTTTAAAAGACGGACCGGAATTTATCCAATTTAGAGAATGGCAAAAACTGACCTCACTAGCAGCACTCCTAATTTAGCGGCTAAGCCTACTCCCAGTTAAATCAATGGGAATTTCAAAAACAGAATTGGACCCAAAAGGTTGACACTTACAACATGATATAATTAAGCCCTTTCATAGGCACCTGAATGTCAGTGTTTCACTTTTAATTGTACCTACATGGTACCACAGTGACTGTTTGCACAGAGCATTTTTTTCAGTGTTAAAGAGCTTCCATCCTTTTAAATATTTAAGTAAAAAGGCACTTTCGGCATTATAATTAGGCAGGAATTTCCTTCTTTTCTTTTCTGTCATAAGAAGCTTTTTATTTTACAGTCTGTGTACTGGACAGCATTAGAAACATGATGCTCCACTTACTATATACCATGGGATTCATGGTGATGAATAGCCATAACTCTCTCCAAGTTCACTGAGAGCTGCAGGTACTCAACATCTCTTTGGATGAGGCTTTGTGTGATTGTCCATGTATGTATAAAAAGCTTTGTCAAACTCACGGATTACTTTTTTTATAGATTTAATTTATCACTATTGCTGAGAGAGAATGAATCCTTAGTATGATGCAAACATTTTAATATTTTTAATACTAAACAACTCTAATATCAAGCAGCACGGTTAAAACAAATCAAAATGGCTTCCATGACATTGGATTTATAAATCCAAAACACTTGAAAGCAAAATAAAAACTATCTGTATGCAGGATGTCCTCAAAACATAATACTGCCATTCTGAGTTTACAAGTTCTCTGTTTCACTTGACATGTCAGCTACTGAATATCTATGTGAAGCTCTTAGCTGAGAGTGAGACATCTTTGACTTTGAGTGCCATCAATATGATATGCTGCTCTACAGACCACATTCAGACTTGTTATAATCATGTAAAAATCCCACTCATATTTCACTTTGACCACTTTTCTCCCTTTTCTTGACCTTACACTATACAGACCCAGTGTCTGACCACAATAATGATCTAGAGGAAAGAAAATGGAATGTGATTCAACCAAATTAAGATTGCAGGAATATTTCTTGGTCACAGAAACATTCAGGATATTTTCACATGGCAACTGGGAGTAAGCCTCCCAGACAAGGGACACAGTTTTGTGCTAGCAGGGATGGAGTTAACATGCTAAAAATAACAGCATGGAGTTTGACCTCTGAAGCCCACCTGATACCCGTGGAGCCTAAACCACAATGTCCATCCTACTACTTTTAGCACCGTAGCTCAAGCCCTACTAGTGTGATTCTGTGAGGAGATTTGCTCCTAAGTGTAGTGTGTGTAGGCATACCTCCAGAAGCCTGCTTTTCACCAAACTGGTTAATAGTATCAAGGTTCTATTAGATCCATGTTGCTTCTTGGTCCTCAGGTTGTACTGCCTTTATAATCTGTGGTTTGTCATTAGGCTGTGACCATTTTTTCCCCTGAGGTCTTCATTCTTGCTGAAGCAAAGTATCCCCTGTGCTTCTATTGCTGCACTGATTCACTGGAGTACAATTTAATGGAGATAATAATAATTGGAGGTAGCCTAAATGACATCAGTTCTCCCATCACTTGGTAAAGTCCCTCTGTGAAAAGCTCATTTAACCAGGACTCCACAAATGTTGGATAAAAGGCTCATGATTGGACACTGAGAGAAAAGAGCCCAAAGAGCACCATTTTATTTAGTATCATCATGAAGAGGGCTCTCTCAGAATTAATCTCCAGGGTTCCACCTCTTCCCCTTGAAATGCTTCAGAGGCTAGATTTGTGGCCAAATTATTATTTATAGCATAGCAACCCCTAGAACTATCAAACTGATCAGGTCCACCATTGATATGGCAGAATGGCTCTAAAATGCGTCTGATAACAGGGAGGACTGAGGGGTTATGATACCATCCATAGTGATTGATGTAAAATGAAAATTAGACAGACTGACATATAGATAGAGAATATCTCGGAGGGTCTGACTTTTTGGCTGAATGACCTGATTCTCAGTGGAAATCTTGAGATCTACAATATAACCCACACAGATTGTAGTATATCCCAAGGTTGGAGACCTCAGCCCCTGTCCCTGCTGCAATATGTACAAAACTCTCCAACGAGAGGAAACCACATGGACTAAAGGTTGCAGAGTTTTCTACTTAATTTTAGCCATCAATCAGCTTTTCACACTGGAGTGTATGAACTGGAAGTGGGTAACCATACAGATACTATTCCTCTAAAAAGAAAAATGTAGGCATAATAACTATGTAAGCACAAAGGGTTAATTGATTAATTAAATATTTTACTAACTCTGTATCAGGCTGAAATTACCTGTAATTATATACATATATTTTAAATACATTCCAGGCTTTTACAATGATAAAACAAATTAATTGTATTAGTGCCTAGCAACCAGAAATTTGCTTAGTAATTTGAAAGGGCAATTTGATTATTTGTTTTAATTGCTGGTGCATGACTCATCGAGACAGAAAATCACACTCCATTGTGCAAAAATAATGCTTCCCAGAAAAGTAATCCAAAATCAAAGTCCAAGTGTTTCTAAAAGATTAAATTAATTATTGAAATTAAAACTACATTTCTAAATGGCAAGAAAATAATCATGAGTTAGAATGATGCAATCTATTAAGCTGCATAGGAAAGATCAACTAAGAGGTGGAGGAGTTTGAAATACTACCCCAACCGATGAGATTTGTTTAAATGTTACTTTACAACATATCAGTTAAAAAATAACTGAATTTATGCAGTGTTCAACAAAAGAACAAGTAGTATCAGTGGTCACTCAAAGCAAAAATCAAAACAAAGAAAAAACCACAACTTGAGCACCAATATTTTGAGTCTATATCTTTAACCTAACACACCCATACAGCTGTCTAACATCTCATATTATAATGATTAGTTTTGCATCACTTCTAATTTACAGTGTTCTTTTTTCTGGAACCTAATCTTACAAACATTCACACATGTGAATAACTTCATGCACACAAGTAGTGTGACTGACTACTCACCCCTTTAATATTACTCCAGTGTGTTTGAAGGATTAGGACTCTGGTATTCTGAATAATTAGTTGTTTACAGATACACTAAGCAATAAAAAGGCATGGACATCCTTTATTTAAGATATCTCTTACACACTCTATTGAGTTTTTATATTTATTTTATAGACCATAACCAAAAGGTTATGGGCTATAAAATATCTCTCTCCAAATTTTCCTCACTTTTTCCACTATACAACATCCTCACTCCTTCCCTTTCTTTCTCATCTATTTGTGCTCTTTTTCAAGTTCTCACTGATTTTAATATGTTCCTGTTGTGAATGCTACTTTTGCTATAAATCTTTTCATGCTCAGTTCTGCACGGTTGGACTTTCTTAAAGGAAAACTGAGTCTATTTTGCTCTGCCTTATCAACAAAGAAGTCTGTAGAGAAATAAACACTTGTCCCCATGAATACACTCTGAAAAGTATTTTTAAGAGTTATAGTTGGCTTTCTGAATCTAGCTCTGGACATTGCTTGGAAAGGCATGCTGTTGGAACCTAAAAGAAAAATTTGGAAATTAGCTAAATAGAGTGATTCTTCAAAAGAATTTCAGCAGATACACAAATTGGTGTCATAATGTTTATGTTCATTTATTTAGATATTATTTTGTTTTTATGATAGACCTATGTTGAAGAAGGCTATACTCTGGGTTACAATCTATTCCATTGGAGTCCCACTTCACAAAGACACAGATGACTGTTTTTCATTAGCAAACAGGCCACTTGCAATCTGGTTAAAAATAAGGACTCATTTATGTCCTTGGGCAGTGTGAGTGCCAATGAGGTCAATGGGAATTATATACGCATATATGAGGGCAGAATCAGGCACTTAAATATCTTGCACACTTTACACATAGTGTTAGGTTGTTTATCTTGTAAACTTTGTGATGGTTGGCCTGAGTTAAATGGGAGAAAAATTGCTTTAAGACAGACTAGCCTGTTAATGACTGATAGGAAGTACTGTTTTAGGATAATGACTAAGAAGAACAGAGTCTAGGGAAAAAGTACCTTGAGAAGAAACTGTAATTAGAAACATTGTTTTAAAAAGTAACTTGCAAACTTTCATTTTCATGCTAAACAGAAGGAAGCTATTGGGGTAATGCATACTGGCCAATACATTATTCAAAGGGCCTTGGTGGTATGCATAGAAAGAGAGGGAGAATGGAAAACTCCTAGATATGGGAAATTAAAGAGTTGTGTGAAAAAACTTGCCCAGTGTTGGGATATGGGGAAAGGATTATTTGCTTCTATCATCCATTATTTGCTCATATCATCCAGCCCTGGGATGGCTAATATCCTGTGTATTGCTTATTTATGACTCAATGCTTATCCGATGTTGAGGGCACCCAGAACCCTGTAAAGTCAAGCTATTCACTAGTCAGATTTTCATTCAGTAGGTACAGTACATTTATTTGGGTGAAAAACAAAACAACAATTGCATTCCAATGTTTTCAGTTTACAAATTTCTGTAAGGGCTGATTAACTTTCTCACCTCCCTTTAAATATCGGAAAATGGATTTAAAATATAAAGTAGATAATATTCAAGCCTGGACATGTACCACTTGCAGAAGTTAAAATTACTATGGTAGTAGCAGTATTTCCCATTATAAACATAGAGAATGCAGCAAATATTATGGCAAAGGTAATAACACAGTTAATCAGATGTCCATTTTTAAATTGTTCTAGTTTATTATTTATAAAATATGATATCTTGAAAATAACTGAACAGTTGCTAGTCTTGTACAGTATTTACATTGGTGGCTTTCCAAGCATGAATGCAAATTCACACACAAAGTCCTGTTTTCAATAGCATTAAAATATGACACAAAACATCAGTAGCATGGAAATTTCAAGTTGAGCCTGATACAGCATTCTCAATCAAGTTGTACAGTACATAGATGTTGCATCATGTACAGAGCCAAACACTGTTCTCCTTACAAAAGTAAGCCCCGTGGCCCATGTTATTAAAAGTGAAGATGCTGTTTTGTGCATACCCAAGATGTACATGCAAAATATTCAATACAACCTTAACCTGTGCACATGAAAGGTATGTGTGCACATCAGTTCCTAACTTGTGCACATGCAATGCATATTTTGTACACTCCACTTGGGTGGCTGTCCATAATAGTACACTTCTAAAATGTTTTATCATGGATTTCAAGGAAGGATTAAGTGACCAGGATTTTACTCATAGTCTGCAACTATCTGTACAAATTATTTGCCCATAAAAATAGACAAGTTATGGGCCAAAGGAATGTCAGTCCAGAATTTACTTGTCTGATTTATTTGTTTAAATACCTTACCAATAATAAGAATTCTGGGTTTATTGTCCATTCTCCTCAACTTTATAAAAAAACTGAAAAAAATATAATTTAAAACTAGGTGGGAAAGTACTGCATAACATGGTGATCACTATTTTGTACTCACAGATGTTTTCAAATATGAATTATGAAAATATAAATAGGCTTAGCAGAATTCAATTTTTAATATAACTCCAATAAATAATAGCATTATTTTTAATTTTTAAAATTTTGTATTGATTTAAATTTTTACAGTTGTAAGAAATTATGGGAGGTCCAAGCAATGGAGAGCTCAGGCAATAATTATTTAATGACAGTAGAGTTGAAGTTTTATAACTATTAAAACACAAATTGTCAAAATCACATTTTAAAATATACAAAGTGAATATCCTTAAATCAAACTCTAACAATTTCTCAAGCAGTATTTTTCTTACATTACATATCCGCAGATTGAGATTATCATCAATGGGGAAAAAAATTCATCAGTTTGTGGGTGTATGGTGAAATAGATATTTACTAAGAATTACTGATAAAAATCTAATCCTTCCAAGAATAAATAAAACCAGAGGTCTGGGACTTCTTAAAATGTGGATTATTGACCCAGTGGATTGTAACTACTCCAAAAAAGGTATTATAATCTATCATGTAAATATCTAGATAGTGACTTTTTGATAGATGGATTATTGACCAAATTGCAAACTATATCTATGTGTTGGGGGTTTTAAAATCACATTGTTGCTGGAAAAACCCACCAGCCATGTATAATAGTTACTTTCCCACACCAGATAACTACAATTTATTGGATTTTGTTTCACAACATATCCAACAGAATGAGTGCACATTACAGACTTTGGATAAAAACTTTTCAGTTTAAAAGAGCAAAATATTTGCGAGCTCCAAGAATGTAAATATGTGTCTCAAGTTTCTAATTTCCAAATGCATTTGTCTTCCTATAAATGAAAAAATAGGCAAAAAGTTTCTCTTGACATCAGGAAAGAAAAAAAGGATTTCCTAAAAGACACTTTATTTTCAATGCTTAAATGCAGGGCAATTTTTTATGACCCAAATTATGAAATCCCTGAAATATTTTCATAGAGAATACACTAAACACCACTATCACAATAAAGCAAGCCAAACAGAACACTGCAGATCCAAGTATTTGACACCTCGGCTTTGATAAAATACTCAGCTCTATCTCTTTCTGGAAAAACTGCCAGTTGGAAAAATCTTTCAAAATGATATTTCAGTGCACCAATATCCTGTCTCTAAATCAGGAACAGTCTAGGTGCTGTTAAAGCAAAGTAACAGTTGCTTCCCTAATCTTGAACTCTCAGTGACCGTCACGGAAAGTAACTGTTTCCTATTCCCTGGCAGACAGTAGCATTAATAATCACCAAAACAAAAGGAAACACCTCAAAATATGCATCTGCTCATACTTAATCGCCATCCCAATGAGCTAAACCTGACAAAGACGACCTGCTTGCTGCCTTGATTATTCCTTGTTAATAGGAGGAGTAGGAATTGGAAATAAGGGGGGTTGTTATCCTTATGGATTTGGAATATGTGTCAAGCTCATATGGCAGAGAGCCAGTCCCTCCGAGGGATTGCTGCTACTGTTTCTCTCACAGCCACCTAAGATTGTCTAATGGGCATTTTTAAAACACACACACACAAACCCCTTCTTATTCACAATCCAGTCCTGTTATTTTGAAGCCCTAGAAGCGTCCCTGCTCATAACTTGCATCTCACGGTTCCATTCAGGTTTGTCAGCTAGCTACCCGCATGTCTAGGATAGTACATAAACTATAACTATCACACGCATCTTAACCGACCTGGGCTCAAGAGGCAGATCATTTAGTTTCGTCTTCATTCCATTGAGGACACATATTTAGCTAGGGATTGAGATATTTTTGTTATTCATAATAATTATTCTCGTAACGTAATTTACAAAGAGTGGAAACGCCTACAAGGAGATGAAGTACCTGCACTGGGGAGATGTTCAGTTGTTCACTTCATCTTCCGTTGACAAGGAAACCAAACCGCACTTCATTCTCCAGGAAAACCTTCCACTGCCATCATTTTAAAATGTATTTATTTGTATATACGTGCATATCTATCATCATCATCCTGATAATCATCATAATCAAATTATCTCGGTAAAAGAATAAAAAAGTCAAATGTGCAAAAGTAACGATCATTGCTTTGGCTTTTTTGGGGGGGGCTTTTTTTTTTAAGGAGAAAAAAGTATTTAAAAATGATCAACTCTAACAAGCTGCAAGAAAAGTTTCACGTTATAAACGGGCATCAAAGAAAAAGAAGAAAAAAACTGCTGATTGCACCGAGTGTCAAAAAAGGAAACAACCACCAAAAATAATAAAATTAACATCTTGCTCAGTGGCCTGCACCAGTATTGCAAGATCACAAACTCTTTGTAAACACTGCTGTAAAATGCATTTGCAATTCACATTTATATACCAAAAATTTAAAAAAAACATCAAAACAACATCTGGAAAAATCCTCTGCAAAAGAGTTAGAAACATGCCTTTTTTCCTCATCTTTGTTAAAAAACGCATATTTCACATTGCTTTCTTTTCTCGTGCCATAACAAAACCAGTTGCATATCTAGATCTAGAGATAGTAAATGTATATATGTTGTTGCTGGACTGGTACGTCTTAATTTTATTGCATTGCTCAATTCCCAGTGACTCCCAGCCCCAGCAGCACCTTTTGCTCACAGTTTAGTAACCATCGCATGCTAAGAAGAAGAAAAAAACAAACCAAAAAACAAAACCCAAAAACTTGTCATCAGCAAAAGGATCAAATCCCTTGAAACAATAATCAAAGAGGAAGAAAAAAAGAAGAAAAATAAAAAAGGAAGAAAAAAACAGGACAAAAAAAGGAGGACAAGAATGTCAGCGGAAAGGTACTCACCGAGCGGGAGTAAAAGAGAGGAATAAAAATGAGTTACTATAAAATACAGTATGGCGGTGGAAGAAGGAATGAGGCGCTTTCCCCCCCTCCCCTCCTCTCTAGTCTCTGCCTCAGGCAGCGGACACGTGACTCGGAGCCAGGCTGACTCGCCGGCAGGGGGAAGGGGTTCGCCCCGCTGGAGCAGCCCAACTCACTCGCACGGCGGCGGCGGCGGCGGCAGCAGCAGCGAGCGGGCGGCTGGAGCGCGCGGCCAGGGGCAGGAGCTGGAGCCTGAGCAAGCGGCGCGGCGGCGCGAGCCCAGCAGGTGCCTCTCGCCCCAGTTCCACGCGCCGCGCGCACACACACGGGCAGGGGCGCGGGCGGGCGGGAGGCAGAGGGGAGTTGAAAGCCGATGCCGCGCGAGCGGGAGCAGCTGCTGCGTGTGTGTGTTTGTGTGTGTGTGTCGGTGCTGCCACAACTTGCTGCACCCTCACTTCAAAGTTCTTGTTGCTGTTTCCAGTGCTGCCAGATTAAGGGGTTTACCTTCCCCAGAGATATCCCCCCACTCTGGGTTGCCGATGGGGCGGGCTAGCCTGGGTGGCAGGTGGCAGTGCAAGCCGGCGCGTCTCCTGCCTCTGCACGGGGGCAGGGGCTGAGGGCTCCGGCGCTGTACGTTCTGCTGGGCTGGAGCTGCTCCGTCCGAGCGCAAACCCGGAGCAATGCTTGTCCAGCGCGCGCTGGGCACCACCTGCTCGCGTTTGCTGCTGGACGGGAGCTACAGAGTGCCGAGGGACAAGTCCATGTTGCGCTACTTTGTTTTGCTTTCCTGGCCTCTGCTCAGAGTGTACCCTGCTGGTGGTGCGGCGGGGCTGTTGTTTTTAATAACAAAGTTATTGGCAGAGGCTTAAGTCACACAAGTGACTCCAGAAAGGCTGCTCCGGGGAGGGCGCTTTGCAGGCGGCCTGTGCTAGCCAGAGAAGTAGCAATGCATCGTCACGCAGGACCGCTAGTTCCTCGGCAGGTTAACTCTTTTCAGCCTGTTGTTCCCCACCAGCCCTCCTTGATCGTGTTTAAGGTCAGCCCGAGTTACCTAGAGAGGACATCTGCAATCATCAGGGACCCCATTCTGCACCTCTCACTTGCCTAAGGTTTTGTATGAATGAAGGGGGCCCTAAATCAGTCAAGAGGAATTTACATAGGGTGTTCCAGACTGGGCAGCCCCATTATAAAGCAAGAAGTATCCCAGGCATCACTCACCATTATTACCATGTGTGAGCTGTGTAGGTTTTGTTTTGTTTTTAAACTTAGACTTTAAAGCCAGAAGAACTTTAATGATAATCTAGTCTAACCTTCTGCACATCACAGGTCACAAAATATCACTCACACACATAATACACTCATAACCTGTCGCTCAAGTCCTCAAATCTTGATTTAAAGACTTCAAGTTACAGAAAATCCCCCATTTATTTTAGTTCAAACCAGCAAGTGGCCTATGTTCCATGCTGCAGAGGAAGGAGAAAACCCCTGTCTCTGTCAATCTGACCTAGGGGAAAATTCCTTCCCAACCCCAAATATGGCGATCAGTTAGACCCTGTACATGTGACCAAGACCCACCAGCCAGATGCCTGGGAAATAATTCCCTGGAGTGACTCAGAACCGTCCCCATCTAGTTGTCCTATCTCTGGCTTTTGCAGATACCAGTCATGAATGGATCATGTGCTGTTGTAGGCAGTATAATGAGTCTCATCATACTGTCCCGTTCTCTTCCCCCCCCCCCCCCCCAGGACTGGCACCATCTTTTTTGCCTCTTTAGGTGGCAAAGAAAAATAAATTGCCTCTGGCAGCGAAATCAGTGAGGAGCAGTCACCCCGAAATGCCACCAATGGTGGAAGAATGTTGAGCTGCCGCCAAGGCCGCCAATACGCCGCCCCCCCCAATTCTGGTCAGCTAGTGCCGGCCCTGGTCCCTCCTTCCATAAACTTATCAAGCTCAGTCTTGGAACAGTTAGATTTTTTATCTGCATTCTCCCTTTGGAAGGATGTTCCAAAACTTCACTCTTCTGATAGTTAGAAACGGACATCTAATTTCAATTTGCCTTTAACTTAAATAACTCCTTTGCTTCCTTGGTGTTCATCCCTTTGATATATTTGTAGAGAGCAATCATATCTCCCCTCAGCCTTTGTTTGGTTAGGCTAAACAAACCAACCTCCTTAAGTCTCTTCTCATAAAATAGGTTCTTCATTCCTCTGATCATCATAGTAGCCCTTCTCCAAACCTGTTCCAGTTTGAATTCATCTTTCTTAAACAAGGGAGACCAGAATTATGTGCACTGTTCCAAATGAGGCCTCACCCGTGCCTTGTACAATGTTACTTACACTTCCCTATCTCCACTGGAAATACCTTGCCTGATGCAGCTTAAATTGTATTAGCAGTTTTCATGGACACATTGCATTTTTTAATAATCCAGTTCAGTTTTAATCCCCCCGCCCTTATTAACAAACATTACAGTTGCACATAGAAGTCTGCTGGGACTAGGAGTAGCTTTTGCTGGAACTACAATTAGAAATAGGACCTTCTTGGACCAGGATTGTCAAGCCCGCATCACTATCCAGCTAAACCATCTCATTAGCAAATTCTGTGTCTTAAACATTCTGGCTCAAATTTAGTGGGCCAGAAAACATTTGTAATTTCATAAACAATGAAAAAAATATTTAAAACTAACAATAATATCACTGAATATTTACTGAATGAGGATGAGGCCTTGTTGTTTACCCAGAAAGAGGAGAAATAATGAGACATTGGTGTGAAATAAGTTCATTTAAGACTATAAATCCCTCCTTTAACAAGGAACATAAGTGGACTTTTTTCCTCTTTTACTTCCTCGCTCCTTTTCCAACCCCTCATTCTCTCACTCCCCACCCTTTGGTACTTCCCAGCTACAGTAGTCAAAAACAGAGCTGTCATATTTGTCAACTATTTTTTTCTCTTAAATAGAATAAAGCACTGAAAAATACATCTCCCCTCACAATTTTTCTTTGCTATTGTGTTGTATCCATTCAGTGAGAGAGGAATTGCCACAGTTGTTCCGTTGGCACATAAGCAGTTCTGCCCTTCCCACTAATCTGTGTAGATTGAATTTGAGCCTTTGACATTCCAGGAGGAATTTTCGAAAACATTCTATTTAGTCATTTAGGCTTACTGCACAGAGACAAACCTCTTAGCGAATCAGGATGCAGAAGCTGCAGTGAGCGTATTACTCAATAACATGATGATCCTGTGCAGTAACATGCTGTCCTGATGATTAAAAGATTGATGGCATCATCCCACCTTCCTCTCCTCTTTCCCCCAGTTTCTCCTATCTTGTGTAAATCACTCAAATTTCTTTCCTTCCATCCTTGTACCTGTCCCCTAGACTTCTTGGCAAACAAATAAACTTTCCCTTTCTATTTCTTCCCTTCTTTCCACTTTAAAATTCCAGATCTCCATAAGAAATGAGAAGAAAGAATAAAGGGTGAAGGTTAAAAAATGTAAAATAAAACACTTGTTCCTTTTTGTTGCTTTATTTTTATATTGTGTGTTGGATTTTGTTCTGTCTTTTCACACTGCTTCCAGAAACTCTTTACAACTGAATTTGGCTCTCAGCAGCAGGGCTGTGCATCTCAGACTTCAGAGATAGGTATAAAATGGAAAAACCTTAAGGGATCCTTATGGATATAGAAAACCTCCAGGAAACAAAAACTGGTTTGTATTGTATCTAACAAATCAACCACAATTATAGTACAATCTATCAGAAGCCTAGAGATTCAGCATGTATGAGATATTTTTTTCTTGATGCAAACACTAAATTCTCATTAGTATTAGACACTGCATGAAGGACAATGACTGAACAGATTAAGGACTAAGATCCCAATCCTGCATAATTTATGCAGTGTTGAACTTCAAGTATGTGTGTATTGTCCCAGAGACTTCCTGTTTGCAAGATGAAGGCCTAAATTAGAATGCCTCTCTTTCCCCCATTTCCCCCATTGTTTCTTAAGCAGACATTTGAATATATATTTCTTTCTGTACAAATAAGAAAATAAATTATTTCATGAATGAGTATATATAAATTGTCCAAGAAACCATTATATATCTTACTGGTAAATCTGGATCACAAATACATCTTTAGGAATTTGTTTAGAGTACATAATTTTTGAAATACACATTTTACGTATTGTAGTACACATTATCAGATGGATTACAAGATCTTGGATATCATGTGAATATGTATTTTGTGCCCTATCCTCATTTTGAAATGGCATATTTATTTAATACACTGTAACTGAGCCAAAAAGGCATTATGAGATATCGTGTAGGCTCTATACTTGAGCACTTTAAAAAAACGTTATTGTTAAGGGATGATTTAATGACCTAGGGACAGTGTTGTGCACTCTTCTAGGGGAGAGGAAACTCAGAAATTATACCAAAACTTACTTCTCAGTTTTGCCAAAGTTGTGAGCATTGAGAAAATGAAGGTTCAAGTCTCCAGTGGCTTGGCCCTGCCGCAGTTTAGAGAGATTTAGGAAACAGTGGCACTGATCCACCCAAAGGATGGTGCTTTTCTACTCATAATCCAAGAAGGTGAAATAAATCGTAGGGAATGAATCCTATGGGTGGTCTGATTAGAACACTGTGCCAGCATGAGGCATTGAGGAACAGATGGGTAGGGATACTGTTTTCTTGAAACCTTAGGAAACATTTCTGTATCAGTGACTGGTCCTCCTGACTGCCCTGCTGTCAGTTTCTCCTAAGAGCAGTACTTAAGCATACTCACGTAAGCCATTACTTCTGGACCAACAGGATACTGAATGCTCCTGAAAAGCGTGCAGAGCACAGTGAGAGCGCAGTGCTCATCATCTACACAGAGATGTTACAGTCTGGTATGGAGAAATGAGTACAGTGCTCAACAATCTCTACACCTGCAGTGAGAGCAAATCTCTACACCTGCAGTGAATACCCAGTTGGAAGAGAAGGACTAGGGTCATCACTGAAGTAATGGCCACCGCATAGATATCTAGATACAATTAATTGCAAGAAAATGTTGGAGTCTAGTGGTCATTTCTAGGATTTTCATTGACTTCTCTGAACCAGTCATAGAGCCTCACTGAAGTATGATAAAAGCTGCACTTAAAAGTAACTAAGAGTAGGGGCATGTCTAAGCACTTACACACCCGTGCCTTGGCCACTGACACAGAAATACTTCTAAAGGTTCCCATGAAATACTATTTCTCACAATCAGCTGCCCAGTGCTTTGTAACAAATGTTTTTGTAAACCAAGTCAACTATACTATGTTCAGTAGTCCTACTATTGACTCAGTACGATCTCTCACAATCTTTACATGTACCCCCGCAAAATCAAGCCCCCCATTTGGGTATAGAAATAAGTGAATTTAAACATTGCCACTAAGCCCATAGTCTGTATTTAACGGATTGCATTTAAGACTGTGCTCTGCCTGTGGTCTACTGTGTATCTAGCCTGCCATAACAATTCTCCCCCCTTCCTGCTGATGCTACTATGAGTGAGTGGCTAGAGGTTTACTCAGATTGTTCAGCACTGTGCACATTCTTTTTAAATATGCAGCAGCTTCTCTGCACTGGTGCTGAGCGCCCAGCCACCATCACTAGCAATTTGGTTTTCAACATTTTGGTGAGCATGACTCAGTATCTTGCAGGACTGAGCCCTAGATGGCAAAACATTGTCTAGCACCCCTCGTATGCAGGCAGGGGTTACAGATTAAAAAAAATATATCTCTTTTCAGACACAGATTTTAGGCCCGACCCTGTTTTAATTGGTAGCCTGGCATATGCAATGACTATATGACCAGTCAGCATAGCTAGAGTGCTGCAAGATTGACCAGTATGACTTTCACAGCTGCAGTAAAGATTGAGGATTGAGAATTGACTAAATTGACAATAAATAAAAAAATAAAAAAGGAATTACCTAAGTGAAACTCTTATAATTGCACTTGTGAGCCAACATTTGAAGGGCAAGAAATAACGTAGGCTTCTCAGAACTTTTGAAAAGCATGAATACATTGCTGAGTTATGTGAGTGTAAGATCATTACAAAAATATCTATTTTGTTTTGTGTTTTGATTTTGTTTTGTTTCAATGCTGTAGCTTAGAGACTACCAAACTCATTTATTTCACATTTTAAATAAAATTCATTCTAATTGAAAGATGACAGTGCTTCCTGAAACATTACTAAAGTCTAAAAAACTAAAAATGTGACACATTTTCTTGGCTTTTTCAGTCTTCCCTTTTACCACTATCTCTTTCATATTAGTCTCCTTTTCTGAGATCTTCATTCTGTTTTTCTTCCTTTTCCCACTCTCTTTATGTTCACAGAATGTTTAGCACTCTTTCCCCTCCTACTTTCTTTCCAATGCTTTTTAAAGAAGCTATATTTTATATACAGTGAGACTACCTCACTTCTTCTATCACCACTCTTTCAACTGGTAGATTAAAAAATCCAGTAATAAGTGACAGAAGGAGTAAAAGCAAAAGGCAACTCTACTGTAAACTAGGGCAAATGAAATATATGAATGCTGCACCTACAATATGAGTAAACTGAATAAAAACATTTAAATAAAATCTTCAATACCCTTTTTTCACTTTTAACTCATGTTGTTGGGGAGAGGGAAGGGAAGTGTTATGTCCTGAATGCTTTTTGCATTCATTCTTTTTTACTACTTGAATATTGTGACCTTTAAGGTAATCACATTGCAATCAAAGTACATAGTATACAACATGTTTTATTAAAATTGAATATTGTACATGTTCCCACATTTGACTTCATACTGTATATAATCTTATAACAAACCAAATGTGACAACATCTATATTTTAAAAAATAAAAAAATCAACATTTTTAAGCCCCAAGAAAAGAGTTTATTAATATTGTTGCAAGAGTCTTCCTGTCTTCAAAACAGTTGTGTGGGTTTTTTTTTTTTTTTTGCTGTATTAAATTGTTCTCTACATGAAAGAGTTAATTAACAAATAAAACTAATAAAGGTGGCATGGTGGGGCGAAGTTTTGCAATAAATAAGTCTATGCACAGTGTGAGATGTAGCTGCATGTGACAAAATTCACTGGTCTGCACCATCTGATATTATGCAATAATTTTCTACATGACATTTTATCTATGTAAAGACAGTTCAAACATGCTTTTTTTTTTCAAGCAAGAGGTATCTGATGGCTTTATGATTGGAGCTGTAAAAACATGAAGACATCGAGAGAGACACAGTAAAGCATTCAAAGGGACTCAGAGAGAAAGAGACAGTAGACTCGAGCATTCAAAGGGCCAGTTAGCCATAGAACGTGAGAGTGCATGTGACAGGCCTGGGACGAGATCAAGAGAGAGCACATCTGTGAGTCCACAAGACCAGAAAGAATAAAAGCTCAACTGAAGATTTTTTTTCTAAAAATATTCTCTAGTTCAAACAAGAATTAATTCAGGTAAGTCCTATGGCCTGTGTTATACAGGAGATCAGGCTGGATGATCACAATTGTCCCTTCTGGTCTTGCAATCTATGAATCTGTAAGGAGTCTGGAGACATAAGTGAAAGGACTGAGAGAGGGAGAGAGAATGTGTTCAGCCCTCTGAAAATCAAATTCCAGGGTTTCAAGTTGGACACCCAGCAAATGAGGAACATACTATTAGTGACCACCTATGAAAAGTTTTGCTTAAATGACTACCTAACATCACATAGGAACTCTGTGGCAGAACAAGGGACAAAATCCAGTTCTCTCCAGCACAGCATTCAACTGACCTCCTTTCATTTCCCGCAGTTGCCTGCCTCATTCACTACACACCTTTCAACTTCTCTAACAAATGAAATAGGGGCCTGTAGTGGGGTGGCTGCCCCACTCCCTGGCCAGAATGGGCAAGAGTAGGCCAGAGAGGCTGCACAGGCTGTCAGCCAATAAGAAAAGGGCCTACTGCCCAGCCAATCAGGGACTGGCTAGGCACTATAAGAAGGCTGCCCAGGAGAGGGGCAGTCAGCCTCTCCTGGACCTTCAAGGGGGAAGGTCAGGCTCCTGGGAGAGGAGCTGCAGCACCAGGGACAGCGCAGTGCTGGGCAGGCCCAGGGGAGCAGAAGGGAACTCTGCCCTGGTTACCTGCCAGGCTGCTGACCCTGAGAGAGGGGCCATCCAGTGCAGAGGGGCCGCAGGGGAAGTAGCACAGGGAGAGTCAAAAGGAGGAGAGGAGGCAGGCAGGATGGTTGCCGCCAAAGGGTCCCTCTGACGGGACCCAGAGTAGACAGCGGGCCTGCCCCCCCCCCTTCTCCCCTTAGATTGCACCTGGCTGCAGGAGTGGCCTCTATAGATTACACCTGACCCCAGCCAGAAGGGGTTCGACTTGGGGGTGGTTGGCCACTGCAGCTGGATGGCTGAAGGACTACTGAACACACACACCCTGGAAGGGGGTGAGTGTGGACTTGGGGGTACTGCCGGAGGGCAGTGCCTTGAAGAGGATGCCGCACGCAAGGAGCAGCGCACGTCCGGACACCAGGAGGGCAACTGAGAGTGAGAGACAGATGGGACACCACCAAAGGAGGGTGCTCTGCCAAGAACTGAGCTAATTCCCAGACTGTCTGGCAGGAGGTGCACAGTGGTGAGTCCCCAACCCGTTACAGGGCCCTACATGTAGAAGCCTCCTTCACTACACACCCTTCATTCACAAAACATTGTGAATTCTGTGCACTGAATGAGCCAGGGATCCTATGGGGAAAAATGTCATGAGATCAAGTAATTTAAGACTGTCTCATAATACATCGAACAAGGAGCCTAAATTAAAGTTGCACAGGGAATCTGAATTCTGGCATTTCCTAACTTTTGAGAGTTTGAATTTGCAACCCTAATGTTCTTTTGACATGGGTTTGTGTGCGTGTGTGTGTATATATGTCTGTATTATGTACAGTCATTCATACACATGCATGCATACCTTGTGCATAAACACAGATTTTTTTTTCTTCTAGCTATCCATTCTAAATGTTGGCAAGAGTCAATCTTGCTTAAGTTTGATATCTGACATGATCACAGCCTATGGCAGTATGGCTGCAGGGAGTGGATTTTTTAATATGTTGTTTAATTCATCACAAGCCTGATGAGAAATGGGAACCCACAGAACAAGGCTAAGCACCGAGTCTAGACCACTAGGCAAAACAAAGAAACAAAGTCTTTCAAAGTAAAATACTATTATTATATAATTTAAAATAATTATACAATTTTATCTTTTATTTGTGGAAAATATAATTTGTAATTGGAAGATTGAAAAGATAGACAGATGCCTGGGTCTGATCACAGCTTCCCCAGAATAAATCCCAAAGTATTTCCACTGACATGCATGGAGTTACTCTATAATTATGCTAGTTGCGATCAGAACCTGCCTCCAATACTTCAGAATGTACACGAGCTTGGTGAGTAACATCTTTTAAGTCATCTCTTTTCTTTGTACTAAATAGAACATTCCCTTTCATAGAATCATAGAAGATAAGGGTTGGGAGAGACTTCAGGAGGTCATCTAGTCCAATCCACTGCTCAAAGCAGGACCAACACTAACTAAATGGTCCCAACCAGGACTTTGTCAAGATGAGCCTTAAAAACCTCTAAGGATGGAGATTCCACACCTCTCTAGGTAACCCATCCCAGTGCTTCACCACCCTCTTAGTGAAATAATGTTTCCTAGACCACTTCCACTGCAACTTTAGACTATTGCTCCTTGTTCTGTCATCTGCCACCATTGAGAACAACCTAGCTCCATCCTCTTTGGAACCTCCTTTCAGGTAGTTGAAGGCTGCTATCAAATCCCCCCTCACTCTTCTCTTCTGCAGACTAGATAACCCCAATTGCCTCAGCCTCTCCTCATAAATCATGTGCCTCAGCCCCCTAATCATTTTATTTGCCCTCTGCTGGATGTCTCCAATTTGTTCACATCCTTTCTGTATTGGGGGGACCAAAACTGGACACAATACTCAAGGTGTGGCCTCACCACTGCTGAATAGAGGGGAATAATCACTTCCCTTGATCTGATGGCAATGCTCCTACTAATACAGACCAATATGCCATTGGCCTTCTTGGCAACAAGGGCATGGTGCTGAATCGTATCCAGTTTCTCATCCACTGTAATCCCCAGGTCCTTTTCTGCAGAATTGCTGCTAAGCCAGTGGGCCCCAGCCTGTAGCAGTGCATGGGATTCTTCCATCCTAAGTGCAGGACTCTGCACTTGTCCTTGTTGAACCTCATCAGATTTCTTTTGGCCCAATCCTCCAATTTTTCTAGGTCATAGAATCATAGAATAGAATAATAGAATATTAGGGTTGGAAGGGACCTCTGCAGGTTATCTAGTCCAACCCCCTGCTCAAAGCAGGACCAATCCCCAACTAAATAATTCCAGCCAGGGTTTTATCAAGCCTGACATTAAAAACCTCTGAGGAAGGTGATTCTACCACCTCCCTAGGTAACCCATTCCAATGCTTCACCATCCTCCTAGTGAAAAAGTTTTTCCTAATATCCAATCTAAACCTTCCCAACTGCAACTTGAGACCATTACTCCTTGTTCAGTCATCTGCTACCACTGAGAACAGTCTAGATCCATCCTATTTAGAACCCCCTTTCAGGTAGTTGACAGCAGCTATCAAATCTCCCCTCAGTCTTCTCTTCTGTAGACTAAACAATCCCAGTTCTCTCTGCCTCTCCTCATAAGTCATGTGCTCCAGGTCCATAATCATTTTTGTTGACCTTCTCTGGACTCTCCAATTTTTCCACATCCTTTTTGTAGTGTGGGCCCCAAAATTGGACACAGTACTCCAGATGAGGCCTCACCAATGTCGAATAGAGGGGAACAATCACATCCCTTGATCTGCTGGCAATACCCCTACTTATACAGCCCAAAATGCCATTAGCCTTCTTGGCAACAAGGGCACACTGTTGACTCATATCCAGTTTCTCATCCACTGTAACCCTTAGGTCCTTTTCTGCAGAACTGCTGCCTAGCCATTCGGTCCCTAGTCTGTAGCAGTGCATGGGATTCTTCTGTACTAAGTGCAGGACTCTGCACTTCTCCTTGTTGAATCTCATCAAATTTCTTTTGGCCCAGTCCTCTAATTTGTCTAGGTCCCTTTGTATCCTATCCCTACCCTCCAGTGTATCTACCACTCCTCCGAGTTTAGTGTCATCTGCAAACTTGCTGAGGGTGCAGTCCACACCATCCTCCAGATCATTGATAAAGATATTGAAAAAACCGGCCCCAGGACCGACCCTTGGGGCACTCTGCTCGATACCGGCTGCCAACTAGACATGGAGCCATTGATCACTACCCGTTGAGCCCGATGATCCAGCCAGCTTTCTATCCACCTTATGATCCATTCATCCTGCCCATACTTCTTTAACTTGCTGGCAAGAATATTGTGGGAGACCGTATCAAAAGCTTTGCTAAAGTCAAGGAACAACACATCCACTGCTTTCCCTTCATCCACAGAGCCAGTTATCTCATCGTAGAAGGCAATTAGGTTAGTCAGGCATGATTTGCCCTTGGTGAATCCATGCTGACTGTTCCTGATCACTTTCCTCTCCTCTAAGTGCTTCAGGATTGATTCCTTGAGGACCTGCTCCATGATGTTTCCAGGCACTGAGGTGAGGCTGACTGGCCTGTAGTTCCCTGGATCCTCCTTCTTCCCTTTTTTTAAAGATGGGCACTACATTAGCCTTTTTCCAGTCATCCGGGACCTCCCCCCGATCACCATGAGTTTTCAAAGATAATGGCCAATGTCTCTGCAATTACATCAGCCAACTCCTTTAGCACCCCCGGATGCAGCACATCTGGCTCCATGGACTTGTGCTCATCCAGCTTTTCTAAATATTCCTGAACCACTTATTTTTCCACAGACAGCTGGTCACCTCCTCCCCATGCTGTGCTGCCCAGTGCAGGAGTCTGGGAGCTGACCTTGTTCGTGAAGACAGAGGCAAAAAAAGCATTGAGTACATTTTCTTTTTCCACATCCTCTGTCACTAGATTGCCTCCCTCATTCAATAAGGGGCCCACACTTTCCTTGACTTTTTCCTTGTTGCTATCATACCTAAAGAAACCCTTCTTGTTACCCTTAACATCCCTTGCTGGCTGCAACTCCAAGCGTGATATGGCCTTTCTGATTTCACTCCTGCATGCCTGAGCAATATTTTTATAATCCTCCCTGGTCATTAACCCAATCTTCCACTTCTTGTAAGCTTCTTTTTCACTTTTTCACTCTGGACCCTATCTCTACCCTCCAGCGTACCTCTCTACCTCTCCCCACACTTAAGTGTCATCTGCGAACTTACTGAGGGTACAATTCATCCCACCATCCAGAGCATTAATAAAATTGTTGAACAAAGCCGGCCCCTGGATTGACTCCTAGGGCACTCGCTTGATACCAACTGCCAACTAGACATTGAGCCATTGATCACTACGCATTGAGCCTGACAATCTAGCCAGCTTTCTATCCACCTTATGGCCCATTCATCCAATCCATACTTCTTTAACTTGCTGGCAAGAATATGGTAGGAGAGCCTATCTAAAACTTTACTATAGTCAAGATATATCACATCCACCACTGTCCCCATATCCACAGACCCACTTATCTCATCATAGAAGGCAATCAGATTGGTCAGGCAAGACTTGCCCTTGGTGAATCCATGTTGACTGTTCCTGATCACCTTCTTCTTCTCCAAGTGCTTCAAAATGGATTCCTCGAGGACCTCTTCCATGATCTTGTCATTCCCCGGGTTCTCTTTCTTCCCTTTTTAAAATATAGACACTATATTTGCCTTTTTCCAGTCATCTGGGACCTCCCCCAATCGCCACGAGTTTTCAAAGATAGTGACCAATGGCTCTGCAATCACATCAGCCAACTCCCTCGGCACATTTGGATGCATTAGATCTGGACCCATGGACTAATTCTTGTCCAGCTTTTCTAGATAGTCCTTAACCTATTTTTTCACCACTGGGGGCTGCTCACCTCCTCCCCATACTGTGCTGTGCAGCATAGCAGTCTGGGAGCTGACCTTGTCTGTGAAGACCGAGGCAAAAAAAGCACTGAGTACTTCAGCTTTTTCCACATCATCTGTCACTGTGTTGCCTCCCCCACTGAGTAAGAATCCCACACTTTCCCTGTCCTTCTTCTTATTGCTAACATACCTGTAGAACCCCTTCTTTTTACCCTTTACATCCCCTGCTAGCTGCAACCCCAATTGTGCCTTGGCCTTCCTGATTACACTGCTGCATGCTCTAGCAATATTTTTTATATTCCTCCCTAGTCATTTGTTCAAATTTCTTGTAAGCTTCCCTTTTGAGCTTAAGATCATGAAGATTTCACTGTTAAGCCAAGCTGGTCGCGTGCCATATTTGCTATTCTTTTTGCACATTGGGATGGTTTGTTCCCGTGCCCTCAATAAGGCTTCTTTAAAATATAGCCAGCTTTTCTGGATGCCTTTTCCTTCATATTAGCCTCCTAGGGGATCCTGCCCATCCCTAAGGGAGTCTAAACTTGCTTTTCTGAATCCTGGGGTCTGTAATTTGCAACTCTCCTTTCTTCCTTTTGTCAGGATCCTGAACTCAACCATCTCATGATCACTGCTGCCTAGGTTGCCACCCACATCTACTTCCCCTACCAATTCTTCCTTGTTTGTAAGCAGCAGGTCAAGATGAACACAGCCCCTAGTTGGTTCCTCCAATACTTGTACCAGGAAGTTGTTCCAAACACTCTCCAAAAACTTCCTGGATAGTCTGTGCACTGCTGCATTGTTCTCCCAGCAGGTGTCAGGGTAATTGAAGTCCCCCCCGTTAGAACCAAGGCCTATGATCTGGAAACTTCTGTTAGTTGTCCAAAGAAAGCCTCGTCTACCTCATTCTTCTGAGCCAGTGTCTATAGCATAGGGGTGGGCAGACTTTTTGGCCCAAGGGCCACATCGGGGTTTCAGAATTGTGGAGAGGGCTGGGTAGGGAAGGCTGTGCCTCCCCAAACAGCCTGTCCCCGCCCCCTATGTGACCCCCCACTTCCAAACCCGACTGCCCCCCTCAGAACCCCCGACCCATCCAACCCCCCGCATGGCTCCTTGTCCCCTGATCACTCCCACCCCCTATGTAAGCCCCCTATTCTTTGTTCCCTAACTTCCCCCTCCTGAGACCCCACCACCCTAACCACCACCCCCTGGAAGTCCATTACCAATCTCAGCCCCCCTGCTTTGTTCCCTCACTACCTCCTCCCAAGATCCACCACCCCCAGAACCCCACCACCCAACCCCCCTCTCCCCCCGATTCTTACCAAACTGAGCAGGGCTCCAGCCCGAGTGCATTGCTCTGTGGCTTGCTGTGCTGGGTCCAGCCGCTGGCCTGCGGCTCCCCGGGCTCGGCCCCGCGGCTCCCCTCACGCAGCTTGGCCGCTGGCCCAGGAACACGGGACCCCGCGGCTACCCTCATGCGGCCCAGCTGCTGACCTGGGAGTGTGGGGCTGTGCAGTTTGCCGGGCTGGGCCGACTGGACCCCCAGCTGGGAGTGCGAGACCGCAACAGCTTGCCGCGCTCGGCCCGGGGCCGGGAAGGCGGGTCCCCACGGCTTCCTGGGCTCAGCCCAGCCCTGCCGCTCCCCTCATGCGGCTTGGCCACCCGCCTGGGAGCGCGGGGCCCCGCGTCTCCCTGGGCTCAGCCCGGCCCCGTGGCTCGGCTGCCAACCCGGGAACACGGGGGCGCGCAGCTTGCTGGGCTGGGCCGACCGGCTCCCGAGCTGGGAGTGCGGGGCTTGCCGTGCTCCGCCGGGGCCCCTCAACCCAAGCTTGCGGGCCGGATAAAAATGGCCGGCTGGCCACATGTGGCCCGTGGGCCTTAATTTTCCCACCTCTGCTATAGCACATGCCCACCATGACAAACTCCTTATTGCTCTTGCCTCTCTCAACAGGCTTTTCTCCTGATTCATACTGGTACTCTGAGCAACCATACCACTCTTACATACAATGCAACTCCTCCACCTTTCCTCCCATATCTGTCTTTCCTGAATAACCCAGTCATGTGAACTGCCCCACCAAGTCTCTGTTATTTCAATCACATCATAGTTCCTTGATTGTGCCAGGACTTCCAATTCTTCCTGTTTGTTTCCCAAGCTTCTTGCGTTCATGTACATGCTCCTAACTAGCTGATTGCCCTACCTTCTCAGTTTGAATCAGGAGGCCTTCTCTGTTGCACCCTCCTCCTTGTGTTCCCTGCTGGTATCCCACTTCCACACTTACCTCTGGGTTTTTTTGTGTGGGGGGGGGCTCATTTCCTCCCAATCCCTCCCAAATACCGAGTCTTCTGGAATCCCACACAGTTATGAAAAGGACCAGTCTAGAAAAACAGTAAAGGGCTGGATTTCATCCTTTCCCAGGTGCAGTCCCACTAGGACTAACCTAATCTTGGGTTTGCATCCTCAGAGCAAGGCCTCTGCATTGCTGCTGCTGCTGTTCCCCCTTGTGATCAAGTAGGAGTTCCTTGCAGTTTATAGATGATTAATACAACACACTTCCCTCTCTCCCGCAGAAAAAAGAAAATCTGGAGGAATCATGTCTTAGGGGTTTCCTCCTGGGTTAGTTTACACACTGCTCCTTATACAAGGGTGTTTCTAAGGGCACAGTTAAACTAAGGAATCTAAATATATATCAGCATGAATTATAAAAATACACACTTAGCCCTATAGAAGATAAATGCACACTCAGCATTATTTACAATCTAGCTGTTTCAAAACCAAATATATTTTAAAAATAGCCTTCAGATCTTTACAGACTTTCTCTCCTTTTGGTAGATACCATTGACTTCCAACCACAAGTTATTATGCTTGATGCAGGAATTTCTGGGTGAAACTGACCTCATGAGTAGCCCAGGTCATAGACTAGATCCCAATGATTCCTTATGAGCTGCCAGCTCATATCCATATTTATCCTGCAAAAGATCCAACCTACTACGGTAGTACAAGAGAAGGCACATAATAGCCAACCTGTTGTGTTTAGCTTGAAATCAATACATTTACATTGGCACTCTCTACCAAATCAGATATGTCTAGAAATGCATGCTATGTCTTTGGAATCTGCATTAGAAGCAGAAGCAGGTCCTACCTCATTTAGGTCTTACCCGTGTTCAAATTCTGAGTGAGAAGGTTCTCCTAGCATCAGTTAAAACATACATACTGAGTGATAACAATGGAGCAAAGATGACCATTGTCCCCAGTGCACACTAAAGTGGTGACAATGTGAGTGCTGCCTGCCAATGGCGAGCACTTCATAAGCAGTGGCACCTGATGCTGCTGCTCACATTGTTTCTGCTAGCTAGGAACAGGTTCTATATCATGGGGAAGGCTCAAGGGAGTGAATGACTCCCAAATTGTTGGAGAACATGAGCTAACGCTTTGTAGTCTCAAGCTTTCATTGCCACCTAGCATTCTGGCATACTTCTGTGCTTTCTCTCTCTCTCTCTTCCTTATGACAAATAAATAAGGTTTTTTGGAACTTTTTCTCATTAGACCACACAGAGAAGTTAGCAATTTTTATCCAGATTTCCCCTAATCTTTAATAGCTTTAAAAATAACAAACCCTCCATAGTTTATGTGCTAATCTTGCCCTCAACTTCACTCCATGACCTCATGTTTTTTTATTCGTTGTTTTCTCAAACAATTCATCAGCTTCAATCTGTTTCTTCCCTTTCAAGATAATAGTTACGTGGCATGGCGATGTGTCAGCACCTCATTAGTGAAGTAACTGGCACTCTGAGTAAAAAGAGAAGGAGAGAACCATCTCTCAGAATGACACATGCATTTCCATTGCCAAGACAGAGCATGCATGTTCTCTGCAGAATTGTTATAACCTGATGACCAAGCCTACTTATTCAATCTTCAAAATCTCAAACGAAGTTTCATGCAGCCTGTCACATTTGTAGCTGACTTACCAGCAACATTCTTGGCATGTCAGGTGAATCAATTCTTATAGCAAATCTCTTATAGAGAAGGCCAAGAAAAAAATGTAATGGAAAATGCAGTCCGAGCAAGGAAACACTCCATGCTAGAGATGTTTGTCTTCCATGGGATGTTTAGGAACTCTCTTAGCAATGCAAGTGACAAGGTGAAACTCATGGCTCCTGGGAGACGTGAATTAGCTCAGGTGTCTTGGTTTAGGCAGTAAGGTGGAAACAATATGGCAACATTACGTGAATTGAAAATCCTTAGATGATTTTTAGGTCTATTAAAAATGCACAAAATGTGAATAGGGGACGAAGAAAAAAGATAGGATTTTGCTAGAGGAGGCAACTGTTCCAGCACGCTTTAAAGAGTCTTTAGGTCAGGCTTCTTTCCCAATTATAGACCTTTTCTCGTTCAGAGGGGTGGGGCTCTCCTCTTGTGGACCTTGCGGGATGTGTTGGAATTGGAACTGGTCTTGCACACTTTAAGGCATCCATAGGAAGGAAGACTATGGGGGCCAGGGGCTTTGGGAGGAATGAATATTAATGACCCTGAATACAGAAGTTTATAAAAGGAATGATGATAGGTCTCAGTGATAGCTTCATGTACACAAAGCTATAATAAAAATCTAAACTTTAATTTATTTGGTTCTATTTTGCACTATTAATGTAAAACTAAATCAAAAAATTCTAAACACGTAACATTTCTATTAGACTTAAGTAGTTTTTTAACATGTATTTCCACAAGTAAATGTTAGCTCTTAGCTAATACAGGCCAAAGGAAGTGAGTCACTCCCAGTGATATTGACAATGCTAACAGTACAGCAGTCTCTCTGTGCTAAATTAAATCAATATCAAGGAAATAGTAGTCAGATGACATCAACTAAATTACAGGAAGGTTAAAAAGAAAGTAATTTAGTGGTTGATTGTGAGGGATGTTAACAACTACGCTTTGATAGGAATGATATTTATGAGATCAGACAAAGGATTTTTTTCTGTTGACATTAACCTCCTATTTTCTCCCTCTGTGTTCCACAAGACGATTGCAAGTTGTGGCAAAATGTGTTTATAGTCATATATTCTTTTAATTTCTACAGCCTATTTATGCATCTGTTCAAAAAGCAGTATGTACTTTTTGGTTTATAATGATAGTGGTAGTCAGTTGCATTGCAGCACAGAAGGAATAATATAAAACCAGCTGGAATCAGTGGGTTTCAGTGATCATTTCTCTAAATGAGGATGACAAAAAGAAAAGAAAAAAATGAACCAGTCTGAGCATTGCCAAATTGGGTATTAATGATATTTTAAACATGAAGCTAGAAACCCAAATTATTGGTGGTTTCTAAGACTGTAATTAGAACATAACCATTCACATAATTTGTGGCACCAAATAAATCTGCATACTGTAAATATGATGCTCATTTGTCACAACAGAATAACATTTCCACCCCTTCTCAATACACTGTAATTGTCAGCCTATATGGAGCATACTATGGATATTAGCCGATATGAAAAGATTTTCCACAATAAAAAAATCACATACTTTTATTATATGTAAGATATTGCAAGATAAAATTTATTTTATTGCATCAAATAAAAACAGGATTTTAAAAAAGATAAGTGAACTTTTACATTTCCACTTTCTTTTATTTTGTACCTTTTAAAATAGTGATCATATACACAAAAGAACGTTTATATTGATCAAATCAGTATGAATGAAAATTCCTAGTAGTAAAACAACGGGGGGGGGGGGGGGAGGTCCAATCCTAAAAATACTCATACAAATAGTCTTTACGCAAGAGTGGTTAAGCAGTGGAATAAACTGCCTAGAGAGGTTTTGGAATTCTGTCATTTACGATTTTTAAGAACATGTTAGACAAACAGCTGTCATCAATGGTCTAGATAATAGTTAGTCCTGCCTTGAGTGCAGAGGACTAGATTAGAAGACCTCTTGAGGTGCCTACCGATTCTATTGTATAAGTAGTAGTTCTAAGGGGGATATACTTGTGAGTAAGTACTACTCACATGAGTAAGAGTTTGCTTGCAAAGATTCTACACTTGGCAGAAGTCATCGTTAGCTCTACTGCCACATGCAGCCTCGGGAGGATATTTTTTAAAATATGGATTCTTGTTTCTATAGAGCCATAAGTGCATTTGCTGGCTCATCCTTATGGAAGATAAGTTTCCTGCCTTGAAATGAGCGTACAGTTTCAACAGAAAAATACCAGTGATGGAAGGAGGATAGGGTCAACATAAAAACAAGTGAAGGAGCCACTGTGATAGGCACACCTCATTCATTCTGCCTTTTTAAAACACTGACTTGTTTCTTTGAAAGGGAGAACTAAGGTTTAGGGCATATGGAATTAGAAAATTCAAGAAGGGATTTGAAGGAAAAGGAATGGATGAGTGCCAGAGCTGCTAAGGAAAATTGTATGCAGTGTAGTTGTAGCCATGTCTGTCTCTAATGGGGTGACTGCCCCACTCCAGTGGAAAGGGGTTTAAAACAGCCCTGCAAAGGGCTGTGGCTGGGGGCAAGCAGCTCCCAGGCTGATTAGGCTGCAATGGAAAGCAGCTGTGGCTGGGTCAATTAGGGCCCAGCTGGCCCTGCTATAAGGGCCCAGAGTTTAGAGCAGAGAGAGACCGTTTCCTCTGTCCACAGAGGTGGGCTGGCTTGGCTGCTGGGGCAGCCAAACAGGGTACTCAGCGTGAAGCAGGGCTGGGGCAAGGCAAAAGGAGCTGTGGGGAGCTCTGGCCTGGAAACCTCCAGGCTGCAGGGCCTAGGGGAAGGCGCAACAAGGGGTACTAGGGTTGCAGGGGGCAGCCCATGGCTGCAGAGGCAGCAGGCCAAACCCTCCTTGCCTGTGATGAATGGCAATGATACTGCAGTCTGCCCCAGAGAATAGGGAGAAGTGGTGACTGGCAGTTGCCTAGACTGAGGCAAGGTGGGGCTAGGGAGTGGGGGTCCCCCAGGGAAGAGAGAACCTGAGATTGTGGGGGTACTGCAGGGGTGCAGCACCCCAGGGAAGAGGGCACCGGGGTCCGGGAGGGACACTGGGCCAGAGCAGTGAGCGGGACATTGGCCTATGGGGTGGGGGCGCTCCAGATGCTGGAAGAGCTAACTCCTGAACAAACCAGCAGGAGGTGCTGTGGGGTGAGTCGCTACACTGTCCCAAGAACAACAAGGTGGGTGAGGTAATATCTTTTATTGGACCACAAGCTTGTCTCTCTTACCAATACAAGCTGGTTCAATAAAAGATATTACCTCACCCACCTTTTCTCAGGAAAAGAATGACAGGCATGGGGAGCAGCATGTAAAAATGCATGGGGGCAGCAGAAGAAAGAAAGAGGATGAAGTTTGGGTGGAGTGGAAAAAAAAACTATGTGGGGAGAAAAAAAGAGACAAGGTGATAGCAGTAGGTAAGCTACACATTGTGAATGGCACAGGAGATTAGAGCAAGGAGATTGAATTTGATGTGCAAGGCAAGCAGCAGCTAGCGAAGTGATTTGAAATAGAGGTGTGAACAGAGAGCAGTAAGTAAGGTACATTTTTTGCAACCACATTCTGGATGCATTTGAGAGGACAGAATGAGCCAAGTAACAGAGGTCAAAGAAAAGGATGAAGGGGAGAGCCCCAAGGGACACACATGGAGAGTGAGATCAAGGAGGAGGAGTCACCAATGCAAATAATGAAGGAGCAGTTGCAGCAGTACAGTGAGAACCAAGAAAGCAGAAAGTCTTAGAAGCTTGGCAATGAAAATGTCTGCAGTGGGAAAGAGTGGGAGCAAACAGATCTAGTAAGATGAGAATGAAAAGAAGGTTTTGTGTCCAAATTTGCAATCACAAAACTGGGAGGTAAGAGAGCCAAGGTGAAAATGTACAAGACTCAAAGCTGCACTGTAGGGTACGTCAGCTGAATAGTATAAAAGCCTGGGGATAGCTTCCCAGGGTTATGCCTTTGCTTGATAATGTCCCAGGAAGGGGTTACTGGTGACTTTAGAAAGGGCAGTTTCTGTGCTGTGCAAGGGGTGGAAGTAGAAAGGATAACTGGGTGGAAGAGTCCACAGGTAAAAGGAAGTTCAATCTATGTATTTGATCTATTTGCTTTGTCTATCAGTTTCTATCTATAACTCTCATTCCCATGGCATCTGAATACCTTAAAATATTACTTTGATTCAGTTTTGTGATATGTACATACACCAGAGTTTTCCCTTCTCTCCCCCTTTCCAATAGCAGGTGATATTCACATACTTTATATGGTAGAGCCTTTCAAGTAGAGCTGCAGCTGCCAGAATTTGAGCTTGCATAAATGATAATAAAAAAGGCGTCTGCAATCTGGTTGAATTCTTCCTGAATCAGTTGGTGAAATGTCAAGCTAACATGCAGGGGGAATGTACCATTCTTTCGCTGGCTTCTCTGAGGGGGTGGAGTTTTGGCTTGCACATCTGTTGGCTTCACAAGTAGTTTTAGCTATTTATGTACAGATAAATACATCTTTGCAGAGTAAGAGAAATGTACAATTCCCCTATCTGCAGCGCATTTCCCATTTTTGTGAATAAATTCAATGGATCCCTTTGGTAAATGTGTAATTCTTTAAGATTCTGTGTACTGTACCAAATGTTAGGCAACTCTTCCATGCATAGAAGGCTGTGTAATATGTTTCTATACCCTGCCAGTCTATTCTGCCAAATGTTAGGGGGTGCAGAAGCTTGTTTAGGTGTCAGTACTTCCCTCCATCTCCACAATCAATCTTCCTTACTCAAATAGGCTAAAAATATCACCTGTGATAGCTAGGGCTATTGGTTAAAATTAATCCAGCCAAGAGAAATCACATATTCAGTGTTTTCTTCATCCCCTATGTGTGGAGCAGTGGCAATGTAACATACAGTTTTAACAGGAAAAAAATTGAAATATCTTTGTAGTGTAGTGGTTCTGCATATAGTGCAATTGAAATGTACACTAACAGGATACAGTAGATACACAGAGTTCAGGAGACTGCCTTCCCCTTTAACCATAAGTTTTTGGGTTGTTTTGCCTTTATCTTTGTATATGAGATTCTTGCTTATACCATTCATGCTTGAGGTATGTAGTGTACATGGTGCTCTTTCATAAGGACATGGATGAATGTGTAGTTTAAATAGTAGTGTTTGTGCTTCCTCTTCAATTGGAAATTATTCCCCTAGAAAAAGCAATGCCATATTACTTTTTGTTTACCAAAAAAGTTAAGGAAGATACACATTTCATAGGTAACAAAGAGTCCTGTGGCACCTGTGCCACAGGACTCTGTTACCTCTGCTATTCCAGACTAACACGGCTACCTCACTGATTCTTGACACATTTCATAGGCACTTCAGCTTGCAGTTAAGGCTGGGCATCGGTAAGCGTCTTCAGAATCTTCTAAGACCATAAATACAGATATTTAGCTGTGGAAGCTCTTTCTACACAGATACCAACAAACCAAAACTTTTTTTGATTCCTTTCATTGAGGAACAGAGCAATTCAAAAGATTATGAACTCTTACCCACCTAAGCAGCTCCTGCAGTGTACTGGGCACAATCATTGTAAGGTGCAGTCAGTTATCTCTCTTGTTGACCTAAATCCTATAAGGTGCACAGTCCCTCCTGGAAGATACTGTGTGTCCTCACGTAAGATCCTCAAGGGGCTTTATGTGCTGAAAAAGACTTTTCATCCAGCCCCCTAAAATCTGAGTCCTGTAATTCTCATTGGATTATATTGAATGTTGTCTATAGAACTATACAGATAGACCACCAGTTGCATAGCACTCTATACTTACAGCTCTATTTTAGTCACATTATTGTTTCTCTCTTACTTTGGATAAGTTGCAGGGATGTCTGTTTGAGAGCCCTCCCTCTATAAGTTAACCCTACAAATCTTCTTTAAATGAACATGTTCATTTGGGCCAACATAATGACATATTTTGTGTAAGGGCAGAGGGGAAGTGTCAAATCTGACTTCACTGGACTTCACTTCCAAAGGTGCTGTCAAAACTTGGAATTTAAGCTTTTGAGACTACTATTAAAAAACCTACAGCTCCAGAATCAGGATTTAGGCTCTGCAGCAGTCAAGCTGTGTAATTATTTGAAAGCACAATAGTCAAAATCATAGAACTCTGACTTCAGCTCAAACCAGCCTTCAGTGATGTGGACTTACCATATCTACTGATGCAAAACAAAATTAAAAAATTAATATTTTAAAATTAGTTTAAAACGATCATGTATATTTCTCCTTAAAAAAAGTTAGCTGATAGATCAGTTAAATACATTAGCATGGCATTTTAAAACCTCTGAAAGATGGTATTCACGAGGCAACTACTTAGCCTCAGTGTACAGATTACCACTGTGTCGTGGAAATGTGATCAAAGAAAACTCTGATATGTCTAGATCAGTGCTTGAAATTCTAGGCTCTGGTAAATAGTTTCTGTCTGAGAGGAAGCACAGCATAGGAAAACAATTTAATTTTCTACAGTTGTCTACAGGCATATTCATTTATATTTATTTTTTGTTAAAATCTGGTCTGAGCATGTTTTTATTCAGGTTCCTTTTTAAATAAACAAACACCTTTATTAACAGTTTGGCTCAAAGATGTACAAACATTTCTTCTGAAAAAAGCAATCCATACTTTGATGATTGGAGCATTTTTTAAACAGAAGATGCCAAAATAAGGGTTTACAAATGCTCTTTTGACAATCTCTAGGCACAGGGGAAAATGCCAATATGAAAAGCTAAAAGTTTGAAACTGTAATCATCTGCTGGCTAGGGTGTGTGTGTGTATACACACAGGAACTAATGCTCTCTGCTGGTGGATTCAGACCTACTGTATGGTACCTTTGGACTTGTTTAGAATACACGTGACATGACTCGATGCATTCTGAATCAAATGCTGTGATTTAATCCCATTAAGATCAATGTTACTGAAGATTTTGAACATTTTAATTCAAATTATCATCAACCAGACGACATCATTTAACTTTCTCTCAAGAAATTTACTTTGAGCAAGTTTTGGATGCACTGGGCTACTCTTAAATTTGAGACAGTCAGGAAAAATATGTACTTCTGTTTTAGAGATAAAATTACCTGATTATCATCTCTTTATTTTATCAGCTGCTAGGAAGTAACTGCTGATCCATAAATGCCATTCTTTGTAAACTTTGCCTTTGAATTAGTCCTGGGGACATTCTGCACCAAAAAAATTAAAAATTCTGCACGCAATATTCTAAACTTCTGCAAAATTTTGCTAATTTTATTTGTCAAAATAACACTACAGAATCACAACAGTTTCAGGTATTTTGAAAAAAAAAAGCCAAAATAATTGTCAGTGAGTATGTCTGTAACAATACCAATACACACACAATTTTCCGCAGGACTAGAGATTTAAAAAAAATAACCCAAAAAACACAGGACATCTCAGTTCCTGTTTCTCTTCCCCTCCTCCCCCTGAGCCCAGCTGGGGTGAAGGGGGGCAGTCACTCTCAAGCCCTTCCCTACCAGAGCCCAAACATGCCCCCTCCGCCCCCCGACTCCAGGGATCCAGAGGAAGAAAGTCTGATGCTTGGCCCTAGGCTTGCAGAGAGTTTTCTGTGCACCACCCTCTCGCCTCAGGGCATGCTAGGAACTGCAGCTACCAGGAATCCTCTAACTCAGCGGTCGCCAACCAGTGGTCCGCGGACCACTGGCGGTCCGCGAGAAAATTTGGGTGGTCCGCGGAGCCGCAGCCGGAGGAGAGGGGCGGGGTCAGTAAGAGAGGCGAGCCGGGGAGGGGGAGAAGAGCGGAGACGGAGCCGGGGCCGGGAGAGAAGAGGCGAGCGGGGTGGGGAGAAGAGCGGGGGCCAGAGACGGAGCCGGGGCCGGGAGAGAAGAGGCGAGGGGGTGGGGGGGAAGAGCGGGGCCGGAGACGGAGCCGGGAGAGAAGAGGCGAGGGGGTGGGGGGGAAGAGCGGGGCCGGAGACGGAGCCGGGGCCGGGAGAGAAGAGGCGAGGGGGTGAGGGGGAAGAGCGGGGCCGGAGACGGAGCCGGGAGAGAAGAGGCGAGGGGGTGGGGGGGAAGAGTGGGGCCGGAGACGGAGCCGGGGCCGGGAGAGAAGAGGTGAGGGGGTGGGGGGGGAAGAGCGGGGCCGGAGACGGAGCCGGGGCCGGGAGAGAAGAGGCGAGGGGGTGGGGGGGAAGAGCGGGGCCGGAGACGGAGCTGGGAGAGAAGAGGCGAGGGGGTGGGGAGAAGAGCGGGGACGGAGACGGAGACGGGGCCGGGAGAGAAGAGGCGAGGGGGGGGGGGGAAGAGCAGGGCCGGAGACGGAGCCGGGGCCGGGAGAGAAGAGGCGAGGGGGTGGGGGGGAAGAGCGGGGCGGAGACGGAGCCGGGGCCGGTGCCGGGAGAGAAGAGGCGAGGGGGTTGGGGGGAAGAGCGGGGCCGGAGACGGAGCTGGGAGAGAAGAGGCGAGGGGGTGGGGGGGAAGAGCGGGGCTGGAGACGGAGCCGGGAGAGAAGAGGCGAGGGGGTGGGGGGGAAGAGCGGGGCCGGAGACGGAGCCGGGAGAGAAGAGGCGAGGGGGTGGGGGGGAAGAGCGGGGCCGGAGACGGAGCCGGGGCCGGGAGAGAAGAGGCGAGGGGGTGGGGGGGAAGAGCGGGGCCGGAGACGGAGCCGGGGCCGGGAGAGAAGAGGCGAGGGGGTGGGGGGGAAGAAGAGCGAGAGCGGAGCTGGGAGGGGAGAGGAGGCAAGCCGGAGGGGGGGGGAGGTAAGTGTCGGAAGCCCCGCATGCCTGCCGGGGAACAGGGTGCTTTCCCACTTTGCAGGGAATAGCTACCATCATCTCTATTTTTAAATTAGCAAATTGCATTTTAAATAGTTTTCAGGGTATTTAAAAACTTTTTTCTGTAATAAATGAAAGAGTAGTGATATTTAGATGAGTTGTGTGCCAGGAAGAGAAAACCACCAAACAAGGACCTAAAGCGATTTTGAAAAGGGAATGGGGGGGGGGGCAGAGGCGCAAGGTAAAAATTTTGCCAAGTTTGCTATTTTATAGCAGCTTCCCTCTCCTGCAAATCTGGGTCTCTGTCCATTGCTCCTTTTTGCTGCTTCTCTCTGGTCTGGTGCTAACCCCTGAGGGTTATGTCTGCTCTTAGCCCACTTGACAAGTTTGATTGTCCTTGATCTGTCTCTCCTTCCTCATTCACACCTCATTCATTCAACAGGACACTTGATTATAAAGTGGTGGGGGGGAATCTTATTCTACTTCTAGCAGAGATATTTTTCTTTTACCTTAATTATACTACCTTGGGGGCTATAACAGATTACCAAAGTTCAATACAGAGTTTCTAAAACAAGGTTATATGAAAAGGCATAACACAAAAGTCATTTAAAAGTTAAACAACCCCCCCCTCCCCCCGCTCCCTCCCCGGGTCTTTTTTAAAAAATTCATGTTAGTGGTCCGCGGGATTCAAAATTGTGAGTTTAGTGGTCCCTGAGGTCCGAAAGGTTGGCGACCACTGCTCTAACTCCCACCTGCTCACCCCAGCAGTGTCTTCTATGTGTGAGCTGGGCTCTGCCTGGTCCAGCGCCCAATAGTGGCAGCTAGCAGCACTTCAGTCTATTTCTGTGAGGGGAAGGAAATTCTGTGTGCACGTTAATTTCTGAAAATTCTGCATTGCATAGTGACGCAGAAGTAAATTACTGATTTTATTACTGATTCTTCGATATGTGATGCCAAAGCATTTTTCTATACTGCACCAGAATTTAACTTAGAAATAGAACAGAAAAAGCTATGTCACAAAGGAACAAAATGGAATTACTCTGGATGTATATTAGTGTAAATGAGAGCAGCATTTGGGTTATTGCAGCCAAACAATGTCTTATACCCGATCTATTAAATACTAGTGTAACAGCCCGTGTACACGGGCCAAAGTGCTTAATGCTGTTTGTCCGGTCCGTCTCTACGGCTCGCGGCGGCGCACGCGCACTGGCCATTTTGTGCTGCTGAACTACAACGCCCAGCATGCTGTTTGTCCGGGCCGTCTCTACGGCTCGTGGTGCCGCAAGCGCGGCAGCCATTGTGTGTCGCCGAACTACAACTCTCAGCATGCTGTTTGTCCGGCCGTCTCTACTCCGCATGACAGCTTTGGACAAACATCCTCTGGCCTTTTATTATATAGGATATAGCTGATCTATTAAACCTATGTGAAGTATTTAGTCATCTATACAGGGTTCACTTTCACATGCTAATAATTACTTACATACCATTAATTAGAGCTTCGCATTCATGATGACATTACAGGATAAAGAAGGGGAAAATATCGGGGTAAGATTTTCGGTTTGTAGAACAGTCTCTGTTTTTGATGTATTTAGGTATATGAATCTGAGCCAATATTTTCAGAAATAGAGATCTGATGTTAGGCTCCTTAAGTACATATTTAGGTGCCTGAATAAGTGGTTTGATTTACAAATTTGCTGAGTACCCAGTCCGTCCCATTGAATTCAGTTATTTCAGTGGAAGCAGGATTGAGCCTATAGCTATTATTAATGCTCTACACATTCAGCTGCAAAACGAATCCCTCCTTGTAGATTAAGACTGAGTGCAATCACTCTCACCATCTACAAAACAATCATTTGACATTTTCCTATTATGTGCTGTTAAAATATAAGAAATTTCTTGTCTTTACCATTCTCACTCTTCTATTGAAGGCGTAAACCATAATACTGTAAATTAAGCTTGTTTGCATGAGCAAGTTTCATGTGAACCCTGTAACCCGTGGCATTTCTTATAATGCTCAATGTTTCTGTAGTTAATTTAATGTCTGTAAAGTCTCATAGATTGTAACCAAAACAGTGTGGCCTATTGGAATTTTGAGCAGCTTGGGGTTTTATTCTTCATAATTTTGATAACAGATTTCTTACATACATATAGACCCTCACACACAGGAGGAGGATACAAGAAAAATAGGACAAAGAAAAGGTTCCAGAATGCAAGCAATACTTAGAAATGCTTCTCTGTGACTTAAGTTAAAATATAAAACACATCCAGTACTTGCATCACACAAGGCAGACTGGCATTCAGCCTAGCCCTCTTACCATGATGAGTTTTTCTCAAGAACAAAGTTTCCTTGACTAATGGGAATTAAAAAATGTTGTGTGTTATATTTCAATTCAAAGTAGAACCTTAACTTTACACAAATGTATTCTCTGAGGTCGCGTTAGCAAAATGATGTATATCAGATACTATGGCCTAATAGAGACCAAGGTCTACAATGAGTGTGGGCCAGAGAAAGCCACAGGTTTTTGTTTTTCAAAAGAAATTTATAGATGTAATAAGTTTGTTAACAGTAGGTCACTCAAGAGACAAACAAAAGTAACATAATACTGCTGATACCTACTAGTTCTGATGCTGCTTCTCTGAAGTCAATGGCAAATCTAGAAGGGACTTCAGTAGGCACAAGAATGGGCCCCTCAAAAGAAAAAGCTGAAAATTACCACAACAATCTATTGGTAAGAAAGAGATTCACTACATGCCCCTGGAGCAACTTTCTTCTTGTCTATACCTATCCAGTCATCCTCAAAAAGGAAGGGGAAAGAGTATCCAAGTCTAAGCAGTCCCATGCTCTTCCTCATTTCTCAGCAGACCTCTTTGGGATAATGGTGGGTAAACCAGCCTTTTACAACAAACAATCTGATCTCTTAATCATTGCTTGATTATTATTATTATTATTTTTTGGGGGCCATCCTGCTTTGCAAGGCTAAAGTTCTCTAATAATGAAGACTCTGGGACAGATAGATTAGAGAGATGATGGAGAAGCTGGAAATCAAGATTTATTATCATTACAAGATCAATGCTGCTATGATGATCCAGTCCTAGAACCTTCCTGTAGACTCAGTACAGGACCATGCCCACAGTTAAATAGATGACAAAGCAGAAGGGTACTCAGCTAAGTGAAACCAAGCAAACAATCTACAATGGCTGATACACAGTGCAGGCTGATCTACAACCTACTAAGTTAATGGGAGTTGTGATTACTTTGTTGTGAGGTTAGTTGAGACCTGTTTTAGGAAACAGGACCTGTGTGAATTTTGTGAATGATTAAACTACATGCTCCTGGCCCCACCCCAGTCTCAGCCCTGGGCCAGGAAGGGAGCTGCAGCTGTTGGCTGGGGACAGGCATGGGGATGGGAGTGAAGGCTGAGCCTAGAGGCAGGACCAGAACAGAGCTGGGGGCGGGTTGGGGCAAGGCAGGGTGGGGCTTCCTCCTCTCCCTCCTTGAGGACTAGCCTGGCCTGCTGTGTCTCCCAGAACATTTCTCCATGTCTCCCTAATGTGGATCGCCCCACAATTTGGGGACTTCTAAAGAGATAAACATTTCTTACTTCTGGTCTGGAGGAAAACCTGTTTTTCATCTCTGCTAATGACGAATGTCTTGAACAGACATTTAAAGTATTTATACATAACTTTACATTGTTATGTATGGATGCTGTTCCAGGAAGAACTTCTATGCAGAGATGGGGTCCACCTATCAAAGAAGGTGAAGAGCACATTTGGATTCAGACTGGCTAACCTAAGGAGGAGGGCTTTAAACTCAGTTTGAAGGGGGCATGTGATCGAAAGTCGCATGTAAATCAAGATCATGGATACCTGGGAGAAGGTTTGGAATTTGTGGGGAGCATGGGCTATTATAGCAGGGATAAAGGAAAGATAAGAAGAACTGGGGGACAAAATCAAATCAGTATCTTAGATGTCTGTATACTTATGCAAGAAGTATGGGGAATAAGAAGGAAGAATTCGAAATGCTAGTAAATAAATACAACTATGACATAGTTAGTATCAGATATCTTGTGGGATAATACCCATGACTGGAATATTGATATAGAAGGGTACAGCTTTCTCAGGAAGGACCATCAGGGAAAAAAAGGAGGGGGTGTTGCCTTATATGTTAAAAGTGTGTAGACTTGGACTGAGGTTGAGATGGAAATAGGAGACAGACTCGTTGAAAGCCTCTGGGTAAAGATAAAAGGGGTAAAAAGCCAAAGGTGATCTATTGGTAGGGGTCTATCACAGACCACCTAACCAGGACAAAAAAGTGGATGTGGCTTTTTTAAACAGCTAACAAAATCATCCAAACCACAGGACTTGGAGGTGATGGGGGACTTCAACTATGTAACATATGTTGGGGAAATAACACAGTAGAGAACAGATTATCCAATAAATTCTTGGAATGTATTGGAGATAATTTGTTTTATGTCAGACGGTGGAGACAGCTACCAGGGGAGAGGCTATTCCAGATTTGATTCTGACAAATAGGGAGGAATTGGTTGAGAATTTGAAAGTGAAAGGCAGCTTGAGTGAAAGTGATCATGAAATAATAGAGTTCATGGTTCTCAGGAATGGTAGGAGGGAGAATAGTAAAATAAAGACAATGGATTTCAAGAAAGCACACTTTAGCAACCTCAGGGAGTTGGTAGGTAAGATCCCATGGAAAGCAAGTATAAGGGGAAAAACAATAGAAGACAGTTGGTAGTTTTTCAAAGAGACATTATTAAGGGCACACTATTAAGAAAGATAGGACGTATGGCAAGAGACCACCTGGCTTAATCAGGAGATCTTCAATGATCTAAAAATCAGAGTCCTACGAAAAGTGGAAACTAGGTCAAATTACAACAAGGATGAATATAAACAAATAACACAAGTATGTAGGGACAAAATTAGAAAGGCCAACACACAAAACAGGATCAAACTAATGAGGGAAATAAAGGATAACAAGAAAACATCCCACAAATACATTAGAAGCAAGAGGAAGACCAAGGACAGGGTAGACCCGTTACTCAGTGGCGGGGGGAATAATAAACGAAGATGTGGAAATGGCAGAGGTGCTTAATGACTTCTTTGTTTTGGTTTCAACCAAGAAGGTTGGTGGTGATTGGACGTCTGGCTTAGTGAATGCCAGTGAAAATGAGGTAGGATCAGAAGAGGCTAAAATAGGGAAAGTATGCATCCTAGAATACTCAAGGAACCAACTGAGGAGACAGCTGAGCCATTAGTGATTATCTCTGAGAAGTCATTGAAGATGGGAGAGATTCCAGAAGACTGGAAAAGGGCAAATATAATGCCCATTTATAAAAAGGGAAATAAGGACAACCCAGGGAATTACAGACCAGTCAGCTTAAATTCTTTATCCAGAAAGATAATGGAAAAAATAATTAAGCAATCAACTTGCAAACATCTAGAAGATAATAAAATGATAAGTAACAGTCAAATGGATTTATCAAACACAAATCATGTCAAGCCAACCTGATAGCTTTCTTTGACAGGGTAACAAGCCTTGTGGATAGGGTAGAAAAGGCATATATAGTAATCTTGATTTTAGTAAAGTTTTTGATACTGTCCCGCATGACCTTCTCATAAATAAACTAGGGAAATGCAACCTAGATGGAACTACTCTAAGGTGGGTGCAAAACTGACTGGAAAACCATTCCCAGAGAATAGTTATCAGTGGTTCACAGTCATGATGGAAGGGCATAATGACTGGGATCCCACAGGGATCAGTTCTTGGTCTGGTTCTGTTCAATATCTTTATCAATGATTTAGATAATGGCATAGAGAGTACACTTAAAAAGTTTGTGAACAATATCAAGCTGGGAGGGTTGCAAGTGCTTTAGAGGGACAGGATTAAAATTTAAAATGATCTGGACAAACTGGAGAAATAGTCTGAAATAAATAGGATGAAATTCAATAAGGACAAATGCAAAGTACTCCATTTAGGAAGGAGCAACCAGTTGCACAAATACAAAATGGGAAATGACTGCCTAGGAAGAAGTACTGCAGGAAGGGATTGGGGGGTCATAGTGGATCACAAGCTAAATATGAGTCAACAGTGTAATGCTGTAGCAAAAAAAGCTAATATTCTGGGCTGTATTAGCAGGAGTATTATAAGCAAGATACGAGAAGTAATTCTTCTGCTCTACTCCGCTCTGATGAGGCCTCAATTGGAGTACTGTCTCCAGTTCTGGGAATCATATTTTAGGAAGGATGTGGACAAATTCGAGAGAGTCCAGAGAAGAGCAACAAAAATGATTAACGGTCTAGAAAACACGACCTATGAAGGAAGATTGATAAGATTGGGTTTGTTTAGTCTGGAAAAGAGAAGACAGAGGGGATATGGTAACAGTTTTCAAGTATGTAAAAGGCTGTTAGAAGGAGGAGCCATTACCTATTCAGATGACACCCAGGGACAGCTATTTAATCCCACAGGAAGAGCAGCAACCCAGTCTGAACTATTCCTTTGCCTCATGATGCTTCAGACTTCCCCTAGATTCCAGCTTACTTCTGCCCCTGTTCTTGTCTCAGGCCTTCAGCTTGCTCCTTCTTCTTTCCCTGTCCCATGCATATAGCATTCTTTTACCAGCTGGACCTGTACCAGCCTCCACCTGCACCTGCCTGAACTGGCTCTACCCCTGGCTTGGTGAGTCACCCAATGACCCCCTAACACAAGCTATTCCTGTAACCCTCTTGCCAGTTGGTAGTAAGGGATTCTTGGGTCACACATGCACTCTCTGACACACAACGGAGAGCAGAGTTTGGATCTTAATGCATAGATGATTTTTTTGCAAATGATTGTAAATGCACAGTGAACACTGAAGTTAATTTAATGTCACAACATCCATGATAAACAGATGTTGTGATATAACCAGAAAATTAATTCCCACGTGCCTAATGAACCAAAGAAGCTTAGAAGGAATTCCCCATCCCCCACAGCCATTCTATGCAGTCAGAATAACAACAACAAAACCCCACAATTATGATTACCAGCTATGTTGGTTAGTTTTGCAAGTGTTTGTTTATTGTTGTGTGTTACCAAAACAAAAATTAACTGCTGCATTTTAAGATTTGGGGTAAAATCTAACCCTCCCAGCACAAAGCCTGCATAATCTCTCTGTACAAAGCCCTTTCCAGGTTGTCTATTATTTTGACCATTACCTTCTAGGGCACTGGGAAAGGGGTTACTGGAAATGCATCACTCCACTGCAGTCTTCCACGTGAACCTTTGTAAAATATTGCTGAGTTCTGTGATTCTAAGAGCTAGCAAATAGATCCAGCTCTGTAATAGCACACAAGCAAAATGATTAAAGTAAAACCTCTAGGTTCTGGAAGGTTTCTTCCCAACAGCATCTACCCTAATCATAAGTGGGACTAGTGCAGGAAGCCTGCTATCTACCTAATGAAATATGGTTAAGTGGTCCGTGACAGCTTCCCAGTTACTTATTACCTTGCAGTAAATAAACATCGCTCGAGGCACCTTTTTAAAAAAAATAAAAATAAAATAAAATAAATGGCCCTAGGAAAAGGAAGACATTCAGAGCAGAGCTTTTAGAAATTTCAGTACCCTTGCTAAGTACCTTTGGATGATGGTGGGAATTATCATCACTTCTTGATATGTTTGTTATAGACTTCTCTTTGAAGTAAGGTACATTTGGGGTTTGAACTGTCATCTACTTCGAATCTCAGAAAACGTAGTGTGATTAAATTAGATTTTCACCAGAAGCCCTAAATTGCACAAAGCAGGTGCATTGTGACTGAAATCTGTAGGCTTCGGAACTTTACTGACTCTGCTGCAATCAAGATATCATCCACATAAGTGAGCATTTTTACTCCTAGAAGCCATGGGAGATAAATTACTAGTTTCATTACTGTTATAAGAACCCTTAAGGCAATACCACAGGTCAAAATCCATTACCCTCCACAGATACAAAACACCTTTCTAGGAGAACCCTTACTATTCTTTTGTAATTCAGATGCATAAGAATGACTCATTACAGGAATCCCCTTGCCCACAAAAATAGACCAGAACTATAAATATTGCTGTAACTAACTCTATAAAATTCTGCTACAATAGCAATGGAAAGTCAATGTTAAAGAATTGTTACATATGTCAATCAGTATCCTCTTGTAGAGCTAGAAAATAAAAAGGATCATTGCAAATAAACTGGGTAGTTATGAATGGTCTTTCATTAATGAAGTAGAAAGTCTAATAACTCCAGAGCCCTAAAGTGTTTGTACTGTGATTGTCACTTAATCTTCAGATAGATATGATTATATCTATTGTGTATGAGTCCCAGTTATCTAACTTTCCACTCATCTGACACTAAATATCCCAGTTGGATTTTGGTTGCCTGACAAATCAGAAATTTTCTTTTCTTCCCTTGGTAGCCTGTAATTATACACCCTTAAGACACGAGACAGTGCCAGGGATTTTCAGCAATATTGTCTTCATGTGGCTTTGCTCCAAATGGAAGTTGGGCTTGCTGTGCAGTTGCTGACAGTTCACAGCATGCTCCAACCTGCGCCCTATAAGCCCTTGAGTGTGCCTTTATGGAAAGGTTTGTTCAGCATTCATTTTTTGTGGGAATTAGAAGGTAATCTGCAGTTGACCTGAAGCAAAAATGGAGAATGAGATCATGCCCACCACATCCTCCATAGTTACAAAGCACGGACAACCAATTTTTACCTTAAGCATGTGTCATGTAAGTGAAACAACTATCTGCACAATTTGCCACCATTTGGTTTTATTGGGTAGGATAAGAAACTTTCAGTTGTGTTATCTTTAAAACATCTAAACTACTTTCTTCCACCCCCATTAAGAGTTCATTGTCCCCTCAAGTCTCTTACACTTGAGATTTCTGTAATCTCTATGTACACTTATTATTTTGTGTACAGTAAAACCTCCATTTAACGGACTAATTCGGGCGAGGGGGTGTCCGTTAAATCAAAAAGTCCGTTATTTAATAATAATTTTAAAAATGAGCTGTCGGAGCAGCAGCCCGCCCGCCACAGGGTTGGGGCGACAGCTCCGCAGCCCGCCCGCTGCTGTGACCCGGGCGGCAGCCGGGAGCCGGCAGCCAGCCCGCCAGAAATGGATCAGGAATGCATCAGACTTGCTCAGAAATTTTGTCCGTTGCATCCGAAGTCCGTTAAATCGAGGTCCGTTAAATCGAGGGTTTACTGTATTACAATAGCACCTAGTGCCCCCAATAAGGATAGATACTCTTTTGTGTTAATAGCTGTACAATCTCAAGAGACAGACCCTACTTTAAAGAGTTTATAATCTAATTTAATACAAGATACCAATGAGTGTAACTATTGAAAAGAACGGAGGTGTGTACATGAGGGTCATAGCAACAGTTATCTCTGCTGTGGAGGTTGAAGTGAAATAGCTGCATTTATAATTAATAATGGATTGGATATAAAGTACATGGCAAGGATGCCTAGAGTGATAAGTGTCTTTTAAGGAAAGAAAACAAACAAATCAAATTCAACATATCTGAGAATGGAAAGGCTTCTTGCATAAGACTGGAAGCAAAATGCAGCTTTAGCTCTGATGTGAAATTATTTTTTCCCCCACTCAAGAGTACAAGATTAGCATTCCAGATGTGGCCTCAGAACCAACACCAGCCTTTAGCAAATGTTTTCACCTCCCACTGAAGTCAATAGCAGTTGCTTAAAACAAGGCTAACTTTGGGCCAGAGACAGATTCAAGACTTTAGTTGATAACCTTAGGGGATTACCTCTAAAATCTGCAATTTTTGGAGTCACTAAATCAAATTGTTTGCCTCTGCCACCAGCAAAGAGGAGTGAGTCAGTCAGTGTGGCCCTTGGATCGAGCACTGGGTATGGCTCATGAGACCTGGCTCTATTCCCAGCATTCTGGGGATGTTGAGCAGCCATGTAACTGCTTTGTGCCTCACTTTCCCCATCTGTAAAATAAGACTAATAATGATTGCAAAGTGCTTTGACCTCTATGGATAAAAACTGAATCAGACAACAGAAACCAGAACTGTTTCTGTTGTCTGTGCCTCAGCTGGACTTGTGGATCTGATGTGTATTTTTGGCATGAGGAACAGAGAACCTTTTGTGACCGAGTCAGACCAGAAGGGTATAGGAGAGTGCTGGAAGGCAGGTATATCAGCCTCAGGATGTGCAGGTCTCTGTTCCCTGGATAGCCAAACAAAGGCTACTCCAGGCCAATCAAGACACCTGGGGCCAATTAAGAAGGTTCTAGAAGGTAGTGGAAATAGCTAGCCTGATTGGGACACCTGAAGCCAATCAGGGACTGGTTGAAACCAGTTAAAAACCCTCCTAGTTAGTCAGGTGGGTGTGGGTGTCAGGAGTTTGGGAGGCGTTGGAGCAGAGAGCAGTTTGGGAGGTGTTGGAGCAGAGAGCAGTTTGGGAGGCGTTGGAGCAGAGAGCAGTTTGGGAGGAGGCCCTGCGGTAAGGGTGAAGTGGAGTGTGAAGAACCGGGGACTGCTGTGGGGAAGTAGCCCAGGGAATTGTATTGTGTTTAGTGCCTAAAAGGTCAGCCATCTTACCTGATACTATTAGGGTCCCTGGGCTGGAGCCCGGAGTAGAGGGTGGGCCCGGGCTCCCCCCCTTTCTACCTCCCCTAACTAATCACAGTGAGTCTCTGAGGCTAGCATAAACCACCTGGAAGTGCAGTACCCACAGGGAGAAGGCCAAAGCTTTGCCACACTTTCTGTTGCGTTTGTCTGTGAAACATCCCTGTTTTAGGTTTATTACGGTCACTTGTTTTCTTTACCTACTCTATGTAGGACTGTAAGCAGGATGGCTGCCTTCTGTACTCCCTTGCATGTCCACGGTTGACTCTGAAACACCTTGCTTTAGTTTTCCCTCTTTGAGGTACGTCAGCTCCTGCTTTATGGCTTGCACCCTGACCTCTCTTGGCACAAGCACATCTCTTACAGTCCTTTTAGCTGATCCCTTTTGAGGAATGCCTTCTGCAGCTCCCTCTGGTGCCCTGCAATCACAGAAACTAGGCTCTTCCGCCAAATCCCATACTGCCAAGACTGAAGAGTCTGTTGTTTCGATTGCCTGTGTGTTCACTCGTTTATCACCATAGTTTTTCCTGTCTTCATGGCCCTGAACTCTTTCCTCTACCACCCTCACCTGTGGACAAAGAGCAGAAATCTGGTTCTCCAGATTCTTCCTTATCTCCTCCTCTGCCACAGCTCTTCCCATACTGGTTAATCTTGGAGATTGTCCTAACCTTTTGGTCAAGTCACAAAACAAGAAGTCCCAATAAAAAGTTTTTCTACCCTTTTGGGAAAAAGTCTCTTCAGCTCACCCTCTAGGGCTGTTCTCAGCCTGTTTCTGGTCTACCTAGGAGAACCTTTCCCGCTTTTTCCCCTCTCAGCTCATTAATTATTGCACAGCTGTGACTGTCCCCATCCCTCCTTAAAGACACAAAAAATTATGAATATTACAAATTAGGGGACTTAAAAGCCTAAGCAGAGATTTATCCTTTCTGGCCAGCTCTGGGAACGATGTGCCCAGAGAAATAGGTCACCCACTCCAGACACTGAGCAGATGGTTTTGCTCTAGTATCAGACAGCTTAAGAACACTGGGGGTCTACTTTCACTAATACAGGGGCTGTACAGGCCATAGGGTCTCTGGGGGCTCCTAAAGCTTCAACCACGAAAGGCTGCTTGACATGCTAGTGAAGGCCAACCACCTGTCCACCTAAGAAACAGAAAAGGGAAAGGATTAGATGGTAAGTGGAACAGGTTTATAAGCCGGGACATCCATACCAGGCAAGGAAGGAAGGGGAATTCTGGGGCACCTATGGTAATGCGGTGCCTCCCAGAAGTCTCCTACTCTACTCTTGAGGTAGAAGTGAGAGCCTCAAAGAGTTGCAATATGTCCAGTAGGAAAGAAATTCCACTCGTGACACTATTTAAAGGGTTGAGGTGATGATTCCTATCTCATGTGAAACAGAACATGGGTTTATTTGCTGATTTATAACCCAGGTATACTATTAAATTATATGCTATTGTTGGTTTTTTTTACTGTTATTTTTAAACTGTTTCATAGGTTTAGTGCAGTAGAGATTACAAAGATGATAATGAGTTATGAAAGAAATAACATTGCAGGAGCATGCCATTTTTACTGAGTTTTATGTAGCCAGAACTCCCCTGCTTTCATATTTTTAATACAGAATCAGTACTTTGCCTGAAGTAGCGTTGCCATAGCTGTTGGTAATAGATTTCAGTAATTTTTGAGTGGTTGTTTTCCCAACAGACATATACAGAAAATGGTTTGTGTATTACTCATTAGGCATCTTTGAACTGTTTTTTCTCCTGGCCTAATTTACAAATTCTTAGACTACATTAAATTGTATATTTTTATCCAGAGTAAAATGTTAACACACACATTTTATATTATATATATACACACACACACACAAATATATGTGTAATATATGTGTAAATAAATATATAAAAATAAAATTCCTGGAGCAAATCATGGCTGTTTCAGAGATCCTATTTTTGGTTCCTCTTTGCTTAGATATATTAATATGAGAAGCAAGCACTGTAGTGTGGAAACTGATGAAATATTTCTATAAATAGTAATATGGAACTCTTTCCCTGCAACCCTCTTTATAATTGCAGGGGCCTAAATTCACTTTATCCATTATCTGATGTTTTAAAGTTGTCAGTGCCTCCATATTTCATTGTAAATCTATTGATAATATGGTATAAAATAAATATACAAGGGAAAACCATGCTATGGTATCCAAGTAGGTTGGCAAATCAGTTTCCATACAAGTCTGCAGCTCCTTCGTGACAATGTCAGAATGATCTCACTGCAGCTAGGTGGAGGATTCATTACAATGGATTACTACAATGACAAAATGATGTAAATGTAAATTTATGGAGACTTCATTGCAGTGAAAGATTACCAAAGAAAATAATGTCACTTGACATCTATGAAAACAACATAACAAGGGCAAATCAATTTTGATATAAATATAGCAAGAATATATTATAATCACAAAAATGATTTCAGAATTAGATATTTGGAGCCAGTGACATTTTTCAATTGCAATGTAAATAGAGTGGCAGTGCTCATCTCAGGGGATCCTTACATCATGTAATTGTAAAAGAAACAAAACAATGAAAGTTAAAGTTTTCAAAAATTATATTGGCTTCCAAGCAGTCAGACAAACTTGAACCCCAGAAGGGATTATTTCCTAGTTCTTAGAGAAATAAATTATCATAGGCACAGGAGGCTACACTATGGTCTAATTTACTTACGCCTGGTCTACACTAGCAGGGAGGGTTGACCTAAGGTACACAACTTCAGCTACATGAATAGCGTAGCCGAAGTCGACACATCTTAGGTCGACTTACCTGTCGTCCTCACAGCGACAATGGTTGACAGCAGGCTCCCCCGTCGACTCAGCCTTGCACCTTTTGTTGAGCTGGAGTTGACTTTGGGGACCAGTTTCTTGCATCCCCAATAGCTGGATTTCTACCCGCTGATCCAGCTGGTAGTGTAGACATGGCTTTAGAAATATATACACATTTAAATAAGGCTATTAGATGGCCAGAGCAAAGAGAGGTTATAAATCACTGGACCCTCAACAACAGGCGTGGTCCTGTTTCCCAGCTGGACCAATGGGTATTGCAACAATGAGCAACATCACAATACCTAACTTCTAGGCACCTAGAAAAATCACCGGAACCACTCTATCATCCACAAAGCCAGAGACATGTGCCTAAACTAGCCAATGGAAAATGCTGACCAGAGTGGTGTATTCTAATCCAGCAAGAGAGATGAGCCTAAATCTGTGCTGGAGGGAGACACCTTGGGAGAGAAATAGAGATGAGTGACTGTAACCCAGTGGTTACAACACCTATCTGAGAGGTGGGAAACCCTGATCCTCGCCCCCCTGTTCGCAGTGACTGTTTATCCAAAGTAGAACAGCTTCAACAGGAGAGATTAAGGGAACCCCATCCAGCTCAATGCTTAGAGCATTCTCTTGTGAGGTGTGGGAGACTCCTTGTCAAGGCTGATTCCCCACTCTGATACTTCAAGTGCAGAAGGGCAGCGGGGCACAAGGATTCTAAAAATTAATACTGGCACTCCAGGCTGATATTAAACTCCCAAGGTTACAGCTTTTCTCTGGCATTGGTTTGGTAAACACTGCTACCACCCAAACGCAACCCCCTTTTTGGAATCCAGGAAGATGCACTTGGGACTTCCTTCCTGTGGGGTACCCTCAAGCCCTTTCACCCTCCCCACCCCCCTCTGGGGAAGATCTGAGAAATTAAACAAAGGCAATTGGCTGGTGGCAACAGCTAATCAAACAGCATATGCACAACCCTCTTAGGACACAAACAACCATCAATAAAGTGTTCAAGGATGCTGAGCACCATAGCTCTCGCTTTAAGTCAGTGACAGAGCTGGAAGAGCCCAATGGCTTAAATAGATTCATAGCTTGTCAGAACAACTGAACTGTTATCATCTAATCTGACCATCTGCAGTACACATGTCATAAACACTCACCCAATAACTTCTGTTTGGGCGATAGCATATATTTTAGAAAGACATCTTGTGTTGACTTAAAGACTTCAAGCAATATTCTAACTGTTAAATACCCCATACGTTTTCATCCTTATTGCTAGTCAGAGAGGATCAAAACACCACCAAGTATTGCGAATATGCGAATACACAGATCTGAACATTGTGGTTCAGGTGCATCCTGTATTATAACCCTTCTTTCCCATTTTCTATAATAGTGGTATAGAACAAAAAATCTTAAATCCTTTTCCCTACATGAGTAATTTGTGGACCTCATTCTGTAGCCTTTATCTTCACAAATAGTCCCACTGAATTTACAGTAACTACCTGTGTGAATAAGGACTAATATATTTTGATTCTAATATATTATTCTTTTGCTGCTTGTTCAGATAGGCTTTTTAAATTTCATTTGTGGTCAACTGTATAACCTTTTCACACTGTATAAACCATCCATTAGCAGTTGCAAAATTCAGTTACTTATCTTGTCCTTGAAAGTGTCATTTTTCTATAAAATTTCCATGATGTATGTCTTAGCTATTTCTTCTGCTCATAAATATTTGTCAACATCTAGAGTATGACATAATACTTGCTTATATTTATTTATTTCAATAAATTAAAAGCCCCAGTCTTAAAGGTTATGTAAATGCTACTGTAGGTAATCAGTCATCATCATTATTACAAAACTGTCCTATAACATTTTTCACAACCTCATTTAGTGTACCCTTTTTGATTTCTGGCAATATACTTAAGTGCACTGACTGATCAGATCATATCTCACCTTACTTTTATGTTCTTTCAGATGAGTTTTCTCCAGATCTATACAGAATTTCAGCTTCCTCTTGGAATTATACAGGTGCATATTTAAACCTCATTCTAGCATGGCAGAGCTTCTCTCCAGCTTCCATACATACACTGCCACACTCAGTCATCTTAAGTAGATTTACTGTCCAAACACAAACAAATAGAAAGCAAACAAACAGTCCCTCAACTTGCTCTTTGGCTTAAGGTTTCACGGCCTCCACTCCAGAAGTCTTTGGTAATCCTGCCTCTTTTAGCTTTCTAGTCCCAACTAGATGACTTCTCAGCCATTTCTCAGGCTCCTCCGGTGGAACAGCAGCTCCAAGGGCACTCTTCCTTGGCACCTGGTGCTTTCCTTCAGGCACTCACCATAGGAGTTAGAACCTGCAGAGAAGTGGTGCTTTCTCCAGACACAACCTATCCTAATAACTCCTCTTTTTCCTGTTCTCTGCCAGATCTTTATAGCCCCAGGCAAAATCCAACTCTCTTTGATTGGCTTAACTGGCTACAGCTGCTCTGATACAGGGACGTGAAACATCTCTGCTTCCTGGAGTCAGCTACCCTGTGATATACCTCCCCCTTCCAGAAAAAACAACCACCACCCTGCCTCTGTCACCGTTATGTTTCCCCCACCACCAACCTCTTCTGTGACCCTAGAGGCTCAACCTGGGTTATTCCCATTCTCCCAAACAAACAAAAAACCCCACAACCATTCCCCACCAAACATTTTACACAAAACAGTCACTGTAAATTCATACATCACAAAAGGATTCTCCCCCCCCCCCAACCCTGCCTGACTTATAGTCCATAAGCGGACAAGTCCCTAGTCCATGTCACTCTGGGTCCTATGTACTGTGGCTTCTAGTTCCTTAGCATGGCAAAGCCAATATAGAGCTTCATCTTCTTCTCTTGGACTTTGAGGTCCCTTCACATAGAGGATACAACCTCTCTGTGCCCAGAGTCTTTAATTCATTCTCAAGTTCACTGACTATGAGGAGCAGGCAACCTCTTTCTTCCTGAGTGAATTGATGGTATGTCATGAGTTATTCTCTCTCCTGCCTGAGAGCCTGTAACTCGTGTTCTTGTGCCCCTAATTGTCCTGCAGGCTCTCCAGCCACCAGGGTGAGCGCCATAGAACAGGTGTTCTGTCTCCATTCTTGCAATGGACCAATGCCACCCCATGCCTCTTATTTGGACTTTGGCTTATTCCTGAGCTCCACACAGTACTTTGTGTTTGAGGCTCAGTCTGCATCCCTTTGGTACCCTGTTGCATCTGAGGCTCCATTTGGGTCCCTAACACACCTTCCCAAGCTTGTGGCTCAGTCTAAGTCTCCATGGCAGCTGCTAATCTTGAAGCTGTGTTCCTACTAGCCTCCTTTCCCTGGATTTTCCCCTCTCCCTGGAGCCAGGTCAATTCTTGCTCCAGCTCTACCAACTGATCAATAATCTTTTCTCATGATGTGTTTGTCTCTAACTCTTGTTGACATCTTTTAAATCTGCTCCCACAAGCTTTGGGGCTGGTTGAGAGTTTACTCTCAGCCTCACTCAGTCATCTCTACTTGAGCTTCCAACCTCCTGGCTTTATCTCTTAACTGAGCCCTCGGACATCCCGTTTTACTTTCTGTTGCATGAAGGCTGAAAAACCCAACCAGTCTCTTCCCAGAACCATGGGTGGTGCATGAGTCCTGCATTTTGGGAAGCTGGGTCTGAGTGGCATAAGCTCCCTTATAAGGGGGTCCCTAACAGTGCCTGGACCACTCCCTGCTCTACCCTCTGGCCTGCCCCCCACTCATCCTCCTCCCTCCACCCCCCACTCTGTCCCAGGTCCCAGTCAGCTCCCCTCCCAGCAGGGGCCTTCATGCCTTCTTGCTCCCATCCCCACAGGCCCCACCCCCATTCCCTTACCTCTCTCATTTGAGGGGCCCTTTGCCCACACTTCCCTGCCTCTCAGAGGGTGAAGAGGCATGAGCAGCTGGTGGGGGTGGGCAGTGAGGGAAGTGGCGAAGAAGCATGAATGGTAGGTAAGGAAGGCCACAGGGGAAGAGGCAGACTGGGGATGGGAAGAGGAGCAGTGTGAGCACTCAAAGGCAAGAGCCAGTAAGTGGACGCACCCATAGTAGACTGTAACCTGTCCCAATAACACTCTGTCTTCTTGTCCTTTGATAAGCCTTCATAGCCCCATATCTAGCACCTTCCCCCCCCCCACACACACACACCTTGAATGGCTTAATTGGTAACAGCTGCTCTGACACAGAGGTTCTGGACCAACTTTGCTTGCAAGGTTCAGCTACCCTGTGACACTCATCTATCTCTTTAAAGTTATTAATATAGAATCAGATTAAAAACAAATGTCTGCATCTGTCATTATGCAGCTGAAAGCTAGATGATAGTTCAGCTGCATAGCTGTATTTAATTTGGCATTTTAAGGAACATTGGGTATTACACATTTTCACATTGGATCAGCACAAAGTTACTGTGCATAATTCTTCATCTCTGAAACATGACTGGGAAAATTCAGCGTCTAACCCTAGTAGGATCTCAAAATATGTTATCCATTTTTGCAATATTAAATATAGAGCAAAGCTGGGTGGCTCAAAACTTGCTAGTTTCTATTTTTGTCTAAACACTGTTTGGTTTGGGTTTATCTGTTTCAGCAACAATAATGGGGAATCATCCTTTACAGATTAGAAACACTGTTCTAGAAATATAGAGTCATGATAGGATCTGTTCTTGTCCCACCGCTATTCAATGATTTGTATCAATAATTTGAAAGAAAATATAAAATCATTTCTAATAAAATAAGCAAAGAATGTAGGGCACACTTATAAGAACACAAGAATGGTCAAAGTAGGTCAGACCAACAGTCCATCAAGCCAGTATCTTGTCTTCTGACAGTGACCAATGCCAGTTGCTAATTGTTTAAGAGGGAACAAACAGAACAGGCAATTACTGAGTGATCCATCCCATTGTCTACTCTCAGCTTCTGGCACTCAAAGACTAGGGGCACACAGAGCATGGGATTGCATCCCTGACCATCTTGGCTAATAGCCATTGATGGACCTATCTTAGTCCATGAATTTACCTAATTCTTTTTGGAACCCAGTCATACTTCACAACATCCTCTAGCAACAGTTCCATAAATTGACTGTGTGTTGTGTGAAGAAGTACTACCTTTAGTTTGTTTTAATCTTGCTGCCTATTAGGGCTGGTCCTCACTGCGGGGGGGGGGGGGGATCGACGGCAGACACGCAACTTCAGCTACGTATCTGCCGCCGACTTACCTCTCGCCACACGGCGGTGGCAGTCGGCGGCGCGCTCCCCCGTCGACTCCAGCTTGCCCCTCCCGGCGAGCTGGAGTTCTGGAGTCGACGGGGGAGCTCTGGGCGATAAGACGCGATAAATCAATCACCAGAAGATCGATCCCGCACCGCACGAGTGAAGACCAGCCCTTAATTTAATTGTGTGACCCTGGTTTGTGTTAATAACACTTTCTTATTCACATTCTCCACACCATTCATGATTTTATATACCTCTAGCATATTCTGCCCTTAGCCATCTCTCTTCCAAGCACAAAAGTCCCAGTCTTTGAAATCTCTCCTCATAAAGGGCAATGCATAACTATGGTGTCCTAGGAGCAAAATAGGTTCTTTCATAAATCACACTTCGTTTCCTGATTCCTTCTTGCTTTGGGGGAGGAAGTAAATTCTGCCAGCCCTAGATCAGCTAAATCTTACTTCCTCCAGTTAGCTATGACAGCTGGCATACTGTAATAGGAGAGTGAAGGCTCCACCAACTTCCTGATCTCAGAAAGCCCAGATATGTGGAAGGGGAGTGGAGGCTGTTCTCCTCACTACACTGTGCCCAGCAATGTAGGTAAGCAGTGAAGGAGAGCAATATTGACCCTGTAAAGTGTCACAATTTGGTCCTCAGAGAACTCTACTCTGAGCAGTGCCTGTTCTCTGAAAACACCACTGATCATTGTGTTTTAAGATTGGCAGGAGATTGTACTTGTTATGGTAGGTTTTAGGATGTGCAACTTGCTCTCCCTCAACATCTTTGTCAGTTCATCTCACTCCACTATTAAAAAGGCACAGTAAACCTTTCCATACCTGGTTTAGATTATAACCACTACGGGCCCTATATTTACTTTCTCCCTCTTCCAATTCTCTCCTTTGCCCATTGTATACCTTTAGTTGATCAGGGGTAGCATGGTACAGAGGACCATGCATAAAGTTGAGAGTAATGAGCTGAACACCTGAGTCTAGTTCTACCAATGACTCAAATGGTGGCCTTTGGTAAGTCACTTCAATTCTCCTTGCCTCCATTTCCTTATCTAAGGAAAGGGAGTATTAATTACTAGTAAATGGTTTCTATCTCAGAGCACTGTAGAAGAAACCATACAAGAAAAAAAGCAAGAAGAAACTATTCCTAATTATTATTAGCTTCCAGTTCCTTAGTAGGCTGCAATGCCACAGGAATCTATTTTGAAAACAGTTCTTAACATGTTTATACAGCACTATCCCAAGATTTATTTCCTATAAACAGGCACAATCATTTCAGTTTAACAATTGCTTTAATTAGTATTTCAGAATGACAACTTAGAATTATCCTATTAATTTTGTTATTGCAGCATTTATAGCCTTTGTAGTATAGAGCCATTTGGATGCTACCACCATATAACATCATCCAAGGTGAAGTGTGAAAGGAGATTAATGCACAAGGTTTGGTTCTTTTTGTATAAAATTATCCTTTTACATCTTACAAATGCCAATATATGTAGGTAAATTCTTAATAGATTTTACTAGTGGTTTAGAGAACATAATACTATCTATCTGTATCTCTGAATGTATTCGTATGCTACCATTAACTAGAAAATGATGATACCTCTTTAGTGCCAAAATAATGTTAAATCTTTATTTTTCAGCTAAATAGAATTGTTTGTTAAATTTAAAGTAAAGCCTGTGAGATATTTTCCTATTAATTCCTCCTGACAACACTTATGCAACTATCTCCTCAGCTTTGCTTCGATATCAAAGCACAATGTCACAAGGAAACAAGAATACACAGGACTTCTGATACACCTTATCAAAATGTAAGATAACAATGTACAAAAAATGACAGCCCCAGACAGATACCTGAAGCAAATGTCTTTCAGTAACATCTTTAACTATTGTTGTTTGGTGTCTGTGCTTACAGGAATTACAGGATAAGAATTTATATTCACAAGAACCCGTTTAAACTGTGGTCAACAGAGGAAAACCCCCTACAGAAAAGGGCTAGAATTGGCAGAATTATTGATTGCAAATTTATTTCTAAGAGTTGGCCCTTCCCCCCCCCCAAGTTTGTTGGCTACTGAGATTTGTTTGGTGAATGGTATTTGGCTTTTTCCCCCCACTAAAAATTGATTGCAAGTTCTCTTTAGAGTAGTCAATATTTGACTTCAGGCAGTGCTATTACTCACATAAATAAAATGGGTTTTATTCTCTTTTCTCATTATAGTGTGTGTTCAGTGTTGCAGGGGAAAGGTGGGAGCACTTTAAGGGGAGATGCAAAGGAGACAGGTTGGCCTAGGAAATTTTACGTCTTTCCCTGTTTCCCTTTTGCTTATGAAAAGCATTCTATTTGGCTTCATACATGGAGGTCAGATTTAAGCATAGCTAGGTTCCTTCTAATTAAGGAAGATAAAGCTCTGAACAAAATTTATTAGCTGTCTAGCCAACTTTACATTTAAATTTTTCTTGCCACATTCCCACTGTGTAACTGTGCAAATGCATGTATTACACACAAAAACAATGTTAAAAGAATATTAAGGTTGCAAAATTAAGCACTCCGAAATTAAAAAATGACAGAATTAAGGTGCCTGTGAAACTTTAATTCAGCCCCCTTGTACACTCTGTTATCTGAATTCCCTCTATCCGAAAATCCTAGTTAGTCAAATCCACAGTGTCCCTCATGTAGCTCTTACATATCACAAGAAATGCATTCACAAGGACAGAATATAGCAGTAATATCCTTCCCCAGCATGTCTAATTCATGGTACACCAGTGCAACAATGATCCACTCACAATGTGGTTCCACGACTGCAGAATTGTGTCCAGTTCAAAGTACAGCTTGTGTAAGTAGTTGTGTCCACAGTGGCATCTCCAGTCAGAACGCCTCTCCCATCAGAGTTAGGCAGCCCAGGACATGGCCACTCCCAGTCACCAGTGAAGCAAGGACCTCATCAGTATAAAAACCTTCACTGACTGGCCATGTCCAGCCACAACCTGGGGCAGGCATTATAAGTCCCAGGACAACCACAGGGCAGATGGGGAAGGGACTAATACCCATAGTACTGCTATTCATTGTCTCACAGCTCAAAATAGCACTTCCAGCTTCCCAGCTCCTAGTCTCCACCTGACTCCCCAGGCTCCCAGTCCATTCCCCACCCCCCATACCTATCCCCACACCTTATTGTCTCACCAGCCTCCAGTTCTAACCTCCACCCTGATCCTCCGGTCTCCTTTTCTCAATCTATTCCCCAACCTCTGACTCTTGCCTCTTCTACATTCAAGTAAGGTGGCTTCCTCCTACATGCTACCTAGTTGCCAGCAGGGGAGCACCAAGAGCACAGGGAGATAGTCTTCTTGCTCTCCATTCTGGCGAGGATGAAGCAATTGCAGGGAAAGCCCTCTTTTGGCCCTTGCAGCCCTGGGAAACGGCATGTTTAGTGCAACTACCACATTCAGAGAGTTTAGTTACAAAGGTCTAAGAAGCCTCTACTGAGCATGTGCAAGCTGATTTCCTCCCCCCCCCCCCCCCAAAGGCTCATAACTGATACATTTAGTAGATGTTTGTGGGACCAGGACAAGCACATCTCTGACATAAGAACAGCTTCCCTACCAAGATCCAGACTCTGCTCTAAAGCAGCTGGAGCTTCTCAGAGAAAAAGTTTCCAGAGTTGTTATTGTTGCTGGTTTAAACATGAGCAAAACAACATCCCTCCCCAAACAGCTGGACTCTTTTAGTTGAAATTTAAAAATAATGTTTTGAAGCAGACCCCTGGTAAGGAAAATTTCAGCCTAATGGTTAGTTTTTGGCAAAGCTATAATCAGCTGAAAAGAAAGACTTATAGTGTGAAATATCAGAAAGCCTTTATTATCAGTGACATTACCAGCTCCTATTATAATATACACAAACACACACACAACGAGCATATTTGTGCAAGCACATCTAATACCAAACACTCTTCATTTCCACAAAAATGCCTGTATTCACATTAAGAAAAGGTCCTCTTCAAACATTCAAGCAGAGAGAAATTGGACAGTGGAAAAGCAAATTTTAAAAGAAAGCATCTGAGCAAGATCAGCTCAAATCATGATTATATTTTCCCCACAGTTCACCTGGCTCTAGGCAAGACAATGTTTTGTGCAAAATGGTACATACAGATGCAGCTAGAGGAAAATTATCAATTTTTTTGGTTAGAGAAGTCTATACAAGTAACACACACATCTAAAAATTAATTAAAATACAACATACATTATTTTCAGGCCAGATCTCCATCTCCATGAGTGCAGTGAACTATTGGAAAAGAACAGGAATGAGTTTTGAGTACAATTAATTGCAGGCACAAAAACATGCCTGCAAAAATCAAGGCACGATCTGAAAATCAGGTGTGCACGTACTGAATTGTTTATACAGGCAAATTCTGCTCCTATTTACACTAGAGTAAACCTGAACTAACTGTAATTTTAATTTATTGAGGCTACAAGCATAATGAAAAGTAGAATCTGGCCACATGGGTAAGAATCAAATGGCATCAAATTAAGAATAAATTAGTTAGCGGGTTTGGTCTGATTTTGCAGTGGTACAAATCTAGGGCCAAATCCTGCAGGCATTACATAGGACCAATTGATTTCATTGGGCATTTCTGTGAAAAGACTATAGGAATGGGTCCCTAGAAAACTATAAGACCCTCTGAAATGTAATGTTGTTGTCTTTTTATCATAATGTATAGCTACAGCAACAAGCTCTGTACATGTTTCATAGAACATAATCCATTTATCAAATTCTAGGAAGTAACGAATCAATGATTTCACTGTTTTACTGGTGTCTCACACAGTGATGAACATATCAGGCTATGATAGTCATTCTGGCCCTGATTCAGCAAAACACTCAAGGATCTGCTTAAAGTTAAGCACATCCTTAAATGCTTTGCTGAACAGGGATGGATCTAAGCACGTGCTTAAATATATTGTTGAATTGAGGCCTCTACTTCTTAGAAATAAAGTTGTGATTTCAGATGTTCTGCTATGGAACATAATAAACATTCCCCATTATTAATGTCAACAGTAAACTTTGTGACATAATACAAGGGACCATTATAATATACAACATATGAGATTTTGACAGCAGGCAAGCAACATGTATTTATTATATTTATGGTTGAGTGAATGTTGACACAAACAAGACAGAGTCAGAAATGCCAACATGTTCAGAGATTTTCCTAAGCATGTACATCTTGCATTATCATACACAGACATTGCTTCTTGTTTTGTTTAGAGTGTGTAAATGTTAAGTGACTCCATTAACTAATGAGACAGTATAAAAGTCAATATAGCTCAAAAGAGCTCAGCACCAGTGGACCAGAGACTTGTGAATGTATCAGCCTTCATGGAATGTGGCATGGGGAGCACAGGTACTAGGGAACCACTTGGAAGGGCACCACCAAGTCAATCTATCGGTGCCCATGGCTTGAATGCTAGCTGCAGTTGCATTGAATCCTTTCATTTAATTGCCCAGCACATGGGCTAGAAATCTGGTGGCTTGGGGGTTCTAGTCCCATGTTTGTCGCCACAGCGACACTTCTAGTGTGTTAGCTCAGAGTTAGTACAGAATGCAAATACTTAAGCCAGTTTGCAATTTAAGGATAGGACCTCTGCGCACATCAATTTCTCTCTTTGTGAAACAGCTAAGAATTACGCCAAGCCTTTTTGTAAAATATGAAGCTATCGGGATGAAAACTCAAGTATAATTACAAAAGAGGCATTTGATATGCATCTTTTCTTCGGTCACAGAAAAGGAACTTCGAGGTGGAATTACAGCCACGTACATATCAGCAATTTAAGGGTAAAAAAAATATTACAGCAAAGTATAGCTGCCAAAAATGGCCAATCAGAATCCTAAGAAATTCAGGGGGCAAGTTTGTGTGAGGGCTAAATGGGCAATAAAGTTACTTTTACTAAAATCATTAAATGAATCTCAAGGAGAACTGGAGAAATAGAGCCCAGTTGCAGTGAGACTACAGGTTTGCTTTCTTCTTTCTTCCTCCTAGCTGGCCTTATCTTGAAATAACAGAGTTTGACATTTTTACCTCTGAGCAATGGGTTAGTGAAGCCTTCCTGGAGTTAAGAGAGGCTGCACTGTGAGTTATGAACTGGGTGAGCCCCCATTTTGGGTTGATTGGTCACAACATATTTGGGGTGGGGTTAAAGAACTATAAAGCCTACCCCAACCCTGAGGGATTTACTTTAGTTGGAGATCTTAGGCCAGGGCTACACTGCGGTGTGGGGTGTTCGAACTAAGATACGCACAGTATCTTAGTTTGACTCACCTGGCTGCCCTCATGGTGGCGGCCGATCTGGCGAGTAGTATAGACGTACCCTATGTCTAGTCAGAAATTTGCTCTAACCCTCAGAAATGTATTTTAGTTTGCGGAGTTGGAGGGGAGAAAACTGGGTACAACTCCCATTGACTTCAATGGTACCAAGAGTTCCCTCTGAGATTTTTATATAGTTCAGGAGTTCACTTTAACCTGGGTGTGTGGCATAGCCCAGAAGCTCATTCTATTTCAGTAATTTATTTCAGCCTGGGAACCTCATTCAGCTCAGGGCACTTGCTCTAACTTGGGGAACTTATTTCAGTCCTGTCTGCCAAGAGATACCAGTTAGAAACCTCTTTACCCTTAACAGCAGGGATTCATAAAGGAATACTACTTTCTTATGAAGTTGTACAGGAATTTTGCAAGTTAAATGAAAATGCTTTCTGTGGGATCTTAAATGAAAATCATTTGTTATATTAGATTTTTAATGGATTCCTGACTTTTGCTGCTCTTTCCATTCGCTGTATTTACAAATCTATGATTCAAAGGTTAAAATCATAGTAGAAAAAAATGCAAACAATGCAAAAAATGTAAAAATGTAGTGGGGTTTCATAGTACTAAGACTTTATTTTACAAACTGTGCTGTTGCATTTGCTAGTAACCTATGAAGTACTATAATGAGTATTTAAAACAAAACTACATTTGCTAAAAGTAAAAGAAAAAAAATGTTTTGTGATATATTATTCTTGTTTTTTATTGCTTATTCCCGGGTTCTCTAATCTGCAGAATTTATAGCACAGTTGTTACACTTACAGTTCATGTCATTTTCAGGGGTATTATTAGTTGCAGAGATTTTTCTCATTTTGGCTACATAGAATGTCGCTCAAACAGACAAACCCTTTCCAAACAAATGAACTGCAGTGATGACTATAGAAATACTGTGATTGTTGTATACCATAATTGTTTGCAGTGTTCTTCTTGTAGTGTTGGTCTCAGGATATGAGGGAAAAGGTGGATGAGGTAATATCTTTCATTAGACCAATTTCTGTTGCCCCTTTCACCAAGAGAACTTGGTCTGATAAAAGATACTGCCTCACCCGCCTTGCCTCTCTCATAGACTATAATTGTTACAATGGGCTTTGCACCATGGTGGTTCAGCAAAATTGCTATCATCTTCATGACCACACTGCTGGCTGTTCATTGCTCACTTTACAGTGATAACATTTTTAAACCTCTTCCATTCTGATAGATTCTGTTTGTTTGTGAGAGTTTCCCTATAATTAAAATACGCAATACTCTGGTAATATTGGTACAGACCATTTAAGTTCAACCACTGTATGACTGTAAAATACTTGGTCATTGCTTTGTGTCCAAAACACACACGTTTCTTAGGTGGGGTGTGTGTGGCTACATTTCTTAAAAGGAGATTTGTTATTCTATTTCCTATGCTGTGCACTTTTCAGTGTAGGGGTGTCTATACTGCTGAGACTTTTAACATTTGGTGGTTCAGTTCAGAAGCAGAATGTTAAAGTAACAGACGGAGTTGGGGTGACCAGATGTCCCAATTTTATAGGGACAGTCCCAATTTGGGGTTTTTTTTCTTATATAGGCTCCTATTAATCACCACCCCCTGTCCCGAGTTTTCACATTTGCCATCTGGTCACCCTAGACCAGGGGTGGGCAACATTTTTGGCCTGAGGGACACATTAGGGTGGGGAAATTGCTTGCAGGGCCATGACTATATGGCTGGGGTAGGGGTTTGGGTGCGGGAGTGAGTGCGGGGTATGGGAGGTGGTGGGGTGTGCAGGAAGGGGCTCAGGGCAAGGGGTTGGGGCACAAGAGGGGTGTGGGGCATATGAGGGGCTCAGGGAAGGGGGTTGGGGTGCAGGGTGTGGCAGGGGGCTCAGGGCATGGGATTCAGGTGTGGAGTGCAGGAGGGGTTCATTATGTGGGCTCTGGCCTGGCACCGCTTACCTGAAGTGGCTCTGGGGTGACAGCGGGTCCAGGGCGGGCTCCCTACTTGCCTGCTCTGGCTTGACCCAGCTCCGGGCCACTCCACTCCAGGAAGTGCCCGGCAGCACGTCCCTCCTATTGGCCGCAGTTCCCTGGTCCCAGCCAATGGGATCTTCGGGGGAGGTATCCACAGGCAAGAACAGCGCATGGAGCCATCTACTCCCCATCCTGCAGGGCGCGCAACACCACAAGGCTGGCAAATCCACCAGCCAGATCCAGAGCCCTGACAGGTCGGATCCGGCCCGCGGGCCATAGTTTGCCCACCCCTGCCCTAGATTGAGTGTTTGCATGTGTGTGTTTGCTCTCATGGAGGCATATTGGTACAGTACATATTTAGCTTTTTGTGCATGCAAAACCTAAGAGTGAGGAAAATTACTTACCTTCCATCATCTATAACGAGGCTTGGAAGGATTAGATATTTATTGGTTAATGACAGTAAACATCGATGTCACAGTACACCCACAAACCACTGAAAAAATATTTCCATTAGTAATAATAATTTAGAGAGAGGTAAATTAAGAAACATGCTGCTGGAGAACATCTTAGAGTTTGATTTAAGAATATTTATTTGTGAAGTTGACAATTTTTGTTTGAATGTTTATAAAGTTTTAAATTTTTGAACCTCAAACACCTGCTGCCACTAAGTAATCTGATCCCCCTATTGTCTCACCCCCTGCAACTATGAACATTAAATTGATTAAAAATGAAAAAAATGCTTAAAAAACCAAACATCAATATCTGTTGAAATAAAATAAAAATAAAAAATCAAATGAATGCCAAGCCTCTCTCTAACTATTTGTAGCTGATTCTACTGGCAGAAGTCTTTGGCTTACAAGTGTCTTATCACAAATGAATCAATGATCTGATGGATCTGATCCTGAATTTGAAACAGAATACATCATGGATTGTGACACCTTATTACCGGACATCTAGTCATGATCTAGTTGTCAGTTGCAGTGCTTTGGGAATAGCCTTGTGATATGACAATACAGGCACTGTGATAATACAAATAACTATTTCAATTCAGGGACAATATTTTCCTCCTTGAATCAACTGGACGCTATGCACAAATACAGCTGCTTTGCCCCCCTAAACCACAAATCATTACATGCCTTCTGAAGGGCGGCTAAATAGACGATTAAATGACTTTTTAAATAATCATCAATAGTGCATTTATTTCTGCATTGATGCAATCCCTAAAACACATGCTATTAGCATGATTTTCAGCAGCTGAACTGGTGCGAATTGTTAGTAAATCAGGCCTGTAATCTTCAAACATATTCCTTAGGCTTTGAATCTAAAACCATCTGGACACTGTGACAGTGTTCTATTTATTACATACAAATGCTTGAATACTGCCGATGCATAAACAGTAATTAAGCACACAAGCCAACCATGCATGCCAGATTTGCTAGAACTATCCTTAGAGTATCTTAAGAGTTTCCATGCCAGTGAGCTTATTGAGGCATTGGCTGGTGATTAAACATTAATGATTTATGGTGCAGGCAGGGTTCATTTACTGCTTACTAAAATATATTTGACAGCATCTTTGTGATTTCCCAAGAATTAATACTTCATAGGTAATTTTTTTCAGAGTCATTTTCTAAATTACTTCCAGTAAAGATATGTAGCAACTAATATAATAATCTCATATGTGTGAGACTAATGTTTTTGTTCACTGATCAGAGCCATGTGGGGGGGCAGGGGGAAACCACATCACCAAATCCTTAACAATGGATAAGTTAAATTGTGAGTGTAAAAGTGATTTTGACACCTGAAAAGAAATACTATTCTGTGTAAATTTCAGGGAATAATAAAATATCAGCATTGGAAGGGACCTCAGGAGATCATCTAGTCCACCTCCCTGCTCAAAGCAGGACTAATCCCCAATTAAATCATCCCATGCATTTTTACCCAATCCCCTAAATGGCTAGGTTCGCTGAAGGATTAAACTCACAACCCTGGGTTTAGGGGACCAATACTCTAGCCACTCAGCTATCCCTCCCCTCATGACCCTGAGGAGTGCTCCATCTCCTACTGAAGTCAATGTGAGTCATCCATTCATTTCAGTGGAAATTGGGTCAGGCCAGTAGTTTCTGTGGGTAGTTCTCATTTGGGCCTCAGTACATTAAACTGTTACATACATAAATTTTGTATTGGTTTACACAGGATTTCATTTATAAATGAAAAAGTAAGAGGTAGTCAGTCTGATGGTCAACTGGCCAAAAATGCTGTGTTCCCACAAGGTAGACAATGAGGAATCTATTTCCCATTGATTAATCACATATTAGGAGCACAAAACCTGTAGCATAAAACATTCCATGTCTACACACACACAGTTCTATTGGAATGTCAGATCATATGAAAGCAGAAGGATCTCAGTTACCATGATACTGAGTTTGGAATTACAGCTGAGACATTTGGAAAGAAACTGTCAGCTAGAGAACTGTAGCAATTCATTGTTGATACCAGTTGATAATTGCTCATGTGTGTTCACTTTATTTGTCTTTAATCCCTTCCCTCGGGAATCTTGATTTACCAAAGTCCCAAATTACCCTTATAGAATCAGAGAAACTAATTTTTCATTAGCGACAAAGAGTCCTGTGCCACCTTAAAGACTAACAAAAGTATTGAAGCATAAGCTTTCGTGGTTCAGTACCCACTTTGTCAGATGTATACTGTGGAAGTATCCAGAGGCAGGTATAAATAAGAAGGCAAGAACCAGGTTAGAGATAACGAGGTTAGTTCAATCAGGCTGAACCACCTTGTTATCTCTAATTAGGGAGGATGAGGTCCTCTTCTAGCAGCTGAGTTAATCATGAAAGTAAACTGATTCACTGGACTGACTGGACAATAGAGTGCAAGCCAGGGATTGCCAAGTTTTAAATTTTAGCTGTAGCATCAAAACCATCTGTAGCCTGAACCAAGTCACAAGTTCCCCATCTTACCACTATGGATGTTTGGAGAAGTCCTTAATGCATGCTTACTTAGTGTCAATGGTTGTCTTAAGCAATTTGAGCTTTTATCAACTCCTGTTGATTCATTGGTATCCTATATCAGTATCACTGATGAATCTCTCTTTTGAACTAAGCATCATACATGTGAAGTTCTTAGTACTATATAAATTAAAGTACAGTAATGTGGTGGCTGCATCCAGATTTTTCTTCCAGAAACCCCTGATTTGCCATTCAGACCCCGGGCAGAGACTGAAATCCGTACTGCTCTGTCTCTAAACAGGTAATTAGAAGACATGAAGCCTCAAAAGATAAGGTACAGGAGATAGTTGCAAGCAGAATAAGATCAATAGGATGTCTAGTCTACACACATATAAGAGGACTTAGTCATAAGGGAGCCTTAGCTGTATAGGGACCTGCCCAAGATGTTGCAAATAGAGTTGGCTTCAGGTTTCATGGGACCTAAGTGCGACCAGTTAACTGGTGCTGACAAAATAGGACCACCCAAATGGCTATTTGAAGAGATTAGGAAATGATTTTCTAGGGTCCTCTATTCCCTACTGATAAATGTTGGTGCTTTGGATAATTCTTTTGTTGGAAACATCCTCATTTTGCAGGAACCATCTTGTGATATTGGCTATTGATAGTGATCCTGGATTAGCCTCCTGCCTTTACTTCTCATTCACTTGAGTATTTTCAAAAAAGCACACCTTGGAGGCAAGTCTATAATATAGCCAGTCATGCAGTCATTATTTAAAAATGAATTTCTGCTTTTGAATCATGTTGAATTGTCAGTCATGCAGACCGAAGTCTCTGTTTAGCAACAGAACTTATCAGTATTGCACTGATAGCAACAATACATGCTTCCCCACGGGGTTTTGCCACTGGGCCATCTCCTCTCTAATTTGGTGAGAGCATCTTGTTGGTTAGGAGGATAGCTCAGTCTCCATACACATCCAATAATGGGCCTTGTTGCTGAGACAGCACATGAAGGTGACACATAGAGAGGTGGTTCCGTGGTTTACATAAACCTTCAAATAATCTCCAGGAGTGATTGATGGCTTTGGGTCACTACGTGCCTGACATTTCCTCACTCTCTGTTTTAGCAGATTTGAAGCACAGTTCTTCTAGACATAGCTTGTAATTTTCCAGCTACATTTTTAGACACTGACATTTTCCCTTTGAGGTATCTCCAGAGATTAGAAGAATTTATGAAAAACACATCTATGTAGAGCAGAGAGATGCAAGATTACTGCTAACTAAATTAATGTAAATGATTTTGGCTCCTCTTTAACATAGTCCCTTCTTCTCTGCTCACCCCTTCCCTCCCTAGCAGTCCTTCCAGTAAATATTTTTTCCGCAAGTCTGTAAATCATCAAAGTAGTAAGTCATTCTAAAACAGCCAAATATTCAGAGATAATGGCAAAGTGGGTCACTACACTAGTCTTTCATATCTAGCAGAGGAAAGTAAAAATCTTAGCTCAGAACCCAAGTGATAAGGAGTTTAGTAGTCTCATTCTATTACCTGTTTGTTCATATTACTAAAACCAGATCTACACTACAGACTTAAATCAGTATAACTACAGTGCTCAAGGGAATTCACATTCCTAAATGATGTAGTTATATTGACCTAAACCCCAGGTGTAGGCAGCACTATGTTGACAGGAGAAGCTCTCCCGTTGACATAGCTCCTGACTCTCGGAGAGGTGGATTAACTATGCTGACAGGAGAAGCAGTCCTGTTGTCATAGTAGCCTCTTCACTAAAGCGGTGAAGCACTGGAATCGGTTCCCTAGGGAAGTGGTGGAATCTCCTTCCTTAGAGATTTTTAAGTTCAGGCTTGACAAAGCTCTGGCTGGGATGATTTAGTTGGGGTTAGTCCTGCTTTGAGCAGACCAAAGGAGGTCATTGGACTAGATGACCTCCTGAGGTCCCTTCCAACCTGATATTCTATGATTCTATGACAGATTCAAGAATAGCAGTCGTGTTAGTCTGTATCCATAAAGAAAGCCAGGCATACTTGTAGCACCTTAGAGACTAACTAGTTTATTAGTCTCTAAGGTGCTACAAGTATGCCTGGCTTTCTTTATGATTCTATGGTGCAGCTGCACCACTGCAGCATTGTACATGAAGACAAGACCTAAGCCACCATAATATTTGGCACAACTGGTAGACTGGGATAATAGAAGTGTTGCCGGTCTGGCAAAGAAATGTTGAGAGAATGAAGAGGCCCTGCACATCCTGTGCCTGCCTCTAATTAAATCCCTCTGTTTAATGAGCATAATAGCAATGAATTCACTCACAAATATCCCAAATAGACATAGATCATTTTCTAAGATAAAATACTTTGTTAATTTTTACTTCAAAATCTGCATTTTAGAACACCCACAGCATGGAGTTGGGGGTGATGGCTACTGGCTAGTAGAGATTTAGTTCTGTAACCCTTAGGGATTATTTCCCTAGGATCACTAGTTCTGCCCCTTACCATGTAACCTTATAAAACATGAATTACTTCCTCTATCGAATCAGTCATCAACCTTTTATTTATAAGAAGGGCTGGATGTCATTGGGATTATTTCTTAATGCTTTACCGAAGCTTCATAGCCAAACTGATCTCCAGCATTTTAAATTAAGAAAATGGGTGATAGACATGAATCAAAATGTCTTGTTAAAATACATTTATAGTGAGGTAGCAATCATTGTGCCAGGCCTTGTACAAAGTCATAATAAAATACAATCTGCTCCACAGGGCTTACAACCTGTGGTCTACATCCTGCTAGTTGTTCTGTGCTAGAGGACCCTGAAGGCTTTTCCAGGACTGGTGACGAAAAAGACAAAAACCAGACAATTGTGGGAGTGGGGGGAGGTACATCACGTATGCTGCATGATTAGGGTGACTGGCAGGTACATGTCTTGTTTCTGTCACTTCTTTTGGTGTTTGTCTTAGGCTGGTTTCTTAATGTTCATAATTCTTCTTGCCCGTTTGTTACTTTGAATTACTTAAGCCTGTTCCCATTTTATATATCATATTATGCATATTCCATTTATTTTTGTTCATCTTTGCCTGTTTTAAAATATTAATTATTCTTGCTTATGCTTATTGTGTTTCAATTTTATTTTTTGATCAGCGATGTGTCTTCACACACAGGGTGTATTAAAAACCACAACCCTCTCCCCATATTGACTATTCAAAATGGCATTGGATGAGTCAGTACAAATATTCAGCTAAGTGATACAGTGATATATTAGATACTGAATGATTTTACAATAAAAGGAAAGCTCGCTTAGGGCCTGACTTTCTCATTCTTCCTTAGAACTAGTAAACTACTACTCCATGGATAGCGCCACTTCTGTCACTTAAGCTACTTGAGGAGTAAATTACTGCTCAGCATGGGTAAACATAGCAGAATCTGCCCCTTGCTGATTTATATTTTAAGCCCACTAGAACATCATTTGACACAATATAAAAATCTGCATAAATATGAGCACACACACACAAAAAGAATAGGAATCATTGTTAAAGATAGAGAGCTTCCAAATCTATAAAGCCGCTACGTAAAAACCATCAATTATCTTTACTTGGCAAATGAAAGGAAATAACAGTAAAATGTGTATCAGTACCAACTGTGATGTGAAATTTAAAGCTCTAAAACTTCATTAAAATCAGACTTGTAATGATGTACCATATGCACTGGTCTGCATTTACCTCAGGATCTCTAACTTGTGGTTCATTTTCTTCCACAACACCTTCTCTTTAAAAAGGATGACTCAGACCATTTTGGTAAAGTGCTCAGAGGCTAACATTTAGGGTCGGCATCATAGAAAATATCATTTGCTTTACTATATCCTGGCGGATTACTGTAATTTGCTATTTCTGGGACAAACTAAGTTCTTTCTAAAATTAACTGCAAACGTGAAACAAGGCTGTTACAATACATATTCAAGAACAATGCTTTCATAACTATAAACTCTGCAGTCTGAAAAGGTAAGTGCTTTTAAAAAAATGGAGGATGAGACAAAATTCTTATAAAAGCTTTTTTACAGAAATGGCTGATAATGTATTTGGGAAGTATGCTTCCAATGGATTACAGAGATGCATTAACCAGATTAGATAGTTGATTAGACATGATAGGTGAGAGGCTACATATCTCGTTACTATCCCTCGAGCCATACAGAACACATACACTTATTTTAGTCTGATACTTTAGTCATTTGTTTGTTGTTCTCCTTTATAAATTATTCAGGACCCATTCTTCTTTCGGTATATGCATTAATGGCAATGGAAGTTATGGTTATGTATGGAAAGTCAAATAATCACTTTTGTGTGTATCTGCAGTTTATTAAATGTGAAAATAAATAAATAGAAGCCAATGTTAAAACACCATGAAGGTAATCAAGTAAAATTTAAAAAAGTTAGGAACCACAAAAAGTTATGACTACCAAAGCAACATTGATTAAACCTCATTGCATCTACATGATACATTCTAATCCTCCTTTTCCCATTAAATAGGAAGCTTACTGTACCATAAACCATTAAGGATGTACAACATGGCTGAGTTAATATTGCTCTACTAACATTTACATGTCTTGATTTGATTTTATTTTATTTTAACTATGCAATGTTATCACTGTATTAACACAAGATGGACATAGCTGTACACTGTGGGAGAAAAACATTGCACTGAATTGCCCATGGAGCACAGAAGAAGGCAGTGTGTGACTTCATTAACATTGAGATAAGTGTGTTCCAGGACAGTCTTTACACCTCATTTTTGGAGATGAGGTATTTGTTCCACCATATTTCAGCTACAGATTCTCAATACAGTAGAAATGGGTGATGTAGTCCCATACCCATTGGGTCCTCTATAGTGTCTAGCATCACTGGTGGACCTATGACTCTATGATGTACTAGATTGGGGTAGGATAAGGAACCTATCACAACTAACAGCTAAGAGATATTTTCAATTCAAGCCATAAAGGTTGAAAAACTAGGATGCTATCCCAATTATACACAAAATCATCAAAATATAGGATTGTAAGGAACCTCTGTAGGTCTACTATAGTCTCTTGCACTGAGACAGGACAAAATATTATCTAGACCATCCTTGATAGGCCTTTGTCTGACCTATTCTTCAAACCTTCAATTATGGAGATTCCACAACTTCCCTGTGTAATTTGTTCCAATCCTTAACTATCCTTACAGTTGCCATTTAAGCTCATTGCCTCTTGTCCTGTCCTCAGTGGATAAAGAGAATAATTTGTCATCATCCTCTTTAAAACAACCATTTCTGTATTTGATTACTTTTATGTCCCCCTTCAATCTTCTCTTCTCCAGAACAACCCCAGTTTTTTCAATCTTTCCTCATTGGTCATGTTTTCCAGAACAGTGGGTCTCAATCTTTCCAGACTTCTACTACTACTTTCAGGAGTCTGGTTTGTCTTATGTACCCCCAAGTTGAACCTCACTTAAGAACTGTTTGCTTGCAAAATCAGACATAAAAATACAGAAGTGTCGTAGCACATTCTTACTGAAAAATTGATTACTTTCTCATTATAAAATAAAGCATTTGGAATATAAATATTGCATGTCCATTTTAGTGTATAGCATATAGAGCAATATAAACAAGTCATTGTATGAAATTTTAGTTTGTACTGACTTCGCTAATGTTTATGTAGCCTTTATAAAAACTAGGCAAATATCTACATGAGCTGATGTTCTCCCTGCAAGACCTCAGAGTACCCCCAGGGTACCCCCTGGTTGAGAACCACTGTTGTAGACCTTTAATCATTTTTGATTGCTGTAATGGGGTTCACCTACCATCCAGTGCCACCTCATGGCCAACATGCCCTGCTATGGTGGTGCTCCAACCATCATCTCTTCTGCTCCTGGACATACATCCCTCAAAGGACCATGGTGTCCTCTTCAGTGATGCAGCCCTCCAGCCATGCCACACTCCGTGCTCCCCCATTCCAGGGGACATCTCTCAAATCCCTGTCCAGCCATTTCTTTCAGTAGCAACTGCAGTCTACTGTCTAGCCACATCCTCACTGGTGAGTGTGGGGGGAGATGGGCCCTGTAGAAGGTCACTGCTTGCTAAACTCCCTCCGTAGATTTCCCTAGGCCCCTTCCCCACAGCCCCAGCACCCTCTTTGCCCTTGCCTCAGGGTCTCAGTCTACAGATCCCCGCAGTCTGCCAGGAGCTGCCTGTAACTCTCCATGTCTCTACCTGCAGCACTGATCTGTCCAGGGTGTTAGCTGCCTTCAACCTGTGAAGCAGCCAGTCCTTCTCCCTCCTCCAGCTCCAGGGAGTTAATGAAGCTGCTCTGTCCTGCAGCTCTTACAGTGGCTGGTCAGGCCCTGATTGGCTGCTCCCCTCGGCCCTTCTCTGGTTAGCTGCCTCCTAGGGTTCTGTTAACACCTTAGAGCCCAGTGTGGGACAGGCGCCCCATCACAGTTCCTCTCCTCTGGACTTTCTCCAGTTTTTTCACATCTTTTCTGAACTGTGGTGCCCAGAATTGGACACAGTAGTCCGGTTGAAACCTATAAGTGCTGAGTAGAGTGGAATAATTTCTTCTTATGTCTTGCTCACAACACTCCTACTGAAACAGCCCAGAATGATGTTTGCTTTTTTGCAACAGTACTACATTGCTGACTCATATTTAGTTTGTGATCCACTATAATCTCCAGATCCTATTCTGCAGTATTCCTTCCTTGGCAGTCATTTCCAATATTGTATATGTGCATTGATATTCCTTCCTGAATGTAGTAGTCATATTGAATTTCATCCTATTTATTTCAGACCATTTCTCCAATCTGACTGAATTCTAATCAAGTCCTCCAAAGCACTTGCACTCCCTCCCAGCTTGGTATTATCCACAAATTTTGTGTGTCCTCCTTTTGGTATTATGCAAATGATTTATGAAGATATTAAATAGAATCAGACCCAGAATAGATCCCTGAAGAACCCCTTTTGAGATACCGTTCCAGCTTGACTGTGAACCATTGATAACTACTCTGAGTACAGTTTTCCAAACAGTTGTGCATCCATCATCTAGTATGTTTATCTAGGCTACATTTTGTGAGTTTGCTTATGAGAAGGAGATGTAAGACAGTTTCAGAAGCCTTACTGACATAGAAATGTGACCTGTACTGCTGTTTTTTAAATACACATTAACATTTTAATATATTAATATTTTAAAATATATAGTCATAATTTGACAGTTTTCTCTTCTTGTATGCCTTTTTTTTGTTGAGTTGCCTGTCTTTGAAGATCTCCTTGTTAAGCTAGGGAGTCCTCTTACAATACTTCTATCTTTCCTAGTCATTGGTATAGGTTGCCCTCATGCCCTTAATGTCTCTTTAAAAAACAATCAGCTCTCCTTAACTCTTTTTTTCCTCAGACTTGCTTCCCATGTGATCTTACCTATCAATTCTATGAGTTTGCTAACATCTGCCTTCTTGAGCTCCATTTTTTTTTCTGCTGTTTTCCCTCCTACTATGTGTGAATATTAGGTTTCTCACTCTCTTCCATCCATGCATGGTAGAGAAGGAAACAAAAGGTGGTGTTGTGGTGCTGGCATGGGGTTGGTTGTTAGAAGACCAATAGTGTCACTCATGGCAAATCATATACACTGTCTGTACCACAGTATCCTCATCCTGTAACTTATGAGAATAGTCAATTAATTAATGTTTGTAAAGAGCCTTCAGGCTCTCAGGTGGAAGATGACATGAAAAAGAAATGTATTATCAGCCACAAAACCATCTTTCCCTGGCTATTATCATAATAATTAAATCCTACTTTGTACTTTTATAGCACTGTCTGAGGATTTCAAAGCATTTCAGGTATTTAAAAAAATCACTGTAAGATTTTTTTTTCCAGGTTGTCTGTGACAGTTTCAACAAACAAAATCTAACTCCCTTCTCTCAAAATACTTTTCATATTAGGGTTTTGAAGCTTTTTTGAGCATGTAAGGAGTACTGTAGTTATATAAAAATGTCTTAAAGAACAGCACAGTCGGACTGCTGTTTGAATTAATTCTTTGAACTGGCAGCCACCTGTTGGTGTAGTAAAATCTCATATTGCAAGATAAAGAATAATCATAAGCTTTAGGGGAAATGAGCAGCTTCATTCCCAGTTATAGATTTTTTGCATGTTCAAAACCCTCACTAGAAGGGAATTATTAATAATTAATATCCTACTCATTCTGAAGTATTTTAATTAAACCTTTTGGGTAGTTTTACACTTGGCTATACCTTCAGTATTAAAGCATGGTTTGGAAAAAAGAATGAAAAGGTCACATAACTTTAATGTTTAATTAAAAAGTGTTTGCAAGCTATGTTGGAACAGATGTTACATTTGACTCTTAACAGGCCAGAAGGTGTAACTAGAACTGGTCGAATAGGGGAGAAAAATTAGTAATGTACATTTCTGCTTTGACTGTACACATCCCTTATAGTTCATTTTTTGGGAACAGTCAAATGACAGAAGTTTTGGTCACATAAAAAAATTATGGGACATTTCATCAATCAAAAATGAAATTCATTTCAGGTGGAAATTGATATGATTGACAATGCTTACATCCTCCCATCAGGAAACAAACAATGGCACATGAATTTGATGACTAATCACATAGCTCAAGTGCTGAATTGGGTGTGTTGAATTCTCAAAGAAATACTTGCAGTGAATGCTTTGGGAGCAATCCACTGAGCTCAGTTTTGTTCACATAGAACATTTGAAACAAGCTTGAATAGTCAACAAATTAGTAAATTCACAGTCTGCAAACAAAAACAAAAAAGAGGGCTAAGTTTGCTGAAAAAATGCTAATTGTTCACTCAGCTGTAGAAGAAAGAAGAAACCAATGCAACAGCGAACCAGCCATTGATTAACACTCACATATAAAGCTAAATGTTTTGGGTCCTGAGTAGAGAGTCTCTAGGGCTCTCTTCCTACAGGATACTGTTACGCCTTTGATGCTCAGACTAGCAGCTACTGCATTTAACTACATCGGGGCTGGTGACAAGGTGTTCTTGGTGAGCAGACAGGCTCCCTTCCTGAATTGACATATTTCAGAACACAGTCATCTCTTCCTACAATCTTTTCTTGAGTGATGGGTATGAGTACACAGGAAGTGGGGAAAGGTACAGGCTAAGAGAGAAATCATATTGGCTACCATGAGGTTTATTAGGAGGACTTCTTTTAAATGTTTCCACCTCATAGAAAGTACTTTATATTTTATTAAGATTTGTGTATTTACTCTATTAAATGTGCATAGGGTTTCTAACTCTAAAACACCATTTAAAAATTTTTTCACTCTCTTTAGATGTTAAGACCACCAGACATGATGGGTCAGCATTTGTGAATCTTAAAGTTCAAATAAACACCTGTTCTCTGCATTTGGCTTTCATGGGGAGAAACTCTTATATCTGCCTACTGCAAAGTTTCATTCACCTCCCTCAGAAGTACCTGATGCTGACCTCATTTGGAGCCAGGATATTGGACTAGCTGGACCTGGAGTCTGATCCAATGTGGTATCCCAAGTCAATAGGACTACAAGAGTAAGCTCTCCTTAACTTATAAAGCTACAACTCTGGAGCAAATTCTGTGGCTTCTTGAATGTCAGATTACTTTCTAAAAGCAACAGTGGTAAAATGGTTAAAATAAAAATTACAGTATTACAGAACTGTTCCTTTTTGTGTTTTTTTCCCTAATAGGATTGCACAATTATACAAAAATTGAACCTTTTAAAATGTTCTTTTCTTAATGACTTAACATTATTCAGTTCCTAATAAACTGCATCATGACACTGATTCTGCATGTATTAAAAGCCTTGGTAATGTATGCTTTTTATCTTATAACAGCAGAGAGGACTACCTCTTAAATGGAAAATTACTGGAGGCTAGTTTTAATAGCATCACATTAGGGGAGCTTTTGTCAATCATTTAACAAATACATGCAAAATAGTTGGTATTTATTAAATTAAGTGCTTTTCAAACATGGGATCTATTTCTGATCAAGTACAATTAGGGCGCTGTAAGCTATTAATCTCAAAACTAAAGACATATTCCTTAAAGCAAATAATCCAGTTATAGCATGACAATGTATGATTAGTGTGACCAGATGTCCTAACTTTATAGAGACAGTCACTATATTTGGGGCTTTTTCTTATATAAGCACCTATTACCCTCCTGCCAGTGCCAGTCCCGATTTTTCACGCTTGCTATCACCCTATGTATGATACACTGACTGCATGATCTCAGCAGGGAAATAAAGTTAACTCATGTGTTCACTGTAACGCAATGTTTTAATTTTGAAATTAGGTGATTTGCCTGTGTGAATTATCAAATGGATTGGTATGTGGCAATAGCTTTCTCTATCTCCATGACTGTCCCACTGTTATCTGGAAAGCCCTTGGCCTGAAGGAGAAAAAGTCATTAAATGGTGCAGTCCTCTAACATCAGAGATTGCAGCTTGAGGCTAAGTTCGGGTCCAGATCTCCATCTCCCCAAAGCTTTGGGGCACTCAGCTCTGTGCTTTTGGTTCTATTATAAAGAGAGGAACAAGTTGTGAAGTTTAAATGTAGATTCACATTAAAACGTCAAAGTTTTGGAATGTTTAGATCTGGGGCTTTCATTCGTTCATGCCCATTAGAAATATAAAATCAGCAGCGATTACTACTCAGTGAACTCACATCACTTCAGAGCATGGTATAAAATGCGGATGTTGGTCCTGAGGTGCATTAGTGTGTTGTGAGGGCAGCACAAGACAAGTAATCACAGCATCTCTTTTCTGGAATGTGAAGGATAGTCTTGCATGTTGTGCTATACAACCAAAAAAAATGATAATTTAATAGTTTGGAAGATAGCTAAATTAAAGCAAGCATATGAATATCATCTTCAACCTTTTAGTAAGAATTAGTGGTGGCCACCCAGCTTCAAACACTTACTACTTCAAAATTAGACATCAAACAGCAGATATTCAAAAGCAATCACAATCTTAAGGGAAGAAGGAACCACTAGATCAGGGGCAGGCAAACTATGGCACGAGAGCCAAAGGCGGCACGTGAGCTGATTTTCAGTGGCACTCACACTGCCCAAATCCTGGCCACCGTTCCAGGGGGCTCTGCATTCTAATTCAATTTTAAATGAAGCGTCTTAAACATTTTTTAAAAATTATTTATTTTACATACAATAGTTTAGTTCTGTATTATAGACATAGAAAGAGACATTCTAAAAACATTAAAATGCATTACTGGCATGCAAAACCTTAAATTAGAGTGAATAAATGAAGGCACGGCACAGCACTTCTGAAAGGTTGCCAACCCCCGCACTAGATCATCCAATCTGGCCTCCTATATCACAGGCCATTAAATTTTACCTAGTTGTCACTATAGTGAGCCTAATATGTGATTTTTCCCCCCCCCCGAAAGCCTCTTTTCCAGAAAGTCATCCAGTCTTGAGCTGAAGACATAAAGAGGAAGAATCCACTAAGTCCCTTGGTAGTTTTTTGCAATGGTTAAAAATGGGTGCCTTATTTCTAATTTGACTTGGTCTTCTCCTCATGAAGTCACTTATACACCGTAATCAAGTCACTTCTCCCCGCTCCTTTTCTACACAGATTGAGCTATTTAAGTCTCTCATTGGAAGGCAATTCTCCTGCCTTCAAATAATTTTTGTGGCTCTTTACTGCACCCTCTAATTTTTTTCAATGTCCTTTTTAAACAGTTGGTGCCAGAACTGAATGCAGTATTCCAGTATTAGTCTCGACAACACTGAATATAGATGTAAAATCACCTCCACACTTCTCCTGTTTACCCATCCCAGGATCACATGAGCTGTTTTGGCCACAGCATCAAAGTGGGAACTCATGTTGAGTTGCATATCTGCTTTGTCCTTTAGATAGTTTTCAGAATCCTTGCTTTCCTGGCTCAACCCCCCGAAAACAAGCCCATCACTGTGAGCAGGAGTCAAACCTCTACAAGAAACCCCTATTAGATTTCGAGTCCAATGCCTTTACCACTTGCCGAGCACAGCTGCAGGCAGGTTCATATTAGTGTTTCTTTTTGTCTCGGGGGGGAAGATAGTTAAATTTCAGGGCCCAAGATACGTTCCTATTGGAAGTAGAAATAGAGGCAGTTTCTTCTTTTCTTTGCTGAAGTTTATTTACAAGATATGTACAAAGCCCTGATTTACAAAACACAGGAAGAGCCCAAAAGGAGCAGTTTCTCACCTTACACCCACCAGTCTCTTTAGCCAACAGACACAAGTGTTGTGTCTAGCTATTTCTAGAGTCACCTTGTGCTCACAGGCTACTGGTTGGCTTTCTTGTCTTTTTGTCTCTGCCTTTCCCTCTATTCTTGTCTGTTCTCAGTTTGTGTGTGTTCTCTAACATACCCACATTCCTGGTCACCATATCCAATGGAACTCACCTCTCACAAGGTGCTAGTTTCTGGGCAGACTGATAGGGCTTTTTTTTAGCCCCTTAGTCATCTCTTCCAACTAGCTTAAATGAAGGGCATGTTCACACATCACTTTGAACAAGGTTTTAACTCAACCCATAACAAGTTTTTCCCAGTACATAACAATATAGATGCACCACCAGCTTGAAACCATTCCTTCACCAATCCCCTTGCATATATGGCTGTTCTAATTCATGCCAGAGGCTGAACAAGTCCCAAGAAGCCTTGGAGGAATGCAGATGGGACATACAGCCACCTTTGCCCAGGACTTAAGGGGTTGGGGGTAAAGCAAAGTCAGACAAGAGAATCAAGGCCATAGTCTCCCCAAAGAATAGGGATTCCACTACAGTATCATTAATGGCTGTAGTGGAATGGTTGCTCATGGAATAGTGTGCTTGTGGAATGAAAAAAACCAACAAACAAATGTCTTTTACAATCTTATGTTGCTTTCCTTTTCTTCCTGTTTGAGGATCCTGAAGAGTTTCACACAGTGGAAGGAACGAGACTCCAACAAGCAATCTTTCAGGAAAGCCATGATTACTCTTCGTAGGATGGACAAGTGGGACAGAATCTATATTTTCCAACTCACCACACACAGCATGGCAGTCGTGGCACAATAATTCTATACTTTTACGTTTTGGGCAGGGTGGAACATGCCTACTTTCCTTCCAAGATGCACTGCACATTTGATGGAATAATATGGGCAATAGCATCCAATGAGTGTGTGCAAAAATCAGTGTGCTGTGTTAACAATACTTCACTCATGTGAAAGTACCTAGTATGCTGCATGTAAATGACACCACGCCTTAAAAGCCTGACATTCTCGCCCTCAATTTCTCCACACATTTCTCGTAAGTTTAGCAAAATAGCAAATAGCACTTAAGCAGAAGAATCATTTACACTCCATTTATTCTGGGAAAAATTGCTTATTTCTTCTTTCAAAACAAAAAAATGTTATATTCAGTTAACAAGTTCAATTAACATCCTTTTATAGCTAGACAAAGGATCTTTTCTGTGCTTTTTTCAACACAAATTGAATTATTCTCTCCTTTGCAACCATTATTAACAGTTACATATTCGACTCTAATGTGTTTCTATCCAACTGTATTTTGCAATACCAACAACTTTGATTCAATTGACCATTTTCCTCTGAATTGTGCCTAAACATCACAGAGAATGAAAACTTTGTACCCACACATTTAAACATCATTTAAATCAATACCCACTCCATCTCTTGGGTGGGTTCACATAACAATTAAATTGCACAGTATTACATTTTTTGACTATTACATTTTGAACTATCAGTTCATAGACACAAGCCAGAAACATTTAAAATATAATCTTCCCCAATCCGCAACCCCCTTCCCTTCCTCAAAGGGTTGGAGAAAAGACATGGGATGAGATTCTGTGCAGTTCCAGCTGTGGAAGTTGAAATGGAGGGGAATTCTCAGCTGGTGGAACGGTTAATAACTTGAAAATAAAAATAGAATATTTTGAAACCAAAGCATTCTTTAAACTATGGATTGCACAATAGATTAGATTTACAGTCCCCAAAGCAAGTTCTTTTTTCCTCTTCTGGCATATGGGATACAGACATAAACTGAGCCTTTTGATGACAAGTTAATAAGGGCCAGCAATTTACAAAGAGATGTTCCCAGGGAAGAGGATTCATGTAAGTGTTGCTTACCAGTAATATATAACCCAGGGACAGGAAATTAAGGTTGTTCTCTAAGTCTGTTAAGAACATAAGAATGGCCGTACTGGGTCAAACCAAAGGTCCAACCAGCCCAGTATCCTGTCTACCGACAGTGGACAATGGCAGGTGCCCCGAAGTGAGTGAACCTAACAGGTAATGATCAAGTGATTTCTCCTGCCATCCATCACCACCCTCTGACCAACAGAGACTGGACACCATTCCTTACCCATCCTGGTTAATAGCCATTAATGTACCTAACCTCCATGAATTTATCCAGTTCTCTTTTAAACCCTATTATAGCCTCACAACCTCCTCAGGCCAGGAGTTCCACAGGTTGACTGTGCACTTTAGAACTTGTGCACAGTCAACTTCTTTTATTTGTTTTAAACCTGATGTCCATTAATTTCAGTTGTTGGCCTAGTTCTTCTATTATGGGAACAAGTAAATAACTTTTCCTTATTTGCTTTCTCCATACCACTCATGATTTTATATACCTCTATCATATCTCTCCTTAGTCTCCTCTTTTCCAAGATGAAAAGTCCTAGCTTCTTTAATCTCTCCTCAAATGGGACCGATTCCAAATCCCTAATCATTTGCCCTTCTCTGAACCTTTTCTAATGCCAGTATATCTTTTTTGTGATGAAGAGACCACATCTATATGCAGCATTCGAGATGTGGGCCCACCATGGATTTATATAAGGGCAATAAGATATTCTCCATCTTATTCTCTATCTCTTTTTTAATGATTCCGAACATCCGGTTTGCTTTTTTGACTGTCACCACACCCTGCGTGGATGTCTTTAGAGAACTATCCACAATGACTCCAAGATCTTTTTCCTGATTAGTTGTAGCTAAATTAGGCCGCATCATATTGTATGTATAGTTGGGGTTATTTTTTCCAATGTGTATTACCTTACATTTATCCACATTAAATTTCATTTGCCATTTTGTTGAACAGTCACTTACTGATTGGGCAATAAAATTGTTGAGAGGCAGTAGTTTCCCCCTCTGTTTTCCCTTGACCCCAGTCTCCCTGGAAACAGGCAAGGAGCTTCTCCTCCTAAACTTCTGGATAATGTGACAACCACAAAAAAACAAGTGTTTCCACCCAGCTTTGGAGGACACCATCACCATAACAGCCAGCTCCTTGAGGAGTCATGCAACAATGTCAAGAATCAGAGAGGTAGCCGTGTTAGTCTGGAATTAGAAAAGGTTCAGAGAAGGGCAAATGATTAGGGATTTGGAATCGGTCCCATTTGAGGAGAGATTAAAGAAGCTAGGACTTTTCATCTTGGAAAAGAGGAGACTAAGGAGAGATATGATAGAGGTATATAAAATCATGAGTGGTATGGAGAAAGCAAATAAGGAAAAGTTATTTACTTGTTCCCATAATAGAAGAACTAGGCCAACAAATGAAATTAATGGACATCAGGTTTAAAACAAATAAAAGAAGTTCTTCACAAAGTGCACAGTCAACCTGTGGAACTCCTGGCCTGAGGAGGTTGTGAGACTATAATAGGGTTTAAAAGAGAACTGGATAAATTCATGGAGGTTAGGTACATTAATGGCTATTAACCAGGATGGGTAATAGATTGCATAGATGGATTGCATCCGACGAAGTGGGTATTAGCCCACGAAAGCTTATGCACCAATCAAATCCCTGTTTGAAATTGTTCCCAACCACCCCTTTTCAGAACTTTATTTAGCAGAGGGGCCATCACATAAATCAGTGCCAAGAGGGATCAGATTATGCCAGGGAATCACCACAGATTTTCAGATAGATGATGTGGTGAAAAGCACCCAGGACCCAGCTTTGCCTCTCAGGACTTCCGATGCCCACTGCCAGATATGTGCAGCAGGAGCTGTTCAGAACCTGTGGCAGGGTTTGAAGTTCTCAGCACTAAGCTTCCTTTAAAGTATTTGGCAAAATTTATTCACTTGTTGTAAAAAAAATCATGGCCTAAAAATAGGTGAAAAGGTGGCTCCATGTACCATACAAAGCCATGTGAAAATAAAGAAACAATCAAACCTATGTAGGGATTTCTAAACCTGGAATCCTTTATGTCACTACCAGATTTGTTTATCAGGAAACATGGTAGCAATTATTAAAAATATAATTATTAAAAATTATTAATTTTTATAATTTAAATAATTTAAAAATTATTTAAATAATTTAAAAATTTAAATAATTTTTAAATTATTTAAATAATTTAAAAATAATTATATTTTTAATACTTATAATAATTAAAAAATTATGTGAAGTGAGGACGTAATTTTCCTTAGTTATTCAGCATGTAAATGCCTCATAGACTCATAGACTTTATGGCCAGAAGGGACCACTATAATAATCTAGTTTGATCTCCTGCACAATTCAGGCCACAGAATCTCACCCACCCACTCCTGTAGTAAACCCCTAACCTATGTCTGAGCTATTGAAGTCCTCACATAATGGTTTAAAGATTCAAGGTGCAGAGAATCCTCCAGCAAGTGGCTTGTGCCCCACCCTTCAGAGGAAGGCAACCTTCCTCACACCCCCCAGGGCCTCTGCCAATCTGCCCTGGAGGACAATTCCTTCCCAATCCCAAATATGGCGAACAGCTAAACTCTGAGCATGTGGGCAAGACTCGCCAGCCAGACACCCAAGAAAGAATTCTCTGTAGTAATTCAGATCCCACACCATCTAACATCCCATCACAGGCCATTGGACACATTTACCACTAATAGTCAAAAATCAGTTAATTGATCTCCCCAAACACATTCTGAAGATACCCACTTAACTTTAAGAAAATAGCTTGTAATAGGGATCCCAGTACCGAAACATCTTCATGTAGAAATTTCTGGAGTGGTACATTGTCTTTACACGCAAATAGAACAGCCATTTGTTTAATTTGCTTAGGAAAACTGGAATTCTATCAGAACAAACTGAGCTCAATGTCATGAGCTCAACTCTTCCAATATTGAAGAACATGAACACGAAAGTTACTTGAACATGAACATATCATATGAAAGTTTAACATAGCCTAAAACCAGCTGAGAATAGCTCTAAAGAAACAAGCAAAATTGGTATTAAAATCTTAGCAGAGCATAGATGGGCAGGAACAATTCAGAAAGTTTTTGTTATTAAGAGTTGTTCCAAGGTATTATTGAAACAAATAATTGATCAAAACTAGGATGGACTATAATCTGCAGTCAATAGGTAGGATACAGTTATTAGAGTTATCAAATCTAATGATACAGGGAATAAACTGATAACCAGCTAGGATCAGATAGGATTCTCAGCCCCCACGGTATAATAATGATCACTGCATAAGAGAGGCATCATATTTCATCCCACCCACTCAACTTGCCCTGAAGAATCTAACATAGGCTTCTCTTGAAGACAGAGCACTAAGCTAGAAGGCCCATTGAATATTCTATGCTCCCATATTTCAATAGTCAAGTTCCTGGTAGAACATAATGGTGTCTCACTCTATTTTATTCAGAAATGTTGGATAAGTGTTGCTGCAGGCATGAGATTTAACAGGCTGTTCATAATGACTGGCAAGTTCCAGCTGCAATTCAGGGAAAGGGTAATGGAGCACAAATATAATAAGCCTTAAGTAAATGAATAACTTCCCTTTATAAAGACTGACATGTGAGGTGGCGAGTATTTTGGAGATGAATGAAAGGGACAAATAGGTTCTACTTGAACTTTTACATTTCATGACTAGAATATCTGGAGAAAATGGAATGAAAAAAATAAATTTACAAGTCTATTGCTAGGTCTTTAGATACAAAACTCTGACTCTGTTAAGGGTAAGTTCTATTGTTAGTCCTTTCAGACATTCTTTGCATCCTTTTCTCAAACATTTAAAAGAGCTTTATTTCAATGACAGTTTTTGGTGATAGACCATTATACTCACAATCCTCTTTTTTTTTTTTTTTTTTTTTTTTTTTTGGCAAAGGAGTTCTCAACTCTTGGGAATTGGAAATGTATTTTATACCTTGCATCCAGATTTTGCTGAAAGAAGAAGTTAATGGAAATCATTTGTATGCCCTGCAGAACTCGAGAGCCCCTTTGCCAGTGAATGGGGTTGCAGAAAGAATTACAGTGGAATGTCCAGTTGGCTTATGCACTATGTCATTATGTGAGCAGCATATATTAATTTCAGCACTATGAAACAAACATCATAACACATGACATTACACTGTGCTATCTTTGTATTATAGTAGGTCTTAGAGGCTAAGGTCTCTGTAACAGAGTGTGGCAGGGCCTCCTTGGCTTCTGCCTCTGCTAGATTCACAAAGTTATTGTAAACATCTTTACCCTATGTTGTGATAAGCAAATGTATGTAAGACATACACAGGCTTAGTTAGCTAACTCCAGTCAAGCACTCTGGGTAATCTCAGACTGCTAACTGAAAATAGCTAATAAGCCTCAAATGTGAGAAATGCAACTCATGGGAAAAATAAGGGAGTATTATATTCGAACACTCCTATACTGAGATAAGACACTTGGTGTTGATGTGTGCAAACTAGACTGACCTCCAGAAGTAATCCTTAATAATGTTATTAATATAGGCTAAAAGTGAGTAATCTGTTGCGCAGGCTCAGCACTGCGGCAAATTAGAACCAATGAATATGTTTCTGATGTAACCTTCCGGTTTCCACATAGTTTTAACCATGTACGGGTATAAATGAATAATCAATGAGCCACATGAATATGTATATCTGTATGTTATAAAAGCTTCCAATTTCTGATATTGGGGGTTGTTCTATTTTCTAATGAGCAACCTTCAGCACGCTGAATAAAAGCTTAAGATTACCTTACCCCTATCCAGTGAAGTAATATCAGGGCAAAGCAGCTGAATAGGATCTTTTTCTTCTGAGAGAGGGCCCGTTGAGTCCTCTTACCACAAAGTCACTCAAAGACCCTCGGTTTAGTAACAACTGGTGCTCTTCATTCTTAGGCTTGTTCCCACCACTGACTGTTTTACCATGAACAAGCAACCCTTCACCGTCTGCAGGCGGGAAGGGAGAGCTACCTCCCTGGGTCCATCCCCTGCCTTTTCCCTTTCCTCCTGCTCTCCCCTGGCTTCCTTCCCTTGAGACTTGTATGTGGGCCCCAGGCTAATTGGAAAGCAGCTGTCTCCATCTCCCTAATTAGGGCCAGGTTATAACCAGCCCACTCTAATTTGCTCCCCTAACGAGAAGCGGGCATGACAGAGGGCTGAATCGACAATCCTTTGCCCCCCACCCTGTTGTTCTAGGTGCTGTACAAACATATAGCAAAGATAATGCTTCCCTGAATAGCTAAGGTAGCAATCCTGCAAGTGTAACATTGGGCAAGATTGAACCTGGGACCTCTGGAGCTTAGTGCATGAGCCACTATTGCATGAGTTAAAAGCCACCTGACTGTTAGCTCAAGCTGTAAAGCAGACTCATAATCTCTCTCTAAGTGGTCTCAGTACCACTAGATGGGACAGAATACCACACCCAAGAGGTGTGTGGGTTACAGAAGCACTTATACACAAGCTTAACTACATTATCAAGGAGTAGCCCTGTTGATTCGTTTGGGACTACTGAAGTTAAGCACATGTGTAAGTATTCGCAAGATTAGGGCCCATGTCTAAGATAAGAAGGAGCATGTACAGACAGATGGACATAGGAGGAATACAAGGAAATGAGATGATATGGATCAGCATTAAATAGTGATCACAAGATACTAGCTAGTAATCATTGTCGATATTTTTGTAGGCATCAGTAGAGAACAGTTTAATGAAGGATTTAAAAGGCAAGAAGAAGGTGTTTTGGTGGCTATTTACAGGGAGTTCTGCCTAGGGATAAGGAAAAGGATGGGAGAAAGCGGGAGGGTGCAAGAAATTCAAGATGGGCATCATTGTCAGAAAGGAGGCCCTGGCTGATGTCTCGATGATGTATGCTATGTAACGGGTAGGATGGGGATAAGGGCCTTCACAGTGAAGACAAGTAGTTTAAGTTTGGACTCCTAAAAACTTAGAAAGACTCCTGGCCATTGGGATGGTTTTTCTATCATTTCCCCTTTCTGTCAGCTTGGAAAGACAGGGAGGGATCCTGATGTCTCCATTCTGTTGATTCAGAATCCCCTATGCAGCTTAGGGTTTATCAGTTGCTATATCACAATTGGTAGGCTAAACCACCCTGAACATGCCTGATCTTGGAAGCTAAGCAGCATCAGGCCTGGCTAGTACTTGGATGGGAGACCTCCTAGGAATACCAGGTGCTGTAGGTTTAACATGGGCGTGGGGCTAGCAACTCCACCCTGTAGGGAACCACCTTGCTACTGAAACGCCAACAACAGAGTTGGAGTGCTCTGTGGTTGGTAACCCATACCCTGCCTGGGGGGTGATGGGCAGAGAGAGAGATATCACAGTTGTTGTATGGGGGCAGCAAAGTCACATTACCCCAGAAGTATGTGTTTAGGAGGCCAAAGTACAGGGGATGGCATCATATTATGGGACAATCTCTTTAGTTGGCTCTGCAAATGCTGCATTCAGTTCTTGGCACCTCAGTATGAGGGGAAAAAAGATGCAGGAGGAAATTCAGAGAAGCGCAAACATGATTAAGGGATTGGAATGAGTAACTAGAAGGAAAGAGTAAGAGAACTGGGGGTATCTGCCTTGGTTAAATAATGACACCATGGAGGAACTTCATAATTGCTTTTGTGTTCGAAGGCTGCAAACACCACAGAGAAGAAGGAATTCCCTAAAGTATTAAAGGAGTGATACAGTAACCAGCATTAATGAAATGGAAATAAGAGAAGGAAAATGTAGGGCAAATATAAAGAAAAACTTATTTAAGATTGTGGAATAATCTCCCTAAGGAAGCCATGGGAGCACATTAGTCATTTAGAAATGGACTATACAAATCATTAAGAAAAAATGGAATTGGCAAGGAACTAGACAAGATCCCTTGGGAAATCTCTGCTATCTATGATTAATTGGGATTTGGGGCGGGGGAGAATCCCAGAAAACTGCATTTAGTTGAAGCAATATTTTTGAAAAGCTCCAAAAACAAAGGATGAAAAACTCATGCTAATGCTGCTTCTGTAGGTTTTTTTTAAACCACCCTTGATCCTTTCAATCATCTTGCTGTATACATTTCTAAGTATGGTTAGGAAGGACGGAGTCCAAACTGACATGTTTGTTTGTTCCTTATGATCATACCTATCCTCCTAACTTCAAAACAATTGCAGGTGCCTGAGTGTGCAGTGCACCAGCTGAGCCCACTAGTCTCATGGATGCTGGCGTTATCGCATTGGCTGAGTCTATACTATTAATTTAATCTCAACAGTTTTGATTTGTCTCACATTTTTCGGTCTTGTTTTACTACACGGGCAACTTGAAGCTCAAAAGTAATCTTGAAGAAAATACACTGAGAGTCAAAAAAAGCAAGTTAAGGGTCCAGTGTTGCAGAACACATCCAGGTACAACTTCACTCACATCTGCAGGACAGGACCCTGACAGGAAAGATAATGGTCACACATCTTGTGAGGAATGTCAGCCACATATATGGCACCATTGCTTTTCCTCAGGACTCCACCAGATAATGTACATTTGGGACAAACTGATATACACGTCCCCTTCAGTTGCTCAGGACAGGATCATGAATGTGACCATGAAAAATAAAAAAGACAACTACTACCACATAGCACACTGCGGAAAGTAGATCAGGAGCAATACCCACACTTATTACCAGGGCATTAGACACTGACACACTTTTCAAATAATATGAAGAGACTCCTCCACCACCAGCAGCAGCTCATCTCATCACTGTCTTAATTTAAAAATACCAGCTGATCTTCTGCAGTACAGAAAAGAAAAGATCTTCTGCAGTACGTCAAGGGGAAGCATCAGAGAGAAAGAAAAGTAAAGGATGAAATTCAGACTCCACTGAAGCTAATGAGTGTTTTCCCATTGACTTCAATGAAGCCAGGATTTCACCTATAGGGTGTAGGGTACTCAGTCCTTTGCAAACAATGCTTTAGATTGTCTCAGCTAGTATGATCTTTAGTAACTATAGAGATCACCCACCTGCTTATATATTTAAAGGCCTAAATTTGATTCCGCTGTTGAATTCAGCGGGAGAAGGACTGAGGCCTGATCTTTCGTCTCAATTGCACTGGTTTTACACAGCTCTGATATCATTCATTTCAGAACAGTTAACTCTGAATTACACTGGGGTTAGTAAGATCAGAATCAGACCCTTGTGTCTGAACAAAATGTTGGTGTATTCTGTATTCCTTGTGTATGAGACTTAGGCCTGGGCTACACTAGCAGGGGTGCAGGGGGGTTCAAACTAAGGTACATAATTTCAGCTACGCTATTTGCATATCTGAAGTCAAAGTACCTTAGTTTGATTTACCTGACCATCCCCATGATGGCAGGTCGACCGTGGCGGCTCCCCCGACGACTCTGCTTACTCCTCTTGCAGAGCTGGAGTTCCGGAGCCGACAAGAGCACTTTCGGGGATCGATTTATTTTGTCTAGGTGAGACATGATAAATTGATCCCTTATACATCAAACACTACCTGCCAATCCGGCGGCTAGTGTAGCCCTACCCTTATTTACAAAGTCAACACATTTTTCCTCAAACTTTAAGTCCACTCAGAACAGAAGGGATTTGTTTCTTTGCTGGGAAGATTTGAAAAGTTTAGGATCAGGGATAGCTATTCTTTAACTTACAAAAATAGTGGGACATAAGGGGCTAGATGTATCTTAAAAATTCTGATAATCTGTTTTATTAAAGAGTGCAAAGTCACCAGCAACATTTAAGCAGGATTCAGATATTGATAATTTTGGTAATAATGTTAAGAGATAAATATACTAATTAGTGGGTTCTATAATTATCTTCTGTTCTTCTCTTTCACTTGTAGTGTTTCTGTGAACTACAAATATCTAAGAAATTCTAATGTGGAATGGAGGGTAATTTTATCATTCTTAATTGTGGTTAATTGAGTTACAGAGATATGTATGCTAATTATTTCTTCCCCCTCCATATCGCTCACTTTCCTGTTAACTTATTTTGTAAATTTACTTATGATCATTAGGTTGAAATGGATAAGTATTTCAAGCTGTTTCTAAATCTTCTATACATGTTTCTTACTTGTTTCAAAGACAAATACCTTGTTTTTGCAAATACACAAGTTAATAAAGAAATATATGTTGGTTCAAAACTTCAGTTTATTTAAGGCTGAATAAGAGGTGTTTCAGACCTTCAAGTACTTGAGGAAGAGATTGTTTTCATTAAGTTTGTGTTTGCTGTAGAATATGCTGTTTCTTTCTTTGCTTCTTTGGTCATGATCCAAAGGTCACTGAAGACAATGGAAAGATTCACATTGACTTCAGTTTGACCTCAGAACAGGCCTTTAGATGAAAGCTATTTAATATCAAATTCACTTAAATGGTGTACAATTGTAACAAATAATGTTATAAGAAGAGTTTACTGATCAGACTTTAGTCTAGAAAGACACTTGAAATCCCACACCTTCAAAAGAACCAGATATTAATATTCTAGGCACATTACTAAACTGCAAAAATATAGTGATTCAACTTTGAATATGTTGCCTCTTTCTTGACTATTACATAACTTCCCCCTCTTCCGACCCCACCCTACTGAACATCTGCATCAGATTAACTCTATTTATTTATTAATCTATCCTAAAACTGCCCAAGAAAACATTCTATTCTTGAATTCTCATATTGGTTATTATATTTTTGATATAAGAAAATTACTGAACAAATTCACCACAGGCAAGAAGAGGCACAAATCCACTGAACTCAGTAGAACTGGCTTTGCTTACAGATATGCTGAATTTGGTGGTTTGTCCCCAAACGGGCACTAAGTTTCTCTAGAACATCAGGGCAGTTTCATATAATTTGATTCACCACAGTTAGAGTGCTCCATTTGCAAGTGCAACTCTCATCTTTTGAGGACAGATTAAAATCCTACCTTTCTGAGGTGGTTTATCACTGGAGATAAGGCTGTTGATTATTTATGTCCTTTACAGTCATTTGAAGAGCAATGTGAAAACTGCTATCACATTTTGACTGTATTGTACCAGCTCATGCACAGAGCTATGGCGAGAGTTGCATTAGGATCCTTTTTGATGTCTGTTTTCAAAAAGTTCTCCGTTGGGGGGTGGGGGTGGGAGAGAATCACTATCAGCTGAACATTGTTACAAAATACAGTAAAACCTCTATTTAACGGACTAATTCGGGCGAGGGGGTGTCCGTTAAAATAAAAAGTCTGTTATTTAATAATAAAAAAAAATGAGCAGCAGCCTGCCCGCCACAGGGTCGGGGCGGCAGCTCCGCAGCCCGCCTGCTGCCGGGACCTGGGCGGCAGCCAGGAACCGTCAGCCAGCCCGCCCGGGTCCCGGCTGCTGGGACCCGGGTGGCAGCCGGGAGCCGTCAGCCAGCCCGCCCAGGTCCCGGCTGCCGGGAGCCGTCAGCCAGCCCACCTGGGTCCCAGCTGCTGGGACATGGGCGGCAGCCGGGAGCTGTCAGCCAGCCCGCCAGGGTCCCCGCTGCCGGGAGCCGTCAGCCAGCCCGCCCGGGTCCCAGCTGCTGGGACCCAGACAGCAGCCAGGAGGCGTCAGCCAGCCCGCCTGGGTCCCGGCTGTTGGGACGTGGACGGCAGCCGGGAACCGTCAGCCAGCCTGCCCGGGTCCTGGCTGCCGGGAGCTGTCGCCAGCCCGCCTGGGTCCCGGCTGTTGGGACGTGGGCGGCAACCGGGAACTGTCAGCCAGCCTGCCTGGGTCCCAGCTGCCGGGAGCCATCAGCCAGCCCGCTCGGGTCCCGGCTGCTGGGACCCAGACAGCAGCCAGGAGCTGTCAGCCAGCCCGCCCGGGTCCCGGCTGCTGGGACGTGGGTGGCAGCCGGGAGCCGTCAGCCAACCTGCCCGGGTCCCGGCTGCTGGGAGCCATCAGCCAGCCCACACGGGTCCTGGCTGCTGGGACCCAGGCGGCAGCCGGGAACCATCAGCCAGCCCGCCCGGGTCCGGGCTGCTGGGACCCGGGCGGCAGCTGGGATCCGTCATCCAGCCCGCCCGCCCAAGTCCCGGCTGCCGGGAGCCATCAGCCAGCCCGCCCGGGTCCCAGCTGCTGGGAGCCATCAGCCAGCCCGCCCGGGTCCCAGCTGCTGGGAGCCAGCAGCCAGCAGCCAGCCCGCCCGCTGCCTGGACCCGGGTGGCAGCCGGGAGCCGGCAGCCAGCCTGCCAGAAATGGATCAGGAATGCATCAGACTTGCTCAGAAATTTTGTCCATTGCATCCGAAGTCCGTTAAATCGAGGTCCGTTAAATCGAGGGTTTACTGTACAATACAGACTCATCATTATGCAATGTCAAAATGAAAATAAAAAGGTGTGTGAAGATGAAATGGAGGCTTCAAATACCTAACCTTGTTATCTGTGTGTAATTTGAAGAAAAGTTTCCAAAGGATAGTTTTCATTTAGACATACTAGCAGAATGGTAAACACAACAGAGAATGTATTGGATGAGGAACCCACTTGTAATAGTTAAACAGAGAATGGGGAGGTAAGGCACTTGGGACCAAGTCCATTGAAGTTCACAGCCAAACTTCTGTTGATTTCAAATGAAGGCAGAATCAGACCCTTAAGGATAAATCCTGTTCTAGTGCCTGGCATAAGTAGCCAGCTAGAACACTAAGAACGTTTATTGGGGGAAAGGGGAAAGAATCCTGCAGTGGCTGTGTAGCCACTCTACAGAGGCTATTTCAGTTTGGCCCTAATCTCAAGGGAATAAGTAATGGAGGATCAGGGGATCCTAGCCCAGCCCACTGTGCCCCCAAACTCCTGTGGAGAGAGCCTCAAGAGATAGAGACTCAATGTCACACACACAGTGCACAAGCCCTGCTAAACGATGCCCTCTTTGCATAGTGCAACTCAGCCAAGAGCCAGAAAGGTGGGGACAGAATTTAGCCCTTTCAGAGAAAATATATAATATAAATTGTGTGACACTGGGTGGTTTAAGTCATTCGGAGATACGTTGAGAATGGAAGTGAGGAGAGATTTATCAAAGAAAAGTGTAGACTTATTTTGCAGCAGCTAGGGGACAAACTAATAGGATTTGTAGCACAAAGAGAGACTACAGGAGAGAATAGCCACACCAGGAGATTAAGACCCCTTAAAGCATCCATTGCTGTGTAAAATGGACACAGTACTAGTAATACTGGTGTTAGAGAAAAGAAAGACATTAAAAAAAAGCCATGATACTGGTAACATCACTAAAATTTAATACATATTTTACAAAGCCACATTAGCAAAAGGAGGAGAAATGAAATAACGGAAATGCAGAAAGGAACTGTATAGGAAATGGAAGAGAGGGAAGATTGGAAGGAATAGATATAAGCTGGCTGTCAAGGAATACAAATATAAAATAAAGAATGCAAAAACGCAAGATTAAATTATGCCAGATAATGGAGCTGAAGGAAATAAGAAAGGGTTGTATTCAGAACAAAAGAACAACATTATGGAAAGATAGAACTGCTACAAAAATGTGAAAGGTGAGTAGGTAAGTAATGACTCCAAAATGGCTGAAATTTAAATAACTATGCTTGGTTTTCTATTTGAAAACACGATAACAAGAAAATGAGAATGTTATGCAAGAAGCTGGAAAAAAAGATTGACAATAATAACTGAAGAGACTGAGAGCAAAGGATAAACAAGGGGAATATCGATCACACACTGTGAGCAGTGAATAATTCATCGAACACAGTTAAGGCCCCACTGTTTTCACATTTGTTGTAGAATCCCTCCCTTGCAGTAGGAGTATGCAGCAATCGCTAATTTTTGAGATCTAAATTTCCAGTGTTCTTGGTTTTGAAGAAAAGCATGGAAAATGGGAATGGGGGGCAGTGGCGTGTGTTAAAATCTGAGCCTAGAAGCAATCCGAAACAGTGACTCTCAGAGGTGTCAACTGCCTCATTCATCTGAGTGGATTGTTAACTCTGAAACCTAACAGAATACCTTAAATGTCAACATATAACTATTTTTTTACAATTTATTTTTACAAAAAAAATCCAATTAATGTTTTTATAACCCCCATCCACCTCCCTACATTTAATGGAGTGCCATACATTCCCCAATGACCCCTACCCAGCTGCTGAAGGATCTACCTTCCTCTGTTAAAAAACACAGGGAAATATTTCTGTATGCCAGATCCACATGAAAGAGACTGAGGCTATGTTTACAGCACTTTACAATTATAGGTATGTTATACCAGCAAAGCCCTCCGAACACAGACACAGCTATACTAGTAAAACTGCCCTTTGTAACAATATAGTAAATCCACCCCCATGAGCAAAACGAGTTATTCTGGCAAAAGTGCAGTTTTGCTGTTATAACTGTACCCACAAAAGAGATTTCTGCTAGTAAACCTATGTTAGTCAACCATGTGAAGAGGTGTGATCCCTTAGCAGCAATGCTGTGTCAGGAGTCTGTAGCACAGACTCAGCTAAACTGGCAAAACTGTAAGGTAGTGTACTCATCACCCATAGCACCCTCTTGTGTCAGGGTGCGATGCTGAAAGGGATTCTCATCTCCAGCACCATCTATTGGCCATTTCTCTCTCCCTTCTCTGCTGAACTAATAAATCTGCCACGCTCTCAGGCTCCACTGTAGTACTTTTATTGACCTTACTTCCCCCCCTCCCATCACAGCAGTCTAACCAGCTTCCTGTGGATCACAGAATCATAGACTATCAGGGTTGGAAGGGACCTCAGGAGGTCACTTAGTCCAACCCCTTGCTCCAAGCAGGACCAGTTCCCAACTAAATCATCCCAGCCAGGGCTTTGTCAAGCCTGACCTTAAAAACCTCTAAGGAAGGAGATTCTACAACCTCCCTAGGTAACCCATTCCAGTGCTTTACCACCCTCCTAGTGAAAAAGTTTTTCCTAATATCCAACCTAAACCTCCCCCACTGCAACTTCAGACCATTAGTCTTTGTTCTGTCATCTGCTACCACTAATAACCTTCTAGATCCATCCTTTTTGGAACCCTCTTTCAGGTAGTTGAAAGCAGTTATCAAATCCCCCCTCATTCTTCTCTTCTGCAGACTAAAAACCCCCACTTCAGATGCAAAGTGGGATTTTTTTTACCTACGAAAGCTTATGCCTAAATAAATCTGTTCCTCTTTAAGGTGCCACTGGGCTCCTTGTTGTTTTTGTGGATACACAGCTACCCTCTGATACTGACTCAACCCCTTGTCTAAAAGGTGATGGAAGTAAGCCCTATCAAACTGTGCTTTTACTAGTATAGTTTGTTTCACTGGGGGTGTTACTATACCTGTACAAAGCCAAGCTTTGCCAGTTCCACTGTGCACAATAGGGGGCTTTTGCCAGAATAGTATACTGTTATAGTTGTAGGCTAAAGCATTCCTTGTGAGGATATAACATATGCAACAACATAATCCATGGAGCAATGTAATGTACAACACAATAGTGTTGTACCAGAATTCTGTCAACATTCATGGTAGTTTCCTAAAAAAACCAAATTTCATCTGCCAATAAGGTGTATATCAAAGGGAAGTCCCTTTGTTTTCTCAGTGGTTGAATGGGAAGGGAAAGGAGAAGTATTTCTGAATATGGCCCAGTAGGACAAGTGTTTATTGCACCATTTCTAGCACCTCTAGTTAACCACTTAATGGAAAAGCATTCATTCTTGTCTTATCCTTTTCTATCATAGAGATTTCTAGAACACTCCTCTAAACAATGAGACAAAAGGCACATCTTTGCCCACAGTTGAACTGGATCTACTCATCTATGGAAAAAAATACAACGTTAAATAAATGTACAGTGTTGGAAATTAATAGTGAATAAAAACAACTACTATGCAGCAATATACAATACAGTGGATGATTAACATTTAATCTGATCTCATTTTAAAATAATTCATATAGATTGGTTTCTATGACTTTCATTCACAACTTGTCCTTATGCCTGTCATTATAAAAATAGCTTGTTGCTTGTCATTCTGCCTAACTAATGAATTCTCATCAGTTTGCTATTCCTTTGAGAGCTGTTTTGGTTATTTTGAAATGCAATCTGTTATGGGAAATATACGTTCCTGATTAAAACACCCACATACAAGACACTATGAATTCTCAAAGTGTGGTATCACTTATTAGATTCAAGTTCTGCAAACCTTCCCCTGCCACCTGTGACTAGCCAGAAACTCACATCCCACCCCATTGGACTCAGACTTGGACACAGTGTGCCACATGTTCATGACCTCTGTTGACTTTTCCAGTGCATTTTATCTAGGAATAAAGACACCGACATGGAAAAGTTCCAGCTGATATAAAACCAGCAGCCTGTCTGCTTAGCAACACAGGTTGCCGAGAGCACATCTTTCTAATGCTCCGCTCTCCAGGATAGCTTCTCGTTGAGAATACAGCCTAATTCAAAGTTCTTTTCTAGTATTCAAGGCCACCACTGGATTGGATCTGGATATGTCAGGGCCTGCTGACACTTCAAGACAATTGACACTTCAACACATGATATTGAACAAACTCTAGCATAAATGAGGGCATGACTGTTCAGTAGGTTGTACGTTTAACTATGAACTGCTGATGCAGTTGTGTTATTGTCTTCATTAGAATTGTTAATTGTGTTAGTCAACAGTTGTTAATTCAAGAGCATGTCTTCACTACCACTTTAATTCGACCTTAACGACGTTAGGTCGAATTAAACGTGTACCTGTCTTCACATACATGCCCTTAAAGTCGATTTAAAGGGCCCTCAAAATCGAATTTGTAACTCCTGCCTGACGAGAGAAGTAAGGCTAAAATCGACTTCTCTATGTCTACTGTGAGTAAGTGAAGAGGCATCTGAAGTTAAGCCTCCGACCTCCGAGCAGCCCCGCCCACCTGAACAGCCTCCCCGCCTGACCCCCCCCCGCCCGCCTGGGGGGGGGGGGGAGCCGCGCGGGGCTGCTTGAGCGAGCGGGTCAGCTGCTTGGTCAATTTCAGGTGAAATTGACTAGGCAGCTGACCCGCTCGCTCAAGCAGCCCCGCGCCGGCTCCCCCCCCCCTCAGGCGGGCGGGGGGGTCCGGCGGGGGGGCTGTTCAGGTGGGCGGGGGGGGGGCACGGGGCTGCTCGGGCGGGGGGCGGGGGGTCCGGCGCGGGGCTGCTTGAGCGAGCGGGTCAGCTGCTTGGTCAATTTCAGGTGAAATTGACCAGGCAGCTGACCCGCTCGCTCAAGCAGCCCCGCGCCCGGCTCCCCCCCCCTCGGGCGGGCGGGGGGGCGGGTCTGGTGAGGGGGCTGTTCAGGCGGGCGGGGGGGTCCGCGGGGCTGCTTGGGAGGGGGGGGTTCTGGCACGCATTGCACTGTGGGCTACCTACCCAAAGTGCAATGCGGGCTATGTCGACCCCTTCAAAAGTTCTAGGACAGACAGTGTAGACCACTGTCGACCTGCTGTCCTGGTGGGGACACACTGATTCGATTTTCTAAAATCGAATTTAGAAAATCGAATTAAGGGAAATCGACCTAGTCCTGTAGTGAAGACATACCCCAAGAGTAGTCAAGTACTGAGAGAGAGGGTGCTCCCCTCTCCCAGAAGGAAGAGAAGCAGCTGCAGGCAGCCCAGTATCAAGTATTCCAGCAGCCTACAGTGATCAGGACAAAACATTGATTCTGGTGAGACAAATTGCAGCCAGCGAATGGGAGGCCAGTGGGGAGATCTCAGGGCTGCAACCCTGAGCACTACAACCCTTTGTCTGAACTGCAAAGCTGGGAGCTCAGTCAGACTTTACTAGTTAGAACTAACCTGTTTACAAACACTAAAAATGGGAAAGCACAGAGATCAACCTGGTGTCCAGCTAAAATGAAGACCAATTTAAGCCATGTCCCATATTTGTAAAGTTTAACAACTTAATTTAGAGTTAAGAGGTCAAAATCCTGCTAATTAAGAGTGCTATGAACTGCAGATGCTGAAGTTATTAAGCCTCTTCACATTATAATTCATAATCATAGGAGTACTGGCAATATCTGCTTAATATCTGTTTCTCTTTGATCATTTTAATGCTTCACATTTTTATTTTGTGTTCCAATTCTACCTTCCGTTTTCATTATCAATCCACACCCTGTTCTCCGTATCAGTCACAATCTCATCTCACACACAGAGCAAGTGATATACAGAGAATGTGGGTGAAGATTCTCAACTGGTGTAAATCGGTACACATCCATTGAAGACAGTGGAGCTAAGCCAATTTGCACCAGCCGAGGATCTAACTCTGTATTCAGGTGATACTAAATATATACTGAGTTATGAAACTACCTTAGATGTGTGGCCATAAATGGGATATTAGTGACAACCATCAACATTCCATTTATGACCTAAAGCCCCTATTCTGTCTAAATTCTTGGGATCTGGCTCTATGACTGTCATGTCGAGTGCACACACTCTATTCTTTACATTTGTATGTAAATTTAATAAAAACAAGATGACATTCCAGGCAATGCATTTCATAGTGATTATTTCACTTCCTGGGTCGTTAAATTTACTTTGCTTTCAGTATTGTGCCTTATATTTGCTATGTATAGCTCTGCTAGAATTGTCAGGAATCATACTGCCTGTTACGTTTGGTCAGAATATAAGATATATTAGCAGAAGGTAAAAGCCACAGGGATCAATGGGTTCCTCACTTTTGCTTTATCTTTGTCATCTTTCTAGATTGTCACCAGGTCCCCAAGATTTTTCTCCTTCAAAAGCAAAGCCCAGTGTCACTCCCATAATCATGTAAGCACCATTTCATTCATGTTTTAATTCTGTTCAGAGTTTTGCAGATTGGGCTTCAACAAATGCCATACACAGTAACAGAATATATCACCTTCTTAATTTAGTAATCATTCCCTCTGTTAATGCAAGCCACTTGTATCCTTTTCCCACTCATTATCATGCCTTCCTCCAGCCAATCCTCTAATCCTCAAATTGCCTCTCATTTCTGAATCGAACTACCTTCCTCTTTTTGCTCCTTCACAGCAAGATCTTGGATCTTAGACCAGGAGGTGAGCTGAGCAACCCTGAGCTGCGAACCGTAGAAGCAACCAAATCTAGGGAGGAGTCTTGGGCTAAATTTTATGATGTTCCTTTGTCTATTAATAATGTCAAACTCCAGGAAGTGGGGAGCTTTGACCTATATGTAGAGTGTGTTTTGAAGCCACTGGGAAAGTCACCTGCTTATAGGCCTGATCTTAGTCATCAATGCACATAATCCACTGAGAACCCTTGCGCCAGCCAGAATAACCATGGGTTGATGGCATCATATCAGATCATATCAGGCATCACAGAGTGAAGTTTCCAGATCTGGCTGTAGATTCACAGATTCAATTCTGTGAATCTACAGATCTCCCCACACATAACACCAGGTAGGGTCAAAGTATGCACCCCTGTGCACATCAATGGAAAGTTTAAGAACATGATGTAGTGGGGTATTTTTGTCCAATACTGCTTTTGAATGTAGAGAGTGATTGGAGGTTGACAAGGTCACTGTGAGATTACTGCATTTTGCCCAAAGTTGTCTCAGAGCAGAGTTGGTTTTGTGACCATAAGCGAGACATGGACTCATGCAGGAGGCAGCAAGGCCTATTGGTCAGAGGATATGTGGTTTGCTGCAACCATATGGACTCTGCTTGCAGCCTATGTAGATGAACTTGTTAATGATTTCCATGGTGCTTGACTTTATTGCATCAGGGGTTCTGCCGGTCATTGCTGAGGTTCTGGACCATCCTCTAGCATAAGATGTTCAGCACCATAATGTGGACAATATCTTGCAAACCTTCAACAGCAGGGTTGAAATTCTCTGGCTTCTTCACAAGCAAAGCAATGTCAATCAGCATAGTCTTGATCAGTAAACACTTCCTGACCAACCTCTAATAGGTCTAATGAATTAGTGATATTATGTGAAAACAATTGATTCTGCTGTACAAAATTACCCTCATTATACTGCTAAGGTCTGTGTGACCGGTCTGCTAATAGTCATTTCTTTTTGGCATTGAAAATGTTTAAGAAGTAAAGAGTGAAATGTTCCTTTGCATGGCGAATATGTTTTATTGGTAAATACCATTTCTATAAAAGAATTGAATGGCAGGATTTTTCTTTTTACTGTAGCCAACATTAAAATTGAATTCAAACAAAGCATTAAAGTCCTGGACTATAAAAGGGGATGTTTCTGTATGTTACTGTATCTATCAGATAAAGGAGTGACAGCATCAATATTTTAAAAGGAAATTATCAGAGACAGACAAAATTAAGTCAAGGATGTTGATTTGAGAATGTGGGGCTAGCTGGTATTTTTGTAAAGAGTGCCTGGATCTAGCATTTATTTTTTTTGCCTTCATTTGGTTAATTAGAAAGTCATAGGCAGACAGATATATGGATGAAATACTTCAGACAGTTGTCTTATGTTTTATGCAATTCTATATGTAGCAACAACAACAACAAAAATAAGAGGCTGTTAGTGGATTCAATTTGGTTTCTGTTTCTTGGGCCAAGTATCTAAAATAAAAACCTTCTATCAATCTTCTTAAAGAAGCAAAAGAAAATGGCTGGAAGTTGATCCTAGACACATTCGTGTTGGAAATATGGCATAATTTATGTGATGGTAATAAGTAAGGGTAATTAGCCACTGGAATAATTTACCAAGGGTTCCAGTGGATTACTCATTGCTGGCATTTATTAAATCAATATTGATATATTTTTCACTAGATCGTCTCTAAAAATTAGTTTTGGGAAGTTCTGTGGTCTATGTTTTACAGGAGGTCAGACTAGATGATCACAGAGGTCCCTTGAATCTATGAAAAAAACATTTAATTCATGAAACAAAACCAATGGAAACAACAATTATTGCCAAATTCTATTTTATAAACTTTCTTTCAATTAAAAATTGGGCCATCACGATACAAAAGAAAAAAATAGGCACTGAACAATGTTCTTGTTTACTTTCAAGAAAAATGTCATTTCGGCTTCTAAACAGAAGGGAGTAAAAATTAGGAATTAAAAAAATTAACTCTTGCTAAAAACAGTGCTGAACAAAAATTTAGGGCCAAATTACATCTACTGTTTTTGTGTGAACTAGTGTGAGTGAAGGAAGAAAAAGAGAAGGTATCTACCCTTATTCCCTCAACCCGTTTACAGCAGAAGCAGCAGCCATGTTGTTGCTGCTTCTGCTCTTTGAGTATATACAGAAGAATGGCTAGTACTGCTGGAGGCATTTAATGCCCCAGGATGGTTAGGAATGTACCCAGGGTCCTTCCAGTCACCTCTGCATATAATAGTGTACACAGGTCAGCATAGGGGGAGCACTTACTCTGAACCATTTTAAAGCTGCTGTACACACAAGCATTATTTTCCTAACTCTACCCCATTGAGGCATAATACCTCCAGTCTCTTGGACACTACACTATTATCCCTTGCACCCCAGTGTGATTATAGTACACAAGCCACAATATCACTCTTAGAATTGCAAAAAAGACTATTTAAATGATTGTGTTTAGATCCCTACTAATGCTATATTATCTGGAAAAAAATGCAGAAATGTGAGAGTAACGTGTAGCAAATGGTCAGTGTAAATTAAACCAGGTGAATGTCTGCATACAACAATAGACACACTTGCTAACTGAGCCAGGAAAATGATTCCATTCCATTATCGTTTGGTTCTCACTAGCCGAGGGCCCTTCCTCAGTGCATTCCATCCTTCAATTAAACTGCTGTGCAAGATGATTTAAGAGGGACCGATGAAAACTAAATAGATATTAAGGCATGCTGCCATAACAGGATTAGTTTTATTTTCCAATCACAAAACTGGAAAAACCCCACAAACAAGAAATAAAGTAGATTTCATTCTGAATTTACAATGGGAGATTAGCTCTGCAGGTGGAAGAAGGTTTTTCTGAAGAAGCCATTAGCTTTACACATTGGATTTCTATTGCCTAACAGAGTGAAGTCAAAATGAGAAATACATATGGATAAACTGATGGTTTGATATCTTTATTTCATACAGAAACAGGTGGACAGAGATATACACTAATTCAAGAGCTTTCAAGAAGTAATTCTTTATTTTGCTGTTTTGGTGGCTGCTGTCAACAGCCATAGCTAAGCAATCTGGATGATACTGATTGTATTAAAATATTTCAGGAACACATTGCAAAAAAATGCAGTTTGAAACACACCCAATGTTTCAGAAACTGAGTTTGGGAATGCCTACAACATAGAGATTAAACCTACACAAAAGATGAATTACATAACACAGGCCCTGTCCTGCAAAGTGTTGAGCACTCTGGTCTAGATCATGTAAACCACTTAATGCATGTACTTAACTTCGAAGACCAGTATGGTCCCACTGATGTCAATGGGACTATGCATAGGCTGGAAGTTAAGCATGTGGTTTCAGGCTTTGACCAGCCAAGAGCAGATTGCCCAGCACTTAGCACAACTGTGCACATGGAGCCCAATAACATAAGATGTTGAGGTGCTAATTGTCCTCACCTCCTTCTAACTAAATATTTTTGAGCAGTGTGTAATGGAATACAAAGTAAGTAAAGAATAAAGGGCTGGAAAACACATTTAGGCTCCAATTTCCTCAAATTGACCTTTGATTATGCTTTCACATTTTTTGCACCTTCATCAAACTATGGGCCCATTTCATAACACATGGGTAAGCTTGGCAAGATTAATTTTTTATTGGTAAATGTCAGTAAACATTGATTTCACCGTACACACAAAGAGAAAAAATATTTCTATTGATAATAATAAAAATGTACAGATAGTCAACATAAGACAAATGCTATTTGAAAACTTATCAGAGGTTTATTTAAAGATATTTACTTTGAGATTCAAAAAGTTAAAGATTTATTAAAACACAACTTGTGAACATCACTTGTCAAAATATACAAAGTCTACTGTCAATAAATAATTATATGATCCCCTTATTTCTGATCTCCCCTAATTTTCTGAAACTGTGAAAATTAAAATAGCTACAAAAATTAAAAATGCTTAAACCCCATAATTTTGCACAATTATGAAAATTTAAATAGAAAAAATGCTTACAAATGAATATAGATTAGGGATGTTGATTAAACAGTTAACTCACAATTAACAGTGCCACGAGAACACCTGTTCTCACTTTCAGGTGATATTGTAAAGAAGAAGCAGGTAGCATTATCTCCTGCAAATATAAACAAATGTGTTTGTCTGAGCAATTGGCTCAACAACAAGTAGAACTGAGTGCACTTCTAGGCTCTACAATTTTACCTTGTTTTATTTTTGAATGTCAAGTTTTGGTAAATAATTCTACATTTCTAAGTTCAACTTTGACGATAAAGAGATTGCACTATAGTAGTTGTATTAGGCGAATTGAAAAATACTATTTATTTTGGGGTGTTTTACAGTGCAAATACTTGTAATAAAAATATATACAAAGAGAGCACTGTATACTTCATATTTTATGTTGTAATTGAAATCAATATATTTAAAAAGGTAGAAAACATCCACAAGTATTTCTATAAATGGTAGTCTATTATTGTTTAACAGTGCAATTAATCACAATTGTTTTTTTTCAGGATGTGATCATTAGGAAAAATATTGCCCTGATGTTATAACTACACTTTAAGTGCTAGATTGGGCTACCAGAATATAGCCAACAGTAAGGGATGGTGAGTTGCTGCATTGCCCTAGGAGTATCCCAGAGAAGTAGTGGTGATCAACAAACCACAGTTCCTGTTCTATTCCTCCACTGTTCTAGGGGGGTAGTAATTTGCTGCTAACATATGCCAGTACACCCAAGGAATAGTAATGCTAAACTGTATTATATTGTTCAGCCATTAGGTGGCACTGTGTGTAAAATACTTTAAGCAAACCTGGGCCATACCTGAGAGAGGATTAATGGATATTATGAACACATTTGGTGCATATAAGCAAGCTCAGAAGCCAGTCTATATTTGGTACAGAAGAACATGACACAGTGTCAGGAGTAAACTAAGAATAGAAACGGTAGAACAGGGGTGGGCAAACTTTTTGGCCTGAGGGCCACACTGGGGTTCAAAATTGTGCGGAAGTCTGGGTAGGGAAGGTCCTGCCCCCTATCAACCCCCACCCGATTCCCACCCCCAGACTCAGGGCCAGTGACAGGAATTTTGGGGCCCCGTACGGCAGATCGTACGCCCCCCCCCCCCCGGTCTCCCGCCGCCCGCGGCCCCCCCCGCCAGTCTCCCGCCGCCCGTGGGCCCCCCATCTCCCGCCGCCCGCGCCCCCCCCGCCAGTCTCCCGCCGCCCGTGGGCCCTCCCGCCAGTCTCCCACCGCCCGCGCCCCCCGCCAGTTTCTCTGCGCCCGCGGGGGCCCTCCCCCGCTGATCTCCCGCCGCCGCCCCCCCCCGGCCGATTTCCCGCCGCCGCCCCCCCCCGGCCGATTTCCCGCCGCCGCCCCCCCCGGCCGATCTCCCGATGCCCCTCCCCCCCGGCCGATCTCCCGCCGCCCCCCCCCCCCGCCGATCTCCCGACGCCCGCGGCCCCCGGCCGATCTCCAGACGCCCGTGGCCCCTGGCCGATCTCCCGCCCCCCCTCCCCCCCGGCCGATCTCCTCCCCCCCCATCTGCTCCCCCCCCCCGGTGGTCTCCTACCTCCTGCGGGCCCCAACCTCTGCATGTGCTGCGGCCGCGTGGCCGTCCGGAAGAAGCAAAGGGGGGCGGGGGAGGCTGCTGGGTGCCGGGGGAGGGGGCTGGTGAGTGCGGCAGCGGCTGCCCGAGCCGCGCCTCGCTCACAGCCCCAGCGACAACGGGTACAGCTGAGTACCGGCCCTGGACTTCAGGGGGCCCCCCTGAAGTCCGGGGCCCGGTACAGCTGTACCCGTTGTACCCCCCTGTCGCCGGCCCTGCCCAGACTGCCCCCCTCAGAACACCTGACCCATCCAACCCTCCCTTCCTTGTCCCCTCATCGCCCCCTCCAGAACCCCCCCCACTTTGCCCCCCCCGGACCCCATCCCCTATCTAGCCCCCCGCTCTCTGTTCCCTGACTGCTCCCTCCCGAGACCCTCCCCCCCAGACTCCACCTCCTAGCCCTCCCCCCAACTTGCTTACCTGCTGAGCTGGGCGCCAGGCCCCGCGGCTTGCAGCGCTCCACTTGGCACTCAGGCTGGGAGTGCAGGGCTCCACGGCTTGCTGCGGTTGGCCCGGCACCCCAGTCCAGGAGCTCACGGCAGGAGCTCGCGGGATGGATAAAAACAGCTCGCGGGCCACAAGTGGCCTGTGGGCCGTAGTTTGCCCACCCCTGCAGTAGAAAAAGAGCAACAAAAGTTGCAAACGAAAGGAAAACAGCAACAAAAGATGCAGGATCTCATCATCGTGTCACTCTTCTATGCCCCAGTGCAGTGTTCACTATTGACAAACCTTCACTAGGGACAGACTGGAATCAGTATGTAGCAAGATTTTGAACTGCAAACAAACTGCACTAAGAAACTGGGGGGAAAAAGTATCTTTTAAAGTGTATGCTATGGAGAAGCAAACAGACCATTTCTTTAAATCCTTTGACTTACTGTAGATGGTCACAAAGATGGCTATGACAGGGTTCTGGCTATGTTTGAGGCCCAGTTTATACCTCAGAGAAATGTGGTTTACGACAGAGCATGTTTTCACCAGGGAATTCAAGAACCATGGGAAAATGTTGAATGTTTTATAAGGGCTCTGCATACATTGGCTGAGTACTGCAATTCTTGAAATGCAAAACATGAGAATATCAGAGACAGGCTAGCTTTTGGGTTAGCAGATACAACCCTTTCACCGGAGCTTCAAATGAAGAGAGATTTAACCCTAGCCACAGCTATTCACATAGAAAAATGGTCTGAACAGATCAAACAACAAAATCTAGAGAAACTTGACAATTTTGAAAAACCTGAAACTAGCCTAGAAACAGCATACAGCACTGGAGTATTAAAAATTATTATCATAAAGCCCTGGAGGCAAGGAGAGTGAATTCCCAGGCTAAGAGGGACAAATTCCATACTACATGCACAAGGTGTAGGAAAAGCCATAGCCTAAGAAATGATGCATGTCCAGTTGGAGGCATATGGTGTAATAAATGCATGAAATATGAACATTTTACAGCTGTTTGCTGCACCAAAAGCAGTCAGGGAGTTGACTCATATTACAGGTAATCAACAGTCATTGCTTCTTGGATCCATCACTTCTGATGATGCAGAGCCTTCATGGAGATTGAAACTGAATATCCATGGCAAGACTACTGACTTTAGAATTGACTCAGGAGCTGACATCACCAGATATCTCAGAAGGGGTTTACAATCACCTTTAACCCTTCCAAGAACTGAAGTCATATGACACAGCTCTGGCAAGCCCCAGATGTATTTTGAACTGCACGGGCCATGTGATGAAGCAGAAAAACCATCTGCTGGCATGGAAAGGGTTAAAGAGAGCCTGGGGGCTCAGCTAGTCCTATCCTGTTATGTCTGCAGCCAATGCCAGGCCCGGAGCAAAAGGCAAAGGACAGAACCTTGCTCAGTTCAGGGATGACTGGTGAAGAGGCAGGAGCTAGCCTGTCAGCCAAGTCAGCCACCAGGAAATAAGCACCATCTTCTTAGCTAAAGGTAACTCTGGAAGAGCTTTAGGAGCAACTGGCCGAAGAGATAACTGGTTGACTGATGCATAGAGACCTTGTGGGATTCTGACCCCCCAAACACCTGAAGGAACCTGGGACCTCAGCAGCATGCAGTCCAAGGTCCATGAGAGGGTACCGTTAGAGGCAAGCCACCACAGTGACTTGGATGATAGGGGCCATGGTCCAAACTGAAGGGACAGTGGTAGGAAGAAGACAAGGGCAGTGGACACAGACTCTCTGCTGGAGGTCTCCAGTTCAGGGGTTGACTCACACAGTGTCCTAGGCTGGGACACAGTAGAGTAGGAAGTCCTGGGACCTCTACCCCACTGCCTTAAAGATTGAGGCAGGGAAGGAAGAGGGTCAGAGGTCAAAAGTTCCAACCACTAGGCTGCCTGGCCCTCGAAGATCCCTGTTACAGTCTAGTTGACAAAACAAACAAACAAACAAACAAAAAACCCACCTACATTTTACAAAGACAAAATCTATGCATTCAGAGTGTATGTGATCAAAGGTTTACAGAACAACAGCCTTCTCAGCCATAGCATATTATCCATGATGGGTCTAGTGAGAAAGATTGAAGAACTTGATGGAAATTTATGGTGATATTAGACTTTTGAAAGGAGATCCATTACAAATAACCTAAAGAGACAATTCTGAAAAATACAGAGTACATACACCTAGCAGAATTCCTATCCTATTACTTTGTAACGTGGAAACTGAATTAAAGATAATGGAGTGGATTGGCATACTCGAGAAAATTTCTGAGCCAACAGCATGTTGTGCTCCAATGGTACCAATTATAAAGAAAAATGGAAAAATATGAACCTGTGTGGATCTTAAAAGACTTAATGAAGTAGTTGTGAGAGAAAAATATATCTTCCCAACTCTGGATGACGTCCTCCCCAAAGTGAAAGAAGCTACATTATTCTCCACGTTGGATACCTACAGTGCATTCTGGCAAATTCCTTTAGTCAAAGAAAGTGCTAAACTGACTACATTTATCACACCCTTTGGAAGATTTTGCTTTTGAAGATTACCTTTTTGATTAACAGAGCACCTGAAACTTTCCCGAGAATGATGGCAGAACACAGATGGCGTTGTAGTTTTCGTGGACGATATTATGTTATATGTATCTTTGATGGAAGAGCACAACAAAATGTTCAATGAAGGCCAGTCAGTCAGTACTGAAGCTAAACAAGAAAAAGTGCATTTTCTGCCTACCCGAAATCCAGTTTTTGGAACAGACTAAACAAAGATAAAATCAGTCCAAGCACCGAGAAAGTAAAAGCCATTTGAAAATGGAACTAACGTGCCAGAATTAAAATGTATATTGGGGCTGGTCAATTACCGTTGTCGATACCTACAAAACCTTTCTTCAGTGACAGGACCACTGCATATACTGTGGAAATCTTTGCTATGTAGGCCAAATCAAGAAATTGCCTTCAGAAAGGTAAAAGAAAATATCTCAACTGCTCCAGTTCTCAGTATCTACTATGTGAACAAACCCACAGTAGCCAGTATGGATGCAAGCAGCTCTGTCCTAGGTGGTGTATTGTTGCACCAATATGGGTCTGAGTGGAAGCCAGCTGCGTTTTGGTCTTGCACGCTCACAGAAGCAGAAAAATGATGTGCAGAGATTGAAAATGAGTGCCTGGCAAGCATATGGGCATATGAGAACTTTTACAGATATCTGTGTGAGATGGATTTGTTTATACTGATACTGATAACAGACCATTAACCGATGAAATCCTTATCAGTGGAAAACACCTGAAACAAGCACCATTGAGATGCCATTGTCTATAGCTTAATTTAATGTGATTTAACCCAACTGCTTAATATGTTCCATCTGGTCACACTGTGTCATGGAGCCCAGCATTACACTCAACTACCCATGAGTTCCAGGCTAAGGTAGAGGCATACATGGATGCTATGGACACATACAGACCAGTGTCAGAAAACTGACAAAAAGCAACCTAGATGGATACACAATTTCAGGAAGTTCTAAGTTACATTAGGAGCAGCTGATCCAAGTATCTGAAGTACACTAAGGGCCTGTCTTCACTACCACTTTAATTCGACTTTAACGACGTTAAGTCGAATTAAACGTGTACCTGTCTTCACATACATGCTCTTAAAGTCGATTTAAAGGGCCCTCAAAATCGAATTTGTAACTCCTGCCTGACGAGAGAAGTAAGGCTAAAATCAACATTCCAAGGTCGATTGCGGGCTAGTGAAGACGCAACCGACATTAACAGCCTCCAGAGGCTGTCCCACAATGCTCCATTCTGACCGCTCTGGACTGCCTCACTGCTCCACTGTGACCGCTCTGGACTGCACTCTGAACTCGCTGCTCTGGCCAGGTAGGTAAGACCCGGGAACATTTGAATACCATTTCCTGTTTGGTCAGCGTGGCCAGCTCACCTGAACAGCTCAGTCGCCATTCAGAGCAATCAGCAGCACTAGCCGCGATGCAGAGCTCAGCATCACAAGACTCCATGCAGAGCTCATCTGCCCTGGAGACCAGCCAGAGGAAAAGAGCTCCAGCATGGTCCACTCGTGAGGTGTTGGATCTCATCGCTATCTGGGGAGAGGAATCCGTGATGTTGGAACTACGCAACAACAAACGGAATGCCAACACGTATGGAAGAGTCTCCAAGGCCATGCTAGAAAGGGGCCACAACAGGGACGCCCAGCAATGCCGTGTGAAAATTAAGGAGCTGAGGCAAGCGTTCCAGAAAGCCAAGGAGGCAAACGGATGATCAGGGGGCGCGCCGCGGACATGCAGGTTCTACAATGAACTAAAATCAGATAATGGGGGGCGCCCCCACCACCATCGCGCCGGTCTGCGTGGACTCCACCGATGGGATAATCGTCATTGAGGAGACTGATTCCGATGAGGACGACCACGAGGAGGAGGGAAATTTCACAGAGCAGCAGGAGGCCAGCGGAGAACCCGTGTTCCCAGACAGCCAGGAGCGGTTTATCACCCTGCAGCCAGCACCCTTCCAAGCCTCCCAGGGGGGTAAGTGTTTCTTTTTAAGGGATTACATGACGCGTGATTTTTTAAAGGAAGCATTTATTAATGATTAACTTGCCCTAAGGACTTAGCATGCTTTCATTGCTGGTCAATTTCTACTCAAAGAGTTTGTCAATGTACTCCGGGATTGACCGGAAGTCCTCCGCGGACATTTCAATGAAGCTATCCAGGAGGTAGCGATGAATCCTCCGCAGCAGATTTCTGGGGAGAGCCGCCTTATGTGGTCCCCCGTGATAGGAGACCATCCCACGCCACGAAAGTAGTAAGTAGTCTGGTATCATTGAGCAGGCTAGCATTGCGGCGAACGGACCAGGACTTTGCATGGAGTCAAGGAGCATGCGCTCTCTATCTCTCTGAGAAATTCTCAGCAAAGTGATGTCATTCATGGCTGCCTGTTTGAAATACAGACTGCAATTAGTAGGGAGATAAAGATTCCCAGCTGCAAACTACTCTTTTCTGCTGAGGACCGACCAACCGCCCCCCCCCCCCCAAACGCTGACCGCCCCCCCCCCCTCCAGCCCGTAGCGGTAGCTAGCAGGGAATCTGAACAGTCTGCAAGCGGTTGCTTCCGCTTCAGATCCAATGCGCACCCAAGCCCCCCCCCCCCCCCCTCCAGCCCGTAGCGGTAGCTAGCAGGGATTCTGAGCAGTCTGCAAGCGGTCTGAAGAGCCCCAAAAAGCCCTTAGCGAGAGATTTTTTGGCCATTGTTTTGCAATTTGCGGTTCAGTGGGAGCCACGCGGTGGGGGGAAGGGGGTGGGGTTACTCTACAATATGCAAGTGCTGCTTTTAACTTACCATGGCCGGCTGCACAGTGATTTCAGAAGCCGTGTTGGGCTGAGGCACGCATATGTGTCTGAGATGCTCTGACTTTTCTGTGAGCTATTCAGTCACTTTTAGGTGTAGAACATGACCTTGTACAGAAATCATATCAGGCCTCTGAATACTGAGGTTGCAAACGACATAGTACTCCCATTGTGTACCGTCCGAGACTGCATGTGCCTCCCAACCTTGAATGTATCTGTCTCATAACTTTCCAACTTTCTTTGCCCACATTCGCCCACAGATGAACAATTATCTCAGAATCCCCCGTCCTGCTCCTCCCGCCGTGCATCACAGATACAAAAGCGTAAAAAGAAAACGTGAACGCACGATGATATGTTCAGTGAACTCCTGGAGAACTCGTGCGCTGAGGCAGCCCGCCAGATGGAATGGAGGGAAAGATTGATAGAGGCAAGGAATCAAGAGATACAGGCAAGGAATCGAGACAGGCAGGAATCGAGAGCTGCAGCACAAAAGAGGGAAGAACAGTGGCTGCAGCAACAGGACTGCGAAGAAAGACGCATGGATGCTTTGATCCGTATAATGGAGGACCAAAGCAACATGCTGCGATCTCTGGTGGAGCTGCAGCAGGGCCAAAGATCACCTCTGCAGCCCCTGTCTAACCACCTCTCCCCCTCCCCAAGTCCCATAGCTTCCCCACCCAAACGCGGGGTGAGAACCCGGGGGGGCAAGCTCCGTGGACTGACCCACTCCACCCCACAAGCCAGCAGAAGCAGCAGCAGCAGCAGCAGGTGGACGTTCTCGGAAAACTTTTAAAAGCTGCTGTGTCTTGGCCACCCCTCCTCTCCCCCCTTCCCCCCTTCCCCCCCCCTCTCCCCCCCCTCTTCCCCCTTCCCCCCCCCCTCCTCTGTCCGCTTCTCCCCCAGTGTGACTGCTGGTTTCCCTCCAGGCTACCATGACAGTGATCCCCTGTATTTGTATTTCTGATGAACCAATAAAGGAACCATGATTTTTCAAACAGTGAATTTATTTCCTCTGCAAGCATGGGGAGGGGGGAGGGAAAGAGGGTTCAAGGACAGCAGGCCTAGAGCACAGCAAGGGAGCAGATTCTCAAACGCCATCTCGGGCACTCATAAAACTGGTTTTCAAGGCGTCCCTGAGGCGCAGGGCCTCATGGTGCGCTCTTCTACTTTCCCTGCTGTCTGGCTGCTGGTAAGTAGCAGACAGTAAATTTGCCTCTGCCTCCCAGCCCGCCATAAACGTTTCCCCCTTGCTCTCACAGATATTGTGGAGCACAGAGCAAGCAGCAATAACAATGGGGATATTTCTCTCGCTGATGTCTGAGCAAATCAGTAACGAACGCCATCTCCCCTTCAGACGGCCAAATGCACACTCTACGGCCATTCTGCACTTGCTCAGCCTGTAATTGAACAGCTCCTGACCCCTGTCTAGGGCTCCTGTGTAGGGCTTCATAAGCCAGGGCATTAGGGGGTAGGCTGGGTCCCCAATGATAACGATCGGCATTTCCACACACCCCCCCACGGAAATTTTCTGGTCGGGGAAGAAAGTGCCTTACTGCAGCTGTCTAAAAATCCTAGAGTTCCTGAACACTCGAGCGTCATGAAGCTTTCCCGGCCACCCCACGTACAGGTTGGTGCAACGTCCCTTGTGGTCAACCACTGCTTGCATGACCATTGAATAATATCCCTTCCGGTTTCTGTACTCGGTGGCCTCGTAGTCCAGTGCCAGGATAGGGATATGAGTCCCGTCTATAGCCCCACCACAGTTAGGGAATCCCATGGCGACAAAGCCATCTATTGTAGCTTGCAGGTTTCCAAGGTTTATAACCCGGTGTAGCAGCCGCTCGATGATTGCCCTGCTTACTTGCATCACAGCAAAGCCCACTGTAGACCTACCCACCCCAAACTGATTTGCGACTGACCGGTAGCTGTCTGGCATTGCAAGCTTCCAGAGGGCTATCGCCACTCGCTTCTCAACTGTAAGGGCCGCTCTCATTTTGGTATTCTCGCGCCAGAGGGCCGGGGACAGCAAGTCACAAAGTTCCATGAACGTGCCCTTTCGCATGCGGAAGTTTCTGAGCCACTGGGAGTCATCCCAGACCCGCAGCAGTATGCGATCCCACCAGTCCGTGCTTGTTTCCCTGGCCCAGAATCGGCGTTCGATGGCATGAGCCTGCCCCATTGCCACCAAATTTGACAGATTGTCAGTCGCCCTACTTCCAAAAACGTCAGTGTCCCTGTCCCTGCTGTGCACGTCCTGGTCCATCTCCTCCTCACTGTCATCGGGTGCCAGAAAGCGCAGTTGTCTCCGGATCGCATTCCTCTGCAGACGGTGCAGCATGAAATCCGCAACCGTGATCGAGGTCTTCACAACGGCCATTACTGTTTCCGTGGTGTCAGCGGGCTCCATGCTTGCAGTGCTATGGTGTTAGCACGGCGCGGAGAAAGGGCACGAATTATGGGATGCCTACCCACAGTGCACCGCTCGTAATGGTGGTCGTCGGCGCGGAAAAAGGGCGCGAAATTTGGAAATGCCTACCCATAGTGCAGCACTCAAAATGGTGCCTGCTGGGGGATCAGGGAACTGTGGGATAGGTACCCACAGTGCAATGCTCGTTATGTCGACGCTTGCAAAAGTTGTGCGGACAGACACTGTCGACTTGCTGTGCTTTGCTGTGCCTAGTGAAGACACACAAAATCGACTGTATACAGTCTGCTTCACAAAATCGAATTAAAGGAAATCGACCTACTGCTGTAGTGAAGACATACCCTAAGGAAGTGAAAAGAGACTATTTTGTGGTGTGTGGACAATTAAGTGAGTCAAGTGGACTCATGATTAAAAACAATTGCATCATAATTCCAAATGAAATGAGAGGAAAAATTCTAAACCTCATCTACAAAGAACATTAGGAATTAACTAAATGCCATGTGTTCTCTTTTTTATGGTGATCTCAAGCAACATTTCTCTGGTTTCATTTCCCCACCCCCTGTTCTTTTTTTGGTAATGGGTCTTTGTGGCAGGCTGACCTTTCTGTGAATAGGTTGGCCTTCTGCACAGCTGGTTTGTAATCTTTTGTGGATTCCGGGAAGCACACAGGAAACTTGGGGAAACAATCAACATATTTTATTATTAGACTGCTTAAATATTTAACAACATCTTTATGTGAATGTACACAAGGTACTTTGGCCAGAAATAAGACAAGTAGAACAATATGGAGCACTGAAGGATATTTGTTAACTGCAAATCTCAGCAAGAAGAATCTAGAAAATCGTGACTAAAAATGTAAATAAAATGAAGCTGCACAGGTATATGTAACTATTTGCTTTATCAATGCAGAGTTTAGAGACATTATTCTCTTTTTGGCATCAAGGCTACCTGAACTTTTTCTACCACTATTAATCATTCTCTTTCTCATCTTCAACTACTACAAAGGTTTGACAAGGACTTACTTTCACCTTGAAACACACTGGTAAAAATTCAACTTGAGCTTTACTGTTCTAGTATGCCATAACTGAGAATGGCTGCTAAAATATGCTTTCTTGTTCTCCAGAGACCAGTTTTACAGGAGAAAAAGGATTTTATGTCTTATTTTCTCCTGTAACTATGAATACTTTTTATTTATTTATTTTTATATGGGAGGCCTTATGCAAAGGAACCCTAATAAATGGCACGAGTTGTAGTGCCGTGTTAATGATTTTCACACAAAATAACCCTGGAAAGCCTTTGACTGAGAATAGAGCAGGGAGAGCCTGGGGAAAACTGATCTGGTGAGCAAGTGCTTTAGGGCTGCTGGGCTCAGGAGCCAAAGGATAACTTAATAAGAATAAGCTGCTCTTTCTTTAAACAGGCCTATACCTATTTTTCTGATACTGCTAGAGGCTCCCAAGATGGATATGAACTCACTGGCTGGTGCTCTTTTGTGTTACCATCAACATATTTCTTCCCATGGGACTTGTCCATTCAGTGGGTGGTGTTAGCAGGAATGTCTTTGTTGCATTCTAGGGTAATGTACACTGCACGCCCCTTTTGGCAGTGTGTACAGTACATAAATGCATGTCCCTCCTAGCCCGGGTATAAATAGAAGTATAGATGGTGGGTAAAGGCTCAGGGAAAGGTTCCAGCAGTGGGGAAAGACTCTGGCAGGGGAGACTGTGGGGAAAGGCTCCTGCAGCTCTCACTCTGCTCCCCTCCCAGAGCCTTTCACTGTGGCATGTAGCTACACACCACAGTGTGGACATAGCCTGCTTTTCACTTAGGCACATAGCTACACATACCTTGCATGCTGCTGCCAGTGGTGTGCAGCATAGATGTACTAGGCTGACCATATTTCCTTTAGACAAAAAACGGGACATTGGGATGGCAAAAACGGGACAGGGTGTGTGGGGGGGCCCATGGCCCCACCTGGGCCCCCCAGCACCGGGAGGGGGGGGAGGCAGAGGGGGATTGTGGGGGATGGATGGAGGAATAAGCAGAACAGGGATGGGGGATGAAGAGGATGGAGGGAGAGAGAGAAGGGGGGGATGAGGGATGCAGATGATGGAGGGGACGGAGGGAGAGAAGGCACGAAGGTGAGAAGGGAGGATGGATGGATGAGAAGAGATGGGGGTAGGGAGCAGGGGGGATGGAGGAGGCAAGGGACAGCGAGAAGGAGGGATGGAGAGAAGGGAGATGGAAGAGGAGGCAGTGGACGGAGGGAGAGAGAGAAGGGAGGAAGGGAGGGATGGAGAAGGGGGATAGAGAGAAGGAAGAGAGGGATGGAGGGATAGAGAGAAGGGAGGAAGGAAGGGATGGAGGGATGGAGAAGGGGATAGAAAGAAGGGATGGAGGGAGCGAGAGGAGGCAGCGGACGGAGGGAGAGAGCAGGGAGGAAGGGAGGGATGGAGAAGGGGGATGGAGAGAAGGGAAGGATGGAGTGAAGGAGGGAAGAAGAAGGAATAGTGAGAAGAGGAGGCAGCGGGCAGCGGAGCTGTCCGGAGCCACAGCCGGGGGCCGAGCGCGCCGGCGGGGGGGCTGCCGGCCGGGTTTTATAACCAGGGACAGCGGCTGGGCCTGCAGCAAGGCCAGGGCAGCCTGTGGGGAAGGAATGGTGGCCGGAAAGGAAGGCGGCGAGGTCAGGAGAGCCATGTGGGTCATTGTGGCAAATGGGATTGGTCTGGAGAGAAGAGGCGATGGGCTGCTAAGGCTGGAGGAGGAGGCGGTGGCAGCCTTACTCGACAGAAAAGCAGCTGAATGGAGAGACATCTGGGCCCTGGCTTCCGGTTTGGTGGTGAGTGAGAGGGGCTGAGCTTGTTCCGAGTGGGTGGCAGCTCATAAAACACGGCCGGCAGCCCGCTGGCGCGCTTGGCCCCCCGGCTGCGGCTCCGGACAGCTCCGCTCTGCCGTCGGCTTCAGCCCGCCGCCCGCTGCCTCCTCTTCTCACTATTTCACTCCTTCTTCCCTCCTTCTCGCCATCCCTCCCTTCTCTCCATCCCCCTTCTCCATCCCTCTCTGCTCTCTCCCTCCGTCCGCTGCCTCCTCTCCCTACCTAAGGACAAGTATCAGATGTCAAAATCTCCGATGAGCGCAGTTTGCTCATCGGAGATTTTGACATCTGATACTTGTCCTTAGGTAGCAAGATTCTTCACCTAAGATCTTGGGAGTCCTGCACCTGCCTCAAAAATGGGACAAAATTGATATTTTTGACAAAAAGACGGGACGGTTCAAAAACATGAAAAAAACGGGACTGTCCCGTTCAAAACGGGACGTATGGTCAGCCTAAGATGTACCCATAGTTGAAGTAATCAGATGGACTCAGGAAGGAAGAATGAAAGTGGCAAGCCAGGAAACCTATTCCAAGAAGTTCTCTCTTAAACAGAGTTCACTGCGGCTCCATATTAATCACTGTCTAGGTCTGTTTATCATGGTGCAAATATTTTGGAATACATGATTAGTGCATGAAATTCTTGGCACAAGAATATGTTTCCATTTTTTAAAAAAGCTCATAATATTTCTTTTGAAATCTTTCATGTAACACACTGTTCCTTAAAAGGTTTAGCAAATGCCTGATTTGTGATTCCCCAATTTAGTGAAAGAGAATATATAAAAATATACAATTTTTTAGACAAAACAATCAACAAAAATATAAATGTAAATTATGAATAAATGCGACTTTCAGCTTGGCTCAAAGTGAAAACAAAACTCAAGGGGATATATAAAAATGGAAAAACTCATAAACATTCAAGGCAAAGTGAAAAAGACATAGCAGATCAGCAGATAAAGAGGCTTAGCAAACAATACAAATATAAGTCATTTTAAATAATAGGTAGGATTTCAGGAGTGCTCTCTGAGTTGGTCTTACTGTGCTCCCATGAAGCCAATGATAAAACATCCATTGATTTCAAAGGGAACAGAATTAAGCCAACAATGAGCACTTTGGGGAAAAAAAATAATTCCACTCTCTATGAGCTAAGCTTGAGCTAGTACATGACACTCTTGTCACTTTATTCACTGAAAAAACCAATAAGGTCAGAGATTATTTTAAAGTACATGTAATGCACAAAGAAGCAATTAAATTTATGTTCAAGTGAGTATAGAAGCAGATTTTCGTGATATGCTTTTGACCCAGCAGTGACGCAAAGAGTGACTTTGACAGCATGGAATGCTACTGCTAAGACTGATTGAAATTAACCAATGTGGATGAGGTTCAGTCCATTGACTATACCATCTTCTATCATTCTAGACACTGGTGGCAGAAATTCTGTCCTGGGTGGTTATGGGCAGGACCCCGGAAAGAAAATAGATTGTATCCAGAGTTAGAATGCACCTCCTAGTCTTAGACAATTAGGAAGTAGAAGATGCTTATCATTTGGAAAGGTATCTTACTTAGATTTGTAATAAGAGATATGATTTCACTTATGATCTTGATGCCTAATGTTATTTATGAATCAGAGAGGTAGCCGTGTAAGTCTGGAATTGCAGAAGTGACAAAGAGTCCTGTGGCACCTTAAAGACTAACTAAAGTATTGAAGCATAAGCTTTCGTGGGCTAATACCCACTTCGTCGGATGCATGCAGTGGAAGTATGCATCCGACTTCCACTTCCACTGCACTTCCACTTCCACTGCATGCATCTGATGAAGTGGGTATTAGCTCACGAAAGCTTATGCTTCAATACTTTAGTTAGTCTTTAAGGTGCCACAGGACTCTGTCACTTCTGCAATGTGATTTATGATCACCACTAGCTACTGTAAAGGAAAAACATTGCATGGCCTTTTGCAGATTTGCTAGAACTTGTCAGTTTACAACAGGGAACTTTATAGACTCTGCTTCATTAGATAAACCGTTAATGGAGCAGTAGAATTCTCCAACATATTGACATTTTTTTTAATTGAAAGTAATGTATAACAATTTGTTTTCTCTAGACAGGAAAGGGACAATCACTTAGAACTGTTGCAAATATCCTCATGTAAGGGCCTCAGCACATTTGTTAAGCTGTTTCCATGGACAAAGAGGAAAACACGTACTTTCTGTCTTAATGACATTTGCTTAAGATTAAAAGAAACAGCAAAGAAAACATAAATAGTCTCTTGGAGAGAGCAGAGCATGTGCCGCTCACTCTGTAACAGCAGCCATCTTGAAAAATTCACAAGTACTCAGCACACGAGCTAGGGGGCCCATTTTACTTTAAAGGTAGCAGTAGAGATAATTCTTTACAATTACACAGCTACATTCACTGTCCACAGCTTTCATCGTGTGACTCCTGTTTCTGAATTCCATGATATTTTAGATGCACACAGTATAAAGCATTGAGTCTCTGAGTTACAGACAAGATCAATGGCGAGAGCAAACCAAAATGCATTAATAACTAAAATAACAATGGTCTTACAGAGCATGACACACAGATAAGAAAATATTGCTTTTCCAAACCAAAGATTAACTTCTTAATGAACTTTTTCATAATACCTTACTTCATCCATTAAGAACAAACTTTATCATACACCTCTTTTTAGGGTGACCAGACAGCAAATGTGAAAATCAGAATGGGAGTGGGGGATAACAGAAGCCTATATTTAAAAAAAGATCCCCAAATCATTACATCTGGTCACCCTCCCTCTTGTCATAAAAGTCTGGGTAAATATGTGAATTAGCCAAAGGAGTCTCCAGAGGAAACTGGGTCATCCTTTGCAACTGAGCATTCTGACTCCCATTCTGATCTTAACTACACAAGGAGAAATCAAGTACAACCCCACTGACTCGCAACTGAGATCAGAATCTGACACACTAACTGTAAGATCTCATTGAGTTTTATGCTCAATAAAGCAGCACTTTTACTAAAATTAACCAGGGTTTTCTTTGCATATCTGTGTGGTGCTGAAAACATATACCACAAACAGCGCATACAGTGACATTGATCCGTTGTTTTTTGCATTTTTAATTTCTATGATCGGAATTCATCTGTGCAATTAACATCCGTGTCTGAAGTAACAGAAAAGAAATAACAAACACAAGCTACAAAATGTATCATTTATTTTTATCTGGTTATAGATTAGAGTTTTTAAATAACAAATGTCCACAGTTAAGGCTGACTTTACCTTCTGAAAGCAAGTGAGTACCTGGCTTTGTGGGTTTTTCTAAAGTGGATTTTTACTTTCGCTTTATAAATATTCTAGTAGGTTTGAGGGAGCATTAAAATGTTACTTTTTGAACAGAAAAAGTAACTGACTCTCCATATGTACAGAAAACAGTGTTCTACTGAAGTTATATGTCTAGAGAGAAGATTGCACACTAATAGCCAGTTATGATAGCAATATAGTATAAAAGTATTAAAAATTTGGTTATTAGTAAATAAAAATTGGTACTGCACTGCTTTTGGACATGCTATAGTAAATAATCTGTAAATACATCACTGCTATGTACTTTAAGTAGTGTACACATTTGTTATGTCTTTCTGTAAAAACTCAGAATAATAATCAAAATTAAAAAGACAGCTCAACACATTTAAACACCCGAATAAATCATTTTTTTTCATTTGCTAAAATGGTTTAGTTTCAATGACAGCATGAAAGCTTTGGCTGGTTTCTCAGAAAGACTAACTCCTTTTTTACTATTTTTATAGAAGCCACTGAACTCTGAAGGCAACAATGGAAGCATGCAGCAACATAAAAAAAACTAGTACTACTGTTGAACAGTCTGATTCACTTGTCTGATATCACTGAATTTGCAAGATTACATAGCTTATCCCACGAGTAAATTAAAGATATAGTCTCCTTTCAATGCACCTGTGTGATTTCCATTTATTCAAAGTGCAGTTACATGTGCATAGCAAGAGAAAATCCAACTATATCTTACACCATGAGATATGAAATCAATAAACTGCTATATCTGAGTAAATCTTCATTTACACTATTTTATGGCAAGCCTGGAATATTTCATTACATTTTGTCAACTGTAAAAATTTACACAGTAAGTAATTTTCATAGATCATGAGCCCAGAATGACCTCTGTGCTCGTTTAGTCTGCCCTCCTGTATAATACAAGCCACAGAACTTCCTTGAATTAATTCCTCTGAAATAAAGAAGAATCCATAATCCTAGACCAACAAGCCACTTTCAGATGACAAGTTTTGGCCAGTTTCACTGAATTTCATGAAGCTGATATTATTATTTATAGCACTGACAAAAATCGTCAGTTATGTTTGAGGACATATTACCCTTTAAACATTAAGAAGGCATTATAATTTTAAATACAAACCTATAATATTTAATGTATGTCCTACTAAAGAGGATAAGAAAGAAGTCAGGATAGTACATATAGGTGATAGCGAGGAACTGTGAAACATAAAAGAGTGTCATTTAAATATAACCCATGAATGCAAGCAACTGAATACAATACAATACAAAATGTACAACTACTTGTATAGAAATAGGTCTAAATACTCAGATAAGTGAACTAGGATGTGTGGCAATAAATAATGATATTGATATAATAAACACCGTGGAAACTTGATCAAATGAGGATAATAAATGGGATATGGTAATACCAGAGAACAAAATATATAGGAATGACAGAGTAGGTCACACTGGTGAACAGTGTGAATATATGTGAAAGAACATAGAGTCAAATAAAGTAAAACATCTTGAATGAATAAAAATATAGCATGGAATCTTCCTGTACAGAAATTCCATGCTTGAACAATAAGAGTAGACAATAAAAGAGACAACAATAGCAGTAGAAATATACTACCGACCATCTGACCAGGAAGGTGACGGTGATTTTGAAAAGATCAGAGAAATGAGAGAGGGCTACAAAGGCAGAAAATGCAATAATAATGCAGGACATCAACTGTCCTTGTACTGACTGAGTGTATGTGACCTCAGGATGGGATGCAGAGATAAAAATTACAGACAACACAAATGACTGCTTCTTGGAGAAGTTTGTCCACAAAGAGAGAGGCAATTGTTGATTAAGTACTAAGTGGGGCACCAGATATCGTCCAAGAGGTGAATATAGCTGAACCACTCAGTATAAGTGACCATAATGTAATTAAATGGAATATCCTTGTAAGGTGAAAATGCCTAAGAAGCCCACCAAAGTAGAATTTAACTTCAAAAAGGGTGGACATAAACAAATATGAGGAAGTTAATTAAATGGAAATTAGAAATGCATGCAAACTACATGGAGACTATTTTAAAACACCACAATAGAGGCTCAAAGTAAAAGTTTGACCCTAATAAGAAGAAAGAGAAAGAAAGAAAGAAAGAAAGAAAGAAAGAAAGAAAGAAAGAAAGAAAGAAAGAAAGAAAGAAAGAAAGAAAGAAGTTTCTACTATATATCAAGAAGGTTTTTTGGCAAATTATATATTCAACAGGCAATTGATATATTCATGCTAGATGGAGCCCATGTTTGAAAGAGTCCCCAAATATATTTCAGCAGGCAGTGCACAGCTGATTGATGATAGCCAGCTGTTTAGTGTGGATTCACACTAAATTGTCAGAGGAACAGGAAAATGCACATCCAGAGCTTCTCGACAACATTAAATGGCTAGCTGCACTGGGGGTGTGACCAGTCATGCACCCAATACATCCTGGCCACATGTGTTAGGGGGACTGTAAGCTGCACCATTCTTTACTATATTTAAAGGAGCATTACACAGCATTCTACATTCCCTATGTCTACTTCTGTCCTGCCTTACAGCACCTCTATTTGCTCACTTGTATCTTTAGCTCCGAAGACTCCTCACAGAGTACAGGCCAATATCTGGCACTCATTGCACACAGACAATAACCTGAGAAAACAAAATATACAGTATTTCACATATATGCATTTGCTTCTATGCTAGATTCTATAGTATGTGAGCAGCTCCTAAATGTTTAAAAATCAGAACTGGTGTTTAATATCACCTTGGTACACATTGCTAAGAGCACATTGGTATTTTAGTGAGATGAAATTGGCTAACACAAGTACCTCGAGACACACAAAGAAATTACAAGTCAGGTAGTTTAACATCACTCAGATGGAAAGTTTTAAAAACTTCAGGATCAAAGTGGAAGAGATGCATAAGGAAAACAGTCTGATTAAGGGTTGTCAGTAGGGTTCATGAAAGGATCATGCCTGACTAGCTTGATGATATTCTTTGAGACAATTACCACCAGAGTAGACAAGGTGACACAGTGGGAGCTCATGCTCTTAAGTTTTCAGAAAACACTCTGCAGTCACTTCACTGGTATCATATTAAACATATTCATTTTAAAATTGCTGCCCAGACGTACAAATAAAGCCACGGGGAAAATGTGAAAAACACCACAGAAAATTGCAGGAAAAGTTGCTAGAACATTGTGCTAGCAATTCACATGGGGTTTCATCCTCAGATTTGCTCAGCTCCTTTCACTATCATTGATCAGGTTCTTCTTTGGCAATTGATTATACATGGAAGCAAGACTAAGCACCTAATACTTATCTAGCCAGCTCCAATCTTCACAAACTAAATGCTGCTGAGATTTTACCTTCAAAATGGGTTGTTTTCAGTAGATGGACCATTGCAAAAAGCTTCCAAGTCAGCAAGTCATTATATTTGAAGAGAGGCATATATTTGTGCAAATATGCCTCTCTTCTTCATCTAAAATCCCCCGCACTCCAGCAACTTTCCTGCAATGAAGTATATGCAATGTCTCTTCAGGATATCAAGTGATGTAAAAATGGATCCCGTGGTGGCTAGGAAACTAGCTTGGGACTCAAATGACTCAGGCTGCTGTACCTGCTTTGTCAGAAACTTCCTGTGTGACCTTGGTCAGGGCATGCTACTTAGGGAGGCAGTGTGGTTTGGTGACCAGAGCATTGAATCAGGACTTGGGAGACCGGGTTCTATTCCTGGCTCTGCTACTGACCTGCTGAGTGACTTTGGGCAAGTTCCCCCATCTCTCAAATGGGGATGATGATACTGACTTCATTTATAAAGAGCTCTGAGAACCATGGATGAAAAGAGCAATAATAAGACCTGTGTACATTTAGTCTTTGCCTGTGAAAGTAGGATAATTGTGCTTCCCTTCCTCACAGGGCTCTTGTGAAGAGAGCACCTAAGGCAAATAAATGAAGAAGCGGCATTGGCCAGGGTACAATACTGACTTTGACTGGAGGGGAATAATATCAAGAAAGAAGGTGCAAGCCCCAAGAACCTCTTTCTAATTTTGCTTTTGTAACCATTACGGGAAGTGGCTACACAGGAAATGATGGGCAAAGGAAGAGCTCATTCTGGGTAAAGTGAAGAAAAAACAAAGACAATGATTTATCCTTCTGAATCTCCTCAGAGCAGCACTTGGTGCCCCCCAAACACCTCTTCATCGAAAATCCCCATGTAGTCCGTCAACCTACCTGTACTGAGCAAGGAGATTTTTTTCCTACTGTCTTGCAGCTTCTATAATAATTTATGACAATACAAAATGGGTGTTAAATGCCACCATCCTGATTTGGCAGCATTTTACATGCATTTTACACTGGGGTAAATGATTGCACAAGCAGCAAGATGAATTAGGACAAAGGCTGCAGATGCGGTGTGGGTGGCCTGGCCCGCGCTGCTTCCCATAGCTTCTATTGGCCGGGAATGGCAAACCGTGGCCACTAGGAGCTCTGAGTCACCGAACCTACAGACACTCTGGTAAACAAAGCATCTTGCGGCCAGGCAGGGGCTTACCCTGCGCAAGCCGCAGAACAAGCCTGATCTAATTTAAAATAAATTACTCCAAATTAGATTAAACTAATGAACTTTGAAAGAATGAATATAAGTGAAAGGGTTAAAAAGAAATGAGCAAATGCTTGGTTTAATAGTGTTAGCATTTCTCTGCCTGTGATTTTTGTTCCACTTATTCTACAAATAAGTTACTGCATGGCTTTTTCTTATTAAGATGATTTACTTTCTCTGTGTGTGTTATTTCTATTCTTGGTTCTAATTTGAAGTCAGGCTGTTATAGAAATCCTTTGAGTCTTTTTTGCTCCCTGGCTTTGGCATTCACAGAAGTAAGAAATTCAAGATATTTCTGAAAGTTTATACCAAATTTTTAAAGATGGACAGTTAGGTTGATCCACCCCATTCCAATTTGTGCATGCGGCCATTTTTTTTCCAAAATGTGTTTGTGCACACCCAATTACGCATGTGCATGGCTCCTCTGAGTGTCTGTTCAAGTAGTTTGAGAACTCTCAACATTCACCCCCACTCTTTCTTCCCCCAGATAGTCCCAGACAACCTGCAACAGCATAGGACTCCAATGTTGCCAGGGAGATTTTCATGCCGTTTGCAATCTTTCACCAACCAGCAAGATTCAGATCACACATTTCCAGAATGAAAGGAAACTAGTTCCGTGTATGTCTCTGTTCAGCTCAAAACTGAACCTGGAGCAGTTGCCACTTCTAAAAAGGACAAACAACCACACATTGGTTCCCTGGGAGATGCTGTTAGATCCTTTCCAGTTTCAAAGAAGAGGACGAGTATGCTATATCACAGCACACATACAAATGTGTGTTTGTGCTCATAGACTAGATAACTACAATTGGTATGTGCACATCTGTCACAAGTCAATGCTTAAAGTGGTCTGAAAAAGTGGGGTGTCCACACATCTGTCCCTTCCCTGCTCAGCAATTAAATATGCCTCAATCCCCAAATCAATCCTATCCCTCTGACTCCCCACGTCAATTTTGCCCCCACATCTGGTCTACCCATTTCAGATCCCATATCAATTCTGCTACATCCATTCTGCCTCCCCAGCCTCACTTCTGCTCCTCCTGCAGCTCCTGGGGCTCTTCACACGCTCTTCCTGGCCTGGGGTAGCTGCAGCAGTGTCCTCTTGCCACTCTTCCCTGGCCCGGTGTTCCAGGGAGGGAAAAGGTAGAGGTGAGGAGGGAGGAGCAGGGGAGCCATACGATTGCTCGGAGGCAGGGAAGAAGGAGTAGAATAACTCTGAGGTGCTGGACTGTTGTAGACTCCTTCTGTTCCATCTCCCGTCATGGAATACTGATATTGGATCCTGAAGTCAGGAGGAGAATAGGCAGGGTAGGGGAAGCCATGAGAAAACCTGTTGACCTCAGCAACCTACCTAGCTTCCTTTGTAGAAATGTTTCTGGGGTCTGTGATGTGTCACATTTTCAGCATCGTTATCAGTACAACTGAGGCACTTGCCTTTTGAAATGTGGCCCCTAGTATTTTTAAACTGATTCTTTTCTGAATTTTCAGTTGTCTTTCACTTGTAATTTTAACTTTGAACCTTACAATGCACCCTGAGATGTTTGTAGAGATGACATTACAGAAAGGCATGAAATGTTTGTATTGCTTCTTGAAGGAGTACAAGGTATATAACATAAGATTGCATCTTTCCTTGATGTGTGGAACTCTATTTTTATGAGTATGCAAGAAAAACTTGTGCTTGTGATGTGATTTAGTGGTTACTGTAGATCTCAAGCTCAGCTCATCTGAAATGCTGGCCCATGGGAGTGCTGCAGGCAGTGGGCTGATGCAAGATTGTCTAAACTCAAGGGCTTTCAGGACATTTTCTTAAATGAAAAATAGACTCAAAATTGAGAATCTGCTTGCTCCTTTCATGCACCTGTATTTCAGCCTATAATCAACATATTTTACTTTGCCTAAAACAGTAGTTGCATGTACTATCACAGAGATTCTGTTATATTTACCTTTTTTTAAAACTCACAGCAATTATATATTTGTACATTCAGTCAGGAATTTCTGAGATGACTACAAATCTGTTTCTTAATTTTGTAGGGTTTGGAAACTATGTGGGTCCAATTGCTCAAAGTTCAACACAGCTTGGCTCCTCCAACTGATTGTCATTTGTGAACAAAGTGTTAAGAGTACTAGTATTAGGAAATTTGGATTACACAGATGTGTTTTATTTTCACTGCAGTTTTAAAACTGCCATGCAGTTGTTTTGGTGGCGCTCTGTTCATCAAGGAAAGTAAAGTTCATACCACAGGACAATGCGTATCTGGTTGAGGTTTGGTCAGCTATATTTTCTTTATTTACAGTGCTTGCGCAGCCCCCAATCCCCCCAACAGCTATTTCCCCCACAGACCCTACCCAGGGTCTTCTGGCCCTTGAGGCTCCCTTCTGTGGGTAAGGACGCAGAGATGTAGCCCTCCTGTCTTGTCCCAGGCCAGCCCCCTTAGTAAGTTTTTTTCCAGGGCTTATATAGCCCTCACAGTCCTCAGCTTGTCTCAATTATTACTCTGAGCCAGCCCTCATTAGGGCCTGCAGCTGGGCCCCCTGCTGAGTGCCTGAGCCCTTGCACCTGGCCTCCCTGTCACAAAGCAGGGCTCAGATAGCATTTTAGCAGGGCACTTGAAGGGTTTACCTCTGCTCTGCTACGCTACACTCAGATTCACCTTCATTAATAATAGCTGCATCAGCAAGGGTGATGGAATTGCAGTGCATGAAGAAGTTGCCCATAGTAGACAACAGGGAATGTTGCACCACTGGGGATTTGCAGGAGGAAGCAGCTTTAAATTCTGTAGGAAACTCCATAGAAATCCCATCAGTAGAGACATCTCCTTCTCACCATAGCCACACCTAACCTTGGTTAGCACCATCCATTTTTGGGACTGTGAAGGGCACACACAGGCCTCATAGTGGATAGGAGATTGCAAGTGACTCTCCAGCTTCCCTGACTTTACCCATTCTCAGGACATAAGCCCACTCTCTTGGTTCCCTCTCCTTTTCCCCCCCACTTACCTAAGAATAGGCCTAATCAAGTGCTGAATCATCAATTCTTAGCCTTTACAAAAAGAGTTAGTCCCACCACTTCATTTCCCAGTTTAGATTTTTCCTCCTGGTATTTCCATTTGTAGCTGAATGCAGAAATTCAGTGGAGCTGGAAGGCTCCAGCTTGCTTCAGGCACTCTTAGATCCTAATTCATATGTTTGACTTCCATTCCCCTCCCTCCCCCAGTATGATGCCGAGTCTTTTTTTCTGCCTCTTCTTTCTTGGACATTTTTTAGTCT